>OX463780.1:37704069-38904069 GCA_949825025.1 Siphlonurus alternatus
GTATTCTTGTAATAAAAAAAAAAAGTACCAAATATTTTGTTTCAATTTTAAAAGATTTCATGTTTCGATCCCGGGACACGATGGCGATGATGGTCTCCAAATATATGTATTTTTTTTTTTTTTTTTTTTTTTACAAGGATACACCCCTAAGAGCTTACAGCTCGCGGCGGGGTACTGAGTAGGGATAAGGTAGGGAACGGATAGTGGCCACGGCCTGCATGCTTACGCGTCCCAGCATTCGCTGAGGTGAGACTGAGGGAACCGTGGAAAACCTCAGTCAGGACGGACACCTCTATACTTTTTCTCAGTGGACCAAAGCAATGTCCAAAGCCTGGGGAACCACACACAAGTGCATCACTGCACTGGGTGGAAAGCGAGATGAATTTACCCCAGGGAGGGGGCAGCGTATTTTTTACTTGAAACGGTCACCCATCCAAGTACTAACCACGCTCGACGTAGCCTGACTTCGGTGATCTAACGAGAACCGGTCAATGCACTGCGCCACATATCATCGCCACATATCATTATCATATCATCTTATTTGGAACTTGAATTAAATAATTTAAAAGTTAAATTATTCTTTATTATAGCTTGAGCTGATTAATACATTGGTAAAAAAAAATAAAAAAACTAAATATATTATATTTTTACAATTTTGGCATAATTAAGTTAAAATATCCTCGTGGCATTTATATTTGACATATATTACATTATAGTTACATAATATTGTATATTACATATATATGCCCACAGAGTATACTGTATGTTATAAAATTACATTAAATGTTATATAAATAGACTATAAAGCAGACCTCTAGCTAGCTATTAATATACATACAATGAAATTATATATTATAATACATAAATAATTATTTATTCATTTAAATTACCTATATACTGTACGGAAACATATCTTTCACACAAAATTTAATACAAAATCTTTTAAATATTTTCTTATATACTCTTTTACAATTTTTGATATTATCAGGTAATTTATTAAAATACTATTGAAATTCAAATTCAAATTTTTATTTCGGTCATAGGCTGTACAGCATAATTATATCGGCATATATGGATCAATTATTGAAAAACTATTTTTGTATGATCTCTGTTAGCTATCCAGCCGACTCCTGCTGTGGCTGTATCATAATATATATGTCCATGATCGAGTCGTCCCAGATCGAGGCTTCATCGATCTTGAACATGCATGCAGGGTCTCTGGATCTTAAATCCAGACAAAGTTTCAAACTAAAACCCGCCAATTAACGCAGCATCATCGGCATCGATCGGCATCGATCGGCATCCGATCGGCATCATCAGCTGATCAAATGAGCATCGCGTCATCGTGAATGTTGACATAAAAATAATCTTGTGCAAATTACGTTGTTATTTTCAAGACATTTCATTTAATAATGCTTATATTCACGATATTTGCTATTACCGAGTAGTTCTAAAATTAATAATGGTCAGTTTGGTGAGGAGTCCAAATCGTTCAGCCGGGGTACGTATGAATTACATTAGGGTTTATTATGCTTACTGTATGTACAGTATGCATATATATCATATGTATGCATACTGTATACACTGGTATGACAGTATGTATCGTATGCATACTGTATCACACAGACATAGATCACAGTGATCACACTGATCACACCAAGGATTTTGTATGTACATACAAAATCCTTGGATCACACAGATACAAAATCTTTGGATCACACAGATACAGATATGGATGTATCCTCCATGGATGTATACATATACACAGTATGATATGCATACTGTACACACATCTCAAGCTTCTTAATTCCATGCAGCATAGATTTTGCAATAACTCACTATCATTGGCATTAATTTTAGTTACGTACATATTTCATGGTATCATATGAATATGCATACTTGCATACAGTAAATACTGTAACCGTATTAAATCATTTAATTTCTAGGGTGGCTTCTCGTTTGCTGACGGCTCGATTAATGTTGACGAGGATGAAATTCGTATTCTGCAGCCTGTGTTGGGTGATGACCCAGAAAATGAGCGGTTTCATGCGCTGAAGACTGTTCCCGCTGCCCTTCTGCTACTCGCACTCACGGTATTTTGTAAAAAATGAGAGACTTTTTAAGCAACTATAGTCTAACAGATCTTAGATTACCTGTAGACTCTACGGCGTCTAGCTTCAAGGCTCTCTAGCCGTATGTCTGGATGAGATAAAGCTAAAGACGATCGTCAGACGCAATCGAATCTACACGTAAATTAAGATCTGTAATACTGTATTTTCTTAAAAATAGTAACTATTTTTGCAACTTCTACTCTTCCAGGGGTGATTAAGACCGCGGAATGTTGTGCAAACAACATACGTGCCCCACTAAGAAACGGTACTTAACTGTCTGGCGTGCAGACTGGGTATTAGGAGCCCCAGAGAGCACTGTGAACAATGTTGAAAAACAAGTTCCGCCATTGGTAACCAAACCAACCAACTCTTCCAGCATCTCACTAATACCAATGTGATCATTGCAGGTGGCATTTGGCGGTGTTGCCATAGCCATGGGGTTTGTGTGGCCGGAAGAACGGGAACGCTGTGAGCCGTTCTACCTGCTTCTTTACATGCAAGCCGTTTTCTGGGCCATCTCCATGGTAAGTGTCCTAGTTACCTCACCTAAGTTTACATGTGGGAATCTGAAGCCTGCATTAAACTTGGAAATCATGTGTCAGGCCTCATTGTAAAAAAGAAGTAAGCAATTAGTTAGTTATAGTTTGTAGTTAAATAAGTGAACATTTGTAGTGTGTGGATGTAATTATGTAATATTTAAGATGAACCTAATATCATGCTAGAATGTGGATACTTAAACAATCTTTATATTTGGCTAAATCATTAAACATTACGTATATCATAGTTACAGATATTTAAACAATGATATTTTTATTGAACTTTTTTGTACTGTACTTTTGCAGTTCAGCAATAATATTATCAGTATAAAAAAAAATAATAAAAAAAAGGTTATAGTGTAATTGTGACTTTCCAGACCATTTATACAGTACTACATGACATAACATAGAGTAAATAGCAGCTAGAGGCTAATTTCTGTTCTTGCCTACAGGTGGTGCATCTGTTCGTGAGGTCACGTCATCACCAGCTGCGAGTGGCGGGCTACCTCGACTTCTACTTGGATATGCTGGTGCTGTACCGCATGCCTGCCCAAATTACCTCTCTCTGTGAGTAGCCAGGCTTACAATCAAGTGCAGATATGCACTTATGATTAGAATATTTTTATTTATTTTTTATTGACGTTGAGATGTGGCTTTTAGAAGTACAGTGCTAGACACAGAATATAATCATTTTTTTTTTTTTTTTTTTTTTCATATTTGTAATCTTTATAGTCATTAATACTGTACACATTTGTACTGTCTCCTCTCATTGATAAAGCTGAAGGACCTCAGAAAAACACATGACAACGAAATGGGTTGACCTCTCTGTAGGCTCAATAATTATTTTAAAATACAGTACATGCTTTCCAACCTTTTCAACTTTTCATCTTACTGTACCCTCCCTTAATTTTAGATGCAGAGAAATTTAGCCAATTTAGATGGTTTTTGTTAAGATGTTCGTCTTGAAGACGCAAATTATTTTTTATTTCATTGAATTTCTGTATAAAGGTCTAAAATTTGAATTAATTTGATCCAACAGCTGACAAATAAATCAATCAGTCAATCAACAAAAGAACCACCGTCAGGAAAAAAATGGTGTCCTTCCGTACCACGAGATTTTACATTGTGCATTCTTACCGGTACAATCCTACAATATGATTTATTCCGGCTGCATTTTCCTAGGCAACAGTTTTCTTTCTTCTTTCTTTCTTTAGTGCAACCAAACAAGCAAGGTGTCTTGTCCAGAACCTTAATTTTTTAAAGCTCTGTTTGTTTGTTTTGTTGTTTTCTCCTCTCTGTTTTTCTCTTTTTCTTTCTTTCTATATTCTATATCAGTACAGTGGTATAAATATATTTCACAAATTTATGTATAATCTCATGACTTGAATACAAAATTTTATCTATTGGTAAGATTTTTAACCTCCTGATGTTCCAGGCAATGTGCTACTGCTGGTGGTGTCCACGCTTATGCAGCAGCTGTACCGGCAGTTGGAGGTGCAGTGCCAGGACCGCTCACGCCTCCTCACACCTGTCATCTACCTGGGCTCCATCGTTCTCACTGAAGCCCTTGTCTTGTGTCCCTGTCTCATAGCTTACATTGGTGAGTCAAGATTTGCTTTTTCATAGGATAATGACTCTTCCTCTTGCTCCTTCTCTCCTCTCCTTCTTCTAATTTGTCTGGTCCTGGTACAACTCTAAAAAATAGAGCTCAAAATACATTAATTTGAATGAGAAAAGCAACACAGCTTTATAGCAAATCCATATATCCCAAGCATTTTCCTACAGTTGTAGATCTAAAGTATAAGGCCCTTTCATGTGACGTCAAATCCCCAAGTTTCAACGGCTGACGGTGTTGGTGGAGCGACAGCCTTGAATAAGCATAGGACAAAAATACAGTAGTAGTATAGCACAGTAAAAAAGTTAGTTTAAAATATGTAGGGGGAAATATAAAATTCTAAGTGAGCAAAAGTTTATATAGCAGCACTCATACCCTGTAAAGTAGGCTGATTGTGTTGCTCATGCACATGATACTTACGACCTCATTGGTCGTAAGTATCTTTGACTCAAAACGTAATACAATAAATTTTATCTTTATGGTTGTAACTGTTCTTAAACTTTGTGAAACCCTTTCATGGTGGCCTGCTACCATAGCTACAATATATTCATCCCATAATTTGTCTAAAGGTGACTGAGGGAACCATGGAAATTGGAAACCTCAGTCAGTATGGTTACCTGTAGCGCATAACATGGTTTAGAAACATATCAAGCAAGGAAGTTAGAGGATAAAGGCAGGAGAATTTCTCCTATATTTTATATGAGAAAAAGAAAGCTTAAAATGCAAGTCAAGTGCATGATTTTTTTTTTATTTAAATTACAAAGAGTTAAAAATAATTAACTGAAAGTTTCTATAGCTATGTTGAGTGTATGTTGATTGGTTGACCCGATCCCCTGATTGGCTATGTTGTTGCAGTGCGAGTGCGCAGGTTCAATTCGATGCAGCCACCAGCTGATGTGCTGCGAGAGGAGTGGCTGGCGAGCCTTGTGGATGAGACGTACCGCAGGGGGGAGATCGGCTTCCGGTGAGTAACCTGGAGGATCAATCTCAAGGAAGTTTTAAAAGAATGTACCGATGTAACGTTCCGACTTTCTAATACAGTACTGATTGATGTAACTTTGAAAACTTTAAATAATAATAATTATGTAATAATTGAGTAAATAAAATATTCCTGCATTATTTTTTAATAGACTGTGATCAACAAATTTATATCAAGTTTATAGCCAAATCTCGTCAAAACTGAATGCCTGTTTCAGATAATTAGTATTACTAATTGAAAGTTAGTGCAGTATAAAATGATTTAAATCCTTTTTTTAAATCGTTTTTAGTACTGTGTTCATTTCTCTACATTGTATTATTGATAGCAAGAGCTGTAACTATCATGGTGTTGATTGCTTATGTATTCAGTATTTTGTTCCTGACCTGTTTCTTGTACCTCAGGGAGAATGGTGACCAGGCGGGAGAGCTACTAGAACGACAAGGTGACCTGATCCGCTACCTGCGAGAGCACAACGCTCACCTTGGTCTCAAGGTCATCCAGCTGAGTGCGAGACTCAACGGGGACCAAGATTAGCTGAAGGCTGCACCCAGCAAGGAACCCTGCAGGTCTGAGTGGGGACTGGCAACCAAGTGTGCACCAGTCTCACTTGAATTGCAGGCACTTGAGTGTGGGTGCAGGTCGATACGACTGAACAATGAAAGTTCTAAATGTTTTGTCTTAGAATTAGTTTGAGTTATAACTCATAAATTTTACCTTGTGAGATAATGTAATAGTTTTTAATGAATTGACATGTTGTATATAGTTATTTTTAACCATGAATTATGAGATCAAATCACCATGTTGGCATGAATAGGATGCACGTCTATTGATAGCGAGTTCATCTCCCAGGATAGAAGCACAGGATTTCAATTTGAGTTTCAAAATTTGATAGAAAAATGTTCATTACCACTACCAGTGGAATTTTTTTTCTTTTACTATTTCACAGTTAGTAGATCCGTCTTTACATGATCTTACCATTGGACCATTTCACCCTAACTCGACATATTATTGCAGTTGATTCATTATGGGCAGTGAGTAGATGAATACTGTAAATTTATATTAACGAAATACATTAAATAATTAATTAAGAATGAAATTATTGATACATGTTGTTGCGGACTGTATATGTAGCAATGTATGTAACCTATTTAAAAAAGAAATTATGTCATTCACCCTAGTAAGTTGACTTGATATTTAAATTAATGTCAAGTGGAGTATTGTACTAGCTATTTGTTATAAAAATTTAACCTCTTCTCCTTGGAAATTTTAACTCACCAAGATGGCAATAGTATATACATACTGCACCAATACTATTGTCATCATTTGTTGAGGGAAGTTTTCCTGAGCAAAGGCTGTACTTTCACTAAGGGTGAATGTTATCTGTTACAAAATTAAATCACTGCACAGAATATAACTAAAAGTAAGAATATTGGCTGCAATTTGTGTACATTTTTGTGATCTTTGTTGAGTGCAAACTTTGTAGCTTAATTTTTTTTTTTTTTTTTTTTTTTTTTTTTTTTTTTTCTACTGACCATGTTTTTCAAAAAAACTATATTGAGTTTGGAAATTTTAACATTTTAAAAGAATTATCGGAAAGAACTGCAAAGAACTAACCAAATAAGAAAGACATTAAATGTTTTTATTTTTCTTATAAAAATAATTAATTATTTTCTTCCCAAAGTTAAAATACTGAATTATTTTAAAATATTTATAACATTATGTTTTTCTGCTACAGTTCTGTCACATGACAACACCAGACGAGTCACCAATATTTTGAATGAAAGAAAGTAATGAAAGTGTTTTTTATGAATAACTTTCAAGCTTCAACTTTTATAATTTTTAACAATTTGTGAATGATTTAGAACTTGCTATTAAAAATAAAATTAAATATAAATATGTCACTATCCTCCATAACATTATTTATAAATAAATGAAATACAAAAGTTGACGCTATTCCACTCTTTTAAATGTTTAATTTTTTCTTAAAATTGAATAACTTATAATATATAATAATAATTTATGTATATTAAAAAAAAATGCTATACTTTTTAAATTGCTGTTTGTATGATAATTGTGACTTATCATGACTTATTACACTTTTCACTTTTTATTTGACACAAACTCAAGACATAATGCTCTAAAAATAAGTACTGTACGCCGAACTGCTTTGTTTAACAGATTATGTATCACAAAATCCATGTAGGCATAGCTAACTTCATTGGAATATGGCTTGACTGGATCTCCCTCAAAATTAAATATCTGCATCCATTTTGTCTATTGAAGATGCAGCTGTGCCCCTAGTCAAGAAAATAATCTGCATTTTCTCGGAGTAAAACTGAATTTGACACGCCCTCTAAATTGATTATCTGGTTCCTTTTCTGACATATGATAGTAATTAATGTAATATTGCTGACTAGATCAGAAAGTTCTACTTTGATATCAATGTTAAACCAGTTATGTCACATAATTATTTTTGTATTTGCTTTCCCCCTCCCCCTTCATTTTGAGCGTGTGTTTGTTTTAGTCTCTGACTTTTTTTTTTTTTTTTTTTTAATATGACAGTTTTGTGTCATTCTACGACTGCTTTGCAGGATCTTATAATAAAACATGGACTATTTTTAATGGAATAAATTAATGAGAGATGTGAGGACTGTTTTGGTTTTAGAATACTTTGTTGTCACATATTAGTGTAATTTTAAAACAATAAAAGACTATTACATATTGTAGCCTAGAAAATTTTAGAAGCAAAATTGAAATTGAAATTTTGAGATCATAGTCTATTGTTCCAAGTACTAAATACATGTATTTTAAAAAAAAATATATATCACAACCTGTACTGTAAGCCCCTTATGATTTCCCCTCCCCTTCCTTTCATTATATAACCTAAAGTAAAATATATATTTATATATAGGTACACAGTAACTCGGTAACTAATAAATATGTCCTGTTATTAACTATATCATTAAATTCAAAATATGTATAATATCACTATACAGCATAATATGTGTCTTGTATACAATATGTACATTATATATATTGATCTACTATGGTGTATTATTTTTTAATATAAAATGATAAAATTGTTGATTACAATTTTTATCTTGTATTAATTAAACTGCTTCTGGTGTGTTAAAATCATATGGGGGATAATTTTTAAGTACAGTATTGTTATTTTAATAATAATCTAGCTGATTTTAAAATTACATAGATTTAAAAATTAAACAAATATTGTTGATTTAATATTTTATTGTTCTTACAATTATTAATAATAGCTTAAATAAGTAAATCTCATTCATATATTATGTCCATCCATACACTCATGGTCTGTGATAATTAACAAACATACAAAAACAGAATTATAAATATTTAGAAAATATCTTTCTGTGTTTTTATTATTAAACGTACCTTTGTTAATTATTGAAAATTTTGGTCTATATACTTATGATTTTTTATTATTATTATTGTTATGAGAAAATTAATTTTCAATTCTATAAAATTAAGACCAAAATTAAAAGATTATAAATTATAATTCTTGCTTTTCTTCACAACTGATTCATTTAATTAAAAACTATTTGGTCAATGTTACAGCCAAATATTATGTACTGGAATCCTCTTGAATAAGTTTAGATTAAATTGGAATTAATATTTTCATAAATACCAACAATTTAATTTTTTTTTTTTTAAACAGTACTATAATTAGCTAAAATATTAGGTTGATTCTCATCAATGCAATAGCGGCTGCAGTTCATTACGTGGTTGTGAAGTTTATGAAACTGTCTGTAACTAGATTGTGATGGTTGTCAACCAGGGCCAGCTGATGCCCGAGGATTCTCTTAGTTGTGAGAGGTTGCAAGAAAACATTGCTATAACCTCTCACAACCAAGCTTCAGTTCAGAGACGGTCTATAATTCGAAGTTTTTAAGTCGTCGTTACTGTATTACAACCATTCACATCCAGTTATAGACTGCAGCCACAGTTTATTTTGTTCTTGCTTTGATGAGACTAAAATAATTTCCATGGTTGTGTATTATTTGTACATTCAGTATTGTATTATATCCTCCACAATATTTCTATTCATTACATATCATTAATTAACATCTTTAATTAATTATTTTTTTAATTGTTTTAACTTTTACTTATTGCTACAAAATATAATTATATTTTTAATTACATAAAATTTCAAAAGAAGAGAACTTACTGTTGTAATTATTTATTTTTTTTTTATTATTATTCAAACATTGACTAAAGATACACACATTTATTGGACTCCAGCACATATAAATTACTCTTACATTTAAAAATATATCTATAATAATAATTATTATTTAATTAACTCACAAAATATAATGGAGCTATATTATATTTATCTATAATATTAAATAGCTCTGCACACATGGCATTAAATACAATCGAGTAGCTACAAAAAAGCTTTCTCTAATAATAATCAAAGCAAGTTTCTTTTTTGCATGCTTGTAAAACTCGACTTTTGTATTGTCCAGTGCGACAGTTGCCGCGTGAAAGGCGTTTGTTTGTAGGTTGGAGCTCACAGCTGAGTGATGGCAGCCGCAGTGACCGAGGCTCGTAGCTCTGCCCCACCCTCCATCGCCTTAAGTCGTGCCACCACCTGCGCGTGCTCCTCCAACAAACGGGCAAACTCGCTCTTCCTGTTCTCCACCTCCCCCTAAAAACAAGAGAATTAATTATAATTAACCTTCGCCGATGATCACACAAGAACAAATCTCAGCGGAGGTTAAATAGAGGTTAAAGTGTTCAATAAACAAACTACGTCATACTATAATAATTAATATAGTTGTCCTCATATTATGTACTGGTGTATATTATCATTCATGAACTACTATGAGAATAAAAAAAAAACATATATATAAGGCTTAAAGAAAAAACTTTTTTTCATGATAGCAGTCAGTCATTTGTCTTTGTAAGGTTATATCATTGCAAACATTTTCAATTTTAAGTTAATTTATAATGTTTTCATGATGCACAATTAATCAATTAATATGTGTCCACTTAGCTTAATCATCATCTTGATTATCACCTTGACCCTGCTGTGTATGCAACCCACCGTATTTTGATGCTGAACAAGTTGCCTAACTGCAAGGAGGGATGAACAAGATAGACACTTATCAATTGTTTGAGTGCTCATGTTTTGTTTATTATGACCATAAAATTTAATTTTGACTTGGGAAAGATATTAATTAATTGAAGAGTTTATTATATCAAACTTTAAATTTGTTTTCCGGACTCTGACATAAATCTTATAGTATAGTATACTATAGTATACATAAATAATATACTCTGTATATATTATATGCTCTGTATCATAGGCACAAATCCAGAGTAGAGACAAAACTAAGGCTGACCTTCCACCTCCCCCAATTTTAATTATAATTTGGACTTTAGGAAAAAACCTTGAATATTCTTAGATGGCCTTTCATCCAACGGATGTTGTATATACGCATACCCATGCAGCACCTTCAACTGCATGAGGATGGTTTTCTACCTCTTCAAAATTTAGGATTCATCATGTCAGCTAGTTATAATGCTCCCCTATTACATTTATTTTACTAACAGAAGTCATTATCCGGAATAATGAGCTATCTGATATATGCTTAATTACCTGCAATAATGAGCTATAGCTATCTGCAATTTCAGGTGAGCGCATTTATGATCCGTACATTGGTAAAAAAAAAATGAAGCACATAATTAATTGCACTCACCTGAAATAGCAGATAGCTCATTATTGCAACAAAAACGTGGTAGGCAGATAGCTCGTCATTATTCCGAACGAGGGACGATATAATTAAGTATAATTATCAGCTGACCCAATTTTTTTCTGTTTGGATTCTAGTGGACACATGCCCGAATCTCCCACTCCACTTCCCCTCCACTTCTCGTTTATAATATATAATATCAATTAACTTTAACTGTTGAACATTTTCGGAGAAATATTAAACAGATTTTCTTTTTGTATAATTTTTAAGTGAACATTTGACACAGGTAGGATAAATGTGTGAACTTTACACTGTCAAAAATTATTAATATTTATTATAGAAGAACTATATGATATACGTATATAATATATTAATTTTAGCCAATTCATGGAGATTCATATTTTTACAAAACACAAATATCTCTTACAATATGTAATTTTTTAATCAATTTATTGTGCCACAATTATTTGTAAAATCCGAGCCGATTATTCGAAAAAATATCAATGTTGGATGTTTCTTTACTTTTTATTCTTATGAATAATTAAATGAAAGCGAATTCTAAGTTATTTAGAGGGTGAATTTCGGGATCTAATGAGTTTAATGTCACTTAATTTCATTGCTTCGTACTGTGTACCCGGCCACGTCTTTATTATAGATTCATTTTCTTTTATAACCACAAAATATTATTAATTTAACCATCACTCATTACTTTCATACCCCTTAATAAAAAGAAGTCTTCTCGATGTGTTAATTAAACGTAAATGCATTTAATGAATAAAAAAACAAAATCATGGTCTGCGCATATGCATATTATATCCTTACCTTAATTTGCCTGAGCCTCTCGTCTGACTTCTGTTTTGTGAGCCTCGCAGTGGCGTGCAGACCTGTTCGCCGTTCGAGCGCGGGAGAGTCGACGTCTGCAGGTTGCTCCTCGCCGGACAGTGACGCGGCAGAGGGGTTGCGCGCTAAAGGCGGGTGTTCGGGGGTGCCGATCTCGTCACCACTGCACGGGGTGAGGATACCTGGCGAGGACTCTGCGTCATCCACGTCGTCCACCACAATACTGGGGGCAGAGCGAGGTACAGTGGTGTCAGCAGCGCAGCGAGGCATCGTCGTAACCACTGCCATAATAGAGAAATCAAGCTTTGAACGTTGCTCACTGCTCAAATAAATTTCCTATTTAAATAACTGGATATTTTTGTATGTTTTCTACTGATAGTATTTGAAGGGCAAAAAATACATGTGATAGACACGTGTTTATATCCTTCAACTTTGATTTTTATGTACTATAACGATGTTAAAATATGAATTTATTACTATATTTATATTATATTTTTTTCTACTATGTATTATAATCACATATAACAGCTGTTCAGTTTATATGGTAATTATACTGGATTTAACCAGATTTATTGTGGTGTGTACAAGTTATTTATATCAACAACAAAATAATAAAAATAAATACATTGAAAAAAAAGTTTTAATTAAAAAACTAAAACTTGACTTAAGTTAAAACTTTAAAAAAAATTAATTACCAGTTATTTAATGAAATTATAATGATTTGAAACATCTGCAACGTTCAAACGTTCATTTCTCACTTTCGTATCTATAAATAAAATTTACGCAAGATTACCATAGGAAATGTCACAAAATGTATAATTTTTTTCTTAAAGGGTTGAAATTCTGTTTCACATTATCGAAATTTACGACCTTTATATAATCATGATTGATCATGTTCTACGCAAATATACCAAAAATAGATTTAAAATATATTAAGCTTTAAAATTATGTAAAGAAAAATATTTTATGTTTTTCCGCAGCAATAAATTGAAGGTTATTTTTTTATCGATATACATAGAATTAATTTAAAGTCAAAATGAACTGTGCAGTTAAAAATAGATAATTGATTAAATTTTAATAACAATTTGTTCAGTAGAAACAATTCCCTTGAAATATTACTGTACATATAATTCTATTTACGTACTTATGTATACAGAAAAAAAAAAAAAAAATTTTAAATGAATCAATATTATAGCAAACCTTGAAAACGATAAAGGTCCGATTGGAAACATATATATATATGGACTCATTACTATTAAGGAGAGCATTAAGGATCCGGAAAACAAGTTTTGAAAATGTCGTAAAAACTTTCAAAAGAATAATAGACTATGACAGTAGAATTTCTTAGACGTGGTATTAAATATTTAAAGCCTTTTGTAGAACGTTACGTGTCTCAAACTAAACTTTTATAAGAAAAAAAAAGAGTTAGAATAAAAATATTGTGATATATTTTTCCTATTATAAGCTCACATAAATCTTACGTATTAGATACGGAGCACTGATGGCTACTGGTTCACTGTTACTCTTTAACTGAAGTTAGATCCATGTAGAGCATGTATTATATATACATGAACGCTGCTCATCACAACAATAAGACCGTGCATGCACTTATGATTGAGCAGAGATGCGCCCGCGACCCTCGTGTTACTAGATACAAGGTCAAGTATTGATACTTACTGACCGTATAGTATATAAGAGACGACAATTCGGGTCAACTACCATCATCGTATCTATAATATAGAGCTCACTTCATTTATATTACCAATAAATTCTTTCTCAGGGACATTGCAAATAATATATGTATATATATATATATATATCGTTCTAAATAAAATGTACTCTTAAAAATACATTGTTATACATCCCTTCTAAAGGATATATCTTATATAATTATATATTACAATACTTATAATCATAAGTATATTATTTTAATTTACCTTGCATTAATAATTATAACATAATTTTTTGATATCACAATGGATTTTAAGTGGATTTAATTGTTGATTGTGATCAAAATTAATTGTAAATCCGTTCACTACAAGTAAAATAATTAAATATTTAAAACAAATTATATAATAATTATTTTTTAAAATTAAAAACTATAATATGCTTTTCTTAGCACAATACTATAAGTAATGCTTTTTCTTTACTAACGATAGCATCAAGTATTACAGTTCGTTGCATTGACCTCTGTATGATTTGGAAAAGAAAAAAAATATATTAAATTCGCTGTCCTATCATCAAAGTTTATGACCTCAGTGTGGTGATGTGTAGGATTTGCTTGTAGATTGGCGGTCTATTATTGATAGCGTGCGTCAGTGTGACGTCATGCAACAGCAGCCAGCAGCAGTGGAGGAGAGTTGTTGACTGCTGGCGTGTGACATCCATCTGTCCGGGCCAAACAGATGCCGTCCGGACCACCAATCTTAACGCTGACGTCAATGGTCACGTGTCCAAGAACATTTTGTTTAATTGGATGGTCAAGATAATACATGAGTCACTTAAGTGAACCATATTATGAAAATCATATATACAGTATACATGTTTCTATACAATTACAGAGTATTACTTTAGATATTTTGGAAATGCGTAACGCAAAATACAATTAAAAATTGCAATGAATTGTCAATTTTATAAATATCTAAATAAATGATACAGAATAGCATGCTAAATTAAATAAAATAGTACAGGCGTGGATTTAAAGGGCTTGCTAAAGGGCAGAGGCTGCAACCCTTTCCAAAATTTTGTATTTAACGTGGCCGGTTAAGCTTAAATATGAACTTCCCTCCAGCACATGGTATTTTATATCATTGATGAGATGATGAACATATCTGACATTGTGAGTCCAGTCCTCATTTTTTTTTTCTATCCGATCTGAAATTGCAAGCAGACTATATTGTTATTATTGCTATTTGAAATATTTACAATGAAAATGTGAAAAAAAAATGTGTTCGAAATATTTAAATTTAATGATGCTTATTAGATTTATATTATTAATTATTCTATATACTATAATATATATGTATGTCGATGTTAGTATCACTTATTTGTACATGCAATGGATGGCACTGAAAATTATATATTTATATTCAAAGCATCTGTATGTAGTCTACATAACTGTAGACTTGATGACATTTTAAAATTATTTTTAATGTCGATGCATACAACACACTACATATAATAATATATTTATATGAACATTTCATTTTCTCGAAAATTTGCTTCGTTTATTCACCCATTTATTGAAAGTTTTATAATTTTATGATTAAGCTCAAATTAAGTGAATACTTTAAGTTTTAAAAGCTTAAAATTGTTTTATTATTATTTGTGCAATGGATTTTAAAAATTAAGTAAGATTAAAATAAATAATAAAATTTATTAATATGTAGTTATTTATCAAACAACACATTAAATAATAAATGAGTCTATACAGTTCCAAAATACCCTTCTACAATTTTGATAATGATTGCTAAATAATGATAAACAAATTGACAACAAAATCTTTTTGAAAATACACGACAAATTGCATTCAACTAATTAATGTTAAGTGTTTTTATGCTTTTTATCTTTATGTACATAACTTTTTACAACAATCAATACAATTTTTTGTAAGACCATGGACTCTTTTGTGACTTCTACGAGTGCGAAGTCAAGCGAATGCTCCATGGTAGCTACCAAGTTCTTTGCACTTGTACGATCTCTCCCAATATAGACCACAGCTTGCAGCTTACACGGTGCGTTCGCCATCAGAGCTGTGAAAAACTAAAACATCAAAATATAGGTCGATGATATAAACGGAGAACAATTCAGTCTGAAAAAAATATGTTCAATTGTTTTAATGTAATGTTAAAAATAAAACGTTAGCATATAGAAAGTTGAGTGGACAATGTGTAATTATGTGACTAACAAAGTCAATTCTCAACTAACAATAGAGTAATCAAATTATATTTTTCAAAATGAAGAAAACAACTTATTCAACAATTCTTCTGGTATAATAGTGGTTGTTGAAAATTTAACTGCAGCATTATATCAAAGAAAAGAGAGTCGAAGCTATTCTCTTTTCTCTGATATTATCATGTACATGTACAATGAGTAACTAATCAATTTATTTCTTACAACAAGTGTAATATATAATACTTAAAATCTGATCTAATCATTACCTAAAATTGAAATTGGTAAATTTGTACCATGCAGTAAAGAAAATTGTGTATCAACCATCAGATCTCTAACATTTTCAATGCAATGGAATTCAGTCCTCTGTTTTAAGTCTCGTTTAGTGATTATTTAAATTATAAATATTTACTTCCTTTAGTCTTAAAAAAACATAACATAGTATTAAGAACAAACTCTCATTTTCGATTTTTTTTTTTTTTTTTTTTTTTAAACTTAATCAACTTAATTATATTTTTCTCATGAGTACATAAATAACAAGTCAGAGGCAGGGAATTCATAAACAATCCAATAAGAACAATTCACTTCACGAAGGTTGTGTAGTGGATGCTTGTAAACTTTTATAAAGACATTTTGATATTGATAGTAACGTTGCAAGGAAAACTTTTTTTTTTTTATATAAAATTAATACTTAAAAAAAAAATTATTACTGCAATTGATATTGTTTAGCATTTTAAGTCATAACAAGAAATTACATCTACAAAATTAAGTCTTTCCGGTAAGGTTTACATTTATGAATTATAAGAAAATGACCTGAAGTAGATACGTCTCGCTTTTTGTACGGCAAGAACTCAATTATATATGAAAATTTACCATCAATATTGAGTTTATTTTCATGCGATAAAAAATCATTGAAATGTAAAAATAAAAAAAATAAAATAAAAATCCATGTAAAAGGTTGATAAAAAGTATAGCAGCTATCTGATCATCGTTTATTTATAGGTAATAGCGTGTGAGAGGCACCTGCACTCTCAATACATATTTCAACGACACTAAAACGTAACGCTTTAACTCGAACATCTTCACAATCCAATTCATTTTTTTCTGTATCCAAGTTCTCATGTGAGCGTTATTTTATTTGTACTCAACAATAAAATACGAGGGAAAATTATTCTTTTTGTTATGTTACCTGTACAATATGAAAATATTCTATTTTTAAACAACAAAAAATAAAAATTTGTAACTATTATTTTAATTTTTAACCGTAATTTTTTTTATAAAAATTAATAATGTAATATTTGTTTTTATTTTATAACATCTTATACATTTAACTTAATAAATCTCAGTATTTAATAACTAATACGTTTCATACACATAATAATCACAAAAAAAATTCTAACTTGACTTATCATAATTTAAATATTAATTTTTACAAATTTTACAAATAAAATACAAATCTCAGCTAAAAATAAAAAAGTTTTTTTTTTCTTCCCTCATTTCATAAGTTTCTTCTTTGTTTTGTCTATGGTAATAATACTTTATTGTAAATAAGATAAAAAAAAGTGAACCAATCGATATAAAAAAAAATGCAATATATATACTTTTCATGTATAGAGACATATATTATTGCTTGTAGATAAAATGTAATAATGAGAATCCCAACACAACACTGACTGGATATCGGATTACGTATGTGATTGTTGTCGTCAGGTTTGTTTCATGACTACGTGTTCTTACTGAAAATCGATCACATTCGTTTGTCGTCATTCTCAAAGGAACATGCAAACGAATATCTAGACTGAATCGAGACTATATACCGCCGCCGGCGTCGCTGAATACATAAACCAATAGGCAAACATAAGAAGATGTATTATTATGTTAGCATGAAGAAAAGTTTAAGCGATCACGTCATCTGGTGGTGACACAAAATATGATGAATTACTATGAAGTGAAACTCTGAAAAAGTTATACTTCTATGGATTATACGGTAAAATATTGATTCCTAAAATGTGGAAAATGGATCATGTATATCAAATAAGAAGAATAGTTTATTATTGTATTGATTTTTGTTTATTTTTATTTCATTTTTCCATGTACAATTGCATGTGGAATTTGTTAAGGAAAATTCGATCAAATTTCGTATTACAAATTATCAAAAATAATTAAAACGCGGGGGGAGGGGGGAAGGAGAGAGAGAGAGAGAGAGAGAGAGATGTTACCAATCATTAACAATTTTTCTCAGTATTCAGTAATCCACCAATCGTCGTGTATAAAATCTTAACCATTTTTTAATAGACTGGACTTAAACTTGAATGATACGGGACTTTGGACCTTATATTATATGTTGATAAGGGCCATACTGTCGTGGCAGCTGACTTTCTGCTTGATGACCATCATACAGCAAGTACGATCCGTGGAGACTAAAACCTCATGACAATAAAGTGTCACGTGCAGAGAGAAATCATTCGAGTTTGCTCCATCGGGATATAATTCATCGGAAACCACGAGAAACGTGCGCAGATTTGCAATGCTGCATCATGCAATTATTCAAATGCATGTACCGGGAGGAAATAAATCATTAATAAATATGTTATAATAAATTTAAAATTGTAATTATCTATAGTTGTAGACATGACATTTGGGATTTAAACATATTTTTTGTTAAATTTATGCATTATTGACAGAGTTACAATCGAGTGTATTGTTTTCATGTAAATTAATAAATAAAGAAACGCCGCTGTGTATTAATTAAAATTCATACAGTTTTATTTACCAATATTATATATTTCAATATTTGATACTAAATTAATTCATTTCTATATTTTAATGAAAATAATTTAAAAAATATTATTCAGTGAAATATAAATTTTAATCCCAATAGATGAATATATCACATAAAAATTACAATATTAAATATCATTATTTAATTTATGAATAATAATTTGTTATTTGAATATTATTAATATGCATGCATTAGTATAGTAATTAATGCACTGTTGAGTGTGTTGACACTGTCTAATCCAACGTACGCTTATGTGATTTTTAGTTCGATGTTAAGTTAAGCTTTATAGAGTATAAAGTAAATTGGATATATACTTTAATTTATTTTCTCAATTTTCCTGGATTAATTTCTTTATCCAACAAAGTACACTGCTGTAAATATAATATGAATCATAATGTAATATATTTTGTACCCCGAGAATTAGGCTACACACCTTACTTCTTTTCTCATGTCTTAACGGCTGGCCTGAGCAAGCCTTCGCTTCAATCTAGCTGCAAGCGCAATAGCAGCAGGTTTATTTTGTTTTATTTATTTATTTATTTATTTATTTATTTATTTATTTATTTATTTATTTATTTATTTATTTATTTATTTATTTATTTATTTATTTATTTATTTATTTATTTATTTATTTATTTATTTATTTATTTATTTATTTATTTTTTTTTTTTGCATTCAGTGTACCTTAAACTTCCAGCTATTTGTGCCATGGTGTCAATCTTTCGTTCGTTGGTCTGTAACTTGATTCGAATAATGCGAACATCCTCAGACGCCACAGCGTGCTTCTTATTTTTAATTTTAAATGTTCCGAAACGTGTTTAAAGTTTGACGTCAGTAGCTAAACATTTGTTATAATTACCAAGTTATAATTTTAGCGTGGAATTTAAGTCAACAAAGACACAAAAATAACAATGTCAGTCAGTCATCAACAGCTAGCATTGTGAAATGGATTTTATACGATTGTTAAAATTGTACAACTTGCTCGATATCAAGATTTTCAAGTTTAGAAATAAATTATAATATACAAGAGTCAAGTTCAAAATTTCTTTTTTAAAACAAACTCTGATTTATGATACATTATAATTATATTTAACTTATTTAATTATTAAATCGAAGTTAAAATTTCATCATAATTATTATCATGATTGAATTTTTTTCTAGCTATATAATTGCAGAAAGTTCATTTTATTAAGGTTCTCTAGTGCAATTATGCAAAATTTCTCAATACACTTTAAAACGATTACTTTTTATTTTTTTCGGATGTAATAAATAGAAAAAGTCGTGTATATTAAAAAGACAACAAGTATATATTTTTTTTAATCGATAACCATATTTTTCTTAAATAAATCCTATATGCTGAATTTTCTGTATTAAAAACAATCGCAAAATATCCACTATTATAATTTAATTTTCAAGGGTAAATTTTGTTTCAATAAGAACGAAAATCAGCTGTTTCTCTCAATCGTCTGTGACGCTCGCATGTCATTTGTGTCGCAGAACTCAAACGACGGCTCGAGATGTCATCAGGTCTGCCAAGCTGCCTACATGCAATAACAAGCTTATTACGTCTTCCACCTCTTGCTTGTAAACTTACCAATACAAGGAGTTCCAATAACAGCATGGCAATTGGGACTATTTACAAAGTTTTCTCTTCAAATTAACTTTTTCAATCTCGTTTAATGTCAGTAACAGCGCGAAGAATCTAATCGAAAAATTGTTATTGATATTACTTACTAGTGTAACTTTAAAGTTTTATGAAAACTTCATTAGATATGTTATTGCATCGTATTATTATGTGGTATTTTTTATGCTAAATATTAAAGTTAATTATTTTTTTCCGGTACCTAAATGTAACCTTCATAAATTTTAAGACGCTAATTAAGTTATAAATATTTGCATGAATACAAATCAGTTCATATGATTTTTTTTTTTTTTTCTCAGTGTTAACTTTTATAGTATTTAAATTCAGTGGAACTACTATCACTTTAAAACTACTTTCACTACTTTGAAATTATTTTTTGCGTTGTTTAGTTCTAAATAGTAATATCTACGTCATTTATTATGAAAATAAATAATTCAGGAAATTCTATGAAAATTAATATAGTGCAATGAATGTTATTCTTAAGTAAAAAGAGATCAATGGCCTACTATATTATAGTTGCTAATTTTAGATGAAGCACATCTAGAGAGTATTTATGTTGGCTTCAAACCACCCACCTGACAACCAAGAACTACAGTCATTGCCTGACAACAACGCTGACATATGAATGTCATTTTTTTGACACTGCAGTCTATGACATTATAGGTATATGTGGAGGTGGCAAGATATATACTAATGAGTCCAGTAGTTGAGGTTTTAGTTAGGGAATCAACAACCAAATTTCACGAAAATCGCGCTATTGGTGATACCGGGCTGAAATTTTCAGTACTTGCTAATAACATCATTTGCATCAACTTTTTTGGCGGATCCCAAAAAAAAGTGTCATACCGTGACCTTGAGTGACCTTTGAACTTTGACCTCCGATTGATTTACGTTTGATTTTTTTACAAGGAATCTAAGGCAGATACGAAAAAAATTGTCATTAGCAAATATGTTTGTACTAACACGGAAAGTAATTAGCAATTTTTGGAAAAGACCTAAGTCCATAAAAAACAAAATGGCGGCCGATGAAACTTTTATTGCCCTCTTTTTTGGCAGCTTTCTTGCTTATTTTAACCAAACTAGCAAACTTTTTAGCTTAAAATAGCAACTATCAATTGTCTACTATCATTACGATTAAAAAAAATCATAATGCTTGTTGATAAGAGAATAATAACTCGAGATATTGTAATTTCTACCGTAAAATGAGCACTTATTCCCTATGCTATTATAATACGTTTTTTTACTAAAATCCATACTTTTTGTGACAAAAGCATTAAACATACAGAAATGATTAATTGCATCATAAGAACCTTAAAAAATACTGTACCCTAAAATTTTGAACCACCCTTTGACCCCTGGTGACCTTTCAAAATGGCGGATGTGGAGAACAGGAAAGTATTATTTTCTGGCAAACCAAAGGTCGGGATAAAGATATATTCCGCAGAAAAGATGCTTAGATGGTTGCAATTATTTAAAAAGGGTCCCTAATTATTTTCAAAGTGCAATGTTGCCAAATATAGCACCCCTAAAGACCTAAATTTTATTTTACTTTTTTTTTCAGTTAAAATCGTATAAAATCCATGCTTTCTGAAAGTGGAGCTTCTAATTTTCAAGCATGATTAATTAATTGGGGTCACGAGAACCAAAAAAATAAGAACCCCCCTCCCCTCACCCCCCCAAAAATTAAAACATTTTACGCCTCCTGCCCAGGGTTCTTTAATCCATGATTGACTCGGGGAATTATATTATATTTTTTTAGGCCATATAGTCAGTGCATTGAAGTAATTGCAGTTAGTAACCATTTGTCTATAGTATACGTATTTCTACTAAATAAAAATTAAAACTAAGAGTAATTTTAAGAAAAAGTGTCATTATTTTTAAAAAAAAAAGGGGGGGTTCCAAGTCTTCCTAAAATCTGAGTAATCTATTTCTCGATAAACAAGCATATATGAATCACAACCCTCTTTACTCTTTAAGATACCAACATATAATTAAGCCTCCACCCCCACTCTCCCCTATGTACATCGCCCCCCTAAATTGATTTTACAGAACATGAAGCACCTCTGTCCTTTTCCATTAAAATAAAAAACTCCGCTGGATCACCTTTCTTGCTAATCATATGTTATCAATTAAAGGTTACACTGTATACATACGAATATATAATCAATGACAATAATAAAACTATATAAATCTTACTATCTTAGTCAAATTTAAGTACTGTTGTACTTAAATGTACTGTTCAGTATTCAGTATACAACGGTACAGTATATTATTATGTACTGTTGTGAAATAAATAAATAAAATAAATAAATAAAAATAAATTATAAATGCATTAAAATTAATTTTTATACTTAAATATATTGTAAATCTTTACTGGTACGGGGGTAAATACCTAGAGGGACATATATATATATATACCACTTATTGGGTTATTACCAACATGCAAGTTGTCTCATAATTAACTCCCTTTAATCGTTTAAAACAACCCGGCACGGACAATATTGAAGGAACCAGCTCCAAAATGTAGTTCAATGTAGCTAAAAACCTAACATTTTGAAGTTTTGAAAAACCTTTCTTAATGAGTGAGGAACTGAAAAATGCAAATCAACATATTAGGGTTCCACTATCATCCCGGAGTTAGGGATGAAAATCAAAATGTTTAAAATTATTATAACCGACAAAACGACATAAATGAAGCCCGGCAGTAAATTTTTAGTACTATTTTTTGACGCAGATTCAGCAAAAATTTAATTCTATTCTATTCTCTTATTTTAGAATGGAAATTTGAAAACAAAAAAAAAAACAAAAAAAAAAAAAATACACACTTCTCTAAGCAGGTTTGAAAGTGAGTGCTGGAAATGTGGAAAATAATAAAATATAGTAATTGGGAAATCGTTTTATTTTTTTTTTCCTCTTGTTGTTGTAGCTATCATAAATACGCAGGACTAACTTTTGATGTTGGTACCTTCAATATTGCCCAGGTGCGGATCCTGGGAGGGAGGGGGGGCTGATATGTTTTATTTAACAAGGGCAATGGCAATATAGGCATTTGGCACACTCCAATTTTTTTCTTTTAACATTGGCCTTATGGAGGAAGCACGTCCCCCCCACCCCTCTACCCCCTCCGATTAATTTTTTTTTTTCTGGATTCACGGCTGATATTGTGATATTGCCCTTGCTGGGTTGATTGAACCCCCGAAAGTCGCTCATAAATTAACGTTGCAGATTTGGAGCATTGTGCGTATGCACGAACACGTACCTTTTCCATTTTAGAACCCCGCTGGATCTCCGATCGTACATACTTATTTTATATATACAAATTGTACATATTTATATATTGTACTGTGAACGAATGGTTAAAAGCATTATCATAAAATTTAGTGAACATTATTTATATAAATACAGTATTTTTAGCATATATATTTTATAAAACATTTGTTATATATTTATTATTTGTTTCTCGAGAAAAATATTACTCAGAATTTAGGAAGACTTGGAACCCCCCTTTTTTTTTTTAAAAATAATGACACTTTTTCTTAAAATTACTCTTAGTTTTAATTTTTATTTAGTAGAAATACGTATACTATAGACAAATGGTTACTAACTGCAATTACTTCAATGCACTGACTATATGGCCTAAAAAAATATAATATAATTCCCCGAGTCAATCATGGATTAAAGAACCCTGGGCAGGAGGCGTAAAATGTTTTAATTTTTGGGGGGGTGAGGGGAGGGGGGTTCTTATTTTTTTGGTTCTCGTGACCCCAATTAATTAATCATGCTTGAAAATTAGAAGCTCCACTTTCAGAAAGCATGGATTTTATACGATTTTAACTGAAAAAAAAAGTAAAATAAAATTTAGGTCTTTAGGGGTGCTATATTTGGCAACATTGCACTTTGAAAATAATTAGGGACCCTTTTTAAATAATTGCAACCATCTAAGCATCTTTTCTGCGGAATATATCTTTATCCCGACCTTTGGTTTGCCAGAAAATAATACTTTCCTGTTCTCCACATCCGCCATTTTGAAAGGTCACCAGGGGTCAAAGGGTGGTTCAAAATTTTAGGGTACAGTATTTTTTAAGGTTCTTATGATGCAATTAATCATTTCTGTATGTTTAATGCTTTTGTCACAAAAAGTATGGATTTTAGTAAAAAAACGTATTATAATAGCATAGGGAATAAGTGCTCATTTTACGGTAGAAATTACAATATCTCGAGTTATTATTCTCTTATCAACAAGCATTATGATTTTTTTTAATCGTAATGATAGTAGACAATTGATAGTTGCTATTTTAAGCTAAAAAGTTTGCTAGTTTGGTTAAAATAAGCAAGAAAGCTGCCAAAAAAGAGGGCAATAAAAGTTTCATCGGCCGCCATTTTGTTTTTTATGGACTTAGGTCTTTTCCAAAAATTGCTAATTACTTTCCGTGTTAGTACAAACATATTTGCTAATGACAATTTTTTTCGTATCTGCCTTAGATTCCTTGTAAAAAAATCAAACGTAAATCAATCGGAGGTCAAAGTTCAAAGGTCACTCAAGGTCACGGTATGACACTTTTTTTTGGGATCCGCCAAAAAAGTTGATGCAAATGATGTTATTAGCAAGTACTGAAAATTTCAGCCCGGTATCACCAATAGCGCGATTTTTGCCATTAATTCCCTAACTATTTGCGATACACGGCAACTTATTCAGGCCAAAGCTCAGGCTTATATACACTTGACGGGTGAGCTCTACTAATGAGACCGGCCTACGAGCTTGCAGTAGCCGAGAATGTACTCGCAACTAGGCTCGTACTTACCCTCAACGGTAATAATTTAAGGAGAGAGAACATGCATCGAAAAAGAAGATTACAATAATGTCAAAGCGCATGCTCATATATAAGCAATTTAAACTAATATAGCTATTATAATATATAGTGACCTCAAAACATATTGTGAGTGAAAAACATCATGCATGAAATTTAAATTCAAGTGTATATGCAAATTCTATTTATAATAACTACTAAGAATATAAATCAATTTTCTTAATTACATTACAATCAGTATAATTTTCAAAATAATAAATGAAATTTGCATGTAATTTAAGGTGAATGATCAGTCAAGTATTCAGCTGCATTATGTACATACAAATGAATTGTTATATAATAATATACCTCAACATCAAAAGATAAGCGTATCAAATGTGTGTCAAGAATATCGCATAATATTACACTCATCCCTCCCCCTATTCAGTACAATGTATAATAACGAATGTTTTAATGATTCAGTGCAAACATATATTTTATTACATTTGATACTGATCATCGATAATTTGTAGTTGGGAAGCTTACAAAACCTCTGCTGGCTCGATACGTGCTCATTAAACAAGGATTATATAGAGACCAATGATGATATTTGATAGGTTTTGTGTCAATACGAAATGATTTTGAAATGTTTATATACATCACAATAAAACACATCTCTATAAAAAATATTCCATTCGTTATTTTTTTATTAATTAATACATAATTGAGAGGAGAAATGTTTTCATAAAGAGGATTATTTCAATTAAAATGAAGTAATATGACGTCACGTATATTCATATTATTAGAAACGTTCTTTCAGGACAAAATTCTAATTTTATTGTAAATGAAATGTTATTTTCATGTTTTGTTGTTGTTTAATACAGGCAAATAATTATTATATTCAAAATTTTCAAAAGATAAGTGGCAAATATATTTTAAAAATCAAGAGTTATTTTAGCAGATTATAAATATATTTTTTTTTTTTTTAGTAGATTCCCAACACTTTTAAAATCGATGTGAAAAATGCTGTCGTTAAAAATGTTAACGTTATAATATAACGCACAACAAAATGTTCAATCACACTATATATAGAGTATATATTATAATGTGCTTAAATGTATTTTTTATATAGATATTGAATCTATATACAACTACTGTATATAAGTATATCCTTTTAATATTGTTACAAAAAAACTGTAGATTAATTTTAGTTTCTCTATCAACATTTGCAAAATAAAAAAATGCAGCTTAGTAATGAAAGCGGAAGCAATTTATTATCAGAATTAAATCCCCTCTTGTTTTAAACTCTATGCATATACGATGGTGACAATACCATCAGTATACTATAGACATCTCTGAGAGTTATCGAGTGTGATTCTGACAGGTTGACTGACACTCCAGGGGCTTAGAACTGCGCGGTGGTGCTGGGACTGTATTGTATTAACTGATGATACGATTTATGTTGCACCCCTTGCTGCGCACTTGAATTACTCGCGGCAGTGATCAATGTCGCAAACCGTTGCCTCTTTGTTTGCAGACAAATACGACGAATGCAGATTTTGAATAAACATGCAATGTAGAGAGATTGTGTTGCCTTTGACTGTGATTAATGATTTTCAATGAGGTTTTCTTTAAATAGATTTCATTAAATTTCATAAACTATTTTAATGAAACATGAAACAATTGTGTTGTGAAAATACTATCAAAATTCTTGTTATTTTATTACTTAAAATGTGTTCGTAAATTGAAAATTATTTATAAATGTTTTTTTTTTCCTAATTTAATGCTGATAATGGCATGGCATAAATTTAAAATGTAAGCTTGCCGCTTTAATTGAAAAATAATTACAGCTACGATATTACATATTCATGCTCATTTCTCAGTAAAATTAACGAGATAACCAACACAAATTCTGTGATCATGAAAAATAATAGCAGCTGTTTCTCGTTAACGGACACATGCTGTAAAATTTACTGGAGTTATAATTAATGCGCGCTTTACATAAAGTAGAATAACAAGTGTTAGGGTAGCCTCAAAACGTTTTCGCCGTTAAAATCTGTATAGAGATTGGAAAAAAAATGCTTAACACTTGGTATGGCGTACATTAAAAAACGTGTAATATCCTATCTAATATTATAGGAGAAGATATTATTGTACCTGCATGATATGTAGGTTAAATATATAACAGTGAAAGGAAATTATTTATCGTAAGTATAGTTACAATATACTTCTTCCATTAAACCAAAGTTGATCCAGAATTCTTGAATTGGTGGAATTTGTTAGCAACTGATCAACTCATGTGATGCATATATTTTTTTAATTGCTTAGATGAATAGAAATTGCAAAAAAAAATCTACTCTGGTTGTTTTCGAATTTTCGTCCTTATTTTTTTAGAGAAGCATTAATTCAATATATACTATATACCAAGTCTTTTTTATACCACTTTTTCACTAAAGGACATAGCTTAAACGCATATCGTTAAGAAACTATATATATATATATATATAAAAAAAATCTCGGTCGAACTTAAAAAAGCTGAAAAAAAAATCAGAGTATTATAACTTATATATTATATATTCATTTATGCAATAAAAACATGTCATTGTTATTTCTAGTACAAAATACAAGTTACGTATGTACCTCAAGAGACAAATTTTCTGTATGAAAATTATGGTTGAACTGTAAATCTTATGTATGTAATATTAATTTGTATTTGAGATTACAATATATGTAAGAATGTCTGTCAGGCCAAACATTACCTAATAAAAAAAAATCTATTCTATTCTACTGCCTTAATTTTGTGAACACTGGTAGAACAAGAAACCACCCTCTCCATTGAACGATAAAACAAATTTGAAACGCTTGGAGACATAATACCCTCTGTTAAAATTTGGCGGACAAGAAGTCCTGAGAGGGCTCACCTGAGGCTGGTATGCAGTCGGCTGAGGCTGCAGGGCGGGGGCAGAAGGTCTGGCTGGACCGGAGACACCGCGATGCGGATCTCCGTCATACCTGCGGATCATCAACGTCAGGTAAGTAATAATGCAAGTTCGAAGATCTTCATGCATAAAAAATATAGATGCATGGCATGGTTATCGAAAATAAAAAAACAAATAATTTCATTAAAGTTTGCTATCTTGTAAAATAAGATAATAAACTGACTACAGAACTAGTATTTAATACATTATAGTCACTTGTCTTTTATTACTGTCTTTACCGAGTAACCGAGTAACAATTATGAAATGTTAAAGTTTAAAGAATTTACTTTTTTCTTAATTTTAAGTAGATTTATGTGTATGCAACAAATTGACGTAATCTAAACTGTACACAATCTCTATGATCGAAATAAAATTTGAAAAAATTGAAAACAAATTATTATCTTTTTTATTAAACCGATTTTCTTAATATCTCATACATTTACACTAAAATAAAATAAAATGGATCACTAGAAAAAAAAAATGAAACACGCTGTTAATACAATATTTGTGTTATGTTTATATTATTGGAAATATGTTTCAGTATTCAATGCTACATGACTATTTCCTAACTTCCTAGCAAACAATACACATGTTTACATGACTTACATGAGACAAATTATTGTGCTTAAATCATGTTTTATTTATGTAAAATGCAAAACTTTGTGGAAACTTATAAAACTATATAAATTAGAATCAAGACTGAGAATTTGAAATTATACACCTTTACACTTGATTAATTTCAATTTATATTATATCCGTTTTTGTTCGCAAATTATTTGCAACCTGTACAGAGTTTGTTAAAACAAAGTTTGAACGTTGTTTTTTTACGAACTATAAAACAAACGAAAATTTTGTTTTTATCAATGATTTTGTATTAGTTTACACTTTCTTAATTAGCAAAATAAATTAATTTGCAACTGTAGAATTCCAATTTGGATCAAAGTAAAGCATGTTCTTATATTAGACTCCTTATTTAACTTCCTAACTAAATATTTACTAAACAAAAAAAGTTTTAGAAGTTTTGTTAAAAGCCATCAATACAAAATCAATAAATAAAACGAAACTCTAAATAATTAAGTATAATACGTAAGAGGGCTCTCTTGTTGTGAATTGTGAATAATAATTTGATTAAACATTTCAAGATTTAGTTGAAGAAATTTTTTACTTTAGAGTAAATATTATTTTATATTATAGCATACTCTTATTATTCTTTAGTTGAAATTTTATTAAAAGAATATAGCTATATCATATTATATAATAATATAATATCGTCAAATCCAAATGAAATTTGTTTTAATATGCGCAATTTAATTGTGTATTCATGATATAAATTATTCTAAAATATTTCGATGATAACAGTAGAATGCACCGAAATACATAAATCATATAATATATTATTATATATATTTCATTTCAATCTTACATTAGTTGATGGTATAATTATATAATATATACATATTTTGTTTCAAGGTGTCAAATTAGTAAGGTAGGTTTATGTGAGTCTACTCAAGGTCAGTCTGGTCATATAGGCAACCAAATGCTTTCTAAATATGCTCGTATTTTAAATAACTTGTCATCTTGGTACACGTAACGCGTCAATTTACATTACGTGGATGTTCAACAAGTTGCATACTGTCAGGAGTATCACCGCCATTTTTGTCTGTCATGGACGTAAGTAAAGATATTCTAAATAATTTTAAACTCCTTCCGGATATCACCAGTAGTGTACTTTGATCTCTGTATTTCAGTTTTGAAACTTTGCAGAGATACACCGTCATAGACGTTTGGGAGTTTCAAAATTGAAATGCGAACAGAAGGCTATTTTCCATGTACACATATGTCTAATTCCGGTAGGAATAGAAAATTAATATAACTGTAATTAGTGCAATTTAAGGTCACAACCGCTCTCTCATTGCTAGAGGAGTGACTTTTTATTGGCTGACGTGCCCTTCGTGTTTTTTTAGTAAAGAGCAAGTTCAAAAGCAGTAAAATTAGTTGATTTTGGTGCTCAAATTATCGAATTACCTCGTCTTATTGCAGACTCGTATTAGACAAACATAAGTGATTGATGGTAAATCAGGTTATGCTAGACTTTTCTGTTCTCCTAGTAGAATTGCATGCTATCAGCGACTCTGTTTTACGTCGCTGAAATGACGTCTCGATATCAGGTGAGCAGAAAATCCAGCAGGTGTGGTGCTCACAAGATATCGCCTCCCACTGTGGTGATGCATCAATCTCATTGAATCGTTTATTCTAGTGTGAGCTATACATGCTGTTGCTTGCACAGGAATGTGAACCAATAAGTTTAGATAAATATGCTACGGAAGTTCATTTTGTAAAAATAATGTAACATGTTTAATTTTAGTAAATAAACATATCGTTTAATCTATCTTTTAAGTTTTCACTTGAAGCTTTTTGTTTAGTATGACGTTGAAAATATTGGATATTTCACTGGCTTTACCGGGATCTACGTTTATAACAGCTAAACTTGATGTGACCAGGAACGACCATCGAAATAATGGTGGCTATGGCGGCGGATTGACTTTAAAAGTAAGCCACTCTCGTTCCAGTTCATTATAATACTTTTGTACTACCTCTATTAAGACAGTAAAATTTTAATATTGATTGTCAGACATAACTCTTTCGAGAAATCCGTGGACCTTCTTGTTTCATTTTTGTTTGAAGGTACCTGAGCAAAGGAGGCGAAACGTCGTCACAAAAGCAACGAGGATACATAGGAACAACGTCAACAACTCAGTTTTTTTTCTTTTTATCTAAGTAAATTGACTCAATCGCTTATTCATATTTTTTATCATACTGTATCCTATATAATGAATACGTTTTTATTACTCCCTCCCCCCCCCCCCCACCCCACCCCCCACCCGTTCTCCCGGCGTCAGGCCGGCCCAAAGGGTTGCTTTCTAGTCCTCTTCCTTTCAAACTTACCATAAGTCCACTCGTTCTAATTAAGTTTCTGAGCTAAAAATTCAGATCCAGCATGCAATAATTATCATCCACTATATAATACATAATACCAACCTTCAAACAAATTCAAATTTACATGTAGTCTAAAATTAATAAATGCTTACATTATTTTCTCTATACTATCTTTAAAACAAGTAAAAGAGCTTGCGTTGATTTATTTTAAACTTGTGTAAAATATCTCAAGGTATTATTTATAACCCTTTTAAATTAAACACTTTACTTAAGAAATATTACCACATGAACATTAATATTTTTTGTTATAATGGTCACATTTAGCTCATGTTATAAAGAATTTTGGTCTTATATCTCTCTCTTTGTGTTTACAATATCTTCTTAAAATTCTTGTGTTTGGACTCCACGCACAAACACTAAATCTGTCCGGAAAGAGTCTCAACATGGCTCTACAAGAACTACCACGTTTTATATAGTTTTAACTTGATTATACGCTACGACACTCTGTTAAACGGTTAAAAATCCTGCAGTGACGTACATTTACCCGTTAAAAAATGTCATCATAGCATGCTTATATATAAATCTCAGTAATAAAGTAAATATTTATATGATAATTTTAGAATATGGCTCGACGTCAATTTTACATGTAATGTAAACATAACTCTACAGTACATTGAAATTTGAATGTATGCTTGATTATTTTTATAATTATTATGAATTATTCTGTTTAATTACATTCAAGACAAATGTATATAAAAGCGTCAGAGAGGATCGAAGGAGGAAACCTTTGGGTGAATGTACGCATTTTGTGTATGGACTTTCGTCTTTTGCAGTCACCAATTGGGTTTTGTATATGTTTATTTATTAATATTTTTCCTATACTTTGTATTTTTAAACCCAATAAACAATTATTATTATTATTATCCCCTGAGATTACAAAGGTGGATGAGTGTCTGACATGAGATCTCAACCTTTTCCACTTCCAATGCATCTACTCGAACAAACGGCAACTCCCAAGCAATTTTTACAATCAATATACTAATACAGTATACTATAGTTTAGTTCAATTGCTATACCAACAATTTTTTCCCCAGCGGATCCATTGAAAAAATTTTTATATACTTTTATTTTTATATCAAAATTTATTGTTGAATTAAGAGCTTTAATTTTTTCTTTTAATATTATACTCTAGTTAATTCAAGTATAATATAACTCATAGTTCATAAATTCAAATTATTGGAAATATATTTATTAAATAAATTAAAAAATCTAATTTTTTTATTTTGTGAATGAAATTCAATTAAGAAAATAATAAAATAGAAATAAAGTTATACTGAAACTGAAGTACTTATGTTGCAATAATACAGTATCCCAGGCACCGCTAAACTTTTCAAAAGTGGCGGTTGCTAAAGAACACCCACTCGTGCATCCGGGAGGAGATTGATATACATGGCATCCTCCATCAATTGCCGACCATCCTGACTGTTTCCTCAGTCACAAAGAGGAGAATTCTGGGATGGATTGCTATAAGCCATGGCCGCTGCCCCAGTTTTGAAGGAACACAAAAAAGCTAATAAGCACTATGCTAGGTCACGGGTTCATTAAAAGCCGGAAAGTTAAATTCAGTCACTTTTGACCAGTACCTTTAAACAGGGTTTAGTTGAAGCAAAAGAATAATAATTAAGTATTTTTTTATAAATGATTAATTATTAAATTACAAAAATGTCTGAATTAAAGCAAACTTTTTTATTTACATTTCTCTCCACAAAAGTAAGAAACGTAACTTGATGATACACAAAAATGTTTGTTTGCTTTTAATGACTTCTTTATTAATGAAACGTTATAAATAGTCAAGTAGTAATGTTACATTTAGATTTATATACAGCTTTGAAGTAAAAAAAACTTTGTGCCTTGAAAAACTCACAAAATAGCTTAAAAGAAAACATTATAAATATATCATGGCATGAATTCAGCTCTTCCATAAAATGAGTGAAATTAGCTGATTGCAGAAAATGTAAAGATTCAGCAACTGAATACATTACACTTGTGACCCTAACGTTGATTACCTTTTAGTTAATTAAGGGTTATCTTGTATTAAAACAATGCTTTGAAGTTAAATCAGAATTTGTAAACACATCATGAGTATAATAATTATAAGCAAGTTTAAGTTCGTCGTTCTAGTTTAATTAGAGCTAAATATTTGTACTGATAAATTCTAGTATTTGAAGATAAATTACCCAAAATTATATCACGATATGAGAGACGCAGATGGAGAGAAGGGTGATATAAAGTGATATAAATTAGGGATGTTAGGGCCTGAAGAAGATGCATAATATATATTCAAAGACTGAGAGAACTGAGGTTGCTTGAACTGATTGTGAGACGAAAGAGACTTCTAAGTATTATATATATAAGTTTCTAAGATTAGTTGTCAGGATAGTTGGTGGACCGAGTGCAGCTAGTATGTTCCATATTCAACATGTTTGTGTATAATACAAGCACGTAGATATACGTAGTTACTTACAGAGAGAGAGAGAGAGAGAGAGAGAGAGAGAGAGAGAGAGAGAGAGAGAGAGAGAGAGAGAGAGAGAGATGAAGAGCTTGGTAAACTCAGATGGCCCCTACAAAAAAAAAAAATCCTATATCCACCCCCACCTCGTTACCTCGTTTCTCTCTTGCACTTCCTTTAGACGATGATTGAGTTGAGCCTATATCTAGTTATACTTGAACCTAACAACGAAGGAATATCCATAGGCTATATTACCAATTAATATATACCGTAAGATGTACAAATTTGTATGTTCTCTAAGATCACGGACGATCTCTTGCACCCCAAGTGTGGTACATATGATGTTAATGCTCCTAGAAGTTGGTTTGACGTCACAAAAGCTCTGCTGGTCTGCTATAAGCTGCATGCTCAACTCAAATCTCCTCCTCCTTCTCCTTCTCTTATATATATTTACACTATTTTTATTCATTTTTATCTGACGTAGTTTTAAATTTAGCTCATGAAATTTATCATGTTCTACAATCATGTTACTGATGACTAATTTTTTATTTTTACTTTACATTTACTCCTTTCACATGGAAGCAAATTATCTACATTCTTATCAAACTAATTTAAATTTATTTCAGTTTGTTTTTAATTTTCTCTCTTATAGACAAAAACAAAAAGAAAATTTGGACTGTTTTAATAAAAATTTACTTTCAGTGTTGAGTGAAATTAAAGGACAGGCGCGGATCCAGGGGATCTGCAGCCCCCCCACCCACTGAAATTTTTTATTTAACATGGATAATATAGGAATTTCCCCCACTCCAATTTTTTTTAACATTGGCCTTATGGAGGCAGCCCCCCCCCCTCCCCCCCAAATTTTTTTTTCTGTATCCGCGCCTGTTAAAGGATTCAATTTGATATTATCGATGCTAGAATCCAATTAAGATGTTGTAACTATTCATGAGTAAATGTTTCAAAAACAATATATATATATATATAAACATGAACTATACACCGTTCATAAATATATAATACTTAGAAGTCTCCCCAAGCAACCTCAGTTCTCTCAGTCTTTGAATATATATTTGTAGTCCAGAATACCATACACGCACGGTTCTGACCGCTGACCGTGAGACTCCACAATGATGTAGCAAAGAATATTGGGTTATATTTCTTAAAAATAGAAAACACTTGAGACTATTGAATATATATCGACCATTTTGCATATGAAGTCTAAAAACATCAGTTTTATGAACTATGAATGGGTCTCGAAAAGTTTCTGATGTTATCTGACTTTTTGTTGTAAGAATTCTTGGAAGAGCTCATTTTCTGGACCACCTAGATATTCATGCAGGGGCGTGCGTCATAAAGTTAGAACTCACCAGCAACTCTTATGGAACTAAAATGTACACATAGCAGCACATAAGTTGAAATTGTTGTATGTACATGTTATCTGTCGCATTCATTTTCAAATGTAAATTAAATAAAAAAAAATGCATTTCTTTTACATGCGTCGTGTTTATTATGATTTGACAGGGTTGGTATGGTATCTTTTAAAAACATAGCTTGAAACTGAATGCTGTCAACTAAAATATTTACTTCGGTTCTTTCCTTGTACAAATAAAAATAAAAGCTATGGAAGCTATACGAAGCAAGTTTTAAAAATAGACATAAGTTTTTTTTTATTGTTGCATGTATAAAAATAGAAACATATATGTTAAAATGCAATTGCTCGTATTTTGTTGTTGAACTATTTTTATAAAAAAAAAAAAATAAATAAAAAAAAAAAAAAAAAAATGATGATGATGATGATGGAAGGGTTTCTTTTGTATTATAAAATAAAAATTTAAAACATATTTTACTGAAATAATATTTATAAAACGTTCAATTTTCCTAAGTATTTCAAACTCAGTCATTACGTGTTCCTCGTTCAGGTAATTTCACAGAAGTTCTCTCGTAATTTTAAATCAAATGAACATGTTCATTCTTAATTTCATGAACATGAACATGAATTTGTTCAATTTATGAGTGAATGAACATGAATTGAGCAAGTTCATTTCATACATGAACGTGGCCAAGACTGATGCTCAGCTCTCCAGACAACATTTTTTATTGCTATTTTTTTCCCGACGAAAATTTAAATTGAAATAACTTGTGATTGAATTGAATAATATATAATTGTAAAGTAAAAGGTCCTATTTCATTTGAAATAATAAACTTTGAATTTGCTACTGCCACGTACCAAGATCTTTATTCCAAATGAAATATTACCTTTTTTACTAAATATACGTACTGCAGATTTTGCAGCTTATATAATAATATTCTGTAATGAATAAGTATATATATATATATATATCTTATTTAGAAATTTATAATAAGAGAATACTAAACTGAACAAATAAAAATAAAATATCACGTTATTTTCGTATCATGCAAACTAACTGATTTTTTATAAAGATTCAGCCCATATGTATGTGAAATTACCTGAACAAGGAACATGCAATGATTGAGTTTGAAATACAAGTAATAAAGAAAATTTAACGTTTTACATATTTTATTAAAATGTATTTTAAACTTTTATATTATTTATTTTTTACAAAAGAGGCCATATATACCAATATTGAATAACCATGTAATATTTTTACTAAAATTTCGAGTATATTTAAACTTAATTTCTAACAATTAAATTAAAATTTTATTCCTAGCAAAACGAAATATTAATTTTATTGAATTAAATTTCCTAAATAAAACAAAATTATGTTCGTTAATGTAGGACATAAAATTATGTCACCGTTATTTTATTTTATTTTTTGTCTTGTTCAGTTTTAATTGTAATTTTTATAAAAACACAACAAGAAAAAAGAACAAATAAAATGACGGTGACATAATTTTATATAATATTATATTTTCTGTCAACATTATACAATCTCTTTGAAAATGAAAAAAAAAAAAATAGAAAACAGGGTATTGTATTTACATTTGTCACAGACAATAAATGTGAATTACATTTAAATGCAATAAAAATTATGTAAATATTGTTGGTCGTCTGTGGCTCACTTCGGGTCGTCAGACGGCTGAGGTCAGGAGGGAGGACACGGCCGAGAGATTCGCAAACAAAGGAACGTGATACTGCGCTGCTGGGGGCGACCGTGCGGTGAGCATTACTTCGTACTCACCTCCGCAACAGTACCTGGACCAATGTAAACAAAATCTGTGATAAGTCTCTATCTCAATATGAATCAGTCTTACAAATACAGTACGTACAATAGAGTAAAGTGGATTATAGTATTTTATTAAAAAAATTGTACAACGTAAGTTAAAAAGAGTAAAACAGAGCGATTTGTACATACAACAAGATAAATTATTTTGAATAAAATTATTAAGTTATCTTCTTTAAAAAATATTTTTGCAATAAAATTTAGCTCATGAATGTCAAAAATGAAGTCATTTAAATATCATGTAAGCCTCATAACGCGAGTTGTGAATTACTTGTTGACTGCGATAGTAGTTGTTGCATGCTAACAAGAATTCTAACTTTTTATAGAGCTTCTACCAGATTATAATGGTCTGCTCTTACTTTTTCTTGTGAGTAAACTTCTGTAAGGATTATTATAGTTGAATGTATGTTTTCGCAATCTGAATTTATTCGATATTTTTTATAAATATTTTTATTAGTAAGAAAGACAATATTTTTTATTCTTGTGCACCTTTTACAAGGCAAGAATTCTGTCAACGTAGAGCGTGTTCCATGATGATGGAATTCTCAGGATGCCATTTTCTTCTTAAACCTTTTGCTCTAATTGTTGCTGGGGATTTCTCACAATGAGCTCCAATTTCTTTCCTTTTCTTCCTAAGTTGTCACTCCAACTTTTCTGTCCAACGTTGATCAAATCACAAACTTTCTGTGACCCAAGCTCCATAGTTTCTTTCAGAATATTGTACTACTTACAACTTTTATAGTAAATACACAATGAAATGAGAAATCAGGAATCGTATTTTCGTTATGGAATTCCCTGTTCAGTACCGATGGTTCATCAGATGTTTAATTCATAAATCGATTGTGTATTCAGACCTATTACTGTATTATAATATATCTTGAAACTGAAAGATAAAGTAGAATATTACATTAAATAATTAATAACATGACATCCAATATTTGATATGACGTCTTTAAATTTTTAAACATGAAAATTCAATTTAAATGTCAAATTTTATAATAATATAGAAGACAGAAATACAAATACAGAACCAGCTTCTCATAATATTAGTTACTAAATCACAAAAATATGATTTTCATCCAGCAAGTTTATATATAGTGTGTAAAAGGAATATTCAAGAATTTTTCTTTTGTCATTTTTATAACGTACGTAATTATTATTATAATATTTATATAATTATTAATTGACAGCTATTCTCTTTTATTTCCATGCAATTGTAACAAACACATAATATATGCATAGCAGAAACTAAGAAGCTATATAGATATGAGTTGTTTAAAAAAAAAAAAACTTCTATATATCAGTGTTGTTTTCCAGTAATCTCTTGGTAAAAAGGTATACATTTATTTTTTATTTCAATTTTTAGCTTCAGTTATTCAGTTATTTTTAATTACAAAAGTCCGGACACAGGTAAAGTTTCAAGAGTGTGGACCTGTGACCCATCAGGAACAGAAACGCAGCAAGCATTAGTGCCGCACCATCAGCAAAAAAAAAAAAAAAAAAAAAAAAAAAAAGCATGATCGATCTCACACACTTGATGTTCACACAAAAGAGTGCACGCTTTTGTGATCCAGTCAGCCAGCAGGTGCGCAAACTTCGACACGTTTGCTGGGAAAAAAAAATACGGCTATTTCAGGACACACAATTGCTATAGAAAACCTTGATGGAAAATAACGTACTTGTAATTTTAACACTACATTTTCTGCGAGAAAATAGTTAATATTACGTATTTATAAATTGATGTAAATATTTCAGAAGAAATAATTACGTATTACGTCACAATACTACAGGGATAAAAAAAAACTAATTGAATAGATAACACAATTTGATTTATTTGAATGACATAATTTACGCGTTTCTACATAATTATATAAAGACGTCAAAGACGAAATTCTATTTTTTTCCTAAAAATTTAATTTTGACATTTGAAAATTTCATCAGAAATTAGAATACATGCATGGAAGTGCTAAAAAAAAATAGCTATTGTACTATAAGAAATTTCATATCAATAAATGTTATAAAAAATGTTATACAAATAATTTGTATATAAATCAAAGTCAGCTATTTTCTTTACATAAAAAAAAACTTTACATGCTTTCCGACTCTATACGAATTAACTCAAATAATAATTTTTATTTGCATTTTGAATTTATAGAATAATTTTCTAATTATCTTTGCTTACAGATATTTAAATTGTATGAATTCAAATGACAGACAATTACTTTAAATACAACGTTTCATGTTCTCGACATATTGAATTACAAGCATCCGTGCGTTCTTCAGATATTTATAACATTCGTTTGTAAATGTTTTATTAAAAACGTTTCATGTAAAAAATATGTGAGGCAAATTTCATTTTTATATTTTATTATTAAAAAAAATATATGTAGAAAAAAAAAAAGATAGAAAAACATATCCCTCATTATTTTAATAAATCTGTACATCATGTTTTGTGGAATATTATTTTGTATACCAAAATTCTGTGTACTGTATGATCACAGGTTTATTCAAATTGATACTGATGCTTGAATGATATCTATTTTTATATACATGACCGAGGAAAACATTAATTTGTAATTTGTTTTCAAGGCATTTTTATTGATTTTGACATTTTACACAATTTGTTGTATAAAAATCCATGCCACATTGCATAGAATTTAAATGGTTTATTTTGTAAAATGATATTCAAAGGCAATATTAATTATCATGATGAGGTCGTCGTTTTTGAAGTTTTAAACAAAATTTTTAACTTCATTTATACGTACGCTTTAGTGTTTTAAGCATATCCTAAAATATTTATATACCACAACTAGAATAGAATGAGCTCCTCCCTTCTGTTATAGTTCACCATAACTAATATCATAAGGTAGTATTCTCATGTATTAATCACTTTTTTTTAATCGAAATTTTATATTTATTAAAAGCTATAAATCAATAATTCAAGAAAATTCAAATTAAATTCTTAATTATATTATTTATTATACATTATGCAAAGTATATCATATAATCTTTGGCCTGTTTAGTGATAATAAATATTACATGACAGGTTGACACTAAAAAAAAATATTATACTTACTGCAAAGTATATCATACAATGTTTTGTTTGAATATAATGACATGAATATTAAATGAAAGGGTTGCTATGATTTTTTTATATGAGTCAATTAAAAGAGAGTTTGCTGATAACGTTCATCAAGCTTTTTGCTTTGAGAGTAAATTGATTGGCAGATTTTTAATTAAAAGCATGATAAGACCTGAAAGAAATAATATTGACATGAACCACTGTCACAGAAATGTGATAAAACGTAGCTACTTCTCATGATTGTGAAATTAATTAGTAAGTTCAATATATTTCCCTGCGTCGTATTTTATGTATAAATATTGAATGTTTTATCAAGTTCTTGGAGACAGATGGTATCTGTAAATATTTCATTATTGTATCAATAATGTATTACATTTGCAAACTTGATTTGAAAAAACCTATATTTGATTTGATATACTAAGGAGAAAATTAAAATGAAGTTGTTGGTTTTAGTTTCTTACAAAATATGCATGGGCAGATTAAAATTTTCGATTTTTTTTCCAATTTTTTTTTTTTAAATTCTAATAATTAAAGATGGTGGTTTGTCATGAAAAAAAAAATCATTTTAATTCATTAATCCAATTTATGTGTAAATTTATGTGTATATATTGTCATGTTTTGAATTTAATTTAACTGAATTGAATTAATATTATAAAAATAGTAGAATATTGTTGCATGCTTGTAACTTGTAATATTTAATTGTTAACTTTCTTTTGTGTCAATTGCAAAAAAAAAATGATAATAATAATAAATAAAGCTTCATAATTAGTTAAAATTGATAGCAACTGTTGAAAAATAATTTTGAAATGAAACTGAGAAAAAAAATTCACAATTAGACATCCTGCAAAGTTCTTCTCTAAAAATAAGTAAAATAAAATAATTAAATTGAAAATTTATTGGTGCTTATATATAACAATCATTGTTGCAGTTTTTCGTAGACCTTTCTACAAAAAATATTTCAATTTGTCTTTTGTACAATCATTATTTTAGACCGATCTCTCGTGAAGTTTTCCTTAGTAAACTTCATTATATAAAAATGTAATATATCAATACAAAAGCAAGCAAGCAAAAAAAAATTGACAGTACAAAGTATCAAAGTTTTAGTTGAGCCATAGAGAGAGAAAAAAAAAAAAAAAAAAGAGAAGTTTGATCGCTGAGATACGCCGTGATTATCTGCAGTATGAAGTCTCGACTTAAGAATTTATTAGTCATTAGTTTTTATCAGAATTTCATAGGGAGGAACAACATGAGCATTATACAGTAATGCTAGAATTCGATTTTTTTTTATTAATATTATTATTTTTTTTTTTTTTTTAGGTTTTAAGAGAAATTTCTTTGAAAGTTGCTAACTTTGAAAATAAAGTCCTCTGTTTGATTTTTTTTAAAATATCCTTTAAAAAATCACATTTAAAGCCTGTTCGTATATAAACCCTGCTCGGTGTACACTTTCTACACCCAATCGACCTCATATCCCATGTACATAAGGTCGATTGGGTGCAGAAAGTTACACCGAGCAGGGTTTACGAACAGGCCTATATAAATAAACTTAATATTTATTAAACCTACATCGAGTTATACGAAATACATTAAATATCTTCTATCCTTTGTCCTGCATGCTTCGGCACTTAAACTGTGGTTAAAAATATTCCTGATATGTCATACTGCTGGAAGATAAAGGGTTGGATCACGGAGCACGCTTACCTTGTTGCGGTGCTCGGAGAGGCATGGGCGGCGGAGGTGGTGGTTGCGTCGTTGTGTCCATGCCGGCGTCGCTGCTGGAGTGCGCCGCTGAGGGCCGTCGTGAGCTCGCGGGCGTCTCAACGGAGGGGAGGGAGGGGCGGCGCCACAGACCGTAGACAGCAGGTAACACTGGCGCTCAAGTGGCACCACCATTGTGATGTCAAACTTCGTAGGACAGTGTGTTGGTACGCTCTTTACCTCTGTACCTCCGTAAGTAGAATATTACTTGCAAAACGTGTGAATAATTATAGCACTAAAATCCAGAGAATTTATGAAATATTATTATATCTCCCTTACTGTAAATAATGTTTTTAAATGTTATAAAAAAATTATTTATTTTAAAAAAATCTACATTAAAATATATTAATAATCTTTACTTTTAATTTTAACAAGGAAATAAATGTACAATTAAACAATTACTTTAACTTAACTAACTGTTAATGTCACCATAAGGTTAGGCAAATTTTCCAGCATAAAAAATAAGCCTTGAAGATGGCATCTTGACCCTGCTTTTTTGTTTAATTTGGAAGCTGAATAGACCACCTAATTTCATTACATGTAGGAGTACAGTATTGTAACCGGCTACCGGCACCAATATTTACAAGGGAGTGCAATTTCACAATTTTTTTTAGCTCCATAATTCACTGGCAATGTGTGTATTATTGTTTATATAAATATTGCCTCAATCCCCTTCTCCATCTGGAATCATCATTCATATCATCCTAGAAGAATGGAACAGGAAAATCACCACCTACAACCCACAAGCCATCCTGAAAATCACATCCTGTATATAGCTGTTGATTTTTAAAGAATAAAAGTATAACTTCAGTATGTTAATACTACGACTAGAAATCCCCCAACACACTATGCACATAAGCTACTTTGATTCGAAGGAATTGACTGATCACGAGTCCTATCTTATTTATCTGATTTATCTTTTCAGAAATATCTCTCTAATACTCCATTCTATATTACTTTCTGTATGTTTGAGTGTGAATTACATGACTGTTTATCACTAAATCCTACCCCCCCCCCAGGAAGTATCTAGGTAGCATTATATATTCAGAGACTTTCAAAAACAGATCTTACAGTATGTCAAAATGATATGTAAATCCAAAATCTGTAAATTATTTTCATCATTCCATCAATGGTTTTTGCGTTATTTTCTTCAGCATTTTTTTTTAATTATCTCATAGAATTGAGTAGCATCATAATGGTAATTGTCTATCATAATATTATATTTATACAAGAATGCTCTCAGCACACTTTCACAGTGATGAAAAATATAATGTTATATTATGTTTAGTACGTGATGCACTTATGGTTTTATTTATAGAACAAAAATGCTAGAATTCTTCTTTTATTTTCCTCTCAGTGAGTTGCATACATAAGTAAAACATATTGACATTCTATCACGGGAAACAGATGAGAAAAATACGAAACGTGTTGCCAGAATCAGTCAGCGGTAAAAAGTAAACAAAGAAGAAAGGATGTAGAAGACACTATAGCTGTAAGTTACAATCTTAAGGAATTTCATTTATCAATATTGCAATTCAGACAATACAAGTTTTTGCAATATTTATTAAGTTTATCGTAAAGAAACTTGCAAAATCTGAATTCAAAATAAACATTACAAACATATACTTCAAGTTTATGTAGCACTCCAAACAAACACGATTGCTCAATGTAACAACCAAGGAATCCAACAAAATTAATAAACCTTACATGCAATAACTTAGCGAGCTTCTCTGAAAAATATCGAGTGCGAATGTTCGCTAGCAATCCTGTAAAGTAGGCAACTTTCTATGCACCAGTTATAATACTTCACAGCTATTACGTACTCTCGTTTTTCTCAACAAAAGTTTTATTCATGTTTACAAAGAAAACATACTACTCGTATATAATACTCGCTTATAACTTCAAACTTAAAATACAGTGCAAGACTATAATTAATATGTTATCAAAAGTATATTATATAGTATAATATATATAATGTAATTCGTTTGATATATTAGGCGCTTGCATGTGACGTCAGATCAAGAGTTTCAATGGTCGTCCGCATCTTTGTTGGTGGAGCTACGCTATAAGCACAGGACAAAAGTATTAAAAAATTATTTGAAAATATATAAAGAAAAAAAATTGGTGAGCAAAAGTTTGTAAATTTAATTTTAAACATTTTATTCGCCTCACATTTTTTATTTTCCTTTTAAATAATTTATAACAAGTTCTTTTAATCTTTTGCCTGCATGCAGAGTTCTCTACCACTCCACCGGCATGGCGGGCTGCGCGCCATGTTTTCTCTCATCTCCTGTAAAGAGAATGCGTTGCTCATGCAACCACTTTATTTATATAAGACAGTGAGATATTAGAATGTGAAAATTTTAGTGGCTTAATCGAAAGAAGGGGTAAAAATATGGTACTGTGAATTTTTCAGATTTTTTTTAGACCGGGAACTATTTTTAAAAAATTATTGAAAATCTATTTTATGACGTCACGGGTGGCACTGCCCTATCCTTTTTCTTAAGGAGTGCCGCCCGTGACGTTATCAAAATAGACTTTCAATAATTTTTTAAAAATAGTTCCCGGTCTCAGAAAAATCTGAAAAAATTCACAGTACCATATTTTTACTCCTTCTTTCAATTAAGCCACTAAAATTTTCACATTCTAATATCTCATTAGTTTTAATAAAATGACATAAACTCAAGGGAGAAAATTTATGCTATTCAATATTTATAAACATCACAAAAAAATGGAAAATTAAATATAGTTAGCTTATAAAATTATAACAATAATAAAAAAAGGCAATTAACAGCGCCAACCTAGCATGTCAAAACTATTTTAAACTAGGCGAGGTAAATAAGAATTTCTTGGCACTGACTCTTAACTTTTAACGAATAGTTCAGTAGGACATGAAATAAATACGTGTAAAATGAAAACTAATGCAAGAAAAATCAGATTTGCCACTAAAATGACACACTTTTCAAAAACTATATTGTATCCAATTCAGTGATACATTCTTCAAAATTTTATCTATTTTTAATTGTTATCAATTTATTAAAGTTAGTTACTCGCTGTATTACGTCCCTATAGTTAATTATCTTGGATTGCCGGGAGCGCCCATCGTAACCCTCGCGGGCATCCGCGCGGGTTAGGGAGGGAGATTTTGAGTGCGTCACCTGCTGGTCTCACCCCTTCCTTCCCCCAGGCCGCTAGTCAACCGTCCCACCAACCCTCTCTCACCGCCGCTGCTCGTCTTCCTTTATCTAAGCTAGAGCGTCACCAGTGACGTCATTAGCTACACGTGCTACACTCTGCTATGGTATTATCTTCATTTTGGTGGCATATTTTTAGATGAATGGTACACGTTGACATTCTTATCTATCTAATATTCTCTGATCGCTTTAACTTGAAATAATAAAAAAAAGCAAAAGCCTACTTTATTTCATTCTTATAACATGCTTTTAACATACTACTATCATTGAAACACCAATAGTTACATAAAAAGTCACGTTGTTTATAATATTTAGTTTAAAAAATAATTGAATACTACGTCTTTTAATATTGAATGAAGTTCAAGATATAAATACATCCCCCTTTAGAACTCGTTTAGTTTGCGTCATTGTATTTGGAGTATAAGAGAGAAAGAGCATTCATTTTATCGATACTGTCTCAAGTCTTTATCTTCTCTTACGCTTGAATCTATGGCTGAGCATTTCCTAATGCCATACAATATGATATAAGTCTATGTGTTAAAATTTCCTTCCTTTTATCTACAATTTGTATTCCAGATGAATGAATGCGATTTTTGGTTCGCTTGAAGGCACTAAATACAATACTTCTGTGTAGGTACGTATTTGATGCAATATTTTTCTATAAAGTGAGATTCCAGGATTGAAATTAAATTCCATTACTTTTTTATTACTGTAATAAATAAATACCTTAATCGATCCAATTAAGTTTAAAAAATTATACTTATATGTGACTGAAAAAGAAGTTAAATTATAATAGGAAAAATTGAATACAGTAATTAATAATAAATTGTATATCGATTCAAAAAAATGAAATGATGGAAAGTAGTATATAACACGTAATCTTCAAATGACTGCTAATCAGTAATTAGTTAGAGTTTAACAATTCTAGTTGTGTGAATGGCTTTGTTGCACGCATTATTTTAAATACGCAACTGTAAATTCTCATTGTTCACAATTCAACACGAAAGGCTTTACAAAAGCAATTTTTTATCCATACGCGAAAAGAGTAATTCAACTGAAACAATATTATACCAATGTTGGTGTTATGTTGTGCAGCTTTGTTATTACATAACTTTTGTTATTGCCTTCTCACCTTGGCTCTTCAATGTTAACCTTACTGTAAATAATTATGTTGTATTAAAATATTACCATGCTATAAATTTATATTATTCTCTCACTCTCTGTTATCAATGACATCAATGGTCATGTTTCTATAATATTGCAGCCAATATTTCGCAGTTTGCCTGCAAATGAGCCAAAATTAAGGACAGGTATATCATAAGTCAAGAAAAGTGACCAATTCAATGATGATAAGTTTGATAACGAAAAAAAGAAGGACGATCTTACCTTAGAATTGTTTACTTTTTAAAATAATACATCCATCAGTGGCGTAATTACAGAGGGGGCCGAGGGGGCCAGGGGCCCCGGGCCCGTGCATAAAAGGGGGCCTTTTCAGTTAAGCTCATTGAAGAAATTTCAATTGAGCGTGACAAAAATAAAAAATAAACTATATTAGGCATATTTTTTTTCCGTAAACAAAAGTTTTTAAATGTTTGTCACAAATATGAAGACCAAAGCGAGCATTGTCGTTATCATTTGGGGATAGGGAGAGCAATAGCTTATACATGCTCCTCATCTGACTCATCTCTCCCTGTTTTATGACATTTTTAAGATTCGAATGAACCATCCCAAATTCAGTTCACAATGTCATTGAAGCACGCGTGTGCAGTTGAAACAACATAGTCTTTTTAATAAGTCAAAATTGCATGTGCTTAAATTATAGAATTTTTTTATGTGATATAGTATACCAAATACATGTTAATTCGTAATTCATGTTATAGATTAAAATGAACTAATATGAATTTTAATATTTTTACAACACCAGGCTGTGTTTTTTTTTTATTTTTTTTTTTTTTTTTAAATTGCCGATCGCTGCAGAACGTGGCATCTGTGGATCTGCAGATATAAATTAATAAGGAATTTTTATAAAATATTGCGCAAATTTCATATTTCATTAAAATATGTAATTTTCTTCATTAAAAAAAAAGTGCCACGCTCACATTTTCTAAAAAAAATCGACTCCGGCGGGGATCCCTTGCCCCTCCACCCCGAAGCCGCCGCTTCGCAGCGAAGGGGCCCAACCCGCCCATCTGTCCCCGGGCCCATATTTTGTAGTTACGCCACTGATATCCATTCATCTTTGAAGTGTTATAACTTGTTATAAGCACTAATGTTACATATTTTGATAAACGGAACTTACAGACAATAGAAATCATTGACTTCGATTTTTAAATTTTTTTTTATCGATAACCAAAATTAACTCGATATTGAACGAATATTCAGCTAAAAAGAACATTGTTACCTATCAGCCAAAATTAAAGGCATTTATTTTATTCTCGGTATGTATGGTTTATGAAATAGACGAGTATATACTATTATACAGTACATGGGTTCAATTAAGTGAGAAGACATATGTGTGTATCTGTGTATATATAATTATCATGTATTATATATATATATATATATATATATATATATATATATATATATATATATATATATATATATATATATATATATATATTTATATATATATATATATATATTGTATATATAATATAATAGATTATATAGGTGTGTGTCAATTAAAAGAGTTGCCGGTACAGCAAGTCAATACAGAAAGAATCAAGTGCTGCACCAGCAGTTGCATACTTCACGGAGAAAGCCGCCATATTTATTACAGTATCCTGTAACGTATGCAACCGTTTGCACTTGAGCGTGCGGTTCTCATGCCACAAGGTGATAATGACAGTTCCGTCACCGCTTAGTGTACTCAAGATTGTCAGTCGAGTTAGCAATTTACACATCAAAGTTTAAATCAAGCTACTCTATCGGTTCTCCATTATAATATTGCTAATATTTAATTTTATTGCAATTCCATGTTTATCAATGAACTCAAACAAACAACTTGATTCTGAAGCCTGATGTATTACGCTCACAATTCTCATATAATCTTCACAATTTAATATTGCAAATTTAAAATCAAGCAATCAGGTAGGATTCAAATTAATAAATAAATATTTATATAATTTAGTATTCTATGCAACGCATTCAGTATTATTTCACATCCAAAATACATTCTTGTATACATTAACAATTAGATTTTTTTTTTAATTGTGACTATAGATTACAGAGGGTGTTGCTACATTTTTACACCGTATTTTTTAAATAATTTCAACTTTTTTAGAGATATTCGTATAATATACAACTACATTTATTACTTTTATTAGTATATTTCAAAGAGGGAGAGAATGAAAATAATAAAAATGGATGTGATATTTAGCACACTATCAGTGTCATCAGATATCAATGACGAGGAGGGGATGAGATTATCGAGCACTTTACATTGGCTCGCTCTGTAATTTAATCTAATCTCCCAGCTTTTTGGATATATGTATGGTTATTGAAACCACAGTACAGGAAAGATAGTAGCCAAACTCCCATACCTGCGCTACGGGGGAGCTGAAGTCAATTTTTGACACTTTTTGAATATTGGGTTAAGAGCTTACTTTTTTTTTGTAAAAAATACTAGATTTTTTTTTCTAATATTTTAGTGAAAGTTTCACTGTGCTAGCTTTAATAATTTCCGAGTTAGAGCAGATTATAGTTGATTCTCCTATACCATAACATTGCAGGATGCCCCATTTGGTCGTGCCCCTTTCCTATGATTTTAACATTGCAGCGGACAAACATGCCGTTGACGCGAGCAGTTTTCGACTTCGATTCTAACATACGACTTTCTCTACTATCTTCTCTATACTGTGATTGAAACGGGTAGGAGGACTACGTACGTCAAATCTGGGAAGTGTGATCAAGAGATAACTTATTATATTTTTATTACGTGAGGGAATTCTAAATTACATGCTTTCAAACTGAAATTTAATAACTGAAGAGTGATTTGTAGAATTAATTCTTTCTGTGAGCATTCGTGTGAAAAATTAATTAAATTGCTTGAAAGAAATTTCAATGACAGTTTTGTTTCAATCACCATAATTAATATTAATATTCAATTTTTAATACATCCTTTTTTTAAGTTTTATGAATTATTATTATTTGTTTTATATAAAATTCAGTCATGGATTTTTCTCCTTTTTTTCATATCTGTACAACAATTTTACAACGAAATTTAAATATGTAACTAATTATTTGTAACCATACTCATATATATAATAATAAAACCTCACACTTATAAGACTTTGAGGTCTTATAGAGATCGAATACTTTGGGTCAGTCCTTGAACCCTTCCCTCCCCCGCGTGTTTGAAATGAATTGATTGACGATAGAAAGATAGAGATGGAATCCCAGCTTACAGTAGAGCTAAAAATACTTACTAAGGACTTAAAGAAGATAATATGTACCGAAATCCACCTGATGTAGTCTTTGGCATCATATTTTTTTTATGAAAACTCCAATAGAATTATTACTTAAGGTAACCCTTTTAACATTGGGACGATATATAAAAAAGTCAAACAACGTTATAATATATTGAGAGAAGACGACCACCACGAGTGCCGCGCCGTTCTTTGGATCATCGATTATTGCTGATGACGTCATTGCATGGAAGCATTGGGAAACCCCGACCCACCAAACACTTTTTCCTTTCTTTTTCTCTCTGGTAAGTAACGTGATGTAGGCGTCTCAATTTCACTCTTTCTATAGCCCTAAGGGAACACTAGGATAATAATCACGGAATCATGGTCATAATATAAAAAATTAAAGATATGCACGCATCCCTCCTATTTCTTTTCTTTCATTGATGAATATTATATATAAATATATTGATATTTATAATCATTAAAAAACATAGATTTAAAATAATTGTAAATTGCATAATTTTATTTTAGTTGCATGATAAATAATAACAATTATTTGGAAAAATTTCATTCATTATTTGTCACGAACATACTGCGCTATTTTTAAGCACACTATTTGAGCCTTGAAAGCTTAATCCAATACATTAAATTAATTATTATGACACCCTATACATTTTTAAAATGATGGATGACTAAGGCGGTAAAATTTTACTTCGTTACTTACGCAGACTGACAATTTGCCCGCATCAAGACCCTCATATCCCCAAATATTTTCAACCCATTGTGTAAATCTTATTTGATGGGTTTGTGCAGTGAGTGAATAATATGAGACTGTTATTCTGACAATTTGTTTTATGATATGTTTTGTGTTTTTTTTTTAAATTTTATGTATTATTATTTAGTAAAAGGTTATTTTACCACTTCTTGTGTTCTGGTGCTTCGTATAGTGCCTTGTAAAATAACCCATTTCACCATTCTCTTTAATTTTTAATATCTTTGTTTTGTAATATGTTAATATGTACATATAATTGGTGAAATAAAAATAAAAAAAAAATTTGAAAATTGAAAATATTTTCATAGGTTTAAATAAAGTAGCACACACTGCATGTTATTTTATGCTGGCATTGACATTATTACAAATCATTATGCTCAGTAGGTTACATTTGTCAAACTAATAGATAATATGTGTTTTTTTAAGGTAATTACATTTTAAAATGTCCTTTAAATGATTTTTTTTCCCTGCTAAAAATAAAATGTTCTTGACTATCTATCTTGTGTCACGCAAGGTAAAAATAAATTAAATTATTAACTTCTTAATTAATTTTCTTGACTGAAAATTAAATAAGATTTCCTGATTATATGAAACAGAATAAATACATTATTTTGTGATTTTTTTTTTTTGTGTGTGTGCTTTCTTTTATTTTTTTCAATTAGAAGTTAATTTCATCATTACATATTAATTTTTATAAAAAAAAATACCACTACGTACGTCATAAGTCATAACTGTTATTCAACTGTACAGTACTATTAAAGACTAAAGACTACAGCAAAGTCTTCTACTCGCAATGGTTGTAACAAACCATTGTTTATAAAACAATGGTTTGTTACAACCATTGCGAGTAGAAGAGAAGAGCCAACTTCTATAAATAAATTGATTTTACTTATTAAAATAAAAACATGCATCACATTAACGATTGTGTGCTGTATAAAAATAACTATTGATCACTCATTTTACCTAAAATTATGCCTTATGATGATTTTAATTATATTTTTCTGATAAATTATTTATAATACATTATGTGTTTAAAGTAATAATTCATTAAATATCCTTGTGAATAATAGTTTAAAAAAATAATAATAATTTTAATAATAAATAAGTGTTCACACCGCAATAGATTTTTATTTACACCAAATACGTGGAAAACTCGGCTAAACGTCCACAACATGGTAGTGTTGTTGAGGATTCCAGGTAGGCGGCAAAGTCATAAGTCCATAAATTTGCTATAAGTATTACTGAGTATAATTTATTTAATACGTCAAATATTATTTGAAGTGTTCATGTTCTCTAACAAATTAATCTCATTAAGGATTAGGCCGATTAGGGGTTTATTTCTTTATACAAAAAGGTACGCGCTATTTAATATAAAAGCTTTTTATAAAATTTTCTTATATTCTTTACAAATTACAAATCTCTTGAATGTTATATGTTTTCATTAACCCTAGAATTACTAAGGGGTGTGGGGTGATATGACTCGTAAATCTTTAAAAGCATGCAGGAAAAAAGTTTAGTGTACAATATTGCCCCAAAAATTCTGACTAGGGTTTAGTTTTTAAAAATACAAATTCTTATTATTCGCATGTACAATAAACTCACATGTTATTTTTTTCAAAATTGAATTAAATTTCTTAAATAAATCTATATCAAAATTCAATAATCAAATTTCGCTAGATATCAAATTTATTTTGATATACAATATATTATTTTTCTAATTTCAAAGATTTTTTTTCTTTGTATAAATACTATAAAAAATCCTCTTATTGAAAAACATCATTCGAAACTTAAATTTGACAATATCTATGAAAAATCTGAATATAATTTATGCTTCGAATAGCCACATTACTACAGCGTTGCGACAGCGTTTGTTCGACCAGCAGTCGACCAGTCACCCCCTTCCCTGGGGGTTGAAATGGGGGGGGGGATGAGAGAGGGGAGGGGGTATGACCAGATCGCGTGTCCGAGCAATAAGCGATTGGATTGGAGACGGAAATACACACTCGTCGCCAATCGCAAGAAAAAACAAAAGGCAAGCTGCTACCTCCTGCTCTGCAGGAAATATTCTGCAGTGATTCATAGTTTATTACACCAAGGAAATGACGAAAGATAATCAATAAAGTTCTATATTTAAATTTTATAAGTAAGTAAAAGGTTATGAGGGTCTATTGAAAATTTCTTGAGCATTAAGAACTCTTAGTAGTGTTATAAAAATCAATACCTATTAAATTTGATGAGAGTAGAGTTTACAACGAACTTTAATTGACATAAAGTTGTGAACAATCTGTTTTTTTCTTTTCCCTTGCACTTTTTTACTGATGATTTATTCCTTTTTATTATTATATCTGCAAATACGAGTTAATTTGTTGATTTCAATTACTCGTAAGACAATTTAAACAAAAATTGTTGACAAGAAAAAGAATGAATATTTGTAAAAAAAAAAAAAATGCGTAGTAATTTTAATTATAATTGTTATGTGTATTGACAGTCATAAAATGTCATTAAAAATCGGTAATTAGAGCAAAAATTTGTGCATGCTCTACACAACATGTATAGTTTTTCACATTTTTATAACTACTCTTATATAATGAACCTAAATAATTGAGTTGATCGAGCTGTAAAGAATTACGATTCATACTTATATGAATTCTCCATTGATTTATTTTAAAAGCAGTCTAAAAGCTTCAAACAAATAATATTTAAGGTAACCAATACAATAGAAAATAATATAAACCACTTTTTGTAGTTAGATGCTTTTAAAAACCCTTTAATATTACAAAGAGGTTCTTAATGTTCCTTTTGCATATCTTATGCTCTCTCTTAGGATATTGCATGCTGGAACAAAGATGAAGTTATAAATAGCCAACCCATATAGAAGACATGGCAAACAAAAAGTGATCAGTGACCTATTTATTACTAAATGCTGCTGGTTGCATGTGCTCATGAAAAACAAATATTATCCTAAAATTAAGTTCTTACTAATATGAAGGCCGATGTAACATACGGCATACGGTACTTCGTATGATAATTATGAGAAACGGAAACACAGCATACAAGTCAAGAAAACACACATAATTTTTGTTTTACCACTTTATTCAATTGTCTTGATAATCTATGTACATAGGCGTAGTAATTGTTCTCATAATGTCAGTTACAAAAAAAAAACTCCATGCTTACATACTTTTAATTATGATGAAAAGAAATAAACTAGATTATATATATTTTTTATGTTAAACAAATATAAAGACATAATATATATTAACAATTAACAGTAAAAAGATCGCTCTAACGATCGGGATTGCCTTTTTTTTTTTTAATAAAAAGAAATTAGATGAGAAAACATTGAAATGATTATGATGGCTAAAAATAACATTTTTTACTGAATAATACAATTTGTCTTTCAGCATATATAAATTAATAGGGTTTAGAACCAGGAACAATAAGTGCAACATTTATAGGCTATTCCGGATTAATAAATAATGGACTTGGATAGGGTTTATAAATAATATAATATTATGATAAGATTTGCTATATAATATGATGTTTTATGAATATCAAACAAAAATATATTTACACACTTTTTAGGATAAAGCATTTAATGCATCGTATATGAATTAATAACAACAGGGAATAAAAACATTTGATTAAAATATTTTACAAGTTGTACTACACACTTAGTATACATGTGTTTAATGAATTATGAAATTGATATCAAGAAGTCGATTTATTGGCAACCCCAATCGTTACTCTCACTCACTCGCTCTCTCACTTGCTCGGGAGAATGAGGAAGGTAGCCGCAGCTCGTTCTCTTGGACACTGTACACTCGTGAGCAGAAATATTACATGTCATATTGAAATTTAATCTTAAACGATATATTTTCTGCTTATAAGTGTACATTACGATACATTTCAGGTTATAAAAATCATTGTTTAGCATCTTTGAAGATAACGTCTTCATGATGTAAGCAAATAGGAATTATAAAAGACTTAAAACGATCCGTTGAAGCTGCGGCTGAAAAATTAAACATTAAATTAAGCTTCTTCAGGTTCGGGTTCAATTTGAGCCGCTTCTTGTGCCTTGCGGACTACGGTGTCGGCTGAGTCTCCCTCTAGAGAGATCTCAAGCTCCTCGAAGGTGGGTCCATCCTCAGCATGTGCCGAGCCGTTGGTCAGGGGCTGCTCGGGGGACTGGGGTTCTTCCACCACTGGCTCTGCGGTAGTCTCGTCCTGGGCGGGCGCTGCCTCTTCTGAGGGTTCGGTTACCTCGGGCTCTGGCGCTGCCTCTTCAGCAGCTACAGGGTCTTCTTCCGCTGGGGCAGGGACTGATTCCTCGACGGGAGTTTCCTCAGCAGGGGCGGGTATGCTCTCTTCCTCGGCAGGGGCAGGTGCACTTTCTTCCTCAGGAGCAGCCGCAGCTTCAACTGGGGCTTCTTCTTCTGCCGCCGATGCTGCTGCTTCTGCTGCTTCCTTCTCTGCCTGTGCTTGACGTTCCAGTTCAGCCTGTCGTTCCGCCTCAGCTTGTCGTTCTAGCTCTGCCTGTTTCTCAGCTTCCGCTTGGGCTTGCTTCTCTGCCTCGGCTTGACGTTCTAGCTCAGCCTGCTTTTCAGCCTCGGCCTTTTTCTCTGCTTCTTGCCGTTCTAGTTCAGCTTGCTTCTCCGCTTCGGCATTCTTCTCTGCCTCCTGACGTTCCAGTTCAGCTTCACGTTCTGCCTCAGCTAACCTTTCTGCCTCAGCTAGCTTTTCTGCCTCTGCCTGCTTCTCAGCTTCAGCTTGTTCTGCCTCTAACCGTTGCTGTTCCAACTCAGCTTCCTCAGCTTCACGCTCAGCTTGTGCCTGTCGTTCCCTCTCGGCTTGACGTTTCTTCTCAATACGCTCTGCGTTCCGCTGCTCCTCCGCCTTACGTTCGATCTCTGCCTGGGCCTCTTCCTCTGCCTCGCGTTCCAGCTTCTCTTGGCGCTCCTGGTCGGTCTGGCGCTCCAAGTCGGCCGCCTGCCTGGCCGCAGCACGCCTCAATCGCATGTCCTCCACCTCCTGCCTGGCCGCCTCCTCGTCCTCCATTTCACGCTGCTTCCGGCGGGCCACACGCTCCTGCTGGTCCGGGTCGTTCTCCTGACTCGCGTGCTTGGCCTGCTGGCACTCGGCGAACGCGATGCGACCGGCCTCCTGGTCCTTCTCGGCGAGAGCGCGGGCTCGAACCAACTCCTTGCTGTTGGAGCTGGTGGGAGATGCGGGCAGAGGACGGCGTCGCTGCTGAGACGTCGCCGCGTTTTTCTGGACAAGAGAGATGGAAGTTAGAGTTGAAAGGTGCATTGATGTCGAACGTTATAAGAAACAACAAAGATTTTATTATTTTTCTTAACATACTGAATTTAATTATTAAGTAATATACTTTTTTCTAACAGTAAGTATAAATTAAAATTGCTAGCTTCTCTGCATGTCAACAAGTAGAGAGTGCCCTATTCCCGAATTTAGTATCAAAACAAGAGTGAATTTAATTTCATATCTTAACTTGAATTTGCATAATAGATTGTTCTAAAAAAAAACAACAAGAAATTCATTTATAATATAGAACTACATTTTTTATGAATTAGTTATAACACATTTTTTGTCATTATTTCAAATTATATCTTTAAGGTATCTTTAAATTGAAAGACCCCGTTATCTTGCAACATAAATTAATTCGCTTAAAAATGAATGAACGTTATAAAAAATAATATTCTAAACATTACAAAATAAATTACATTAATAAATACAGAGTATCAAGCCTCTGTCAGGTACGCACCCTATCGCGGTGCGCGGCGGTGATGCGCGCCAGACAAGAGGCGGGAGCACGAGGGCGGCTGAAGGGAAGAGGCACCAGCTCAGGCTGGGGGTCACGACGATGATAGGGCGGCGCCAACAAAGCTGGAACATCGGCCTCAGTCACGATCCACTCTCCCTTCATTATACTCATAACATCGGTCTTATTGCTAAGTAAGCCGCTTAAAATGAACTCGGAGCTAGTTCGATGGAGACGAAACTTCATTATTATGTGAACATATTAACTACGACTTATATTGTTGGAAATTATTTACATCTCTATATCATCGAATTTTGTTTTTTCTTGAAAAATTGTCAAAACAAATTATGTAGCTTACAATATAAATTGATTAAGTTTTGTTTTACTGTAATTTAATTCAAAGCACACAATATATAATATTAAACTTATCAAATTATATACTAATTTTGTGAGAAATGATATTTACATAAAATTTGATTTAATTCTATAATTACAGAAATTTGATTTAATTTAAATTTGATTGAATTCTATAATTGCTATAATTAATGAAGACATTTCCTCAATACTGAATATAATTTAAGACGAATTTCCTGGTATGATTAAAACATAATTAGCCTTTGTACTGAGAAGCACGTAGTAATCAAAACAAAAAGTCACCCTCATTCCAATGATATACCACAAGAATCAAGACTTTGCTAATTAATAAAGAGAGTGAGACAAGCGAAGAGATTGTCGGTGGCCACTCACAAGCAGCCCTTGCAGACAATTTGTCGAGCTTGTTGTAAGCGGATTGGTAAGTTGACTTTTCATTGTCTGCTGTCACCAATCTGGTACTAGTGATGTTGATCTAGTTAGTGTACAACGTCAGCTGTCGTGCTTGCTAGGAAAAGTCGTGACAGTAAGCCAACATCACACTTACAAAAGACTTATTTATGTAAGAAGGGAATTTTAAAAAGAAAGTCAATAAAATTGTGTCGTGAAAAATAATATATTATAATAATTTGAATATTTCGATGGATGAATGGATTTTGAAATTTTTTAATGAATTTAGGTTACAAAAATATTATATATTAATATATTTTAGCTGCATATATGTGTATTATTAAATTCAAATAATTCAAATTCAAATATTTTATTAATCTTACATGGATTAATAAATAATAAAATAATAATAAATAATCTTAATAAATAATATTATATATGCGGATATAATAATTTATACTGTAAATTAAAAGCATCACTATATTATATATAGTAAAATTAATAAAGTGTAGAATGGTGGCCGAACTTAATTGCATATTTTAACTTTTAATGAAAAAAAAAAAAACTTTATATTAAGAGTTCACATATTTCGCAAAGGATTTATTATAGTGATAATATATTAAAAGTTAGGCCAGAAATCTAGGTAGGAAAATTCCATTTGTTGGAACATTATAGAAAGAAATGCTAGTTATTCGTGAAAAAGGAGGTCTGCATAACTATACTGCAGTAAGAAGTTGGCATTTACAGCATTTTTTTAACTTCGAATACACTAGTTTGATTTATGTTACATATTTAAATCCATTTTATATCAAGCTAATAAAAAAAATTGATTGGCTTGCTGAATAAACTTCCTAATATGGACTGTCCCAGTAGCATGTAAGTTAAGTTATTTATGGAACATTCCACTATAAATCAATCTAGATTTTTTAGGTTATTAATAACGAATTCATCTGTATTTGCTAAACTACTCGAAGGAACAATGGATGATCAAATTACTAATTATAGGACTGAGAATAATTTAATAACCCCTTGTCAGCATGGATTTTTAAAAAATCGCTCCACTGATACTGCCATGTTTGATCTCCTAAGTTATGTTCATTCAGCATTGAACCAAAACCTATTCTGCCTTGTTATATTTTTTGATTTGTCAAAAGCTTTTGACAGTTTAAATAAAAATGTTATTCTTCATAAGTTTGATAACATTGGAATTGAAGAAAATAGTCGAAATTTAATAGATTCTTATTTGACAGATCGGCAACAATATGTCGAGGTTAATGCTATATTAGATGGACACTGTTCTTCTTTTATCTCTAATAAATTGCCAGTTAATTTAGGGGTGCCACAAGGAGGGAAGGTTTCTACGACCCTTTTTAACACTGGCACAAATGATTTACCTGAACATGTAACTAGTGCTGTCTTGGTTAAATATGCAGATGACGTCACAGCTATAGTTACGGCTGATTCTGAAGACGAACTTGTACGTAAAGCTAGATTAACTATAAACGAGATACTATCATGGTGTAATGATAATAGACTCATCCTTAACATATCTAAGACGGAGTTTATACAGTTTCACTCATCTCGTCAAATTCCAAGTCATAGTTACTTATTGCAAATTTGTAATGAAACCATTAAGAGAGCTGAGTCTGTTAAATTTCTTGGTCTGCATGTTAACGAGTGTTTAGATTGGAGTGTGCACGTAAACTCAGTATGCAAAAAGATCAATTCAGCAAATTTTATGTTATATACTATCAGAAACCATGTTTCAGTGGAAACTCTTTTAACTATTTATTATGCATATATTTACTCCCATTTGGCTTATGGTATTATTCACTGGGGAAGTAAGGCAGCCCTACTAAATAGATGCTTTGTTTTGCAGAAACGAGCTCTCCGTACTATATTAAAGCTGCCTAAGGGACAGTCCTGTGTATCTCATTTTAGAAATCTAAATATGCTCACTGTTCCGTCTATTTACATCTTAAACTGTGCTTCATTTAAAAAATCCCACCCTAACCTTTATTTGCAGAATGATAATGTTCATAATTACAATACCAGGAATAAATCCAATGTTGTTACAGACAAATTGAACTCTAATTTATACAAATCTTGTGCAATGTATCAAACGGCCAAAATATATGAATTTCTGCCAAAATGCCTAAAAGATATAAATGATTGTAAATTGTTCCGAAAGAAGCTAAAAAATGTCCTTATAAGTAAAGAGTTCTATTCAGTTAAAGCTTTTGAGAGCAATAAATTGCCTGAGAGTATTGTATCCTTATGATTTAAAACCTGGTTCATATTTTTTGTTAATATTGTGGTTCATTTTTTTATACTTATTTTTTTCCTTTGTTATATTTATAAAGTGTTGCGTTTTGATGTTATGTATGTTTGTTAATATTAAGTTTTTTTGACATGAACATATGTTGTCTTGTACAATCGAAAAAGTTCGAATAAAGAAAATAAAAAAATAAAATAAAAATTATTATATAACACATGTACAGATTTAGAACGTTATTTCTCTCTATTATACATAAAAAGCATTGATATATTTCTACGTATCAAAGCATGCTGTATTATTTTTATAACTGATGAGGAAAGAAAGAGGTAAAATAAAATGATATTGATATTTTAGGTTCCATTGAGTTTCTAACGTACTTGAAAAAATATCATTCTAAGAATAAAATTGCTGTGTAATTCAATTCGCTTTTGTTTGAACAAAATAATTTAGTTGTAATTTCAAAATTTCTGACTGAAAATGAAAATGTAGCGAAAAACAGCAACGTATATTTATATACATCCATTGACCTTTCTGTGCAAAATACTTGACTCTAATACCACATTCGGTTATAATCCAAAACATCACATAAGACCTCCGATTCATTTGCATTGTGTCTCTTTTGTTAATCAGAATAAGATAATATGTCTGCTAATATGGTTATGAACACATTAAAACATTATACCGGACAAGCATGATATTGTACGATTTCAGAACTATATAATATTCTGAACATAATCTAACATGTTCTATTGGCTTTGTTTTAGACACAATTTCAACTAATTAAATTATATAATTTAAAACGGAAACGACTACTGTAATTATTTTTAAATTCTCAGCCACGATTGTTTTCCTCATTCTAGATCCCCACAGTTTGAAAAAATGTCACCAGGTGGTGTTTTGTTCAGTTACGCAACTGTCTGGCGCGTGCCCAGAGAAAGACACGTGTGGACAGATCGTCGTCAGAAACATTCCCTTCAGCCGCTATTGAACATGGGCGGAATACCCGAAAGTTGTGACGTCATTGGCGTGAATGTTTGATATTTTAACTTAAGAGACAGCCGCATTTAAAATAGACAACAAATTTATCTATAGATATATTCAAGTTTGTTTAAGAAACTCAATGTAAGAATTTCAATTGACAGTAAATCTAAAATACTCTATATAATAATATTAACATGCACTATAATCAGAATAACTTGAATTTGAAACATTCTGGTACATTTTTGTACTATTATCTCACAGATCAATCCATTACCTTCAATACCTTCAATCCATTAATTTAGGTGGAAACAACATAATATATTAATTAATTCATATATTTTTACAAAATACAGTTTACAGCATAAAACTAAGTGTGAAATATTTTTACTATATTAAATTCAAATTTTGATAACTTATCTCAATATTTTGAATAGGAGAAAAAATGAAAGATCTGTTGCAAATGAAATAAATTATAAGGAAAAATTATAAGAAAATATTTAACACTTAAATTTAATGCCAAGAGTTCATTAGTGTAACACGCATATATATATATGACAGCTACATGAAGTAAGTTTAGAAGCCATGCTAAATTGTAAAATGCAGTAAACTGATACAAAATAGTATTAAAATTAACGTGGGCAAGCTATTTATAAAATATTTAAAGAAAAAAAAAATTAAAGTTGTCTTGACACCTTCATTTGTTTTAATTTCATATTTAATTTCTCGTTAGGTCGAGGGATACTTACATAACCGTCGCTCTATCTCGCTGAGAAGATCGACCTGGTCGGCAGCCTCAGTATTTTAGTTTTTTATTGAGATAGGAGCTGGTTTTTAGGGCCCTATTGTATTTATATGCTTTGTTTTTCTAACGTGTTTTATTTATTTATTTAAATATTGTTTATGTTTTATTTTATTTTAATACTATAAAACTTATATAAACAAAAATCAAAATTACTAATATTATTTAAAAAAAATATTAAGCTAATAATAGGGATTTAAATACGAAACTTACACAAAAAATGTTAAGAAAAAACAGCTATTCAGTCACTTTAAATAATAAAAAAAATAATCTGTTATTTAATTTATTAATTAGGTACTATGTTATAGGAAAAAAACTATCGTACACTTTCCTTGACAGAAAGTTAACATCACAGATATAACACAGGACCATTGATATTAACGTTCATGATAAGTAAGATGTGATTTTTTTTTTGTGCCCCTGCAGTTCAGGAATTTATGCAACCTGAGGCGCAGATAAGCTCAAAGGGTAGTCTACTTACAGGCGCCTTTTTTCGTCTGCTCGCAACACACTGGATTAATAGAGCAGTTTATTATTATACTCAAATTTATATTTTTACGCTAAGATTTCTGAAACTCGATAATAATTTAGAAATAGCCTAAAACCTTTAGTTGAAACAATTGAATTTAATTTGCATCATGATATTGTTATAACTCTGAAATACAGCATTTTTCACCATTATTTAAGTTTTCATCACACTTTTTAAATGAAAATTATAACGCTAAAAGTGTTCAATTAATTCAATTTTCATTGCTCATATAAACATCATTACTTTATATTCGATCATCAATTGATAAATATTTTTTACCTGCCATTAACAGCTAGTGTGAAACGAGCAGAGAGAAAAAAAATCACTAATTTCTTTTCAATACTATCGATTACTATAGCTTAGAATACACTTTTTCATCACGTTTTAAATGCAATATTCAAATGCTGCAATGTCACAAAAAATACTAAGATTGATGCTATGCGAAGTGGAGTTTAATCTTTTATTATAGTATTGAGTTATCCACTGCATTAAATGCTCGTAATTCTTAACTGATAAAAAAAATAATAATACAAAATATATACACAATAAAGGCCGGTGATGCAACTACAATCTTATAGAGTTTGATTTACTGCTAAAATAATTTTTTTTCTTTTTAAAGATCATTAATCATTTACATTGATCAATACTTACAATAAGAAAGAAACGATGTATCTCATTACTTGCTAATATTTAAAGCAAAAAATATATTGAAATTTACATAGCGTTCTAACTGTAGGAAATAATTATCAGCGTATTTTTTATTATTTATATGAGGGTACATTCATGTAGCTCTTTAGCATTACTTTAGTCTTATAGTTAGTCGTGAACTAAATTAAGTAATACATAAATATCGCACTTATTAGATGTGTGCTAAATCAGTTCTAAAGAAATTTTTTTACTCCCAATCTAATCTTAGTATTTTTTGTGGTGATAATATTGATAAGATTTTGTCAAGCCTATATATGACGACACGTGTTAGCCTAGTCTAATAAATATCACACCATGCTGGAGTCTGTCCAGTAAACACGCAATATATAATCAGCAAGAAGCCAGTTTATTTAGCAACAATAAATAATTGGACAATGTTATACATCATACAGATAAACAACAAAATAATTATTATTTTATACAAAAAAAAATATCAATATAAAGTTCCCTCTGTAGAAGAAGACATAGTAATTAAAAATTATAAAAATTTACTGTTGACGTTAAAAAAAATGTAGAAAATAATTACGTCACAGAAACATGTTTTGACTTGTTCCGTCAAAGGGAGATTAGTTTATTATTAAAATAGGAATTTCATCTCCCTGAGACGTATTATAGTTTTAATTTGTAATATTACTAAATATGTAATATTTGGGATTTGCAGGTATTAAGAAACAAAAGGTTCAGCCAAATATATAATATTAAAAAATATATATACAATCAAATATGTTCATGATAATTTTTAATGTGAGAACACTAATATTATATAGTGTGTTACATGATTTTTGTATTATATAATTAATGAAAAGTTATATAGTGTTTGTGTTTGGCTGAATCCGTTTGGGAGATATGATAGAAGAAGAAGAAGCAGGGAGGAGCGGACTTGTGAGAGATAGAGTCCCGCACGCTGCCTTGAAGTGGAGCGGTTTACTTGGATCCTGCAACCGACAAATTACGTGCCGAGTTACGTCCGGAGTGAGGGGGACTCTTACAAAAAACCGGCCCCGATCAATCTTCAAGCGGGCACGGTAGAAAAAAAAATCAATGCCCATAAAATCAAAAAAAGCATTCAGCAAAAAAATATAGTAGCAAAAATACAGATTTTAAATTTGAAGTCTTTTTGTGGTTGATAAGGAAGAAAAAATCCATGCAGAGATGCATTTTCTATTGGAGATCAAAAAATATTATAGTGCAGGGTTTGTAGAAAATCTTCATTCTTCTAAATAATTCATATATGTAATAATATAGGATAGAAATACAGAAGAAAAACTAGATATGAAGCAAAAAAAAATCATGCGAGACAAAAAAAGAAGTCATATCGTCACACACGTTCTAAAAATGTGACATCTACAGGGGTACTAAGTTGTTGTTTCTGCAGCAGGCTCTGAAGGGGTTGTTGCTTCCTCAGGTTGCTGGGGTGTTGCAGGTGACTCCGAGGACCCACCTTTGATGGACTCGAGGGCGGCTTCTGACCCGAGTTGGCCTGCGCGCGCACGGCTGTAGTAGGAGAGGAACTTGACATCGTCGCGTACGTTACGGTCCTCTTCGGAACGGGGCAGAGCGCGGCGGCGAGCGATGGGACGGCCGCCAGCGAAACTGATGCACGCCAAGTGACCCTTACCTGCACAAGTAACCAAAATAGGTCAATATACATATGGCGTAACAAGAAAAATTACACAAGAAAGGGTTTTGGCATAAGTGGATAAAAGTAGATAAATATATATTATAGTTTGTACGTACATAATGATGTTGGGTAGCGTTTTTAGTCCCAAAAACTACCCCCGTTACAAGATATAATAATTTAATGTTGATATGTAATTTTAAACTTTATCAAAATTTCTTCTCTGCTTGAAATAAATATATTTTACTTATTAAGTAAACGTAAATATATAGTTAAGATTTACCTCGATGCTTACGGTTGTTAGCTACAATATATTCATAGGTTAGATGAGAAATCTGGAGCACGAATGAAGTAAATCATGCAATCTCTTCCACTCAACTGCTGTATAGCGAAGTGTAAATAACAAGTTTCAGTTGATTACTGCAAGATATTAAATGTAGGTAAGTAAATATATACTGTATAACATTCCTTATAATTAAATTTCTAAGTGCTTCTGCTAAGAAGCTTCTATTCTGTGCTTCTGTTTCAGACTTGTATAGAAATGTATCAAACTAAATTTTAAATATCAAAGTTCTGAGAAAATGAATTCTGTAGTATACAAAATAATGTATTATTTGTTTGTTTTTAATGGCATCTTGTAAAGTTTCTATTTTTAAATTGTTTTATGTATATATCTTCTATACTTGTTGACTTAAGAAAGACTTCAGCAGAAGAAGAAGAAGAGTAGAAACTCGAAGAAGAAAAAAATGTAAAACAAAACAAACAAGGCTTTTTAACGTTTACTATTCCAACATTTAAAAATCTAACTTAACTGATGCTAAATAATTTTTTTCTTTAAAAAAAACAACTAAAAATTAAAGGTTAATCAAAAATTATTGAATATGTTAAAAACAATTTGTTGCATGTAGCTTTCCAAATGAGCTTGGAAACCTGACTTAGTAAGGTCGCAGACTTACCGATGTACTGTTTGCCTGGTTTGACCCAGTGTAATATGGGGCTTATTTTACGACCAAGGGAACGTGGAAACCTGACTTAGTAAGACTTACCGATGTACTGCTTGCCTGGTTTGACCCAGTGTAACATGGGGCTTATTTTACGACCAAGGGAACGTGGAAACCTGACTTATAAGGTCGCAGACTTACCGATGTACTGCTTGCCTGGCTCGGCCCAGTGCGACATGGTGCTAATGTCCTGGTGCACGTGGCGCATGGGCATGAAGACTCGCTGCTCGATGTAGGCCTCGTGCGACAGCGGCTCGATCTCCTCCACCCTACATGGACAAAAAAAAGTCAACACCAGAAGAAACAGGACTCGTGCAAGTGATGAGCAAACGCTTCAAACTTCAAAACTGAGACCAGGATATATATATAACTATTATATCAACTTAAAAGTTCATATCAGAAATAACCGCTTTTTTTTATTGGAAGAAGAAAATAATTAAATGATATAATTTAAAATAAAAGGTTAACATTAATTACAATGATTTTTTTTTTTTTTTTTTACTTTTAGTTTTTTCCTCTCTTTTTAAAGGTGGTTTAATTAGTATATTTACAACTAAATCTCAGTTTTCATAGCCGTTTTCTGTATACACACATATTGTTTGACTGCATGTATTACAAAAGTGTTTGAAGGTTGAATGTCCCTCGATGTTACTCACTTGGGCGGCTGGAAGTCTGGGTGGTAAGAGCGGGGCAGCGGGGTGTTGACGCGCTTCAGCAGCTCGTTGGTCCTCGCACGGATGGCACGCGTCTCGTCGTCGAACGACTAAACAGAGCGGCGTCAAGAGAGGCCATCAAACCAAGGGGGTACCGCTCACGTACCACCTCTTGGAAATTAAATCTAGCTAGGCTTCTGCACCAATGACAAATTTCATGGCTTAATACTGTGATTGCAGTTTTGTACGATGTTGTTTATGATGAAATGTGTGTTCAATGTGTTTTTTTTTTTAATTTTATCATGTTACTTGTAATTAAAAAATCAAGTATATATTGTTGTATTGTCAAGTTTATAATTAAAAAAGAGGAGGTACTTTAAGCTAAGCAATCTGATTCTTGTTTATTTTTTTGAAGAACACAGATATTTCTTAATTTAATGATGAGACAAAACACAAAAATATTGAAGAATGGCTTGGACAAACAATTTTGGGTTAAAAATACAATGGATGAAAAACATATGGTTTACAAGAGAGGGGAGGGTTTGTTTGGCTGAAATTCTGGCGAGTTCTCCGATATAATGCAGCCAGCATCGTTGACCTTGGAATATGGTAGAGTTCTTACCGTTAAATTTTAAACGGGTCTCTTCATGAAAAAATCCACAATATGATATGGACTGAATGACTCACCACGATGGCTCGCGTGTTGAGAAAGTCCTCCGAGGGCCGAGAGGCCATGTTGGGTCGAGACCGGTGACTAATCCGGTCCATCTCAGCAATCATGCTTGAAGTGCGCATGCGTGGTGGAAGCACGATCGCAACACTAGGTGTGACTCGCTTGTGCGCCACGAACGGTATGGGGCGACGGTAACCACTCAAAGGGACCTGTACCATGGGAGGCACACAAAGGTCATACAAAGGTCAAGGTCAACATAACGAACCTCAAGGTTAAGTTAAATGGTCAGTAGCAGTTGTTAATAGAGCAGACAAGCAATGACAAGGGATGACAAAACTAATGACGGTGAGGAACGTAGAAATAAGTTGATGTTATTATTACCAAACTTTGTGACCGAAATATTAATAATAGTTATTGTTTTTAGTCGGTAAAGATACAGTAAGCAACTTTTTCAGGCAATATGAATCTTAATTAATTATTGTAGCTTTGAAAATGGTTTTAAAGGCTTTTATCTTTCCCCTGCAAATATAATAGGTAGGCAACTATTTAGACCTCATTGTTTAGCGGGTTGCAGAAAACAGGTGCAAGTATTTTCCAAATATTTTTGATAATACTGTAAACTTCTTGAATAATTTTATGGAATTTACTCATGCGAATTAACATTTAATGAAGAAAGGATTGCAAACGAATATTTCAATTTGTGATGATAAATAGATGACGAGCAAAGAGTGTCATTATTATTTCATTATTGCAAGATGTTGTATAGTGGAGCGATAAAGAAGACAAAATTAGCGAGACAAGAGGGGAGGTCACGTCAAAGTGATCAAAATTGATGGTACTTTTAAGTAATGAAAATGCGAGACGCGTGACTTATTAAAGAGAATTATTATACTAAAATTACTTAACTATATAAATATTTTTAAAGGTGAGAGTGCTATATAAGGTATTTTAAGTGTATTAATCTGCAGCATTATAAGCATAAAATATGTAAGTCAAATTAGTTTTAGTGTTAAGCCAAGAAAAATGCATTACATGATAATAAATAACATATTACATACGAACTAGATTTACAGATAATCTCCCATGAAACTTCTTAATTTGAATTAAATAATTAAATTTAATCTCACGTAATTAGTAAGAGTGTGCAAATTATATGACTGTAATGATTTGAATAAGCACAGCAAACGTTCAAGTTTCTTGTGAGATTTTTTGCACCAACCCACCAAAAATTCACAAACCTAAAGTAATTAAATTTTAATAAAAATTACGTAATACAAATTTACATAAACTATTTTAAAATAATGTTACATCCTAATATACATACATTTTTTTGTGTTTAAGTACTCTTGTTTTATAAGAAACTAGGTGAATGAAATAGCAGTGCATGGTTGGGTTAATGTCTTTAACTAATGATGCTAATTAATGGTTGTATAATGACAGGAATGTGTTTTTTATGACCTATTTTTTTTATTTAAGCGCATCTTTGATATGACGAAACGGTCAATCAGAATCGCATCTAATAGAAATTCAATCGTGCTTGCTCCCTTCGACCTTGGTATTTAGACGGTGGGGGTGATTTATGAGAGACAGCTTGAAGGGTGGGTTTCCGCGGCGGTAGCGAGAGGGGCGGTGCGCGCGGCTCCAGCTAAAGATAGGCTTCACCGTCACTGATGCCTATTCTGGCTCGTACTACATCCTCAAATATTCTCTATCACGCAGCTTTATTTAAGAGTTATAATAGCAGTGCAGTGCTATCTATTGGAATTATACCAAACTATACATTATATAAAATATATGATGTATTTGATTCATGTTTTTAAAAGTAATATATTTTGAGAGCAATAAAATATTAATTTTATAAATAGGATTTAATTAATTTTATATTTTATTTTGAGTGCTTGTTTAATTTAGGAAATTTTGTTAAACAGGTGATGTGTTTTTAATTACTATGTTGCAGTTGCAACATGTTAACCTATTAACTTTTGAGACACCTTATTATAAAATCATACACTACATATTAAAAAGAGAAACCGAAATAAGACCAATATATTTTTAATTTAATAATAATTAAACAAGGTTCTTCTAAGGTTATAATGCATGTAATTATAATTTAATGCTATTAATTCCCTGACTGACTTAATTCTGGCAAAATGCCACTGGAGTAAAAGAATTTATGAGAAATGAGGGTTCATGGAAATGTTCTCCAGCAATTTTAGTTCATGACGATGCCTTAAAATAAATTACAGTGGAATTTGATTATTTTCTATGTTGAAAATGCTAAAACTTTGTGACAGAAGTGATAATGAATGCTTGATAAGTTGATAAGGGTATTAGGTGTAGCACCGGTAGTTGGCAACACTGACGTATCTTCACCATGTTAATTTTTTATCCTTGCTCCTCAGAGTAATTTTTATGCTAGAGCTAAGCTGATTGCTGTAGTATCAAGATAATTAGTAGCCCAAGTGCACAATTTGGCTAAATAAAGCCTGATTTAAAGAAAAGTATTTTTTTTATATTTTAGAAAAATGCATGTAAATTTAAAAAATTACTAAAAAATAGTTTTCTTTAAATCAGGATTTATTTAGCCAAATTGTGCACTTGGGCTACTAATTATCTTGATACTACAGCAATCAGCTTAGCTCTAGCATAAAAATTACTCCGAGGAGCAAGGATAAAAAATTAACATGGTGAAGATACGTCAGTGTTGCCAACTACCGGTGCTACACCCAATGCCCATAACGCTGAAAAATAATGACAAGAATTGATATGACAGCGCTACTCTACAGAAATAAATACATTTTTTAGTAGTATAAGCAGTCCAAATGCTACATTAAGTAATACAGTACTATTTTTATTAGCTTATTCTATTTTTGCATTCCACTTTCACCGTACACGAACAAGACTTACAGCAGCGAAGATCGTGGCGGGGGAGGGGCTGCGATAGTCGCGCTCTGCTGCCTGCCAGCACCAAACAAGTCTCACTATCTGTTTTTCAATCGTCAGCTCTCTTAACTGACACGTACACATAAATATATTTTGGGAACGATGAAGATTTCTTAAGATTTAAAAGCACCGTTTGGATGGTGATGAAGAAATGTCATTCTATAGATATAATATGTTGTAAATCAACATTTTCAAGTCATCTTCTAGCATCAATCTTTAGATTAGTAAAAGAAGTCTATGAAGTCTTAGAGTTTCATAATATATTTTGTATCTATTTTTAATCAGTTTATATTGCTTTAAATAAATTGTCTTTAAGCAAAGAAAGATGGTGAAAATGTTGAAAAAATTAATAAGAGTTATATCTTATTATTTAAGAAGAGTTAATTTCTGTAGCAATATTTTGAATATGAATTAAATATTTGATTTGTGTGTGTTGCTAACATTCATTAAATTTATCTTGGACCTTTGCAATTAGCCATTATGTGTCACTATAACTTTTTTCACTTTTAATTCGCGCTCTGAAATGATGTCATGTTCAAAGATTTAATAATATTGAAAATTTATTGAATCACTAATTTATGTATTGCTAAAAATAGAGATCTGATCTGTCATGTATGATCATAAACTGCATAATATGAAAATAAAATTAACTTGTCAGATTTAGAACATAGATTTCTTCGTATAAATAAAAAAAACAGTCCAGTCCATTAATTGAAACTGAGACTGTAGATTATTTTAAATGTAAAAACTAATCCTTGTGGTCAACAAACTAACCTACGTCTAGCAAGAACACAATTGAAATACCACAATTAAGTATTGAGTTGGAATTATTAATAGAGCTAGCCAGGTCACGTGTTCGTGGCAGCCAATCATAAGAAGCGATTTAACTCAAAACTTGGCATAATCTCGAAGTAATTTTTAGATATTCTAGAGCACCTTTGACGGTGAAAGGACTTTCTCAAGAGCAAGTTGTCAATATCTCCTTCGTTTTCTACTAACAAAATCATGCAACAATTCGTGTAACCGTACAAGGGGTAATATTTACACTAAAATCAGAAAACAGCATACAAATTATCAATATTATTTGGCATTGTATGTCATAGCTTTGATATTTGAGGTATTCCTCGAAAAACTGAGAGTGAAAGAGTGTAGATTTTAGTCAAGAAAATTATGTACAATTTGTTAAAAAAAAAAAGCCACTAAATCTAAACTTTTCTGGACTAAAATCAGTTCTTTACGAATACGCACTGTTTTAAAAAACCAAAACACATCCCTTCAGTTCAAGAGAGTGCTTATTATACAGAAAGTTAAATAAATAAAGTTAAAGGAGAGGCAGATTTAATTTCAGAGATATATAGAAGACAAGTTACTCTTTGCTAACTTTAACGACTTACATTCACCCACCACGTTCTTTAAATATAATTCGTCTAATTAATTTAATAGCCTACAACATATTTACAAAATAATATTTACATGTGTATACCTATAAACATATTATACATTTAAAGAAGCAATTAACTAAATTAAATGTAAAGAATTTTTTATACCAGGTATTTTATTTGACTTAAGTAGCTAGTGGGCGTGTAAACTTACCGAGACGTAAACTGGCGAAGGCGCACGCGTAAACCTCGGCATCTGAGAGCAAAACACGTGACATTGGCAACATATGGAACATACATGGCAAGCACGCAGGCAGCAGGGAATAACGTACAAATTCATGCTTCAAATATGTCGAGAGAGAGAGAGAGAAATTTCTTCATGGAAATGAATCACAAGTTTAAAATAACTGTTTCAGTAATAGTTTTCTTATGCAAACTATATACTGAATCTTTTGTAATAAAAACAAAGAAAACTAGTTTAAAGAGTTAAATTATTTATAGCTTTCTACACACTACGACGTGATAATTAAAAATAAATTTAAAAATAATATATTTAAATACACCTGGTTTTATTTATATTTGTATTTTTTAACATAATTTTTTTTTCTACAGAAGCACAGTAAATTATATATTTTACATTCTAATCATCAAATTGCCATGGTTCTTCACTTATCTCTCTCTTCCTCTCTCTCATCTCTATTTTCTTATTTTTTTTTAAATGCAAAATGAAAATTTAACAAACACAACTTTAATAAATAAAGGGGGATAAGGGGGCAAACATAAGAGCTCACTCTGTTTTTTTTTTTTTTTTTTTTTTTCACAAATGCAATTAACAATCACAAACAGGGCTCAAATATCGCGTTTAGAAAAATGTCAATATAAAGCACTTGACAAGTTAAAAATGGAAACATGAAGTGCTAGAGACGTCTCTGCAAGGGAATGTCATTTGTTTTTTAAGTCATGACTGTTCAGGAGTTCTCAACCCGTGTTCCACCAATGAGGAAACTCGTTACAAATCGTCAACCAATGAATGAAAATGTTACAACACGACTAAAATCACAAACAGTTACTGTATAATGGGACTGTGAGGTAAATCTTGATTAACAACTTACCGCATAGGTGACTACGGACGGCAAGGGTGAGCAGGACGAGCGGACGTACCGCGGCGGCACCTGAGGGTGACCAGAGGAGCACGGGGGTTACACGGTGTCCAAGCGGGCGGGGGGAGTGCGGCGGCTGAGGCTGCAAGGTTCGAGTGACGTCGGGGGTGACAGCAAGCAGGACAAGGAGAGAGCGGCTGAGCTAGAGATGCTAATGTATATTCCCACTAATGTTTCTTATACGCCAATGTACATAAAGTTTTATTAAGAAATAAAATAAATTTTAAATTAAACAAAATAGGTTGTTGTTCTTAAACACTACAAAGTAAAAACAACAAAAATTTAGGCCGAATTTTTTTAACATTGTGTTTAGCTGTAAATAAAACAGCCCCTTTGCTCGTAAAATATTTTAGTTGTTAAAATAATAAGTTTCTATTATTAAGCGTAAATAATTTATCATTAAAATATAATATATTATGCAAAATAATTCATGACAATCGCGTGCGTATTACTTGTGTTATAAAATATAACTTTTTTGTTAGTATATATTATGCCTAAACTATTATTGTATAATATCAATCCGTTTATATGCAACGGTGATTAAAACTGTGAGAATCGTTAATTAATTATTGCGCTGATCTATAATATTGATGGATTTATTTGTAACAGTTCTGTTATATGATTATAGACATGCAGAGTTGTTATTTTTAGGTACTGGTATCTAAAATAAGTTGTTATTGATTTTTTTTAATTATTTCCCCATCTAATTATCTAATTAGTGTTACATCTAAATCCACCTATACTCTATATTAAAAGCTATATATATATATATATATATATAAGGTATTTAGGATTGATAGGCGGCTTGGTTTATCGGTAGGAGTAATGGCGGTAGGTGGTGCCATGAGGAAGACGTCCGGTGCTGACGCTCGAGTAAGAGTACGATCCTGGTCCGTCTGACGAGCGGGATGACCTCTCGGTGGTTGACGAGTAAGAACCAGGTCCGGTACCCGCTGAACGTCTGACCGTTTCCTCGGTGGAAGAGTACGTTGACCTCGGAGTATAACCACTGGCCCCAGCACGAGGGGTGGTGCTCGCTGTTGATTGGTTGCTGCTCGAGTAGGAGTAAGAGTACTGCTCCTCGGCACGACGATCACGTCCAGGGGAATCCAGGACCACGTAGTGACGAGGAATCGTCTGTATCGATAATATCATCGTCGGTCAGGGTGAGATGAAATAACCCTCACGGAACAAGGTGAGAGAAAGGATGTTTGTATGATATACGGAGAGAGGTGGAGATATTATCAGTTCAATTATGTAATTAATTAGGAACCGTATCAAGGAAATTAACCTAAATTTAATATTTCTAATTAATATATTGATGTAAAGTAGTTTCATTTAGCTCATAACTCCCACGATATCCTAGAATAGCTAGAATGACGTAGTGACCCCCCTCCCTTCCGTTAGCCAGCCGCCCAGACAGGACAAGAAAGGTGCACAAGAAGAGATGATGACGTCATAGGGGGGCCAGATGGTCCCGTACATCTTGGCCCCCCCTTACATTGGGTAACCATGCAGCAACAGCAGCTTACTCACCCGCCGTCAGTGTGTGTAGATTGGGCAAATCGTGCGTCATGTGTGCCGAATAAAAAAACAAAAACTTTTCGACATAGTGACAAAATATATAAAACTATAATAAAATCAAGGGTGTAAATAGGTCAAATTTTAAAAATCAAAATTCCAACAGCATAATGTTAAAAATGTTGCCATAATCAATGTGCAGTTCAAAGTTTGTTCATAAAATAAACAGATTGTAACACTAAATTCAACATCTTTGATGATTTAAAAACTTTGTATATTTTGTTACTGTAGAATATTATAGATAGTTTATCTTAAATATAAACTTATATACATGAGATTCATAAGAGATAAATATTATGAAGCTAAAGGTTTCAATAATTATAGCCATTTCGAATTATGCTGAAATATTTTTTTTTAAGTTTTGGCTTCTTCAAATGTTATCTCCACAGTTGTTGAATTTCATATAATTATAAAATATTTAAAACATGTATGTTGTGATTTTTTAAAAAGGTAAAAATATTTTAAAAGTCAAGGTATTGAAACAAATTCGCAAAAATAAAAAATAAACACTAGCAAAAAACTTACTTTGTTTTCATGGTTTACCACACGTGTTTATATGATCAAAAATTGACAGTGTAAAAAAATATTGTAAAATTTAAGAACTGTTGTCATCTAAAGCTGAAGTCGATAATTTTATATCAACGTCAATAACTTACACATAATAAAGTGAGCCGATGCAACGCTCCTCACCCCAGAGTAAAATTTTCCGTGGCAAGTGTGAGATTTAATTAAGGTGGATCAGGTTTAATATTTCATACATAAATAACAGTTAATAAATAAACGTAAATAACATTAATTAAATAATTTTCATTCAGTCCGGTTAATGAGCAATATCAGCCTGCAATATTACTATGTTGTGACGTTGTTTGAATTTGTGCACGATTGTAACTGCTTGAAAAATAGCGCAGAGGCAAAATTATACAATAAAAAATAATATAAACACTATTGTTAAATATAATACTGCTCAATTATTAGTCAAGCTTAAAGTCATTAATTTTATTAATTACTGCGAAAAAAATTAATCCTCTAGTTGCATACTCTTCCCTCACCAAAGTACGACAGAGAAAAATTGTTGTCATCAAAATAAAATGTCAATTCATTGCTTATTAATGTTTCAAATGAAGCTAATTGTCTAATTGTTTTTAAGTTTCAAAATTAATAACAAAGCAATGAATTGAATATTAAGGTGACATTTTATTTGCGAGAACAATTTTCTACATTAAAGGAATTCTAAGCTACTAGTAAGCCTAATATCAATTAGTCAATTGAAATTGCAATATTCATTGTAATTGTTACCAGGCATACTTGTATCTTACAAGTAAAATTCATAGTTTTAAAATGACTTCACCAGCTGATTCAAGATTCGTTATATCATTCCTCCCCCGGCTTAAGACATTAAAAATTCGTAAAGGTTGCGTTGGAAAACATTAAAAATGGCTCAGCTTCTTTGCTCATGAAGAGACGTATAGTTAATTTTAACTTTGTAAATGACGTTGTACCTGTTTTCACCTTGTTAAATATAGGTCAGGGGTAACAAAAATAACATTAAAAAAGCAAAATCTCTTTGTTTTATAACCGTGAAGTCATTTTTCATTACTTGAATTTTACCTCGCATTCCATTGTTCTTACTGCTACTTTTAAATCTGTCGCTTCCACGCTCAAAACGCAAAAAATTATTGCATGGTTTCTCTATTATATAGAGAGAAAGAAAAATGAAATTACTTAAGTGAATTATATGTTTAGTTTGCTGTAATTAAAGATACAAAATTACAAATTAAGTTGCATGACAAAGCAAAGTTTAGATAATAAAAATCACCATGCACCATGCCGCTTAATTATCGACAAGCGCAAATGTTATATAATATAAATTGCATGCAAGAATAGCTATTATTTCTTTCTTTCTTTTTTTTTTTTTTTTTTTTAATAACCATAGAGAAAACAAATCATTGAGCTCGTTATATACAAATGTATCGTCTGCATTAATTATAAGTTAATTTGAGGGTGATCTTGAAAATACTGTACTGACATAATAAATAAAACTAAATATAAACTAAAAACACAAAAATGCATTTAAAACAACAGGAAAATTTTTATCAAGTGATAAGTGCTTCAACTTAAAAAACTGACGTTTCTTTAGCTAAAATTTCTATTTGAAGTCTATATGAAAGATATAATAACAACATTGTGGTTGGTATTCACGAAGAGTTAAGGAGCGTTTTAGGGAGAGATATTTTAAGAGGCGTTTTTTATACCAGGTAAAGGTGGATTCAGATTGCGACAGCGGCGATGCGACGCGATTTTAACGTAAAAGCTGTGAAATCCTATGCGGCGGCGAATTCGCCGGTAATCGCGTTAATTACGATGCTCTTTTTCTTTTAATCGCCCAATATGGCCGCCAATGGATGTTACTGCAAGTGCGCATTATTCGCGTCGCGTCGCATGGTAAAAATCGCCATGTGAATCCACCTTTACAGTTAAGAAAAACGCTTCTTAAAATATCCCTCCCTAAATCGCTCCTTAACTCTTCGTGAATACCACCCATTATTACTAAAAATTAATCATAATTCATTGAGTATATAAATAATCTTGAAACTGGATACAATAGGGTTGAATTTAAATCTACGTGACGATTAATTTTAAGACATTTGCGCTTGTCGTGTTATGGCAGTTATGGACACGGTGGTGATAATAAATTTAATAGTGCAATTACAGCAGTGGCTTGCGTTGCGGTTAGAGCGTGGAAATGCTAGCAAGCGGCGGCGGCGGTTGCGGCCTGCAGCTAGTGGCGGTAGTAGCGGTAGAACTCGTACAGGTGGGAGGGAAGGTCGGGAGCCACGTGGCGGAACGTGAGGCGAGCGTTGGGCGTGGCGGTGAGGCCAGACTCGTCCTCGCGGACCCGAGACGCGCGGCCGAACGCCGTGAATGGCGGGGGCACCTCGGCCACACGCAGCATCGTGGGCGTCAGCTTGGCGGGTGCTCGACGTCGCTATACACATCACTCAATTTTGTCATTCACAAATTTACAAAGGCGTTCTAACGACAACTATGACATTGAATACTTTGGGGAAAATCAATTACTAATCGTGTATCTCATTCTGTAATTAAGTTTTATATATAGAAACTTCCTATCTCCGTATTGTTGTCCAGTATAGATGTATATAGATTTATAGATACTCATTATTATTATTATATAACCCCTTGTTGTGTAACTTCACTTTAATATTTACATCATCCTATGGAACAAAGATCATAAATGATACATCCAGTTCTCAAGCGGAATTATAAATGATAGTTCACACTTCTCTCTTCGATGGCGCAAGAGCTCTGCCTATTCAAAGAAAATGCAAACTTTTACGCTATACCATTGAGAAAACTATGTTATACATTGCTGTTGTAGTTCAAAGCAGAATTACAACTGAACTTCTTGAATAGGGATATTGTTCTGAAACAGAGTTAACGCTCGATCTTAAACAACGTATAAACATATTATGAAACAAGCAATAATAAGAAATCTTGTAACTAATTAATATATTATATATAAGTTTAATTTTAAGAATTTGTTTAATCGAATTCTGAAATCTCAATAAAATATCCGAATTGAATAAACATGTTTTGAAAATGAGTTTATACCTTTTTTTAAGATTTTGTTTTTAAATGATTAAAAAATATGTATTAAAAAAATGGAGACATGAACGCCGGCAATATAAATTATGTTTTAATAAAAATTAAAGTAATAAATCTTGTAAAATCAAAGCGTTGAGTTTATGACTTGCGCTGAAATGTTATTAATACGTTTTATTATACTTTTTTTTTCTCCAAGTCATACACCGCCTGTAAAGTAGGCCACTGTTTGAGCCTCCCTATTTGGCAAAATGCCTAAACCACAGGCGGATCTCTGGTCGCTAGTACGTCATACACCCGTCATCGGCGTGGGTGTTTTAATGTTTAGACAAAACTTCACAGCGTTTGTTTATTACGAAATGTTTATTACGCAAACTAAACTAAAATACTTTGAAAGTTTTGCCATCATTATTATAGAGTACATGACTCAATCTAACAATACTGGAGCAAAGCCATTCATTCCTAACAATATAGTTTGCATCATTTGTTGTGAGATACAAGACAAAGCTATTTCAATATAATATACGACCTCAATATTACGAAGATAATACAGAAAAAAAAATTAAGTAAGAAGAAGAAACTTGTTTTTAAGATCATCTTCGTTTCGCTGTTGCTTTTCTTTTTATATTGGAACATAGTAAAGTTTTCTAGGATGTTTGCCAAATAGGACGCAACCAGAGTTTTAAAAATAATCCTGTTGAGACTGAAGATATGTGTTGTGTGTACGATTACTGTAAAATATTTAAATAATTTTCTTTCTGCTTAAACTTTTTTAATTGGAGTAATGTATTAACTAATTTTAAAAATAAAAATTCTTTTAATTAAAAGAAAAAATAGCTAAACTAAAAACGTAAGAAAAACTTTTTAATTAAAAAAATTAGGATACTTAATTATACTTAATGAGTTTTAAAATTAGGTAATTGTTGTTGCTTTTAGCACGTAAACATTGCAGTATTACAAAATAAATATTTTTATATAAAAATATATACTAAAATGTAAATTTTTTATGTTGTAAAAATTGCAAGTAAAATGGGAGTCTTCGAATATGTTTAATTATTTGAATAATGATCGTTTGTGTAATAACGCGGCAACGCAGCAGGAGGAGGAGCGTGAAACGAAACTGTTGGGAGTGTCTGCCCGCTGGCTTGGTGCTGCCGCGAGACGTGTCTAAATTTGGACGCCACGGAAACCCAATCTCCATGACTGGAGCAACTAGCGGCTTGCCTGCGTTTATGTTCTTGGACCAGATTCTAGGGCAGCTCTTGGGTAAAACCCAATTAATGAACGTTACATCGGCGGCCTGCCTTTTTTACTATAACTTCGTGAGTTTTGTTATTTGAACCGCGCCCCTTTCAAAACTCTAGGAGTAGTGCAGTAATTAATTTATATTAATGACATTTTTCATTTCCGCACATAGAAAATATTGCTAATCATTATAAATAATTAATATTTGAATATAGTAAAGAGTTGTTCATAATTATATTATATGGTAAATCCATTGCAAAGTTATGAAAATAATTTTAAAAATTATACCCATTTTCTGATTATGAACTAAAAGCTAATTAAACGGTTCCTAAAAATAATTAAATAATTGAATAGTGTTTACTGTTGATTAATTCTTCAAAATTAAAATTACTGTGTATTACAGGAAAATGTCATAGGAATATATTTTTTTTTAGTATTTTTTACTAACTAAATAATTTAAATAAATATTTACTGTTTACATACTTTTATTTTATGACTTCTAAAAAAATTGCATGTTAAATTTAAGCAAATTAATTAACTTACAAAAATTAAAATTTTCATAATTTATAAAAGCTCACTATTAAATACATATATGAAATCTACTATAGCAAGTTTTATCAAAAATATAAAAACACATCACGGTCAAAGTTACTGTAACTGCATATTCACAGTTTTCTTCAATTCTATTATATAAAATTGGTAATTAAAGCACACGAAACATGACGAAAAATGCATAAAATTACTTACCGTCGAGGTATAGCTTGACACCGTGGGCCTGGTCCTGCGGGTCGTGTAAAAGTCGGTCTCGTACACCATGGTGGCTGCTGATGGTGCTCGGGGCGAGAGGGTCGAACTGCGACTGAGAACTTTCAGCCCAGAGAAACGTTAAGACACCACCAGTCCCACGCACCCAGGCTATTTCCGTACGTACTCAGACCAAGGTGATGTGGAGAAGGTTAAGCGGTGCTTGCCGGATCTTTGCATAACCCCGCACTTATGGTTTGCCAGAGGTAGCACGGATCTTCTAGTATTGATGTTGGGCACGTGTATCAGTGATGGGGTAGTCTCGTTCAATGTTGAAAATATTGAAGCTTTTGGTGCATTATACTATTATGGCTCCCATAATAATAAAATAAAAATAATAGATGAAAAAATCCTCTCATGTTCAAGGTTCACAAGCAATATCACTTTCGTTATTTTGTAATTAATTAAGAGTTATATCGGGGATGCACGAAAAAGTAAGAAAAATAACTAACAAATTATGCGTTTTCATTAAAATTTTGTAATGTAGTCAATTAATTAACCATTATTCTATTTTAGTTATCAACACAAAAGACGTTTGATCAGAAAATATAATTACATTACTGTTCAACATATTTATTCTCTAGCTGATTTGATTGAGATATTATCATATACCTTATTTTATTATTTATTTATTTATTTATTTATTTATTTATTTATTTATTTATTTATTTATTTATTTATTTATTTATTTATTTATTTATTTATTTATTTATTTTAGGCTCTTAATGCACGATGCACTTCCGGTAGAATATTAAGGGTAAGGTAACGCCACCAATGATAAAAAAAATCCCTCACACAAAAATTCTGAAATTTTTTTAAAATGTTCTCCTCTACACCCCCTATCAGTAGCTAAAATATCAGGTATACAAATACGATCTAGTTTTTGAGTTATAAATTTTTTAAGTTGACTACTTTAACATGGAGAAATGAAACTTCCATGTTAAAGTAGTCAACTTTAAAAATTCATAACTCAAAAACTAGATCGTATTTGCAAACCTGATATTTTAGCTACTGATAGGGGGTGTAAAGGAGAACATTTTAAATTTTTTTCAGAATTTTTGTGTGGGGGATTTTTTTTAACATTGGTGGCGTTACCTTACCCTTAATAAAACTGTAAATTAAGATCACACCTGCGCTCTCTCTCTCTCTCTCTCTCTCTCGATCTAATCTTTCTGCCATAATATAGAGGGCTGGCTTATGACCTGTATTTTTATAGGTGGACGTGTTCTCGCCTCACCTGCATGCCGAGTTCGAACAAGCTCCAAAAAGCAACGAAAGAAATTACCTCATTTGGGCGCTCAAATTAGCGATATTTCAGCCCTCGTATTAGACAAAATACTATATTAATTATTATATTAAATATCTAGAACGTGAAATAAAAGTAAGTTGGCTGCTATACTAGACTTTGCTATATTATACACATAATAATAATAATAATGCTCCTAGCATACACTTTTATAATATATAGTAATATATACTATTAGCGACGCTATTTGCGGAGATTATATATTATTATATAACATAATAATATCATATATATCGATAGGTGGAGCATGAAAACTAGCAGGTGTTTTAACTGGCGCTCACAAGACATCGCCTCTCCCATACTACAGTAACACCTTCATACATAAAATCAATCTCATTGGCCTGTCTGTTAATTCTTTATTATACCATGAGCCATAAATGTAATGAACCTATAAATAATAAGTAGATAAAAATAAATACGCTCCATGGTAGTACATTTTTTGTTAAAGAAATAATGTTACGTACATCGTTTTTTTAAATAATTAAATTTAATTTGTGTATAAATTAGTGTGAACCACAATAATTAAAGCATAAAACTATTAAAATCTTAATTTTAAAGCTTTAATTAAAAAAAATTACTAAAATAATTAATTATAATGCACTGTAATTAAGTCTGTAAAATAAAAATCTATCATCTTTATCTTCCCAGAAATAAATTTCAAAAGCTGTGTGGGTCAACAGTCAACACCTAATATCTTGTACACTTAAAATAATATTTATATATTTGAAAAATGTTAAAAGGATGAATTTTGAATTTTCGCTTTCTGTTCTAAAAGCGTGGACTTTTCAGTCCCCCTCTTTAGAGTGGAATAGAGGACATGTGAAACAGTTTACATTAATTGCAGTGATTGCAGGCAATAAATTTTTTGGGTACTTTTGGAAAATTTCATAATATATTGTTTCATGTATTTTTTAACAACGCATTGACTGTCAATTTGGATTTATTTTAGAAGAAAACATTAAGACAAACAATAAGAATGCTCACAAGTCACAAGCCATTGAATTTTATTTTATTTATTATTTTTAATAATCAAGCATGTTGTCTACAAAAAACGAAGAAGTTAAAAATTTACTATCAATTAACGTTAATAAGTAATAATTTTGCTGCATATATAATTTTTTACACTTTTATGTTATACATTCAAATCTGAGTAAAAAAATAAAATAGCACATGGTGGGTCAAAAATCTGTTTTACCTGTTTGTCAATTTCAATAGAAAAAATATATTTTTAATATATTAACACTATTTAACAGTGTTGATGTACAAAATTAATTATAAGGAAGTCCTAAATAATCTTTTAGTATGAAAGGTTGAATGAATATTTGTATATTAAAAGAAAACAATAACATATTTTTTTAAATTTATTTATTTAATTTCAAAATTTAAAATTAACAACCTAATTGAGGTTATTAATTAATTGTAATTAGGAGAGGGAGAGAAGGGGGAGTTGAGCGTGGAGGGTCCAGGGGCTGGGATGCTAGAGGATCTACAGACAGAGGTTTCGTGTACACTTGCATCAGGGTCGTGTGGGGTCTGCCAGCCTGTCTGCGTGCAGACTTGCAATTAGTCCTTTTATCCATAAATTTTGTAGCATGTATTAATTTAAATTATCATACTTGTAAAATAAATTTAAATTCAATGGGAAAATACCAGCTGATAAAACAATACTTAGTAATTTGGGGGATAATAATTAATATACATACCAAGTATAATATCCAAATAACAAGAGTATAAAACAGTAAATGAAAAGCAATGACTAATAATCGAGGTCTCCGAAAAAATTTCTATGTTAACAAAAAAAATAATAAAATAGCTAGAATTTTACACTTCAATTTTATTTGAAACAACTAATACAAAGAAACTAAAAATGTACAAAACTATATTGACACCTTATATACCGGTAATTTAACAACAAAACTTAGCATAAATAAAAACAATAATTACCGGTAAATTTATTGCTAAGAAAAAAAATATATATTCTCAATTGCATTATTCTATAATGCTGATTAATCAATATTGACAAAAATAAAATAGTCTTACATTAATGAAGAATTATCATGAACAAACATTTTAAAAATGCATTTTATAAATTTAAAATCAAATTTCCATGTAGAATACTATTAATTTCAAGTTGGATTAATAACGTTTTAATGCAACGAGGAAAGAGAAATTCAGTTTTGCAGATATGCAAGAGCATCATTTTACTTACAAAAAAATGTATTTTTTTTTTTACTACTGACAGAGTTCCAAAATACAGTCTTTGTAAACTTCTCTTTTCTTGCATGCAAAATTACTACATCCATGGGTTATTATTAAAAGTCTTAAAATCAGATTTGTTTATATAAAAAAAAAAAAAAGACAGGAGGCTTCCTATTTGAACCTTTAAGGATTTTAAAAGTTTCTAACCTTTATTTTTAGGCTGACCCCACAACACCATCAAATCATTAGCGTCACTCTTTGTACAAATAAAATAAAAAATAGCTTTACCACAATAAAGAAAGAAAATTACTTTTTATACATAATGTTTACCTTAGGTCGCTGACATTGTTATAAGATAAAAAGTTTAATCACTCACAAAATTGTGTCCGAGATTCACTCTACATTTTTTTAAAAAAAAAAAGAAAAAGAAATGGTTGTCAAACCACGACACCATTTAATTTTTTTTTAAATATATGAATGGTACTAATATGATGCACACACTCTTGCGGCTTTTTATACTTTGATGTTTTTTAATGTCCACATTTCAATAATTTATTTAATAAGAACTAATTTATATTGTTTGTTTGGTTAAGCACCGAAGCACTTGAAAACAGACAAAAAAAATCTATTTAATAAAAGAAAAAAATATATATTAAAAACTTCTTAAAGCATGCATGAAGAACATGTTTATTGAATTTATATATTTTTTTGTGCTTTCCGTAGAATTAAAAATAAAACGTGTTGATGGGTGAGGAGAAAGTCAAGTAGTCTGTTATCGCCGGTGGCCGTGGAATACTGACGACGACGTATAGGTGCTCGCGGGGGGGAGGGGTCAGTCGAGGGTGACGACCGCCCCGCCTCGAGTCACCACGGGACCGCTCTCGGTGCTCTCCCCCTCGTTGCAGCGCAGTTTCCGCCACGGCTTGCGTGCTGCACGTCTCAGCTCGCTGCCAGTCAGCTGCCGTCTTAGTTTCCTGAAGCACACACCACATGGTTATTATTCAAGGTCAACAATGAATAAGTCCTATCACTCCTATCTCATTGTTTGCAGTGAGCAGAGTACAATTGATCATATTTTGTGGCAATTAACAAATTATTGGTCACATTTCACACCAAGCAGAGTGTGAATGTTTTAGCCGCAGAATGCACTGTTCCTATGAAATGTTTTATGATAGACCACAACATAATCATCTTAACTTCAACAATATTGTGTGAGAATTGGAAGATGAAGCACTTGTCAATTTATTCTAATCTTTAATTTCCAGTGTTTTCACTGAATTATCTAAAAATGGTTGTTTGGAAAGAAAGTTTATTGTGGACAGAAGTTTGTTGTAAATGTTAAGTCATACTGGTAAGAAATCTATACAGGGGTTAGAAAATAAATTACTGAGAAAATTAAAGAAAAAAATTAGCATGTGGGTAATAGAGCATTTTTTCTAAGGCAACATTTGAAGGCTCTGATTGAATTTATTTACAACTCAAATGCACTTTAAAATAATCTCAGCCTACAATGTGCCTAACTAAAGCTACTCACTTGGTATTATCCGTAGCTCTGAAGTACATGTCATCTGGGGCATCAGTCCAGGAAATGACTTGCTTACGCCCACTGCCCACTCGCGTCATGGTGGCGATCTTGGTCTTGCCGTTGAGGTGGTTCACCACCGCTCGGCCTGGGATGTGGCGCGGGATGTAGTAGGGTGTGGGGCCCTGGGTGGTTGTTGCAGACTGCTCTTTGTGAGGCCGCTTTGAGGGAGGGGGACCCACCCCGCCAGAAGCAGCAGCGGCAGACGTCACGTCAGTCGGCTTGCAGTGAGGCCAGCGTTGTCGCGACAGCAAACCTCCCTCTTCACCCCACTCCATCATGTCTGCAAGATAAACAGTACCGGTAACGAAAAATTCATTTTTTAATAATTATTGAATTTGGAAAAACTGAACATAAATAAGGATAGCAAAAAAAAAAAAAGCGTTAAATAGCTCTCATTTAAATTTTAAACATCTCAGGGGAGGGAGGTGGTAGCAACGAATACAAAAATAAAAAAAAAAAAATTAATCAGATAAAAAAAAAAGGCACAGCCTATTAATAATATTTTCATATCACTGGACGAGGAGGTATTTTATTCAATATCTTAATGATGGAAACCTTGCAAATTGTGTGGGGGACCAATTCAGTATTGACAGCATGCCAGTAAATAAAAACACCATAGATATTTCAAAGTAAGGTGAACTGAGCATCATGCTGTTATCTCAAGATCTGGGCTCACCGTCCATGCCGTTGAGCTCCTCGTAAGCTCGTCTCTTGAGCAGGGAGGAGGGTGACACATTGTTGATACTCGGCTGCTGGGGCTGTGGGGGCTTCTCAGCCTCGGGCTTGTTGGGCACACGCTCGTAGATGATGCTACCATCTAGAAACAACACGAGCAAGAGTAAAAAAAATGAACAGAATCAAGACAGCAGGACAATGTTTCAAGGTAAATTTAGTCATCTACTTGATGTAAGCTTATTTTAATAAGCATAATATATTTCCAATACCAGTACTCTTTACTCTCTGTCATGGTCGAATGAAGGCTGCCAATTAGAATTTTTTTAACTGTGCTTTCTCTTAAAAACTACAATACTGTATGTTAATTAGTTAATTTTTTTTTGTCTATTTCAGTACTGAAGTTTTCAGTTCAGAGAAGAATCAACACAATAAGTCTAAAAACTAGAAATTGGAAAGCAAATCCTTAAATTTATCTGCTTAAAAGCACTGCTTGCAAATTTGTAATTTTGTGGGCATTAAGAAAATGAAGAAATTTAGACACTATGGAAAAAAGTATTTAGTTACAGAAGCTTTCTCTCTCTTCAAGTGTACACAACTTGACTTGTCGGCACGTTGTTGTCCTCACCTGGTGCTCTCGGAGGTCTGGGGAAGGAGAGCTGCTCTGAGCGTGGGATGAGGGCTTTGTCAGTGGGTGCCAGCCACTCCGGCACAATCAGCTCTCCCCGGGCCAGCGCTGTGGCAATGTTGGTCACGCCCCCTCGATCCTTCTTACGGTAGCGGGTCAGCTCACGCAGCTCTGCCAGCCCCTTGCCCACGATCTGAAGCTGGCCTGTGGAACACAACCAAAAACGGAGTTAGAATAAATACAATCTTCCAAATAGCATCCCATAAAAACCATCAATATGCAAAGGAAAATTCAATGCAAAAATTAACAGATAGGGTAAGATAGACCAGTACGAAACATTGATTATAGTAGTCCCATTTGATTAACATGCAAACCTTAGCAACCTCATAATAATTCGCACCAAGAAGTTGCAGAAAAAATTTCAAAACAATCGGACGAGCCAATTTTTTTTAAAGTGCTAAGGACTGTCTCTAAAAAAAAAAAAAAAAAAAAAAATCAGAATTACTATGAGGTTGCTAAGGTTCCCATGTTAGTCAAATGGGACTACTAGAATCGATGTTTCGTGTTAACATGTTAACAACCTAGAAAGTCATGAAAATGCATGCTTAAAAAAAATAAAAGCAAAATTAAACTTTGATTTCAATAAAAAGAATTAATGTAATATATCTGTAGCAACACTTTGCATTTATTGCAGAAACTTACACTCCTGCTTGACAGCCCCAATGTTGATTGGCCAGAAAGGTGCTCGGGCTGCGTGGCGGGGCAGCAGCAGGGAGCGGCACAGGCGTCTCGAGATGCGTGTCAGTGGCGTGGAGCACAGGTAGAAGGCCGTGCGGGTCTTCATGATGGGCCTCGGAGAGCCAGAACGGATGGCGAGGCCGTGAGCAGTCGCGTAGTGGCGAGCAAGGTGAGCCTTCAGCTTGAACTCCTGGCAGACAAGAGAGAAAGTGTCAGAGAAGGCTCTACTTCGGGCCTACTTACTTACATTGTTAGTTGAAATTAAACATATTGCACAGGGGTGTGAAGAAACTGAATGTGAATAATTATAATAACAATTGAAATTGTCGGGAAAAAATTTCAATTTGACAATAAAATACAGAATTAAGAATTTATCTTACATAAAAAAGAGAGAAGAGTATTCCTGGAACTCGTTATAATTAGTATTTTTGTTTTTAATGTTTGTGTAATTTATTTGCTTTAGTAGAAGTAAGCAAACACAAATCAGAGAGGAATAGACGACAGTTTTTTATGTTTGTAACTTTGAATTAATAAAAAATAATTTTTATTTTCAAAAACCAAGTTAACAAACACGAAGGCTGATAATTAAGAGGCACTGAGCTGAAAGCAAGCTAGACAATACATCTCACCTTGCCACAGTTGATGATGCTGCAGCGGTGGGGTCTGTGAGAAGCAAGACCACCTGGCGTGCCACGTTCTGAAACACAGAGCTCATATCAGTCAAGGCTTCATGCTTAGTCTAACAAACATAAGACATATCACAGCTTAGGAAGAAAAAAATCTTACAAAAATCAATGGAAAATCAAAACTTCTTTCTCAGGGTTGTAAATTTCTAAATCTCTGGTGGGAGAATGTAAAAAGTACTATATTAAAGAGAAAGAGGTAAGATGGGAAAATATATTTGTAACTGTATTAAAGCAGAAGAAACAATGGTTCTTTGTGTCATCTGGTAGTTCCTATTATTACCATATCAATTAGCATATCCTAAGCCATTGATGACTGATTATTTAATGCTACATTTAAGTACTGTACCCTTTTCTTAGGTATATTATTTATAACTAACCATTCCATTACCTTTTCTAAAATTACAACCCAGCAGTAATATTACAACATATCTAACTTAAATTTGCTTGGAGGCCAAGTTAGTACCTTCGTCTGAGATACTGCCGCTGGACTTCTTCTTGGGTTCAAGCTCGTTCTCCCCTATTCTTGAGGGGCTCTTGAGTCCGCCGTACTTTTTCCAGTAGAGCCAGCACGTGTTGCACAGCTTGCAGTGCATCTGAGAGGGACCCCACGCATACCACTGGCTCGAGATGCTTACTAAAAAAAGACATATTACCAGTATTAGTTTCAATTGTAACATGGAGTGTCCCCCCCCCCTCATTGTCAGTTTAAAGGGAGGTATTATTTACAGTTTTTATACTTTCTGATTATTTTTTTTTTATATGAAGTCAATATTTGAAGATATACACTTACATTTTCTACAATTTATATCAAGGTATATTTGATTGTAGCTTCATTTTTATTATCTTTGATTTTAAAATGGAGGTTACCTGTGTTCCGAGCTAAAAGACAGATCTAAGGATAACAATACAGCTGGCAAGCTGCTATTTGTATTGTAAACGATGCTTACCATTACAAGACTCGCAGGCCTTGCCTCCAACGTTGGTCTCGCCATTACTGTTGCCGTTGACAATGCCTTTGTTGTTATTGATCACGGCAGGATTTGGTTTGTTGCTAAAACAAAATAAACACGTGGCATTAATTTTTGAACTCAAACAGTATAAATTTTATTTTACTGTCAATATAAGTAAAAAAAAAAAAAAAAAAAATACATCATTTAATAAAAAGAATTTTTTACTAATACACTTAAATTTGCATGTATGCTTAATTTAACTCTCTATTTAATAATTTAACACTAGTTTTTCAAATTAATTAGAAGCTAATAAACATAAAGAAAGACATTGATGAAAATATATAGCATTTATTTATTTAACAGCAATAGATTGAATGCTACCAGCAATAATTGCAATCTGTAAACATTCCATCGACATCTCTCAAATGAAATGACTGACTGACACAGGGATGGGTGAGGAGAGTTGGTACTCACTAGTTTGGAATGTACACTTGTTTCAGCTTGGACTCAGCCTCAACGGCCTTGACCCTTTTCTGCTGCACGTAGCGGTCCGTGGTCTTCCACATGTAGTAGTACTCAATGATATTCTTTAGCGTCTTCCAGGGAAGCTACAGACAGAGCTCAGATCAGTCTCAAAACAAGCAGACAAGTTGCTCGCATATTTGTAACATACAAAAACTAATGCTATAAGACCTGATAATAAAGTTCTAATTCCTTATCATATCTGAAAGGAGATTTTATGCAAATACTGCTAAAAACACAGGTGCTGAACGACAAGCAATTCACAGAAAGAGTAATAAAATTCTTTTGAACATGCATAAGTTCTAAATATGAAATAAAAGTTGAATATTATTATAAAAGAATAGCAACAATAGTTAATAATTTCTATATTACTATTTTAAAGTTTTACAAAAATAATCTTAATTATTAACTCGAAGCTGCCCAAAGACTAGACACAAAAACTTACGAAGTCTTGCCGAATATCGTTGAAGTCTTTGCCGTACTTCTCGAGGGCCTCCTCAAAGAGATTGGCCTCCGAGGCAGACCACTCTTCCATCTCGTCTCTGCACAGCACCGGTCCCGTGGAGGGCACCAGCGAACTGATGGCGTCCGCTGCACTGTACACGTGTTTATGAAGCGTGTCCATCGCGTGGAACTGTCAACACACAGGGGCAGAGTCAATCACACGGACTCAGATCAGTTAAAGACATTATTGTAAAATATATGGAGTCCAATCGGGAGCTGCCACAGATAAACTACTCACCAAGGTAATGTCTCTAGAGGCTGCGGCTGCACTCATGTGTAGGGAGGGCTGCTTAACAGAGCTCGAGCAGTCCAGCGCCCGAGCAAACGTGCCAACAGATCTGCAACAACAGTACAGTGTCAATCATGGTCTCGTTCATTGATTCATTAGATTTTATATTGCTACTTCCTTCAAATATTATTTAATTTGTATTGATTGTAATTGAAAATTACCACCTCAAGCTGAGCTCAGAAATATGAAATAACTCAAATAACGAATAGTTATAGAAGGTATAAATTTCATAAAAGGTTTTTTACTGAATGTATTTTACATGGAGACCATCTATTGATGTGATGCTATTAGATGTAATATATAATATGGATCAGACAAATTTAGCCACATTAAGTTGACGTAATATATTAACGAGAATAGTTGCAACTACTGGTAAGTAGTATGTTACAAAAGGTCGACTTGCCTGGAGATGACGAGGAACTGGTCGATCTGGCGGTCCGTCAGCTGGTGGTTGGGGGTCCAGACCAGCGTCTCCAGCTCTTCCAGGTTACGCTCATCACTCTCCCCTGATCATAACACTCAGTTAGTCATGCCATCTATCTCAGGTCTGGGAATACCATCAATTTATTGAAAACTAGTAAGATAGGCCACAAACAAAAAGCGGAATTAAATTAAAAGTTAGAAAACTAATATTTTTTTTTCTGCCAATTTTCTAAATTTTGGTATCATTGTAGATAAGGTAATTACAGTATTGGGAAGTTTATTTTTTACTAGGAAAATAGTTCAATAGTAATGTTGAGATAGCAACTGTTAAAAAATAAAAAAATAATTAATAATGTATTTTTTTGTATTGCAACTAAATAGAAATAGTACTTTTTCCCCCCCTACATTAATGAAATTCTCAAATATAATAGACAAATTATTACAACATTTGAGATAATCCAAAGAAATTTTATAGGAACCATAGGCAACATCTCAAAAATACTGAAGATAAAACTCAAGACCTACTAGGACAAAACATATGGAGACAGCTGATTATGAGACCGACCTTCTTTGAGCAGTGGTGTGTTGGCGTCGGCCTGGTAGCGACTGCCCACTCTGATCTCCCCCTTGTCTGCAAGGAGCGTCTTCTGTGACGGGTCAAACACCAGACAGTAGAAGAACGTGTCCTGCAAACAACTCTCAGTCAGGCCCAGACTTACATAACAAAATTCAGTTATATCAATGAAGACAAATTATGAATGATTTCAACATTGAATAAAACATGTAACAACATATATGCAATTCCTTCATGATAATTACAAAGCTAGTACCTAAGCTGTATGGGAGCATGATTATTAGGTGTGTATAACCGCAGATAATTGAAAGTAAAATAATACACTTTTTACAAAATGACTGTCTGCACTATGATACTTTATTATTAGAGAAATCCATCTAAATAAAGATGAACAACTTTTTACTTCAAACAAAAGGTAATGTAAATTTGGTATAAAAAATAATTGTATTACAACGCTGCTAAAAAATCACATTTCACTAAATGCACTGTTTCAGTAGCAGCTTGTGAGGGGAGCTTCAGAGTTCAAACTATAGTACTTTCAAATATTTATGCTAGTTACAATATATTTTTATATACTATTGAATTTGTTGACATTTTAGCAGCATTTGTGTGGCTTCTTATGAACCCTTGTGAGTCACTGCTGGTGTTGGTGAGGCCTCAATAAATTGACATTTATTCTGCAACAAATGTACTCACGTCCTTGTTGAGGTAGGAGAGGAGGGACTCTGTCTCGTTGAGCAGTGTGACGGAGCACTTGCCACGGATGTGCGTAGCCGGCAGGGTCTCCACCTGGCGTGACAGGAACAGCTCGCGGTGCTTCAGCTGGTGCCTCTGCTTGCCACTCAGAGGGTCCAGTTTCTCCAGCGCTCGACTCTCCTCTTCTTCCGCCACACTGTTGCCTGTAACACCAATCATGTCAGAGTGAGACAAAAGACATCAGAGAAACAACTGGTTGCAATCTGACTTAATAAAAAAATAGTTATGCGAGTGGTAACTAAATTAGTATCACTAATCTGTATAAGCAACTTTGTTCTGAAAAAGAAAAAAAAAAGTTAAGATAAATGTATCTGTTAATTATTGAAGATGGAAACTGTGGAGTAAATTCACATTGATTTGTTATACACCTTTGTTTTTTTTTTTTTTTTTTTTAATTTCTGTTTACCTTAAATACCTTATGCCATGAAAGAATTAATTGTTTATTAATTATAACATAATTTTGATGATTTTGAATTTACTGAAACATAATAAATTATAATAATGTTTGCATTAATAACTAAAAAGGCATTAATTAATTAGTTACTTATTAATCAATTATCAAAATTAAGTATGAGGTGTAAAATAATTTTAGAGTGTAGCCAAAAATTTACCAATAAATACAAAGTTAATAATTAATAAAATACAACTTTAAGTAAAACTATGCATTTTTTTTTTAATTTTTATATTTCTTAATTAATTAAGTCGGTATTACACCATACAATTTTGCATACAATTTTTCCTTACAAGAAAAGTTCATCTCCACACAAACAAATGGAGTTCAAATTTTCTTGTAAGGTTAAATTGCATGCAATAGTTAGAAAAATTGTATCGTGTAATATATACCAGCTTTAGCTATTCAAAGATATCGACAGTATACTTAGGTATACTACATACATCTACCAGTCATCTTTTAATAAGCTTTATTACCATATTGCTATAATAGTAATTAGTAATAGAACACTAATAATAAATAACAAAATGAAGATGAAAAAAAAAAAAAAAAAGATATAAAGACCAGTTGTCGTGTGAAGAAAATACTAATACAAAAAAATTTAATTTATTTTACTGCATATCATCAAAATCGCGAATTTAAAATAAAAAAGAGACTGAAATAAAATTATTTTCAAAATTGCGATAATTTGGGTAAAAGAACGGTCGTCATTACGAGGTGGGATGCGCCGTGTTGGCGAGAGGGTGAGAGAGGGACGCGGGATGGCGGCGACATGCCTGTACATCTGAGGGAAGCAGCCGCCATGGATCGATATGCTAGGGGAGGGCTGGGGGCTAGCAGCTAGCAGGCAGCAGTGAGCGCGATACTCTTCTCTGCCAGTGCCAGCTTCGGCACCCGCTAACGCCACCCGCCTGGCGCCCGCCCGCCTTACCGCGCCATGCATGCCATCTTCTCGCTAGCTCGCTCACTCGGTTAACAATTATTATTATTCCAACTGTAATCAACGCAGTTAAAATTTGGAAAATTAGTTCCATTTTCTACGAATTGTTTTCTTTATTGCTATTTTATAGTGTATACACTGTAGAGCATTTTCAATGTTTTTTAATGAAATGAAAGCATTTCATAATAAAAGCACAACAAAAACACACATGCACGATAATTTTCTATAATTAAAAACGCACGAGTATGACATAATTTACATGAGATTTCTACGATTTTTTTCTCTTCTTTACTATTTTTGTAAATATAATTATATTTTTTTAAAACGTTTCATAATAAAAGCACACGGATTTTTTTTCCTTTCTTTATAAATGGGTATGACGTAATTGACATTACTTATCACATATTATTTATAAATAATATGAAACTGTGAACCGACTGATTATGAATTCACATGCAATTATTACGATTGTGACCCAAAAATATAGTGTCTATCTTTTTAATGGTGAGGATTTGAGGAACAAAAATATATAATACATATTATACTGTATACATAAATATGCATTATATAATTGTATTTAAATATGTTGATTTTTCAATGGTCAATTTTGAAAATAATTAAATTATATACAAACAATTAAGAACTGTTAGAAGCTGTTATTTATTTACTACAATTTTACCAAAAAAAGAAAAACAGCAACATGCAATGTTGTATGTCTTCTTGATGTAAGTTGGAGTTACGCTACGTCGTCACTTTAGAGCCCCTGGTGACGCTGACTTTTCGGCGTCTGACGACAGACGTGGAAGAGACACAAGAGATATAATATATAGAAGAGAAATGATAAAGATAACGTTTTGCAGGTGTGTAACAGTTTCAAAGTGCACCGTACTGCGTGCAGTATGCAAGGCAATTCTCATAATATAATTATGCATAGACAAAATAAATAATATAAAACAAAAACATTATCATTAATGATTAGTTATTAAAACGAAAAAAACGGAAACAATTACTTACAGTGGTTTGTAAGATCATCAATATTATCATACAGTTTACCATGATAATATCAAAGCCATCATAGTTATTAATTTACACCCGTGCTACAGATGTATGATACAGTTTCTATAGAAACTTATAACTTATAAGTTAACTTGAGATGCCTTGTTTTTTAAATTTTAAATGCATATTTCGGATGAAAATATAACGTTTTTAAGACCTCCTCAGAGTCTTCAACTTGCTTGCTGCTATATTGTATCTGACAAGACATGCGATGTTTTTGGTCCGGCGCCCTGGACATGTGAGGTTTTGGTTGGCACGGGGGTGCGCCGCCCGCGCGTGTTGGCATGTACACACACCAGCAGCAGGCCGCAGAGGCAGAGTGGTACAGCTTGGCGGAGGTGGGGGGCTAATCAATACGCGGGCCCAGCCTCTGCTTCCTGCATGCTGGAGGGTGGGTGAGAGCCACCCCACTGCTTGTGTATTACTGTATGTAATCTCATGTGGTCCTATGATAATAAGTGGAGTGACAAAGACACCACTAAGATCAATCGATTAAAAAAAAAAACTCATCAAGATTGACTCCCAGTGTAATTTTTATAATTTTTTGGCTTAAAAAATCTTAATCGTAAAGTATGTGAAAACGGATGATGCTAGAAAAAAAAAGCAAGAAAAACAGGACAAGGCTCTTCTCCCTGATCTTTCATATATAATTACTATATTAAACTAATTATATATTTTTTTAAACAATATCTCGAATCAACGGGCATGATTTCTGATATCGTTGAAAGAAACCATTTAAATAAATAAAAAGTATAGTGATTCGAGTCTAAACGTTAAAATATACATTGTATGTACACAAAAATCACAAGAAAACTAGATAAACAACAAAATCCTTTCCATTCCAAGATGGGAGCCTCATTTTGTCGCACCTTCCGGAGGAAGCTTGTTTACGAAAAACTAGCAAATTAGATCGAAATAAACAAAATATGGAGAATTGTTTTCCCTACGCACAGAGAGTGAGTGAATAACACGTTGATGATATTGAAGGAGTGCCCAGTTACTCGGCAAAACAAAACGAAACCATCCCTAATTTATATTGTGACATCATGTATTGTATATTTTTTTTATTTTATATATAATTATATATTATATAATATGTCGTATCTATAAAATGTTACTATTATTTTGTTAAAATATACCAGAAAAGCTGTAGGCTACACAAAACTTAAAAATTAGATACCATTGGAATATTTATTCATGTGAGATACAATACTTTTCCAGGAATTCTGTGGGTAAATAAAATATAAGTTACATGAAATTGGAAAGTTAAAAAAACAACTTATTTCTCTCCATTAACGTTTCTTTCTCAATATACACTGTCAGATAATAATCACTAATTAATTAGTAACGATCATACAAAAAATCCATTTATCTACAATATTGATTACAAAATTATACTACTTAAACCTTAAAAATAATGCAACCGGAAAAATTTTAACTTATAATAATTATTTGCAATATAATGATTTTCTATTTTATTATTATTATTATTTTTTTTTTTTACAAGCTTCTGTAAATTTACATACTGAACATCACGGCAATCACACACAAATTCTTACCGTGTATATATAATAGACCTCTTCTTACGACCAAGTTTCGTATTTTAATTATGTTTGCTTTTCAAAGATATACAGGATAGTTTTTTTCTCCATTTATTATTTATTTAGTTAAGAACAAACGTATAATTTTTGAACATTTTAAATTCGTTTACCTTGTACTTTATAGATAAGACATGTACACTTTCTCAACTCAAGAAATTTCTCGGTATATTTATTATCATGAGAGTGAAGGAATTAAAACACCAACCTAATTTATTATTTTTAAGTACATTGGGTGTAGCACCGGTAGTTGGCAACACTGACGTATCTTCACCATGTTAATTTTTTATCCTTGCTCCTCGGAGTAATTTTTATGCTAGAGCTAAGCTGATTGCTGTAGTATCAAGATAATTAGTAGCCCAAGTGCACAATTTGGCTAAATAAAGCCTGATTTAAAGAAAAGTATTTTTTTATATTTTAGAAAAATGCATGTAAATTTAAAAAAATTACTAAAAAATACTTTTCTTTAAATCAGGCTTTATTTAGCCAAATTGTGCACTTGGGCTACTAATTATCTTGATACAGCAATCAGCTTAGCTCTAACATAAAAATTACTCCGAGGAGCAATGATCAAAAATTAACATGGTGAAGGTACGTCAGTGTTGCCAACTACCGGTGCTACACCCAATGCCCTTAAGTACATTAATTTCCGTAACTAACATAAATTGCAGTTATAATTATATCAATCAAAAAGAGTAAACTAATGAAAACTCAGCTCAATTATATAATACCCATGCAGCTTTTTAATAGTAATGAGACTTATGTTCTTTATACTATGTATGCACCACCTTTCGAGTGTCAAACATACTACTGTAGTTTCATCGCCAGTTTAGAAGCGCAGCACTTTTATACAAGTAGTGTATTCGAATATTTCAATACATTATTTTTTTTTTTATATATAACATATAATATAACTTTGCGGGGGTGTTATTGCAAAGATGAAGGGGTACGTGCTATAAAATAATCTAGCAGGAGAAATAAAGCAAAGAAGATATGACAATTACTCTACATGGAATCAATGTCCCCCTCTCTCCTCCCATTTCCATGATCACATCGCCCGTCCTGTGTACTTCCTTGACATTCCGCGCTAGCCTCGCGCATCAGGCCACGTTACTATTACGTATAGCCTTCCTCTCCCAGGAGTCGCTTTAATGAGAGAACATCCGCCGGGTCCGACACACAACATACAAGACTCGCCCGAGCTCGCCTCCCACCCACTCCCCTCGCACCTCTTCGTTTCGGATACCGTACTCCCTTCAAGCGCTTCAAAACGTCACCTTTGTAAGTTTCGGGATTCGAAGCGCGGACCGGACGCCTTGCTCCCTTTTTCTCTCCCTTTCTCGCGCCGCCGTCTCTCGCGCATTCACAGCACGCAGGCTCTACATCACCAAGGTAGCGGGAGTCGAAGCCAGTATAGACGGCTAATGTGCTGGTTTAGATAACACTTTTGTTTATAGCGACACAAAGCCAACTTATGTTATGTAATGCAATATAGTGGAATACTGATTTTATCAGTGATGAAAATCATATTAAATACATATTATATTTTTAAATTTTTTGCTATTTTTTCTACATATAAGTAAAATCAATGAAACCTTTTTAGCATATTTTAATGGCAAAGTGCCATGCAATGCCAATTAGCATAACTATGTTCAAAACATCATTAAATTATAACAACAAAACTGTTCTCCAACTTTATCCAAGATTGGATCGACTGACTATTATATATGTTATATAACATCTTAGAGAAATATAATATTTCTCTATGTTTATACTTTTACAAGAAATGTTTTGTTAAAGTTAATTGGCAGAATTTAAAATTAAGATGCTCGAAATAACTAACCCAACCATGCTGAAACATTCACTCCATTATCACTCCAGATTATAATTATTTACATTGCAATTAATAAAATATAATATAAAATCAAACTTTTTCAGACGTCGTTATGTTGTTTCATGATTGTGCTTTGCGCTCAAATATAAATGAAATAAAACAACAACAAAATAGCAACAAAATGCCGGCCAGTAACGAAGACATGGGGGAAGGTTTTCCACAGACCCCACATCATAGGGAAAATACATTGAAAGTGGGTGCATGGATCTACGATTTTCCCTATTTCCCTACCACCGTTTATGGCTCCAGATACAAACTCCCCCCCCCCCCCTACAATATACACTACAGCACAAGCACGATATTACGAGGTCTACTGCTATCCGCGAGTGCTGCATGCTCCTTCAATACATTCTATTGTTATGTCCCACATTATTATACAACGGGATACAAGTGTCGTAAACAAAAGATAAGATAAAAATGAGGGATCTCTCTTCTTTTCAATGCATATTCATAAGTGATTCTTTTCTTGCACACTGGTTGAAAATAACCCTCCGCCCCTTTTTAATAATAATTATATACTTCATGAAGTTTTTATAATTTTTTATGTTTAAAGTATTAATTATATTAATGTAGTTGGTGAGACTGCAGCGTGACAAATAAGTCGGGCATGGGTGATGTGGAGGTACCGCGGGTACTGCTGCTGGTTCAGCTTTTTCTCTACACGTTGGCTGCTATCGATCCCCTCCTCCCTCGGCTGCCCACACGCTCGGACCCTCCTGTTCACCTTTGGCCTTGCATCCAAATCCCGGCAAGTAAAGAAAGGTGTATCAAAACAGGGGAGCTTAGATAACATTCCAAACTTGCTCAATGCGGAATATTCAAGGAATGAGAAGAAGAAAGAAAACCTTTTTTACGGATACCATTGAAAATCGAGGTATATACGAGTGTACGCACCAATATTTGAATATTATAGCAGAAAGACTGATTGGAACATACTTTTTTTTTGTGTGTGCATGTGATTTATATTTGAAACAGTTAATATACAGTCAGAGTTGAGGGTAATAATAAGATAATATCAGTAAAATATGATTTTGAAATTACGAGAAATCAATTATAATTTGTATGTATACATAGGCCAGAATATTCGAGTTTAGGGACCCAACAAATCCAACAATGATGTCGCTGTTAGCACTTTAGAATTATTTTCATTAACTTGGTTTTCGTCGCCGGTATGTAACCATGGAGGAAATATTATCCATGGGTGTAACAAAGGGTATTCTCACTGGCCGACACGAGCTGTAAGTATTCTCGAGTTGTTCCGACGAAAACCTAAATGAATATATGACGGTCAGTGTAACTCCAAAGTAATTAGCACCAGCCACCAGGATCAGTTTTCGCCAGTTATTATCTCTATATAACATCACTAATGACGTTCGTATGAAATCACTAGCCAGTGACTTTTTTTGTACACGGTTCGAAGATATTTATTTCTATCTATATATATTGACGTCAGAAAGACAGGTAAGGACATTTGGTGGATTTTAACTGAGTGATTCTATCGGGTGTCAATGTTGTGATATATCTGAGCTTTGCTACTGGCTTAAACTGCACGTGTATTTAAGTCATACTGATTCTTTCGATGAGGTTTACAATGCCATCTCTTGGTGCTTTATGAGGTTAATAGCACAAGATGATAAAAGCAGGAGCAAATTTATTTTCCACTGGAGGCATAATAAATCATGAGTATTATAAGTAATACTTTCAACATATTATAATCAAACTACGAGTAATAACACATGCAAGTAAGGACGTTTTGAATGCAAAGAGGTTAAATAATTATACATTAATTTTAAGTTCTCAATAAATTATACCCGATTCATTTTACTTAATTATCAGTACTTTAATTTACTATTTTATCATATAAAAATGACCACGCATGCCATGATGTAAGTGCCAAAAAGTTCATTCGCATATACAAGGATAAGTATGTAGGAAGCCATGCATAAAGGTCCAAGCAGCTTGTCTCACAATATGACATGCGCAGACGAAGGCAAGGAGTTTGCGCAACCTTTTCTTGGCGGCAACGCGGCAAACCATCTCTTAATTGTTGACAACTTTTTGATCGGAAGAACACACAACAATTTATTCCAGTTTGCCAACTTGTTGTGTGTGACACTTAATTTATAGCACGAAGCATATACGATTATGCTTAGAACTAAGAATACTTTAATGTTAATTTCAAGATCTAAAAATATGCTAACACCATGCATGCAGCTCGAACCCTATATTTATATACTATGGTAGCGAGTATGATAGAACTCTGGTAGTTATGAGAAAATCTAGCGGTTATAGATAAACATTGTACTGCAACCCGTGCAGGTTACACTATTCATGAACATAATGCACAGGCGGCTCTCAATAAATAAGTACTATTAAGACGGTGTGGATTAACCTCAGGTTGCAACTTATAGGAAGAAGGGTTGTGGTGAGCTATGTGATGGATAAGAGTAGCAAGCGAGCTAGCGGGGCCCAAGTTGCACAGTACAACACATCAGTGGCGGGGGATGCTGGGGGGTGGCGCTATGCCAGTGCCACGATGCGGACGGGGGCGCTCCCCTTTGCTACTGCCGCTCCCCGCGCGGTCCCCTGCTCTCTCTCTCTCTCTCTCTCTCTCTCTCTCTCTACGCCGCAGTACGCCCACCAACACCCACCCACCCGTACGATCGATACCCAAGCAATGCTCATTTACTAATTTTACCAACTTTTGCACTTCCCTCCGCCTATAAGTCTCTCTCTCTCTCTCTCTCTCTCTCTCTCTCTCTCTCTCTCTCTCTCTCTCTCTCTCTCTCCCTCCCACGCTCCTCGACCCTAGGCGCGTTAAAACAACGCGTCCGCTTTTTCTCTAGCACCATAAAAAAAAATCAAACCAGGGCCAACGTTCGGCGAAGGTGTTGTAGCGAACGAATGGATAAAGTGAGGTTGATTCAAACACATTTATCGTATATTTTGATTAGTTAAACCATGCAGTTAAGTCACGTACATTTTTCAGGATTCCAGACAAACAAAAAGTAAATAAAAAACAAACAAACAAGAACAGAAAGCACTTTCACTTTTTGATTCATGAAGCGTACTGCATGCTATGAAAAAATGGTGCTCTTTTTGTTCAATAAATATCTACGTTTTCAATACCTTTAGACAGTTAATTCAAGCAACAATTTAATTCTCTAAGTACTGTATTCACATCTAATTTATTGAATAGATGCACTCTTTTTCATGTACAGTATAACTGATATACTAAAATGTAAATTCTGCGCATCATGTGCATGGTGATAAATTATTTCAAGTAAAAAAAAAAAAAATGCAACCCTATTTTATTCCTGTAATGTTAAATAAATAAGGTCTTTTGTTAACACAATAACAAAGCGAAGTGAAAATACACGGAGCACAACGTTAAAATCACTAGGCAAAAAGCTAATTAATGGTCCCGTACTTCACTATACGCGAAAGTTGCGAGCAAGCAACAGACGGAGCGAGCTCCATCGAATCTACGCTCGTAAAAAGTTATAATTCATGCATCGCTAGCTGCTAATTTGGCTGATTAAAACCTCACATTGGTTATAGATACAAAATAAAAAATAGTAAATATTAATTAATGATTTCAGTGTGAAACTGTGAATACCGATTATTAAAATCCTCAAGGTCTTTAATATTTATATATTTTTTATATAAAAATTCCAAAATTTCAATCGCTGACTATCAAATAATTTTTAATATTTTTATATGCGAAGTTTTTATGTAACAAAAAACTTGAATTTTCTGTTATTAGTGTGTAAAATCATTACCCGCTATTTACTGAACAAACACAGACAGCAATATGAGATAATAATTAGAATGATATTGGTGATTTGCAAAGCACGGATTGTGGCGGATTAAACTCCACTAGAGCAGATAACTAACGTATGAATAGACCTGACTATGCATACATATATCGTATTCAACAGCGATGCGATAGAAAATTATTCTGGCTGATACGTTGTCATTATAATACAGCACGGCTTCTCTGGGATAAATGATGTGGCATTTACATGGAAAAGTTCAGAGGAATGTGGAAGACTCATTAGGCATGGAATGTTATATAACGAATAATAATTATTTTAAAATATTTATATAGTACAAATAAATTATACAATTAATTAAAATGTTGATTCGAAGACAAAACTGTTGACGTCAATACAAGGTTCTCCAAACATTTCTCTTTACAAAGGGTAAGAAAAATGGCGTCTGAAAAGTCCATCGCAAAACCAAGTATTTAACTTATGAGGTAATTTCATAGTTTGCCACTAAAATAATTATTTCATAATTATAAAAACGTCTGTATGACATTTTAAAACAGACCCCTTTAAAAAAAAAAAAATCTTTGCATTAAGCAGGTGTAAAGTTAGGGGTTGGGGGGTGGGGGTTACAAGAGGTGCTCCGAATGACGACTTGGCAACACAGCATGGGGTGGTGGTCGTGGAACAGGAGGTGGAGGTGTTGAGGAGATGGTCCCCGTACCCCTCCGCTCCTCCTTCTCATATATCCTCCTCCCCCCTCGTCCTTCCCCTCACTGGCTCCATGTCCCTGCAGCAGCAGCAACATCGGGGCGGGGGGCGGGAGGGGGGGAGCAAGCAGGCAGGCAGCGAGCACCGCCACCGCCGCGCCATCTCCTCTAGCCGCCGCGGCGCTTATGACGGGTAGGCAAGCACACGATAATTACCGTCACGCCCAGTACCTCCGCCCACCCGTGATATTTTACCTGATGTGTTCTCGCATCACATGCAGTATTTATTTAAAGGAACCGGGACTCGAACTTAGACCTTTAACATGGTCACGTGACGCTTCAATCGTGTTCATCTTTGACAGCAAGACGCTTGGCATCTATTGCAGAAGTTGCAGTCTTAAAAACTAAATCGTCAAGCATGCATTTCTTTTCAACTTTAGGTGATCACTGCGCATATATGGTATATTTTTATAATAGAGGACTATAATTAATGCACACAAGACATGAATGAGAGATGGATACACCAATTCAAATTTTTATTTCGATCATATACGCTTTACTAAGTATATTTTATATTCTCTCGCTGTACATTACAGCATGCATGGATAATTCTTGCAACAATCCAATGACTTCTGCATGCCTGCTAAATAAATTAATGTTATATAAATACGTCACAATTTCAATACATTGTGCACCGTATGCTCGAAGACTTAAAACTATATGTTTTGTATGCAAAAAGCCAAAACCAATATTATTATAGGTATAACGTTACACACAAAATATTAAATTTGCACTTGGACTCTTCAACACGTTGTTGAAGTGACTTGAGAAAAAATATCACATAAACTTCACGACAGAAAAAAGTTGGAAAAGTGTTTTTTTTTTTTTTTTTTTTTTTACTCCAGCAGAAAGTTAAAGCCAGTTATCTAGGTAGGAAATAAAAAAGTTAAATCAGTTGAACCTAACTAAACTTTTTTCATGACAACGAGAGAAACTATAATAATAACAACATATTTATAACGTGCAACTAATTACTTATCATGCAGATTAATTAATAATCTAATTACAAATAATCTCGATCACCTTCCAGACGAACACAAACTTATAATGTTAGAAGATACTTTCACCGCAAAATCACATAAATGGGAAAATCATTTAAAATTTGTCAAGGATAAAAAAGAAAATATTTTTAGTGTTTTTTATATACTTAAAGTTTTTCATTTTTCAAAACTGACTTGCAAACGAAGACGTTAGTTGATCACATGATGACAAAAATACAGGTAGTCTCAATGTCAATTTCCAGTAAAAGCGAAAGGGCCCAATTTTCAATTATAGGAGGATAATTAATTTATTTACAATGAAACAATAAAATATATATATATAAATTGAACGCTCGGGGTTCGAAGAGGGGTCATTACTGGTGCTGCGAGCATGGAGAAGAAGGTAATGCAATGGTAATGAGCGAGGGACGGGTGGGAGGGAGAGCTATAGGAGGGAGAGAGGGTGTGACGTCACGGGATGGACCACCAACGGCCGCGGGGGGAGGAGGATCATGCGTGTTGCGGACCGCTCTAATATAGAATTCGCTTTCTCTCTCGAGAGCCAAGGGTTCGAGACCCGATACAGAGCCACGTACAAAACACAGAAAACTCGTTAACTCCACCAGCCTGCCGGCACTTTACATTTTTAATAAGAACCCTGACACTAATCCAAGCCATGATATATGATGGTCTTTGAGGCATGCGTTTAACGACGGTAAAACAAACATTGAAATACCAAAGATATTATAAACATTTTTAAAGTAATAGACAGAATACTTGTGTACAATTATTGTGAATCATATTTTTATTTATTTTATTTTTTTTATTATTCTTTTTTTACAGAAAAGTACGACTCTGGTTTCAGTGGTTTCGAAAACACGCAGTATTTATCGAGTAAAATTTGTTATTTACTTAAGTTTTTATTATTATTATTATTATTTTTTCCCCACTATTATTATTATTATTTTTTATGAAAGTTTATGTTTAAGCACCGATATTGGGTTTCTATTGTAAGCAAAATGACGTCAAAATTTCAACAATTTAGAACACTTCCGGTGATGTCTTGCAAATTAGTATTTCTATATAGTATTCTAGTATTATATAGTATGGAAACAGCTAATAACACTTTACTTGTAAAAAACATAAGAAACAACAACTAATAATGCAAAGGGACGATGTAAAAATTGATAGACTGTGACGAATTGTAGTACAGTTTAGTCATGACCGAACAGGGTCGTTCGTTATTACCTTAATTTACAACGCCCATTCGTTTCAAGACAAGACTCTGCCATTTTTGCTGATTAATCTACAGATCATGAGCTTTTAACGAGCGGCAATAGCGTTATAATACTCATGTTTTTGCTTTGGAAGCAAATATTAACATTCACAGATTCAAAGGTTAATTTGCATTTTCTGTAAGTACTTGGAGGAGACACGTATAATGTACACCAGGGTTATAGGGTGGTCTGCTGACCCTTTGGTTTGTATGAGTACTCACCGATACTGGCGGCCGCCTCCGCTTCCTCGGTGGTGGGTGCCTTGAGCCACAGTTTCTTCAGCTTGGCAGCCACTGGAGACTCGTCCGCTGCAGCCACTGAAACAAGAACACGTGGAACGTCAGGTCACGTGGACTTTTAATAATTTTATCATCTAAGTGTCGACTTCATATCTTTCTAACGATGTGCTCTATTCATCTATGTAAGAATGTTTAGTTGCAAATGAAGAGTGGGGTGTATTCACTACTCATAACAAAGCTTTTTTTGCACCGACATTTTTAATACAATACCATAATTATTATGTATTGTATATATTATAGTGTATATACTGCATGTATATATGATATTATACTCGATTGAACCTTCGATATTAGTGCTAAACAAATGGTATGCCCCTGAGTATAATTTCTTTGCGATTATACATTACATTGTGTCGGATCGGAATAATATATATTGAGCAACAAATGAATTACTGGTACTGTAGAAAATTCAATTTTTATTAAGCTTTTGGTTTATATAATTTCAGTCATGATGGCAATAATAATTTACTCGGTTTGTAAAAATAACACCTGGAAATCCAGCCATTCTGAATTCAAGAAATCTCTCGGTTGTGGAATTACATGCTACAACAACAATCTTCAAGGGCCGGAGTAAATCGATCTGCAAAGGTTTTGATTCGACTTGTTAAATGCAAACAATCGAGAGTAAATCTCTTTACTTCTAAATCTTGAAAAAAGTAGAAGTTGAATTAAGAAAAAATAATGAAAAATTACAATGTGTTAAATAATTATGATTATTGCACGAAGCAGTTGTAATTTGAAAGCTATTTTCTCTTGAGCGCGACATATCAAGAAAGGAGAGCAGACGGCCATGTTGGTAGGCAGGGAGGGGAGGGGGGCAAATGGCACCGTGCGGCAGGGAAAAAAAAAACTTGCCATGACAAAGAAGAGGACAATCGTATGAACAAACAAAAAGTTGAAATAATTAATGTTGGAAAGTTGCATATAGGCGGGGATGATCGGTGTCGCGGCGGATGGTCGGTCGGTGCCCGCATTGAGGAGGAGGGTCCACCCGCCCGCGCTGGCAAGCTGGCTGGCAGCAGCGGAGTGCTGGGGTGATGATGAGGAGGGGGAGGGGAGGATCGATCCACGTCCCCGGGAGCGGCGGCAGCAACGGCGGAGGTACCGACCGGTCTTGCCACCAAGCTTCGCCGGCCGCGGACTACACAACATACTGTACAGTACATACATACAAGCGCCCACCTCACCCTCCTTTAACCAAGTTTGTGTACCAGAAAAACACCAGTCACAAAAGTTACTGAAGGTACATTGGGTCCATAAGAAATTAATTGCCTGATATAATTATATAGTTGTTGACAAAATAAATTATTATTTTAACTAATCGATATAATATAGTTAAATATAGTATTTAATATATACTATATACGCATGTACCGTACTGTACGCAGCAGAGGGATTTATAGAATCACTCATGGCAACATATTGTATGGGAAGTGGTGGGTTCACCCCATAGTGAAAAAATAGTCCACTATATAAGTTTTTTCCACTCTCGTGGAGAGTTCTTCTAGCATATAAGCAGTCATAATTGTCATAATTATTGCTCTTCTGACCAATGCAATTTTTTTCTTCCCTCTCTCCCATTCCCCCCCCCCCCCCATTTTCCTATTTTTCTTTCCGATGAATTAATTATTCGAAAAAATATAAGTACATATGAATTATGAATTATGAGCTATATCGCTAATGGTAAAATCAGAAAAGAATTGAAGAAAAAAAAAAAATTTTTTTACGACCTCTCTGTATGTCAATGCAGCTAGTGTTAATGTCACCCCTAACTCCAAACACGCGAATTTATCCCTGTGGATAAGTGCGACTTGAACTCGCACAATTGAAAGAAGAGTGGTAAAAAAATATAAGACATAAGACATGTTCTTTCTGCAAATTGTCGCTTGACCGCAATACAAATTTTCATAGTTGAAAAAGCATTGCAATATATTATAGCGAGTCGTGAGTGAACATTAACATTGAAAATTACAAAAATTACACTGTGACTAATATTATATTTTCCAAATGATCGACGTCTTTGGTTCCAAACGTCATGGATACAGGTTATAATTATATATACTGTATATACACATGTATAATTATATATGTATTTATAATAACGCACGTATAATCGCGGTAGAAAGAGCACCAATGAACATTGGAAGTTATGCAAATTTAAACAAAAATTGCATCTTTTCATAACGAAAAAAGAAGCTAGTTTCTCGGCGATGGAATTTAAAAAAAAAATGAATAAATTTGAATATGATATAAAGATAATGAACTATTTGAAGCGAATGAACATATTTCGCAACCAATGCTCCAGCTACTCTGTATTCATTACTAAGAAAACTCGTAACATATGCTGCTTGTCACGTGGAGAACAGCAGGATCTTGATTGTTATCCAATGCAGCACAGGCAGCACTGGATTACACCCTATACTAGAGCTAGCTTACATACCCAATAATATATTCATCACTTGCATTTTCAAACATGTCAACATAATAACTAAACTGAGCAACATAACATTGTTATACACAACAAACATCTAGTGTTGCGTTAACAATGCATGTAATATATGAGTACTCAAATGGTATAATATACGCAGCGTGGCAAAAACGTATTATTACAACGTTTAACGTGGTTAAAGTAGGCCTATAGACATCAAGTTCATTCGTTTTTTTTTTTTTTTTTTTTTTTCTAACTTGTTGCACTGGGGGCAAGTAGACTTGACTGGGGGGGGCTGCAGGATTAATCGATTTCTACTCGAGGTTTCAGAAGCACGTTGGTCGATACTCAACGAGCGTGAAAACCATCAACAGGTCACGTGGCGAAGGCGTGGCATATTTTCATAGCAGCGTGACGCTACCGCTATAATATGTGAATTAGCTCCATGCATATACACTATACTCTCCCTACCCCCTATCTATATAGCAACATCACCCTCAATGTACAGAGCAAGCACATAGTACTCGAATATCATTGACATATTATAGTAGGGGCTATCAATGCGCTTGCTGTTGTGAACCTGCATGTTGTAGTATATATACACATACAGTATATATACTGCATGTACTAGTTAGTTTATATCATCATAAGGTTGTCCCATTAAATGCTGAGCACTCTCTCATTCATATAAGGCTCAAATATCATAATCGTATAATGGTACAAGTTGTTATCAATGAACTGTACTGAATGTACTGTAACATATCTTATTACATGCATGGGATTAAATTGATGGGTAATAATAACAGCTTTTAGTTTTTCTTCTAGGTAAATATTTATATACACACAGGCATATCAACATCATGCAACTGAAACCGCAAGTTGTTTACCTCTATGCGCACTTGCATACTATTAGGCTCAGTTTACAAATTTTTTAACACCTCACGACTGCATTAAAAAAAGACAATTCGACCTGAGCAGAGAATAAATTACGTAATTATAACATACACTCTTTGTTTCTACAGTATTATACACGGGGATCAGCAATAGGTTCATTAGGTTGCAAACTTTTTTTAACATTACGAACTAAATTCATCTGCACAGTTTTTACGTTTTTACTCAGCCTGCATGCAGCTCAAGGAAACAAATAATTTTTATGATACAAACGAATTTTACTTCTTTTCAAAATATTGCAATTAATAATACATTATTTTTGCTAAGTTTACGTATTTAAATAATATAAAATTATTAAAACAAACCGGAAACGGCTGATCACGGGGTGCGCATGCGCTTTTGATGAAAGGTATAAAAGTTGATATGGCAGCCGTGTCACGACATTGCTGCCCCCACAAAAACGAGCAAAGTCTATAAACAATGAAACAAAATAACTACTACATAATATACTCTGCAGCTCGCGACGATCGTATTTCACAAGGTTGTTTTTGCCACTCAGCAGATAAGACCTGCCACTCAACGTATTAATTCAACGGTGTAACATCATTCCTTTAAACTCTCTCTTATCTTACGAGATATTTATAGTTTATACCTCACCAAATTTTATTGTTTTGTACAGCTTTATCAAGGAATGTTAAAAATAATACACTGAAACTACGTGGTTCAAAGTGACTCACATGATGCAGTATATTTTTTTTAATGCTGTTAAATTTGGAAAATTATAAATTTGAATATTGTATTTATCATAACTGTTCTATATACTTTATCGATCGCATACTGGTGTTTGTCAAAACACTAATCCACGGTAGAAAATTGTATCGTGTTTATACTAAAAATGATGTTTATCAAAAACATTGATAAAGATTATAATACTTTTCAGTCACGCAACGAGAATGAAGCATTTTCACTACCATCCATGATCTGGTATGAGTACTATAAGTGGTAACATATAATGCAGAATTTCCAATCCAGAAGTGATTGCAATGGTGCATGCCACTAAAATTTCTGGTTTAATTACTGATTACCGGACACCATAAGTTTCATGACGTCTATAAAAACTGTATACAAAAAAATAATATAAAAATATGAATATCTTTATTTTGCAGATAATATTTAAATTTTAATAATGCACCTGTAGATTCAAATTTAATGAAACATAAAGTCTGCATTGTTAATTAATAATCAACTTTAAATTTATACTATTTTCTGTCTTAAAAATACAAACAATATTAATATGAAAACAATAAAAGTCACCTTATACGTCAAGGCTCGTCAATAATTTTTTGCTATCGATTTTGTTAAATTTATAATATAAGACGGCGGTATGCATGACAAATAAAGTCCATGTTGGCTTCCTCCTACTGGCCGTGTTGCTCGGAGCAACCGCCACAGTGTGAGGGCTTAGCAGCCTCCTCCTCCTCCCCCTTGTGCTTCTCACAGACTTGCAATTAAAATCAATACGCCGCTGAGCAACGGGCACGCTCTCGCATATCCTGCCTGCCTGCTTGTCGCTTGCCCACACACATCCAAACATAAGCGGTCGGTGGCTTCTCTATCTACAAATTTATACGCCGTATTGATATCATTGTCAAGATAATTATATTTTATTGAACAAATCTATGATTAAATTTTGCTATCTGTCAATGAATAATCGATCTATTTAAAAAAAAATTGTCTCATAAAAAATATTCATGATAACTGCCACAATATTAAGGACGATACATTTCATTTTATTTCTATTTATTAAAATTTTATACTATGTCATATATGAGATAAGTTTTGTTTTAGTTTAATGTAGAGTTAAATGCAATATTAAGTTTCACCCGTGACAGTACAGTTATACTTGATGCAACCCGTTTAAATGCCAATCAGCTTCTTGCACGGCTGATACATGAAATGAAGTAAATTTTACCGTCAAGGGAATGCCTATTGCCTGGGAGCCCCAGTCGGTACAATTTCACAACGACACTCAAAAGTGTCAATCACACTGTACGGTAATGTGAGAGAAAGCAACCCGAATTGGTATATTGCTTTGAAATGTGTTGACTTGAATCTTAGTTTTAATTAAATCAATTGAAAAGGAAGGAAGATGGTAAATGTAATCAGAGACGATAGAAGGAGAAGCGTATATGACGTATAAATATAACCTGATGGTTTAAAAATAATATTTTATTTTTATCTTCTATTTTTTTTCCAACGGTGAACACAAATAGAAAAAAAAGCACCAGATCACCCTTCATTGAAAGCTCTCTCGGCAGTAACAAAATGATTGATTTTAAACTGTGTAACATTATATACAGCACTCTGTATTTCTGTATTATTACATATAATATTATAATGTTATAACACATAGATTAAAAAAAAAAAAAAAAAAAAAATGAAATACAACAAAAATGTCCATTGTAAAATAATATAATTATATTATACACTATGCATCAGTTGAGATGGAAATTGTAGTAATTGTATTCTTTGTGATGACACAAAACTAATCTATGTATACAGTACAAATCGCGTATCCTAAAAAAAAGTATATTAAATTTATATCGATAAAAGATTTTTTTTTCCGAGAAATAGTACAAAGATTACAAACATGAGACCGATGAATGAAAATATTGACCCAATTCATTGATTTGCTTCAATAATTTATGGGAGGATTAATTTGTTGATCGACAATAGCGCGGTATGACTATCACGATAATTAATCGCGGAGATTAATGACTGCATGCAAGCGTGGTGCGGCGACGGAGCGATGACGAGCTGCTGCTGCCGAGGCCGTTTGTTAGTAGAGGCGCCGTTTGCTCAAAATCAACAACTACGACATCGTGTCTCGTTCTCTCTTCCTAATAAAATATTATAACCAAATTTAATTTTAGATATATCGAGACAGTATAAATATATGATACTGAATAAAACGCTCCAAATTTCAATAACCTATAAAATCATTACCAAGTATGATTTTTCGTGATGCATATCGATAAAAGTTGAATATAAAAAGGAGCAACTCTCTGCTGATGCTGTTGGCAAAACGCCGCTCTCGCTCTAATTCAACCGTAACATAGATGACGTCATTGATAGGATTTAAGTTTATTTTTATCACCAAGAAACACCAGAATTTGTTTGTGACTTTAACTAAGGACCATTAGTTTTTGTTGTAATGATTAATTCTCATTGAAAATGGGACTCTTGTGTTGCTATAAATACACTTTGACGTCATTTAGATTGTGACGTCATACCAGGCAAGTGTGACTAGTGATATAGTGCAAACGCTCAAGCCTCTCTCTCGCTGGCTGGCTCGTTCCCCCTATATCTACAGCATAGACATCGCTCGCTCGCCTAGGAAGTGCTTGCTTGCTACTGTCCGTGACCTAGCACAACGTGTGCCCTCGTGTCCTAGGATTTATTGCGTCGTTATACGTAAGCCAAGCTATTTAATTACTCAAAATATACCTATAATGTACAGTCAATAGCTTATGTAAGCTATACATCAACACCAAGAGTTTAGACAAAAATTAGTACGTCTAAAAAAGGTAAAACATGCTGTGTGATTATCAAATTTTTTTTTTTTTCCTTTTCGAATTAAATACCAAAGAAGTCAAAGGAAAAGGTTACTAGATTTAAATATAATGCTAGAAATATCCAACTTGTTGCAAAATACAACAGAAAATAAAGTACAGCTATTGCCCGGAGGTAAATTTTAACATTTTCAGCACTCGACTTGGAGAGTACCGCTTTATGAGTGGCAAGAGCCAAAGAACCTCCAAGAGTGATCGCATAACAAAATATTTCAGCCCTCACAGACATTCACTAATAGGACGATCTGCTCTCAACAGAAAGTCATTAAAAATGTATACACGACGGTTCAGTAGTATACTGTAGGTACCACCTATGTAGTATTTATTTATTTATTTGTTTATTTATTAAATGACATGCTGAAGACATACAATTTAGAAATTTACATACTTCCCCGATCAATTTAAAAATTTAATATTCTGAAAAGTAATAATATTCCTGACCTAGACCACTTGCAGTAATGTACCAGCCCCGGCAATGGTCTCAGCGCTCCAACAGCAGCCATGCAAAAGAAGGTACTTTTATATATAAGCCACGGTATCATGCGGCGCACGTCCACGAGCAAGGGGTCAAACCGGTTGGCCGAGGCTGCCTATCTTTCTTCTCTGTGGGATTCGCTCGATGCTCACTCCTCTGTTCATGCCCGCTTACGGCAACGATCACAGCAGACTCCTCCGTCCATGCAGCAGACGGCAATGCTTTGACCAGACATCGTGTTAATACCGCAATGACACAAGACATGTTTAACCTTGCCGTCGCGGAACTTTTGAGATGAATGCGGTTGAGGAGCATCAACGTGAAATGTTTTGATGAATAAAAATGACATGTTATTACAATAACATATAACAAAAAGTTTATTACATGTAATTGTATTTAAATGTCATAATAATGTATTTTGGTGCTACTGGTTATTATTATTGTGAAACTGGCTTTCTATATTCTTTTTTGCTACATCTCGTTTCATTATCCCGAACCCAAACCGAAGATTCGCGGAAACCCACGACGCATGTCTAATTGGAAAAAGAGAGTATATGGTGACAAAGCATGTATATACAGTGACGAGCCTCCCGAGAGTTCGAGGTGCCGTGGTGTTTCTCCACGCCTGCTGCTGCTGCTGCCTGCCATGGCGTCGATCGATAACAACAAGCACCTACAAGTCGAGGCGGAGGAGCGACCGGCAAGAGCGCTGGTGCGACTGGACGCCGCTCTCTTCGCGAGTTGGCCCTCACAATTCGCGCAAAAGATTATTTTAATTAACGTCTAATTGCAAATAGAACCGCCAGCAAAATATAACTTTGTCTTTGTGACTGTCATCCAATTAGAATCAAGCATCCGTGCTGGAAAACCTTTTACCATCATGATGTAAATAAAACCACAACCATTTAATATCAATGTACGATACCGAGTATTTTAATTAATTAAAACATCATTTCAATAAACTCTCATTCGAACATTGAACCTGATGGACGTTGCAAATGATTCTTTTAATTAACTTGAAGTATCATTATATTCAATCGATGTACAGGTACATGCATGTTAATCTTTTGAAAAATAAATCAAGTAAATTAGAAGATTTGACGAGCATATTTAAATTAATAATAATAATAAATAAAAAACCTAAAAATCACGATCTTTGGTGCACGAACAAAAATCTGGCCCCAGAATCAACAATCAATGTATAAAATTTGGTTAGAATCAGAATAACTACAAAATGGAAGTTATACGACGTTTATTATGGTGTGTGGTTAGCGAGGCATTTAGTTTGGAACTGCGAGCTCAATTACGCGAGTTGAGACGGCATGCACGCATGGCACGACGTGGTGGGGTCAGGGACCTCTGAGGGGCTGGTCACGACCCGCGAGTCACGCCTTCTCCCCTCGCTCCCTGGACCAGGGTGTCATAATAATCTCCCAGTTAGGGGCTATCTCCTTCTCACAGGTTTTCTATACTTGGGTCACGCAAACGAATCTTCTCATTTCAAAGACTGCATGTCCTTTCAATCAATATTCATTCATATCCCTGCACTACTGTCTCGAAGCCTAGAACAGTAATTAATTCCACAGTATTTGTAAATATTTTCAAAGCCAAGAAACCCTCTCCTGAAAATAGCCTGCGTCAACCCATTTGCGCGGTAAAATTCACCTACTATACTAGTTATAGTCTCTCTAACTACTCTCTCTAGCTAGCTACATCATTGTGTGCAATGAGACAGAAAAAGTGAGTCACATAGTAGGTTTATTTTATCTCAAAACTATCTAAATTTTTAAATCAATAGAACCCAAAATATCGTTTACGTTTTTGTATAAATTTAGCTTTAACCACTTTGATGACTAATCATATAACTATATATTTTGTGTGCAGTTAATACATAAGTGCACTGCAATATTTTCAATTTCATTTCTTTTAATTCTTGAATTAAAATTTACGTTTGAAGTTCAAAGAGATGAATCCGAATTGCATTATTTTATTTTTACACAACTCCTTATATTTGGTATGCCAATAGAATGACTGACGTTATGATATAAATTATAATAAATAATTATGAATTATATAAATAACAATCAATATTTAGCTAATTATATTTTCTTTACTGAACGTTGAATAAGAAAGTAATTTCAAGCAACGTAAGTCAAGACAGTAATTTTTAATCCCAAAAACTAGTATAAAATGTAATCAACATCATTATGAAAAACAATTAACGCAAACGGATGGGGATGTGAATTTCATATTCCGCCGGAGCTCCCCGGATGCACAAACTTTGAGAGAGAGAAATATGCCATCAGGGTGGGAGGGAGAAAGGGTGGAGCCGCCTGCACGTATCTCTCTCGGTACTGAGCTAACAATAGCAGCAGCAAGCCAAGCACAGCGGCCAGATTGTAAGCAAATGTTTGACCGAGGTCGCAGTTACTTATATACAGTTCATTTACCTTCAATACAATATTACATACGCGTCAACAATTCGCACTATCAAGAGTCAGGTATTTTTAGAGTATCCCTGACAGGACGCATTTCAGTCGTCATACTCGGCACTTTCAACTACAGTATTAGTAATCGCGCGAAACTGAGAAATATTGCTCAGGAAAGAGCAGAAATGGGTGCTACCAAATCATGTATGCATGTATTTTTTATTATAGCATATAGTTAAACAACAAACAACACGTATATAAAGCCGCTGCATAAGTGCATACAATGCACGATATTCATTGACGATAGTTACTGCGGTATGTTATGAATTATGATTTACAGCGCTAAGGAAATAGGTCGATGGCACATAAAAAAATTCGAATTGGATCCTTTTCTTAATCTTAACGATTTATTAGGAGTGCATGGGGTGGTAAGGGGGATGTTTAAAATACATCAGGGGGTATTTATGTGATGGGTGTGGGGGAGTTACCACTTGTCACGAATGTTATCAGGTACAGGTGGTTTCAATATTTAACCCGCCCACCATCCCCAAATTCTTCCTGCCGGCGCCACTAAATGGTACTCACTTTGGTGCTTGTCCGCGAGCATGATGAGCGGGTTGGGCAAGTCGCGGCGTCGGTAGAAGCACATCACTTTAGCCTCCACGTTGCCGTTCGGAGTCTGCAAGAACAAGAGAACCAACAGTATAAGTTACCTTGGAGAGCAAAATGATTATCATATAATAAGTCGATGAAGAACGTAATTATAATATTAAGCAAATCACTTAAAATTAACAAAGATTTCGTAATTTCCATACTATAGACCAAGTTAAGCCAAAACTATTTTGGTATCGCCACATAAATTAATTAAATGGACGCCATGCCAAGTTTGAGCGATCCTGACGCTTATGCAACCCACAGTACTCCGATTGCAGTCGGCTATATAGCACGTTTCTAAATAACTTCTCTATAGGTAAATAAGGCTTATTTCTTTGCTTTAACAGATGTAATACTTAGGTTTAGAGATTATATTGCAGTTAATATAGCTACAAGAATTGCCTAATTTAACCACAGTATTTGAGCAACCACAAGCAAGCATAATATAAAAATAGAATAATATGCATGCATGGCATAAGCTTTTTTTTTTTTTAAAAAAAGAAAACTTCAATGCTTCAATGATTTTTTAAAAATGTTTGTGTTATACTATTTTTTAACTATTTATACATGACGTAGTATAAAAAAAAATAAATCTGTTCTCTTTTATTTTAATACACCATACAATATTGCTAGCACCATATTATTAAATATTAATTAAAAAAAAATGCTATTTTAGCTATAATAATAGTTTGGTGTGTCATTGATTAATGTCGCTGGTATGTTTAGGATTACAATGCTTGGACGTATTTCATCAAGGAGGGCGAATAGTTGCTCTCTCTCTCTCCTGAGCTGCGGGCATGGGTCACGTGACCACCGTGCGTGACCGCCCCTCCCCCCTCTCTCTCGGGTCGCGAGCTAGCAGACGACCGCCATGTATCGACTATACCACGGCAGCAGTGGGGGGGATATAATTATCGCCTCCACACGAAAACTTTATTCTCTCTCTATGCCTTGCTGGATGGATTTTCATGGGCAGTCGGTGGTATCACAAAACAAACCAACAACAACAGAAGCTCCATACAACCATAACTTTTTAAACATCAACAATAACAATGCAATATTTCATATTAAAACCTATTGAATTAAATATGTTGTTACTCTACAAATAACAAACAACCTATTGCGTCAGACATTATTTTATTATTATATTCATGCTTTGTTTTGTGTTCAACCCTTCTCTAAAATTTTTAGTATTGTATTGTATGAAATAAAATTGGAACTGGAAATATTATATTTAAAAAAAAAAAAAAAAAAACGAAAAAAAGACGACATTGTTACTGTAGGATACTTTTTTTTTTCATGCGGACAAACAACGTTTAAATTTTTGCTGAAATTATACTTTCAATTTTCATGCTAGTAGCACCATCAAATGGCGCTATTGACTAATTTATATAGATCTAGTTGATAGGAGATCAAGCGAGCATGTCAACAGAAACAGAAGTATGCTTCATCAAAAGAAATTGGATTAGTTTTGAAATTTTTTTTCCTTAAACATATCAGCTACTTAATTGATATCAAATTCAGTGAACTCTATGAACATAATTATAAATTAATGTAATTTTCCGATTTATGCGGAAATCTTTGTAATTTATTGACTTAATCAATTAACTACTCTAATTAATTAATCCAATCGGCAGTCATCTGGCAAAACCGGACAAGTGGTTGAAAAAGCCGCGATCATGAGTCTGGTAAAAGCGAACAAATGGCTGCTCATGGCTATGACAAAAAGCACTGACCGCAATCTGACAAAACCGGACAAGTGGCTGAAAAACCCCTGACAACCTTCTGGCAAAAGCGGTCAACTGGCTTTTTCCGGGACATTTTAATTTTTCCTGCATAACATATTAATTTCAATTTTTTTTATAATGTATTATAATTTGGGTTGTTAATTCGGTAATATACTTTTAAAAAAATCGTGAAACTCGATTAAAAAGTAACCAATTTTACTCCAATTTAACATAAAAATACTATAATTTGCTCTTCTGTAATCTTTAGAAAAAGCGCCACTTGTCCGATTTTGCCAAAAATGACTACCGCAATAAATAAATAAAATAAACTCTGTATGAAAACAAACTGATGAGTGATGAAGTAATAATTGATTATTGATCAAATGGCAAGTTCCTAAAAATAGCAAGATTGGAGCAAATAATTAATGTCGGCAATCGCTGGGACATTTACGCATTGACACCCATGACAGAGAGCAAATTTGAGCAGTCAACCCTGCTGGCCCATCCCCGTGTGCCCGCATACTGGCGGCAGCTGCTGTAATAGTGTCTACAGCTGCCGACCGGCCGACAATACACGCCGCGACTTGAGAGAAAGAGAACGGGGGCCTCGCGGGCAGCCGGGACTCGATCGCGGACCTCGGGCGAGCAGTTCAGTCACCTGGCTCCGTCGCTGCCGCCGCGATATCTCACGCTGCGCGGCTTGGCAACGTTGCTTCCTCCCGCTCGCGCACGACCCACCACCTCCCAGCCATTTAAATTTCAGCGTGGCCCACCAGAAGGCGCGGCAGAGCCACGGGAGCGCAGTCGGGATTCGAACCCGGCATATTAAGTCCAAGGAAGCTAGATAAGGAGGTCGGTCAGCCATCATAAAGTAGAATACGAAGGAGGTAATACGAAACACTTAGATAACCATGCAATCTCTATAGGATTATTGGAAAGTTATTCTGTTGTTGCAGTACATAGCAACTAGAAAGACAGGTACATCAATATCGCATAAAGAGAAGGAATATTATAACCATTACTGAATTTTAATTCACTGATCTACACGAAGAAATTAAAAAAACAAATCTATATACTATATATCCAAAACAACAATATGCGTGTTCAGCATTTCTCGTTATGAACTTTTACTCTGAAACTATTAACTTCTTCTTTATGGTATTAAGAGAAAAATTATCCATAACTGCAGCAACAAAAAAATTGCATTTTTCTGAGATCATAACAATAGCCAATATACAAACACGGTGCCTGGATTATTCAGCCATTGATCACCGATCATCTCGATCAAATTTATAAAAAATTGTAAAAAAAAAGCAACAAACAACAACAACAACAACAACAGGATCAATCTAAATTACACTTGATTATGAACTTTTACATATAGGTAAAAAGTTTTCAGTAGGCCTAGATTTCAAATTACATTGTGAACAAAAAGACCTTGGGCTGAGTCAGCCAAGCGTCTCGTTTCACGATGGATGGCGGTGGGTCCGTCGCGGCACCTTTAATTACCGCAAAAGAAGCAGCGTCAAGTAATTTCACGGTTACACAGCTGAGTGGCAGCACTCGGTACGACATTGTTATTTCGTGAGTGGCAAATTCAATTCAAATGTTGTGACGAAATAATATTACCATACCGAGTATAACAATATAAAATAAATACGGTCTTTGGTAATAAATACATTTGTAAGGTAAAAAAAAAAAAAACTATAATAATGTAAAAACAAATGTACGTGCATTGAATGGGCCTCTGATTATTCAAAAAAGCTGCTACTTGATGAGTGCACCGCCCAAACGAAGAAATTGCCTATGTACAACAAAAGCAGGGGCTGCTGGTTAAACTTCGTTGGTCGGAAATGACGCTCAATATAGATATATTCAAATTCAAATATAATCATAATCCAGAAGATAAAAACTATTATGCATGCATGTACAGTACAACATATAATGAATTCCTCGGGAAGGGGGGGGGGGGGGGGGGCGGGGCAAATTCAGGCAGGGAAGGGGACCCGATTTTTATGCATTTATAAAATAGGTAATATAAGTTTTTTTTTCTTAATTTTAACACCTTCCATTAACATTGGAATGAATATAAATTCCCCTCCCCTAATAATTGCACATACCATAAGCTACAATGATAATTACACTAGTTGCATGACGAAGATTTTGATAGAACTTGCACTATAGCATGTGCGAAAGAACTGCCGTATATTAATACAGCACTTAAACTTAATTAATTAAACATAATAAATTTAATAAAAATATAGTAAAGTTAAAAGTAGTAATAAAATAATCAAGTTAAAACTGCAAACAGATATTCGTTATGAGGATATTACATTCCTGTTTCCTGAGCATATTTCTTTATAAAAAAGTACAACATTTGGTGACATCATATATATCCAGTTTCAACAAATATGATTGTGATTTTGTTTTCCCTGTTGCACGGCATTACATTCACATTGATGCTGTAAAATTTTTATTGCTATGTGTAGTGTGTATTTTAATGAATTTGTGTCTGCAATGAAATCTTTGAAAAAAGCTAATATATAAAATATAATCAAGTGTAACAAAGTACCAACAAACAATTAAATTTAATCATTTAACATTTGAGTGATCCGAGCTACGTATCATTTCAGGTACAACATTGCACTTGGTAGAATTACCCGCATTATTTCATGTGTTCCATCAATGTACTTCATTAAAAAAATTATCGATCCATCCGACATTTTCATTTGAATGGAGTTAAAAGTTTAATTTTACTGTACATGCATGCAGGGTCTTCAAGAAGTAACAAGACCGGGGAAGGTATTGTCTGGCCAGCAGCATGAGACCAGATGGCCCTCAGCTCTTCTCTTTACCTTCCCCCTCCCCCACGACGTCAATACTGTAGACTAACGTACGACAAACTACCTGGAGTAAATGTTATTCGAGAACAAGAACGACACTTGCAGTTTCTTACAGGAGGCGTGTGAATGAAATATAATTGGAAAAAAAAAAAATTATATAAATTAAATCAAAATGCAGGATCCGGGCTGCTTTCCTCCTTCCCCCCCAACCCTCGATTTTTTTTTTCTGGATCCGCGCCTGAATGAAAGTGTGTATACACAATTTTTTTATGTATTTGATTTGTATATATACGATAGTTTCCATGTGAATTTGGAGCAGCAGCAGCTAGCATGAGCATTGTAGCATGAAGTTAAAAGTTTAATTTCACAGTTTTACACCATCACATTTAATATTTTGTGTTATTTTACAGCTACTTAATATAACTTTCAGAATCACACACAACAGATTCTAATATCAGAAGAGTAGCTTTGGTATAGTAATTTATATTTATGAGGTAAAATAAATGAAATTTTTTAGTTTCCTAGTTCAGAAAAACACCCTAGATTTAAAAAATCATTTCATTTTGCATAATACAGTATTTATGTACATAATGATTAATTTCTAGTAGAAAATAAATTTATTCTATTTTTTGCTTTAACTGAACCTTGTTGTAGGGTACCGGTCAGAAGTAACTGAATTTAACTTCCCAGATCTTCGTGAATCCGACCGACCTAGCAATAAATGCTTCAAATTTTGTGAATTCGCGTGGTTGTGACTAAGGAAACCATAGAAACCTTAATAGCATGGTCGGCAATTGATGGATGATGCGTGATGTTCTTCAGCAATACATTCTAATTACATTAATTGCACATTGTATATATATAATAATTATTAGACTCCCTTTTAGAAGAGAAAAAAAAATGCTAATTTCCCCAAACACCTGTATTAATCTACGTTGGTAATACAGACAGGTTAACAATTGTGCAGGTGGGTATTAATATCTTATCTCACCTTGTTGAGTTCCTCTATCCGCCGTATCTGGTAGGGCGAAGTCGAGGACGACTCGAAATACACGTAATCTGCAACACAATGACAACACACAATCAAACCAGGCTCGTCATATACTATAAATTATGAATACATTTACTACGAGTGTCAGTGTTTCTACAAGGGAAGTTTTTCTCGCGGAATTTAATTTCCTGACGGTCTAAAGATACGTACAGTAAGAAAAAACAGTAGAGTACTACTGCGAAAATCGAAATAATAGCAATTTTAAAATTCAGTATTGTACTATCACAGGGAAAAGACACTTTGCACTTCCAGCTATTTCCAGAAACATTACGGGACCTTATTTCAGGTGCAGGAGATTCCAAACTATGTTATACGGAAGGTTATTTTTAATTTATGCACAGACATGATATATGGTGACCCATGTTAGAGTATTTTTGTAGTAAATTTTCTACATGCAGCTTGTTCCGAACTTATTATTCTTTACTCAATGGTTTGACTTAATTATTATGAATTTAAAGAAACAAACATAATTCTGAACATGTTGCACAGTGCTGATACAGCTTATTATGTATACAATAAGTTCAGGAACTGTTTGTCAACAAATGACCAAAATGATTTTTATTTTTTTTTTTTTTCTTTGAATTATATGTAGAGAATGTCAATGGCTGAACACAGCCCTAAATTGTATTGACGTATTGAAATTTATGACCAAATGTTAGATTGATTGCAAATTTGAGTTAGCATTAGGTCTAAATGTTCCATGCAGCCACTAAGTGCATAGATTACTAAGATGATGAAATGATAAAATTGCTGCACTGCACGTGATTGGAATATTGTGGAATTGAAGTAGTGTTAAATTTAATATTTGACGTTTCACATTTACGTGACCATAAGCACAAAATAATAAATTGTATAAATTGGGATAATTACATTAACGTATTGTGACGAAAAACAAAAATTCATGCGCAGTAAAATGAATAATAACTTCACCTGCAGATTTATTAGGATACAGTATTAGGAATTAAATGGATCAGAGTAAAAGAAAAAACAATCATGTAATTATTTTATTACTGTAATATAATAATATAATACAATAGAAATTGGAAAGTAAAAGTGTAAATTAATAGTTACTATGATTTGTAAAGAAGTACAGTATTGTGTTAAAATATCTGCATGTGCGAATTTTAAATTAATAAAGGTTCTATACTGTGTGCACCTCTTACTCCCCCTGCTAAATTGCAAATTTTTAATAATTACAGTATTTAAGTCGTCCCGGGGTGAACACCCCATCCCCCATCGCAACATTAAGATCGACATCGTTCCATTCGATTTGTTGCCGCTGTAGATGACCAACAACATTGAAAGTTTGAAATTTAATAAATTATACTACAGAAATTACCATAGGGGATAAGATCTCCCAGTCTTTAAGTGAAGTTTTGGTATGATACCAATCCTCCATTAATTATATAGCTATTATAGCTACGTGACAAAAATAAGGTGTCCTTCGATCATTTGGATCAACCCATTTTCTACTTAACTGTGCAGACAATTATTAATTTGTTGCAAGAGCCATACAGTATAATATAAAAAAATAAATATATTATGGATTAATGAGATCTGAATTTTTTTTTAAAGTGAATTACCAATATGCAAACAACTTCGATTGGAAATGTAATTGTCTTGCTGTTTATAAATATATAGGAATAAAAATTATTATTTTTAATGATTACTTATTTTCAAATTTCATTCATAATAATTGCACATCTAAGGTAAAGACACTTCAGAGAGACAATTTTTAACTCTTTTAGATATTCTGTTGAAATTAGCAAGTATGGGTCTGGGAGCGAGCTAGAGCCGTCGCAAGAGGATTGAATAAGATCGTATCATACTTCTTGATCATTAATTGTTATCAGCAATTAAATACCTATGCCGGTATAATAATATAAGAAAATAAGCACTTTCAAGTTAATTCTTCTAAACAGCGAAAATAATGCAAGTATTAAAATCGACGCCTACGAGTTTCTAGCGGCTTGCAAATAAATTGGGAAATCGTGCGTGAAAGCACCGGTGTTCGAATCCCGGCGAGAGCACTATGGAGCCAGAGCATTTTCGGCTTCACCGCTTGTGTTGATGTTAGTACCTCCGAGAGGATGTTTTTCTTACAAAATTTATTTAATAAGGCAGGCAAATATATTCAGGTATAATTTAAAGGAGTAATAGCATGAAAGGCAAATCAAAACAAAACGCTTTTCATGCTTTCATCCGCCACCGCCGCGTACATATTCCTCCGCCCGCGCTCGCTAACGCCGCCGGCCAAGCTGAAAAAAATTAAAATTTTCTTGTCTTACCTCCAACCCTGTACATATTGGCCGTCATATTGGCGTCTAAATGTCCTAAAACACTTCACAAACACAACACCATCAATATAAACGACATTAGAAACGTTGATTCGGAGAGTGTTACGCGATCACAGCACAAACCCCACCGCGACAACTCGCCATTTTCTCGTCCGCTGTCTTCTTCCTGCGTGACGTCATCAGCTGGCAGCGTACTCAAGCGCTGAGCCGCTGCTGCTGTTGCTGCTCTACAATGCCGCTACCGCCGCCGCAGCCGAATTAGCATCATACTCGATGACCCCTTATCTGCGATTTCATTATTTTTAAAACCATGGCATGCAGGGTGTCAAATTAAAGCACTCTTCAAGCTCTACCCGAGTGTGTAAACCTGAGTTTTGAGAGTTTTCAACAAAGAAAGAAAAAATATTTTACAACAGTGTGTATTTATCAAATACACGAGCAAAAATTGGTTTATAGCAATTGTCACAGAACATAGTGAAACATATTACATATTTTTTTAATGCTGATGAATTCTGAAGACAGCATAGGTCCATAACTACCTAATAGTAAAGAAAATTGTAAGAAAAAATATTTTGCTCGAGGTTTGCTACTTTTCAAAACTTAGAGCCGCAATTTTTTGGAAGAGTCTGACATCTAGGAACAGTTTTACACACTAAAATTGTGTACGTCATGCCATTTCCGCCGTTTCCGCCCACTGATTTCCGCCCGCGAAGTTTCATTTGACAGAAAATGGGAAACAAATCAAGATTGAGTGTAAATATTTTTGTAAATTTTCATTTTTTGATAGGCATATCATTTCTAACTTCAAATTAATAATATATATAACGATTTTGAATCACTAAAGTTGTTTTTTTTTTCAATAATTTGTAGAATTTGAACATAAAACTGTAAAACTTTTGTCTAAATGAGACTATATGATTATTTTGTTACCTTGTTACGCCCCTTTTCTTCCAAATGTAAAATGAGTTTATTTTTCTCTGTATATTGTTTTCTTTAGATTTACTGACAAACATTAAAAGCTCTTTTCGAGCTGCTAAAAAACCATGTCTGCTGGCTGTGATTTTGGCTGTGGCTGGCTGGCAGGTAAAATGATTTGTTTTGTCTATTTTATGCATATTTTATTGTACACGATCACACATGAAATGCTAATGTTTGCAATGAATATAAGACTGATGCTAATTTTTTTACTTATATTGACAACCAGACTAAATTGCTCAATTGCTAAGACACTTAATTGTCCGATATTGCTCGTAGGTGTGTGTGGACTGGCTGTTGGTCATCCCGCTGACACCATCAAAGTTCGCCAGCAGACTCTTGGGGGCAACAGCGCCTGGAGGTGTGCTATCGCCACCGTCAAGTATGAGGGGGTACGTTAAATGTTGGAAGCCCATCATCATGCCAAATACATTTATCCTAGCTACTTTGACATATATTTGTCATAGCAGGGTACGTCAAACTGGGAATATAAATAATTTAAGATGCTATAATTATAATAGAGGCTATAATATGCAGTAAAGGGCATTAAAGGTAGCAGGGACTACCTAGAAAGGGTCACTTTTTATATTATGCTCTATGGGTTAAAAAGTGGAGAGGCAAGTCATGAATCCACAACCTTAATGATGACCATCAGTCCTCTGATCAGTCCAAGCCTGTATCTTATACGTAGCCTTAGAATACAGTATTATATGCGGTAAGAGTCATATAAACTCTACAACTTTTAATTTGTTGCAATTAGAGACCTTATTTTTGTAGTAGCGCAGATTCTCTGATCTCAAATTGGTAAAATTTACTTAAATTGAAGATCTCAGTCCATTTAGCAATAAGCCGGTGACATAAAAATGCAAATTCTACCAATTTGAGTTCGGCAAACTAGAGGCTACCACGTCCATACGTCCTTTATTGTTGTGTCAAAACCTCATAGAGAGGTTGATGATATATTAATATGTGTCTCAAATACATTTTAAAGGCAGTAGTTAACCATGCATGCAAAGTTTTTTTTTTTTTGCATATTTTAGTAATAAGTCTTTGCAAATTTTATTACTGTACATCTTTGTTTTTTGTAAGACTGATTATGTAGTACAGTAATGTAAAATGCATAATACAGTATTAATTATTATCATTATTAATTACACTATTATTATTTTCAGTTTTTGGCTTTCTACAAAGGGATGTCTTTCCCTATGTTGGCTGCTGGGGTTATGAACTCTCTGTTCTTTGGAGTGTATGGCTCCAGCCTGCGAGTGCTGGAGCCTCGCAGCGAAGGTGCAGTGGAGCGAGCGTCCCTCACTTCCGTCTACCTGGCAGGCTGTCTGGGGGGCTTGGCTCAGGTGGGCGTCGCCTGTCCTGTTGATCTCGTCAAGATCAAACTGCAGGCTCAGACAGGTAAAGCTCAGACAGACTGGCATTCATAAATTATATATATAATTAATGGTGAGTGCATTAATTACTTGGCTATGATGATGAAAGTTAATTACTGCGTTTAAAATTAATATTTTAAATTTTATTGTAATATTAATTATGCATACTACTTTCCTAGTTAATAAAATATGAATATAACACATTATTTTGTACTTCTTGGAAAATACGCAATTATTTTAAATTAATTATGTATTGTAAGAAGAGTGCAGATGTTTTTTATTTTATAAACCAAATTTCTCGTGTACAGGCTCATTAAATTTTGTAATAAAAATTGCTGCAGAGTAAAATTAAGTAAAATTGCTAATACATGTATCTAGAAATAATATGTAATTATATTGGAGTTCTATCTGCGAGAGACATTATGCTAAATGTAATCATGTTGGATCCCACACAGGTACAGCCAAGGCCTGGGGGGCCCATTACGAGCCTGGCTACCGTGGCCCGCTGGAATGTCTTGCTGGAGTGTACCGAGCTGAGGGTGTGAAGGGATTCTACCGCGGCCTTGTGCCAATGCTCTACAGGTGAGTAAACCTCGGAGGGAGACAAATTCAAGTTTAATGTCCCGTTTATCCCGTTTACTCCCTAACGAAGGGTGATCTGGCGCAAACATCAGGGAGGGAGTGTAAATCCTGCAGCCTCTTTTTCCCCCACCCTTCTTCTCCCCTTGTTTCCTTTTTTTCCTCATTCCTCACACAATTTACATATTTATCCACCATTTATTTTATAACATATACTGCAGTATATTGTATTATAGGCAATAAAGAAACTTCCCATCCACCTTAATACACTAAAAAAAAAAAAATGGAAGAACACTTGAAAGCCCTTCAATTGACCTCATAAATTAAACACCAACAGATGACACTGAAATTTCCTTGTTAGCCTCATTATGTCGATTTGTGTACTATCGTCAGTAGCAAAATTAAAACATTAATATCACAACATGCAATGAAAATCAACTCTCAGGTAAAATCCATTAGATATCATTATCATTTTGTATGCCATCTTAAAACAAGATTTAGAAAAAATAATTATAAGAAAATTATACATCTTGTGTACAGGAGACCATTAACTAAATATGATATTACTGATATATATATATATATATATATATATATATATATATATATATATATATATATATATATATATATATATATATATATATATATATATATATATATGTGTGTGTAATTAATTTGAAATGTTTTGCATAAGTTAAAATGTAAAGTATAAATTATATTAATTAAAATATTCCATTTGTATATTACTGTATAAAGTTTTGTTTTGTTTTAATAGTGTGCATTAAGACTGTTTTAAGTTACCAAATATTTTTTTTTTATCTTCTGGCATCATATTAGGTACATTATATACGTTACATTTATCTATACAGTACTTAGTTATATGCATATAAATTATAAAATAACCTTCATGTACAGTAAATTTAACTTAAATCTAGAAGTGAATCCTGAAATGTTATGAAGTCAGTATAACACAAAAGAAGCAATCAACAGCAATAGTGTGTCTCTTGTTCCTTGCAGGGACATTCCTGCGTCCGGTGCTTACATGCTGGTCTACCAATGGGTCGTGCGAGCGCTGAAGCCGTCCGAGCCCTCAGCCTCTCTGCCACTGCTGAGCATCCTGCTGGCAGGGGGCCTGGCAGGTGCGTACATGGTCAAGCTAGATCACAATTAAGGGTCAGAAAAGGGGACAGTTTATCCCAGAATGTTCTTAATGCTCAAGACCAAAATACAATAATAACAATATTTCCCCAACAATTAATAATTTCTACTACTATCTGTTGCATTGTTTTACATTTGTGATGACATTATGAACATAATAAAAAGTCTTGGTCATAATAAACTGGAAATGTTATCATTATTTTGGCTTGGGAAGAATATTTTGACTTTTGATTTTTCAGATTTTAATCCAATATCGTATTGATTTCATGCATCATACAGTAGGTTGGAAAAAAGCAAACACTTAATTATGTTGACATGCATGCAGTTTTAGTTATCTGGTAGTACACAATCATTATTTTAGAATCGGTATTATGTATATCATTTATATCAGATTTTGACATCACAACCTAATTTTATGTTGTGTGTTTGTTTTTCATAATACAGTAATTGCAAAATATTATTATACCATATATATATTTAATGTTTTTTTTTTTTATATCCTACTAATAACACACATTTTACATTTTAATGATAAATGCATGAGAATAAAACAAAAAAATACCGTATTTGGATTTTACCTCAGAAAGTTAAAAAGTTAAATTAAATACTGTAATTAATTTGTCACCAGGTTCACCAGGTACAAATATAGAACAAAATTATACATTTATATTCTCTTCACAATGAAAATATCTACATGATTTCAATTTAAAGCTTTTATTTGTTATATATGGAATTGTTACTACTATAATACTATAATTTCGCATTGCAGGATCTATATCATGGGGTATCATTGTTCCACTGGACGTGGTCAAGTCACGATTGCAGGCAGACCGCCCTGACCGCCCACAGTACCGCGGCATGCTGCATTGCATTAGCCTCAGTTTCCGCTCTGACGGAATCTCCGTGTTTGCTCGTGGATTCTGGATGGTTGTTCTCCGAGCCTTTCCAGTGAATGCTGCGATTTTCCTCGGCTATGAACATTGCATCCAGTCCTGCCAGACCATTGTGAGGTGATATTGATTTGTTTTATCATTCATGTGTTGATATAATTTAATCCACCTGAAGTAAGCTCAGAGAATGAACTTACTAGGTACTTTTTTTTAAATTTATATTTTTTATTATTTTTGCTGTATATGTACAAGAATGTTATTCAGCTCTGGCTCTATACAATCAGTTACTATTTTCCCTATTAAATATACATGGAGACAGCTAACTGACATGAAGCTGATGGAAGTACAATTTTGATTTAAGGACCTGTTCACCATATTGGATATAAATATCTTTACATTCTAGTTAAAGTTATATACACAGATTCTTAGGTGCTGCACTAGTGTGCTTGGCTGTATAGTTTAAGTAGAAGTTCCAGGGTAAAAGTGGAGAAAATCATCCAATAAGCACAATCAAGTTTCATCGTCCTCCATAACTCAAGAGCAAAGCCAAATTAATGGTATCATATATTAACTAGCATCTAATGAGAGTAATTTTAATATCCAGGGGTAAACAGTTCCTTAAATATTAATGATAACAAAATTAAGAATATACATTGCACCCAGGGACAGTATCAACTTTACTCCTACCTTTTTTTCTGGAGTTGCATCTCTAATTAAGAGACAAGGAGTTGCAGATTTGAAATTTTGGGAGAGTTAAGAAGTAAAGTGCACTCTGCAGCTCCACCACACCTCTGTATAAAGTGAAAGTTTTTTTTTTCTGCTTCTCATCAGGTAACAAATTATTTGGGAGGTCTCAATTCATACACATTTTAACTTTTATATCATACATTGCTTAACAGTGCAGCTGCACAGCTTACTTTCCATACAATATAATAGTGTACAAAAGGGAGTAGAGAATATTGTGCTTGATAAAAAGATGTGAATCATAAGGTAATTTTCATAATTATATTTTTAATTCTACTGCAAAGTACAGCTAGCTAAAAAATATTTTTATTTCCATTTTTATATTGCCATTGTAAAGTAAGTATATATGAAGGATATTTACCTTTTAATTATTTTCTTGATTGCTAATTAAAATTTCAAATTGTTATTCATGCATTGTATATCAAGATCAAATTACTTGTTTATTTATTATACTGGAGGGAACCAGGCGCGGATCCAAGGGGGGGGGGGGGGGGGCGATGGGGGCGATCGCCCCCCCCCCCCCCCCAAAAAAAAAAGGTCCCAAAATACATTGAAGGTATTACCACCCCCCACCCATCGCCCCCCCTCCCGCCCCAAAATTTAACATTGCGGGATAGGGCACCGCCCCCTCCAAAGCCGCGGGCTGGATCCGCCTCTGGAGGGAACATATGTTATGGCAAAAGAAAATCACTTAAAGAGTTGTACTATCTGTGGTTTAGGCTTGGGGGAGGGCAGACAAGCATTCCAAATTTGGGATTTAACTTCAATGCCCGGCCCCTTCCACTCTAATTTTTAATTGTTAACCCATAGACTGCATGGATGAGCCAGCTTGAAATTACTATGAATTTTTTCTTGACCCTTAATTACTTATTTTACTTACTGTAATAAGCGGAACGTTAAATGAAAAGGTATATTATATTGTTACATTATATCTATATAGATATCCTGATGAATAGTATGTGCATATTTTTTTTATTTTTTCCATTAATTAAGTAAACAATAAGTTTTGTATACAACAGCGAGTTCACAAAAGAGAGAGGTGGGGGGAGGGGGGCATTCACCTAGCTATATACCACCTTTTCCCCTCCACTTTCTGAAATGCATGGAAGTATTCACAGCTGCGACCCCACCTTGTATCCTAAAGTAACGTGGGAAAAAGTGAACCATACCCACCCCCAGAGTAGATCAGCCCTCCCTTTAACATCTACTACAGTATCTCTACAATATAGATCTACATGGCATCAAATGTAATATGGTTTTTGTCTTTAGTCATTAGTTTGCATTTTTTTTTTTTTTTTTTTTTTTTTTTGCTATACAATACTGACCAAACATTGAGCCAAAGTACTCGGGCGCGGATTCAGAAAAAAAAAATCAGGGGGGGGGGGGGGGAGGAGGAGAGGGCAGATGCTGCAGGATCCCTCTGGATCATCAGTGCCTGAAAGTACTTCCGAATAGTTACATAAATACATACATACATAACATGACGCCATATCCCTTCACGGGGTAAGCCAGCAGCATTATTACCTCGGCCGTATAGTTATATAACAAAAACCAAATTGAATAAGATGCCATGTTTTCAGTATTTACTTTTGCAATAAAATTAACAAATTAAAATCTCTAATATAGAATTAACAGACTAGAGGTTGGGTGTATTAACTTATTTATATTTAATGTAGGTTTAAATATTTTTTAATTTTTTTAATGAACAATATATTTTTAAATTGAAATTGAACTACACCTCAAATACATTATAAATCAGCATCAAGGAAATTATGGGACCAATTTTTAATAAAAATGTTAATTTGCTAGTAAAAAGATATCATGATTATAGTAGCTGCAGTATATATATCATCCTTGATCCTGAATAATGAGCTATCTGGGCATGCAACCACAATCTTGTGTGCAATAATAAGCTATCTGCTGTTTTAGGTGAGTGCAACATTGACCTTTATTTTATACTTATTTACATCTCATAAATGCACTCACCTGATATACTATATAACAGATATATAGCTCATCACACGAGATCTTGGTAGACAAATAGCACATTATATTCTGGGCAAGCGACGATATATACATTTCAAGCACTGGAAGTTTAAGTTTTTAATGCAAGATTCACACCTTAAAATGTACAGTAAGCTTAAATAATGAAATAAGAATTTTTAATTACTCAATTTTATGTTTTACAATTTTATTTTTAATATTTTTAGGGTTTTTATGTATGTTAAAATTTTATTTAATATTTACAATTTGAAGCGACGTGTAAATTGATGCATATCTATCTTGAAGGGCAATGCTGATAATTTTATTTCAAATGTATTAAATTAATTCTTTTAACATTCAGATCTTTTAGGGAAAATATAATTTTTTGCTTCTGAAAGTCATGCAAATTATACTTAAAGGCCTTATGAACCTTTTCACAGTATTAAATACACGGTTAGCTTTGCTTCAGTGTGATTCAGCTGCATAAATTTTTTTGTTTCAGCAGCACAAATATCAGAGATAATAGCCGATGAAGAAGCACCTGTGACGTCACTCACGCTCATTCAGCGGCGACAATATAGGAAAATCCCTGCAAAAGATAGGTTCACTCCCGCTGTAACCACGGCCACAATTTTACTTCTGGAATTTTGAAACTTTACCAGGGCACTCTTGATAGTATTTGTCAAATAGACTGAAAGAATTTTTTTGGTGGTGTGTGTACAGACTGAGTTATTGCGGTAGCAAGACAAGCCAAAAATTTAACATTGTTTTCCTATGCAACATTTTTGCTCCTCTTTCTACCGCAATAACTCGGTTTGTATGAATGTCATCAAAAAAAATCTTTCAGGCTATTTGAAAAATACTATCAAGACTGTCCTGGTAAAGTTTCAAAATTACAGAAGTAAAATTGTGGCCGTGGTTGTAGCGGGAGTGAACCTATCTTTTGCAGGGATTTCCCTATATTGTCGCCGCTGAGAATGAGCGTGAGTGACGTCACAGGTGCTTTTTCATCAGCTATTATCTCTGATATTTGCACTACTGAAACAAAAAAATTTATGCAGCCGAATTACACTGAAGCATAGCTTTACCGTGTACTTAATATTGTGCAAAGGTTCATAAGGCCTTTAACCTCTAGCTATTGCATAGAAAAGGTCTAACTTTAAGCCAGGCTTAGTTAAGTTTGTTGATTTTGATGATTGCAACAATGAAAATTAACAAAATTATGCCTGGATTAAAAGGTTATAGACCTCATCTACAGTATGCAATTGAGAATTAAATCACATGGTATTTACAATAAATTCCAACAAAATGTATAAAAATAATAGAATGCTTTTTGGAGTTCATGGTTTTCCATGTAGGTTTAAGTATAAAAGGTGTGCCATCCGTAGTGTTTTTTTGTGAACCAACAAGTTTTAAAGATTAACTGTGTGTGTTTTGAGCACGTTTGGTAATTTATCTAGTCAGTCTTTGCTCATATTTTGCAGTTTCTGTATTTTTATTTATTTATTTTTCTTCTTACGAGAATTGTTTTTTACACAGAATTTAGAAGTCTTTTTGGACATTTTTTTATATCTCTAAAAAATAGTTCCTAAGTTATGAATTAAAATAAAATGTACTACATAGTGCATATATATAATTTTGAGACAGTCAACTCAATAATTAATACTGAAGTAATAGTGTTACATATTATATATATATAATACAAAGTGCAAAAATAAAATTGATTGAAAAAAGTCAGTTTTGCAACACTCAAACTCTATATATCGACATGACAGTCCTTATTTTAATTTTTAAAAAATAATAATAATATTGTGACAATAAAATTATAATTAATGACTTTTATTTATGTGCCATGTAATATAATATACTGATGTATATCATTTCTTGTATAAATATTCATATTTATGCAAGTTTAACTTATATATTATTCACTAATAAATATAATTATATTATAGCAATGTAATATATTAAAAACTGTTAACTATTTTGAATTATTTTATATAGCTTATTTTGTCAGATATATTTACAAATTTGGGGATTGAAGGTGTTAAATTTATTTCCATAAATGTGTGTTAAATTTGTATACTATTAATAAAGAAAAAAATGCACACACAAAAATGTGTCTTAATTATTTTAAAAATTATATTAATTAATGTTAGGTGCATAGTGTATATAGTGTATGTTCCTCATGATTGACTAAATCAGAACATAATTAACATAATATATACATATATACACATACGTTAACTGTGAGCTTTCATGTAGATTGGGCATATTTTATTGCCAATTAACCTAATATAAAAATTAATCACAGGCACTACAAATATTTAATTATTACCTGGACCATCAATAAAAAAAATTTATGATAAATTTCAACTCTTATTCTTGCAAGAGGTCTAGCTTTTTTTATATTTATGTGTTATAATACAGCAAAAAAGCTGTTTCACTTTTTTTTTTGCCAAAATTGCAAATAATATATATAATAATAATAATAATAATATATATTATACATGTTTCCTATCCCAAATTTGCAAATCTGTATTCATCAGCTAGCTATATACAAAATACATGCTCTTACGTAATATACATAGCTCCTATTGCAATATTAATTTCTCCATATTTTGCAGCTTAATTATTTACATATACCATTTATATAAGCTTTTTTAATTGTTTCACCGAAGTACAGCTCATAATTGCACTCACCTGTTATAGCAATTAAAAGACAGCTCATTATTGCAAATAATCGAGATTGGCAGATAACTCATTTATGTTTAGCTACCTTTCTCACAGGCTAACCTGCTCTACTATCCAGAGCCCCTCCCCCCTTCCCAAACCCCAAAATTTCGGATTTAACATGGGCAATATAGACATTTCCCTCACTCCAATTTTTTTTTTTTTAACATTGGCCTTATGAAGAGGGCACCTCCCAAAATTTTTTTCTGGATCCGCGCTTGCTTTTTTTCAGGTATTTTCATGAGCTTGAATGGAACCACGTATAGTGGTCAATGAAACAATTTTAAGAGATACCTCACTAATTAAGGGTAAGATAACACGAACAATCGATTGTTGTTAGTCCCATTTGATTAACATGTAAACCTTAGCAACCTCATAATGATTCTGTATTTTTTTTGAGAGACAGTTTTTGGCATTAAAAAAATATGGAGAAAATTTCAAAACAATCGGACGATCCAATTTTTTTAAATGAATTTTTTAAATTTTCAGTATAGGGCTTTCCCATGGAGACCGAAACTAAAAAATTAATTTAAAAAAATTGGATCGTCCGATTGTTTTGAAATTTTCTCCATATTTTTTTAATGCCAAGAACTGTCTCTCAAAAAAAATCAAATATTGTAGCTAGTTTTGAGAACTGAACTGACATTAAAAAATTTAATCTACGTAATCCATTCATTGTTATTTCTTTTACAAAATATATGGAGCTTTTAGTTTAATAAGTTTAATTAAAAGTGGATGTGACCTTTTCTGCAAGGCGGCAACTTAGTTAGCTTCAAAACTGGACATTAACACTTTTCAAAAAGTGCTACATTTCTGATGGAAACATCAGTGTTTGTAGCCTTTATTGCTATGTCACATATCCAGAATTGATGATCTTTTATATATTATACCGTATATTAATTATTGTAGCATAGAACTTTATCAATAAAAGGTAAATAATTTAAAAATAATAATAGTCTTAAATGACTTTTTACTTTTAACAGCTTTATTTTTCTTCTCCTCTGCACAGACAAGAGATATAGTTCTACAATGATTTCCATGAGTAAGTAACTTCATCAATTAAAAAGAAAAAGTTTTAAAAAATCATCATTAAGAGGATTAATGATTTTTGACAGGCCATATTGCTGTGGCAACTTAACAATTTTAGGGTGAACAAGATAGGATATTTTGGTGTAGGGAGGAGCCACTGCCGCCTGAATTACAAGCACACTGTCGGAGAGGAAGGGTGGGACGAATTTCACATGCTGTAATGGAATGAACAATTTCATATTGAACTTTCAATTGTACAGTAAATTATATACTGCAGGCAATGCCAAGACTAAGTTGCAAGAGTATGATCATAATATTTTCATAAAATACAATTACTAGTTGTTATAAGATAAAATATAACAATTTTAGCATTTTATTATTTTGAGTAAATGTTTAAAGTTTCCGAATTTACTTTATGGAGCTCAATTAAAAAAAAAAAAAAAAGTTCAAAAAAAATCAATTAGGTAATAAAAAAATTATATGCACAATATATTTTATTTGAAACTACAATGTTGTTTCACAATTTTCTTGATTTAATTTGCATACATAATTAAACTTCAATACCTACACATCAGTCTATTAAAGTAATAATTAAAACATTATTGATCTTGTGAAATTTTGCTTTTCAACAGCATAAAAAGGTAGAGTTAATTGTTAAGTTGTCACACAAAACTAGGAGCTCAAAATCAATGTTTCAAAATAATAAAGCTGAGAAAACTGAGATCTCTATCATCAATACAATAAAATGCAAACTTAATTAATTCATAACAAACTATTTCACTTTATTTGTTGCCTGCTAGGAAACCACGCATTAAAAAATAAACCCACAATAAACATTAACTAACAATACTTTTATATTTAGAGAAATAATTAGATTTTTTTTCATCAATTCAATTGACTCTTTATTTACAATTACAAATATTGCTCAAAGCACATAAGCCAGAAATAGAATCTCTCACAACCTAACTTGGCAAGCTTTTTTGTTTAAATAATAATATTAAAAAAAACAAAAAAAAAAAAATCTTAAAAATTATAAATTATTTCCAAATTGCTTTTATTCCTATTAGGTATGAAGGGTATGAAAGGAGTTTATCAAGGCCGGATATTGGAGACCTCTCATTCAATTTGTTGCTATAGGATTAGGTTACTTGCACTCAAAAGCCAGCTTAATTGTTTACAAGTCAGCCAAATCCAAATAAATTACAACAAATACCAAATTTTTTTCTTTTCTAAAAAAACAGGTCTATTATTATTTTTTTTAACTAACACCATGAAGCCCAATTCGACTATACATACACACACCTGGCAGAAATAGCACTAATATTCATACATTAATAATTAAAATTATTAATAAAAATTTGGTCCGATTCGGCAGGCTTGTATAGCAATTTAAAGCCAGCTATTTAGGCATTTTTTTTTTTTTTTTTTTTTGTATACCTCTCCCGTTTTAATTCATTTAACATAGAAACTGAAGAGGTTTTTCTTATTTGCAAAGGAAGATATTTATTTACAATACTTTGCTTGACAGCGCAAGAGGAGTGATAGATTAGGGCTAACAACAGGACAGAAACGACTTTGTCGGTGGTCGAGAAAAAGTACAAAAAAAATCATTATCATCAATAATTCAATCATCTTCATAATCAATTCCTCCTCCCATTTTTGCTATTAATTAAATAATTTGGCTTGGAATCCCACAAAGCACAAGAGGAAACTCGAAACCAAAAAAAAAAAAAAAAAAAAAAAGTATTTGCAACTAAAAAATGAAAGGGGTTCCACTTCCATAAAAATGTGTTGCTAATTATTAAATATTTTAATTTTTTTTAAACATATTAAAAAAATCATAAAAGGAATTGATTGGTGCATTTCCGCGATTAAAAATGTCTCTTTGAGCTACACATTTTTTTTTTTTTTTTTTTTTTTTTTGAGTAGTCAGTATTGCATCACATTTTAACAAGAACATTTTATTTTTAATTATTTTTATTATTTTTTTCTTTTGTAAGGGGTTAAAAAAGCGACAGCTTTCTTCTTGGAAGAAAACATATATACGCAATAAAACCCCACAGAATCAGGTTAGAGGGCGCATTAGCTGGGTTATTAGAGCTGGCGGTAACTTTTACTACCAGCTAGTTTTATGTATAGGGACAAAAAGGTAAAAGAAACAAAAATTGAATAAATTAGAATAAAAAATAAAAATAAGACTACCATTCTTCATCATTTTTTTGTTGTTGTTTACATTGTTTATATATTTTTGTAAAATGAACCTAGTATTATAATTATAAGTAGTCTGTTTAACAAGTTGACATCATCATTAGAAAGCAGCAAATTATTGTTATTATTTTTTTTTTAATCATATATATATTTTTTATCATTCATTTCATAACAACTTGCTGAGAAAAGCATGGCCTAAACTATTATTTATTAATTACTTTTTTTTTTTTTGTATGTTTGTTTATTTTATTTTTATTAGAGTGAGTCTATTATGGTTTTTTTGTGTGTGTACTGTGTATACGTGAGAGTGCAACTTTTTTGTTAATATATAATTTTTTATATTTTTTTCTGGGCAGTCTCTGGGAGTTATTTGAGCAATGACGCTCAGTGTCATCACGTCACTGCTTTTTTTTTTTTTTTTTTTTAGGAAATTGTCCGGGCAGGCGGCACTCGGTGCTTTTTAGAAACAAGGGCACGGGCGGGGGAGGTAAAAAGCGCCCTCTTTCTCTCAATCATTCCCTTCTTTCTCTTCTCTAATTGTTTGGTGAGACGATGCACACAACAGATAACGATGGTCAATTAGTTGGTAGGTTGACGAATCAAGGCCCGACTATCACTTGGTATTAGATTTCCCATCGTCTTTGATGCCCTTGCTAGATGCTGTGGTTGAACCTCCATGGTTAAGTTCCAACTCGGACAATTTCTTCCATAACTCGTCACGCTCTTTCTCCCGTTTCTTTTCTCTGAAACCAAACAGATTGTAAATTTTTGTCATTGGTACAAGTTATTTTATGTGCGTATTAATTTTCTGACTTGCAAAAGCATAAGAAAGCAGTTGTTATGGAATTCATCACAAAATTCCAACATTCATTTAGTAGGACAAGCAGTTTCAAAATTCACAACACACTAGCACAACACTCTTGTATTATTTTAAATATTGGTGGTTAACAATAGACAAGCCATATATATAATAATATTTTCTGTTCAGCAAGAGCTTTGACTGCGAAAAGCTTGCACACGACGACTTATTTATTGTTGGTTGATCTCTTCTATACATAATGTAGCGTAAAAGCTAATGATTATATAAAATAAAGTTAAAAATCTTGAAAAACACACAAACCTTTCTTAAAATTATTATTGTTAACAATGCTAAGAACTTAAAAAGCCATACTGCTGGCTACATTGCACTGGGTGTATAAATGTTGCCAATGTTTTCACTGAGCAACAGGGTGAAAAGGTAAAGGACGTTTTTTAAACTTTGGCAAGACCTCCACCCATCAACCTAAGAAACATTACAGGAGAGGTGAGTAGAAAACTATTTGTGGCCAAGTTATTTCAGTATTATAAGTTATTATGTATATTTTTTTAGTCCTTTCAACTTTGGTCAATTGTGTTAGCTGTTGCTGCTGAGGGAATTAATTTTTTTTTTTTTTTTTTTTTTTTTTTTAATTTTAAGAATGTCAGGATTATTCTTGTGAAAAACAAAACAATACAAAAAATAAATAAAATAAAACACACAGTTGGTGCCACTGAATATGTCTCTCATCAAGTGATGAGATGTTTAGGTAAAAGAAAGCGATAGGTATAGGGAAGGATTGCGTGATATTTAATGCTGAAACAAGCAAAAAATGAGTTTCGCAATGATCATTTTCCTTAAATATTCAAGTGATGAGATGGCAATATGTGTAAATGTATTGTCTAAACAATACCTTGACAAATGGACAACCTGCATGATAAATTTTTATTGCAGAAATGAATAGAAGAGGGTACATAATTATGCTACTCTGAATTTGTCCAGATTTTTTTGAGACCCAGAACTATTTTTAATAATTATTGAAAGTGCAATCATGCCCCCTGGAGGCGTCAATAGGCGTCTAGTCTCCATCCTTTTTATTAAGGAGTCAGGGATGCCATCTTAACTTACAGAACTTTCAATAATCATTTAAAAATAGTTCTGGGTTTCAAAAAATTCTGAAAAAATTCAGAGTAGCATAATTTGGTACCCTCTATTCATTTCTGCAACAAAAATTTTTCATATAGGTTGTCCATTGCCTTCTCTGGCCAAGGGAAGTTTCCAACAACTTTGCTTAAAACGTAAAGTTGGATGTTCTACTTTCAACATAATTATTTCTCTCGACTAATTTTTAGTGCAGAAAATGCAGAAAGATTAAGTATGTTTACAGAATGTTCGAGTCAATATATTTGTAAATGTGCAGCATAATTAATATATATGAAAGAAAGGGTAATTGACAAGTATGAACGAAGTACACTACGTTGGTTTGGACATGTTGAGAGAATGGGTGATGAACGAATTGCAAAACAGGTGTTTAAAGGTAGTGTACAAGGCATGAAAGGATTAGATAGACCTAAAAAGGTTTGATTGGATGTGATTGCAGAATGTTTGAAGAACAGAAGTGTTAAAAGTACACAGTGTAATAGAGAGTGCAGAAGGCAAAAGAGTGTTATGAGTATTTCTGAATCAAGTGGAGTATGCAAGAAACGAGTGCTTTGGAGGGCAATTTGTAGACGGCCGAGGTAATAATGCTGCTGGCTTACCCCGTAAAGGGATATGGCATCATGTTATGTTATATATATATATTTTTTTCAAACATTAGTTTGGTTAAATATCAAGCATCACAGAACCCATAAAACTAAAAAAAATACAACAAAACAAAACAAAACAAACCAAACAGAAAAAAGGAAAGAATTGCATGTAAAAGAGGAGGCATTAAGGTTTTAATAGAAAAATACTCTCCGTCCTGTACAATTTCATTCAAGTTTTGGAACTGAACTGAAGTGTATGTTGTTTAGGTACCTAATTATTAGTGGAAACTACTACTGTTGATTAGTCAAGTGCAAATAACAGACATTAATTAAAAGCTGATGATCAAAACACTCATCCCTACACATCTTTTTGATTCCAAAGTCCTAGAGCACAATTAATATGTGGAAACTGTTTGAGGGGAAAGCTAAAAGGAGAGCATTGTGGTAGTTAACTATGAACAATATAAAAAATTAATATTGAAATATACAATTAACAGGTCTTTCAAAACACTAGAACAAAAATGATATACTATTTTTATATCATAGCATAATCTTCTCTTGTCAGTAAAATTTAAAGTTTTTAATACTTAAATATCGCCTGAATTCTCAAAATATTACTTAACTGAAATCAATGCACTTGAGAACTAAAAGAATTTTAATTACAGAGAGTATATTTCATGATTATTATATTAAAAACCTTACAAACGATACCAGTGCTGGGAATTAAAAGACATGGGGGTGTAAGGTTTGTTACTCTAGACTCACTTCTCTACCACCACCGATCGTGGCGCCGCTGCACCGCCCCTCCCCTCTCGCATGTAGAGAGGTTCCGAGGCGGGCACGCGGACGTCCAGACATGTTGGGAACACTCACTTCTGTCGCTCAGCCTTGTAAGAGGCGGTGAGCTCGTCGAACAGTTTGCTGTTCATCTCCATGAAGGTTTTGAGCACATTGTAGACGAGAGCGACAATCGTCTGATTCCAGTGCTCCTTGCTGATACGATAGAGAGCAGGGAACATGATTGGCATAATCACGTGGTTATTTTCTTCTATCAGAGACATTATGTACTCATTGTTCCAGAAGTAGAGAGCACGCTCAGCCACCTGAGGAAAAAATAAAGAAAGTGTTACTCAAGTCCAATGAAAATAATTTAGAAAATGAGAACACTTTAAATAATACACAACCAAATGTGTAGTTAAAGACAACTGTATGCTAAGGGACAAATTATTATAAAGAATATAAGTAAATGGTTGACCTGCCAACCACGAACTGACATCAAGAAAAATGTATCACTGAAAACTGTGTCAGTATCAATGTGTTGCTGGTTGGTTGGTATTTTGGGGCAATTGACACATTTTGGTCATGTATGCCCCCTGATCAATGTGTTGCTTTGTCAACGAAAATGAAAAAAAAAAGAAAAAAAGTTAGTAGTGTGAAAAATAATGAGGCTTCTACCAAGAATTGCATATTATTGTTTGTATCATAAGTAGATAAGAACAATGGTGAACAACAGATACTATACTTCGAAATTTTTATTTCTCTTCATGCAGGAATTTCTTACCATCTTATCAAGTGAAGTTTCTTGTTACTTAATTCCAATAGTTAATTATGTTTAGTAGTAACTTTTGAATCTCCCAAAAAGTTGACAAAACAATATTTCTGCAGCAATCAAAATTTATTCGTCAAATTTAAATTTGAGTTTAGATTTAAATATTATTTCAATGCATATTCCTTTAAAAAGTTAATTAGCTTTTGCCACGTACGTAGATACCTTCATAATCCTACTTTGTATAAGGGCTTTACTTATTTCACAACACACGTAGACACTGTAGAGCTTCTACTTGCACTGTTCATGCTAAATCTAGGAATATAATACTTTTGGAAAGAGAAGCCTTTGTTCAACTTGATTTATAGAACCAATTTAGTGGGATCCAGACGTTTATTTTGGCAATGTTAGTTGGGAGATATGCGAGGGGTGTTTACCTGGAAGTGGGGGCTGGACACACATCTCGATATCTGCCGGAACATCGGCTCCTGGATCTTGACGAACTGCGAGGGCTCAATCACGTCCAAGATTTCTTCAACCTCCCCGAGGAACATCACCTGCAGCAACAACAGAACGTTAGCACCATCAAGGGCCACATGTGATCAGGATAAGGGACAAATGTCCAATATAATACAATCAATAACTCTATACACTAACTTACAGTACCCCAGCTGCTGGTAGTTACCCCAGCTGCTGGTAGTTATACCTGATGTAAACTTTTGGTTCTGAGGCCATCTGATCATATTAAATCTTATGACACAACATTTGCACCTGATTTATGAAATGAGAGCTGCTGTTATTCTGTATGCATGACTTTATTATCAACATCAGTACCTGGTACAAGAAGCCACGGTTACCCTCCTTATGTCAGTATGGGTCAAGAGACTTAAAAAAGCGGTTGGATTGGAATCCCTTATTGTACCCACAACTAAGGCTAGCTTGTGAGTCTTGGTTAGTATATCATAATACAATTTTTATCAGTTTTTTCACAGAGAACTTGTGTCAGTCGTAGTAACAGTGACCTCTCAAGGATTTATTGAATAATCAAGATAAACATGAAGTGAAGCAATTACTATAAATAGACTAATATCACTAATAAGGAGTGATTAATTTTCAAATTGCTATTTTTGCAGAGTGGTAGGCAGACAAGTTACCTCCTTCTGACTGCAAGTCTTGGGCCAAAACTTAAGCAGTCCGCGGCACACAGGCTCGGTGAGGGTTGCATCCTTCTCAAGGAACTGCACCACGCAGTAGGCCAGCTGCGCGTGGTATAGCGAGAGGCACTTCACCTTGTGCAGCGGCAGCAGAACCTTCACCAGGAACTGCTTGTGCTCAGCTTTCAAGGGCAGCGCAAACCCGTTGATGATGCTGCACAGAACACAGTCAGCATTTCAAACCAAAATAACATACTAGTCTTAGAGAAGAATTAAGATCAACTATATGATGATAGACTTTATTTCTTCTGGGGGGTTAACAATTAATCTCAGTACTTCTGGGTCATAGAATATTTCTGTAAAAAGGAATTGAATAAAATTAATTTTAACATTTTGAGAAGGTTCTAAACCTTAATCGCTTATGATATGAGCAAATTCAAGGGGGCGGTTTTCTATCAATAGTTTTATTTTCAGTGTCTGTTTATAAGGCTTTATGTTAAATGTCTACCTCAATTTTCACAAAACTGGTAAGACGGATCCAGTTCAAAATTTGTATGCCACGTATTGACAACTGAAGTCCCCTGTAAGTCTCCTTAAAATCAAGAGGGACGATTCTGAGATCTCAACCAAGATTAATTCTTAAGCAACTCAATATTAACATTGCATGTACAACTGAGCTCCAAATTTAATTAAAGCACATACTTGACTTAATATGCTGAATAATAGAGATATGACAATAGCTAAATGTGTAATGTCTATTACTTTTTCCTTGAAGTATACATTGCATAATTAACTATTTTGAATTGCTTGGCTTACTGTAGTGGATTTTTAGCTATGTACTTGGTTGAAAACAACACTGCAAAATTATGTTGTAGGAACCAACAATTATTACACCCAGAAATTACATTAATGTTCAAACTTACATGTTAATTAATTGAACTGTAAAAATTATTCTTTACTAATATTGCTATTGCTGCTACTTGAAAGAAAGAAAAGCGGGAAGGAGCTTGATTTCGTTTAATAAACTGCAATACTGCTGTGTAATAAGCAGCACTCAATCTCCTCAAAGATGCTGTTTGTCTCACCTGCCAAGTATCTCCAGCAGTTCTCCTACTCCGTTGAAGTGTTCTGTCTCGTAGATAAACCTGTAGATATGAAAACATGGGATTAGTACGCTGTCGCACAATGTAGATAGAAGTAATATGTCCCTTGTTTGGAATAATGAGCTATCTGCCTACCAGAATTTCGTTGCAATAATGAGCTATCTGCTATTTCTGGTGAGCACAATTATGAGTTTTATACTGATTTACAGCTCATAATTGCGCTCACCTGAAATAGCAGATAGCTCATTATTGCAATGACAATTAGCAAGTCTGAATGTGGAATCAACAGTAATAAAAGTACTGTATGGTTAAATTTCTCCAATAAAAAGGAATTTTGCTGCAGTATTTTACTACATTATTTGTTGTTGTTTTTTCTTTTTCTTTAAGTCTTTATAATGACTTTATAAAAATGTCAATACTTATTTTGGTATTTAGCCTGCAATTTCATCTTGATTGGTGGCTAGTGAAGTCCAAGCCCAATCTTTACCATTTCACTAGGAACTCCAAAAAGTTCCTGACTGTAATTAGGTTTTAATTCTCTAGGTTACTGATCAAAATGATTTGCTGTGCCAGCATGTTAATGCAGTTTAATGTCTACATAAAATACAAGCTACATGTTTCAGAATATACCTGGTATTTGAACAGAGAGCAGACCAGGTAAAAAATAAGAGGCCCCCCATCCCTTTCTTTTCAATTTTGTACAGTCTCCTTTCTTTTTTGCGAGTGGTTTAAAGGGATTGAAGCATTTTTATAAGCAAAGATATTTTCTTGCCCATAACATGTTATTTATTGTTGGACTTTGATTTTGTCTTTATCCCATCTACATGTTATTTTTGTAATCAGATCTAAGTTGACCGTGGTAGCTTCTGACTAGGCAGCAGACAGTCTTGTCTCACCTGAGGAAGATGTTATTGATCTGCTTGCGGATGAAGGCTCGCAGCCCCAGGAACTTGCCGTAGATGCGGTGCAGCACCGTTTTCAGGAAGTCTCGCTCCCGGGGGTCCTCGCTGTCAAACAGGTCCAGCAGCTGCAACAAACACCCCAGTCACTCGCTGCTCAGGCCACACTACACTCAGCTGCTGGTTTTAACTCACTAGGATTACTGCAGGAAAATATTTAAATTATATTTTATAACTGACATTGCTAGCAAAGGAGGGGACCCTTTAGCCAAATACAATTTATTATATTTTGGGACAATGAACCCATTATTGGTCCCCCTTCCCCAAGGCAGTTAATTTTTAAAGTTTGTGAGTTTAATGCTTTAAGTGAAGCAGTACCAAGCAAATGCACAATTGTAGAAGGTTTATTCATTTTTTTGCTACAATGATATTTACCTGAAGGACAAACTTTTGGTCTATGACTTTTTTGCCAATCGCTGGTTGAAAGTCCGAGGATTCCAAGAATCGCAGGAAGAATTCGTACACCAACTGCAACAAAACCAGCAGCGCATCAGCGAGAACGTGTTGCATAGTCCATCAGTATGACCCACCCCCATCAACCTTGTGTTACAGTAAGCATCAAGAGTTCAAGAGACATCTTGCATATCACCATATCAACTCAATAATAATATACTACAAACAATATTTTACATGCCTTTATTTTCAAAATCAAATTAATTTAAAGAACAGAAGATTTTATGTTTTAGATTTTATTTTCTGAGCAAGATGTCTAATGAATATTTTCCTATGCATTAGGTGTAATTTTTAAGCATAATTTTTACTATCATACATGTGTTAAAACTTAAAATAGTAATAAATTCACTAGGAATATAAGATGTTTGTATTTGTTACTGAAAAGATCTAAACAATTGTTATTAATTATAAGAGACGAGTTGCAAAAAAAAAAAAAATTAAATAAAAAAAAATAAAAATAGATTTTATAAAACATCTTTTACTCTCAGGTGACAGTATAAATTCTCCCTTGTTTACTAGCTCCGATTACCAAATATTTGCCCACTAAAATCAAAACTTTGTACCCACTGGTGCAGAAGTATGGTCTCAATTTCGTAAAATCGTCACCCCAAGAAATATCCTTCATTAAAAAATGGGAATAGATCATTGTATAGTTTGAATTATACACTGACTCTATTGCCATCTTTTGGGAAGGAAATTTTCCACAGCGAGGAATGAACATTACAAAAAAAAAAAAAAAAAAAGCATGAGACCAATTTCCTCAAAATAAAAAAAAAAATAATAAAAAAAAGAAAAATAAAAAAAATCAGATGCACGAAAGTAAATAGATATTAATAACAAAAGAAGCCTATTTTGTAAACCGTAAGTCTGTTCGCAAATGCACTATCGATTCACAAATTGAGAATCAGATGTACCTTTCATACAGGTAACACAAGAAGAATCTAGTTTTTAATTCTATGAACAAACCTTATGTATTACAACTAATTTCTTTTGTTAAGAGCATATTCAAAATTATGTTGCTGGCAGGTGTGTGGTGCAGTTATCAATAATAAAAAAACATTATCACACAACGACAACAACAAAAAAAACAGAATTAAAATGTGCTTTAAAAGTGTTTGTGAATTACATAATTATTTGTATACCTACCCATGGAATATGTTTAAACCAAACCTTACCACTGAAACACTGTGTTTCAAGTCTTGCACCAATCATGCACTCTTACGAACAGATCATCAAATGGAGGGGTGGAACAGGGAGATAAATAGAAATGGAAAGTCATTCTGGAGTAAAGTAGGGAAACAACAGGGGACACGACGACACTGAATTGCCGACATGCAACTTTTCTTTTTAATCTTGAAAGAAGGAAAACGTTTATCTTCTCATTTAAAATAGAGAGCACACCTGTGCTTCATTCTAACGAATATACTTCTTTAATAAGCTTCAGTAAAACTTAAAACAAAAATAATAATAATAAAAAAATAACTCTAGTTCATGATCAGGACTGACTAAGCAAGTTTTATAAACATTACAAGTATAATATTTGTCTGTCCTAAAATATCATTTTTTAAATCTACTAATAATTTAATTATTCATTATTCAGTAGTTAATGTTTATTCAGTAGTTAACGTGACTGCTTCACATGTAAGTACAAGTATTATTGAGTCATGTAAACGTAATATTTGTTTAACGTTTATTCAGTAGTTAACGTGACTGCTTCACATGTAACTACAAGTATTATTATTCAGTCAAGTAAACATAATATTGGTTTAACAAGTTTCAGGAAATAGGTTATTACTTGGAGATCACCTGTTTAGTTCTTTTCCCCATCACCTTTCACTTTATCCCTGACTGCAGCATACTGATCTGGAAATATCCTTGCAAAGTTATCATTTAAACATTTGAAAAGAGGTATTTACAAAGATTTAAGTCTACATTTAAGACCAAATTTTTTAAGTCTCAACTTATTGTCATTGTTTTAAGTCAATAATTTTCAAGACTTAAATTAAATCAATCATTATAAAATTATTGACATATAAGAAAGATTTAGTCAAAATATAGAGAAATTTTTACAGTTATGGTTACTGGCATTGAATCGTGTTCAGAAACGTGTTTGGCAAGCCCAGATCAGTATGACTTAAAAAAGAAAAAAATAATAATACTATGAAACCAAAAATCAAGGGAGTATTTACAATTAAAAAATGTTTCGGTAACTTTTAAGTGTAAGATTGTTCAAAAACAGTTGAAATAAAATTTCAGCATTGCTTTTATTGATACATGTATTTATTTTAAGCATAAAAAAAAAATTATCACTTAAAATTGCTCACAATTTATGGTAAATATAAAGATTAAATGTATTGATTTGTTTTTCTTCATATTTTAATATCAATTTGTTTTCTAAAGACAACACGACAATTCACCATCAAAGTTACCATTTACACCCTTGATTTCTGGCATTAACTACGTTGAAAGGACCCGGATTGCACCAGTAGCAGAGGAGAGAAGGTTAGACCGTGACGCACATGCAAGAAGGCGGAACAAGAGTGGTTGCAGAGAGAAAGAGAGAGAGAGAGGGATGACGAATGATGACCTGCTGACCTGCCTACTGACCTGCAGGTGCGGCCACGATGCCTCCAGCGTTGGGTCATCCTCCTCAGGGTCAAAGTCAGGGTTCTCACTTGGTGGCAGTGTGCGGAACAGGTTCGCAGAGATCTGGGGGGACAAAAACGTACAGTTAGTAATAGAGTTTGTGTACACGTATGAATTAAGGAAATCTCGTATCCAGAGATTCTTTTAAAACGAAACCTAACATCATAAATATACTGCCTAGATATTACATTGTAGTGTATCATTTAGTTGAAGTTCAGAAATACACAAGACATAATACTTAAATTTTAAACCAAAAGATTATGATGCTAGGGGTTAAAAATAAAATAATTTCAAGTGCAATAAAAGAAACTTTCTTCGAAAAGTCACGCGCCTAAATTGTCACGCAACCCATCGTACACTTGTGTAATGCAGCACAGTATAACTACCAGGGGTTATTGCTACGGTATTTTTTTTACGATCTCATAAAAAAAAAGTTTAAAAGTGCACTTTGACTGTGTCATTTTGTCATAGGTCAGCAGCAGCAGTGAAGGTCATATTAAAAACACATCTTCCCCCTTTCATAATGATGTTGCAAAACTATGACTTGACCAATTGTACCGATCAATATGAGTAACACATTCTTTTAATGGGCACATAGCCAAACTTCGATTTGACCTCACTATTCTACGTTAGAGCTGCGTTAAAAATTAACTCAAACTTTTTGTCTGTAACATTGAAATTTTATCTATGCAAAATGATGCGCAGCTAAAAAGATTTAGTATCATAATATATTTATACATATATAATAATATTTAAATATTACTATAGAATTAGCTCCCCATCTTGTTTCACTACCCGTGATATCGAAGATAACCAATAAGTCTCCATAAAAATATGCCCGAGGGCCTGCAGCAGCCCTCTCGAGCCTCCCCCTAAGTGAGCCCAGGGGTCAGCAGCCAGGGCGGACTCACCATCTTGATGATCTCGGGGTAGACGGGCTCGGTGAGCACCCCGCGCCCCGCCGTGATGTAATCCACCAGGTCGTTGAGCGAAGCGCGCTTGATCTCCTTGCCCTTGAGGTCTGCCACGGGGTCCATGAAGTCGAAACCCACGCAGCATTGGCGCAGCTTCCGGATAAACAAGTCCTCCTGCTCCATAGACGGAACATCTGTAAACAAAAACAAGATTCGTTAGCATACAGGTAGCCGTAGTGAAAAACAATATGTTGAAAATTACGGATATTTATATGGATTTTTAAGTGTAAGGAAGAAGACAGTGGAAAAAGTAGGATTTTTAGCAGTAAGAAAAAGAAATTTTTGTAAAAAGTTTTCGATTCAAAATCAATGGTTTCTCTCACTAAATGTTACTGTCAAAATAATGTTCTCTCTATTAAAAATAGTAAATATTGTTGTTTATGTTATTAAAAAGTCACTTTAATGCGTGGAAAAGTACCAGATCAAATTTGATGAGAGTAACAAGAGTATTGTTTATCGTGTTTACAGCATGAGTAAAAATTCTAGCATCTCTCACTACAACCAATACAGCTGAGATAGATTTTCCTCGTCATTATATTTGATAATACACACCTTTAAAAAATAAATTACGAACGCACACCCTTTTTCTCCATTTTGTAAAAAAACAAGATACTTTAAAAAATGATAAAACATTAAAGTCGTAATTGATTATAATATTAACATAATGTTACTAATTAGTACTTCAACTTGCCGACAACATCACTACAGTACCTTTAGTCATAGAGTAGTAAATCCTGTTCTCCAAAGCCAATCAATTAACTTATGGTTGAATCTGCAGCCAAGTTATGAGTCATACATAACATCTGTATGATATACGTCGACTCTATAATCATCAGACGTATTGAACTTTCACCTTTTGATTGGAGGTGTGTAACACTACTGCCACTGTAGCAAGCAGCTAGCTCACTCGACTCGCCGTCGCTTTAGCTGCTTTGCTACCATTTACTCTAACGTCCTCTACTGCTGCTGCTAGCGGCTCGTATATGGAGTGACGTCATTACAGCCCCTCCCCCCTACCATCGTGGTAACCATGGAAACGGGCTCCAGCGGGCCACAACCCCCTACCCTGCAGGCCCAACAGGAGTACGTACTAGCAAACTCGTCGTCGTCGCTACTCTGTCTATATAACAGCAGCTACTAACCTCTGTCCGACTAATAAAAAGCACATCGTGTGCACGTATACATTCTACCTTGATGAAGATTTAACTCTAGGCTAAAAGACGACAAACTCTATGATACTTCAAAACAATAGAGACATTTTGTTATATAATATAATATAGTGTCATGAATATAAGAAGCTAGTCTATTGTCTCATATATAATATACACTTCTTATTAGATGCTTATATTTATCAAGTGTCTTTTTATAAAAGTCTACATAGTTATCCGACGAATAAATATAATTATATATTAATATTAATATATACCGGTATTAATTTTATATATATTTATTTAGCTGTCATTCATGGGCATTGTAATTATTTTATAAGTATAATGATCGAAGTTAGTTTTCTAATGATAGAAAACGCTCCTCTTGATTTTAAGAAGACAAACAATCTTTGCAATGATATAAGTGCGTGACTGCCGCCAGAATACACACCGACACGAACTGACAGTGAGTACGGAAGTGCTTACTCCTAAAATAGTATATTTTATGTTCTCTTTTACTCTGCAAAATTGCTGTCATCTGCATAGGCGTGGCTTACACAGTAACAAAAAGTAATATATTTAGAACATGTTCAATTTTACAATTTACGAATTTGCACTAATTTGCAGTGTTAAAATACATCAGATATGTACAATAAAAACTGATTCACTAAAAACGTCATCCCTAAATGTATAACTTCTACATAAAAAAAAAATGAAAACACGACAACCCCTTGTATGCAAAATATACATTTTTTTTCTGCCGTGTACTCAAGCAGATTAGTGATGATTACTCCGGTCCGGTGCCGAGCTATAAGGCTGACTGGGGACGATTGCAGGGTTGGAGCTTAGGGATGATCCGTGCTAGTGTTCTCCAAGTGACGTCACCAGCTCACGGCTCCAACAAGTGGAGAACGTCACACAAAGAGAAATTACACGGCTTCGACCATCAAACAGCAGCCGCTGTTTACTTTGTAGTTCATTGTGGTGATAATACATAAAAATATAAAATTAATTGTAACTATGTAAGATATGTAAATTTGTCATAATTTATATTATATGGGCTCATTTTATTTGGTCCATTTACTCATGCTAAAATTGTCTCATGATTCTACCACAAAAACATTGAATGTATATTAGAGTATATAAATTAATATATTATTTTAAATACTACATTGTATTTGTGGGGGCAAGGGGGAACCTACATTTTTAAATTTGTAATGTATATTAAGGTAGAGATAACGCCGAACAGCTGATCGACGTAATGCCCTTTGATTAACATGTAAACCTTAGCAAATTGACAAAAATTCTGAAAATTTTTTGAGAGGCAGATATTAGTGCCTAAAAGCCATAGAAAAAATTTCAAAACGATTTAACGAGCCGATTTTTTTTAATTATTTTTTTTAATTTTCAGCATAGGGCTTTCCCATGGAGAGCCAAACTAAAAAATTAATTTAAAAAATCGGCTCGTTAAATGTTTTTGAAACTTTTTCTATGTCATTTAAAGGCACTATATAATATCTGCCTCTAAAAAAATTTCAGAATTTTTGTCAATTTGCTAAGGTTTACATGTTAATCAAAGGGGATTACGTCGAACAGCTGTTCGACGTTATCTCTACCTTAATGCTTTCAAACCAATCAAAGATAGTTAAATTATCTGTAGCCTCTACATTATATGGCTATATTACATCCAGTAAATATAAAAGCGAACAGCATACGTGCAAACGTTGTCAATGGTGCTCATGACCTCTCTATATCGATCCTGTAAATATAAATATACAGGGTCAAACCTTATGAATTGATAATTCCAAGCGACAATTATTATATCAATGGCCGCATTGTGAACTCGATTAAACAGAAGGGCTATTGCGATTGGCTGTATAGCCAGACTTTACTCGTTGTGTGTGGCTCTCAATCTACTCCACATTTCGTCGGCTAAGTACTGCTTCAATCCAATTCACATAATATAATTATTATAGTGAAGATATCAAAACAAGTCTGCTTTAAAATCAAACTGCATAATATGTATGCGACATGGCCTTGATTATATCATTACAATGCACATGCAGTCGGATCAAAACAAAAATAGGATAATATTATACTAATTTATTTAAGTGTCTATATAGAGAGAGAAAAATTAAAAGGACAAATTATTGTTATCAAAGTTGAGCGGATGCAGAGCAAATAATACTAAATAGACTTAAAATTTTATATTGTAGTACATTTGAGAAAAAGAAAAAGAAAAAAAAAAAAAAAAAAGAGACAGAGACAGAGACTTGACAACAATTTTTTATTATCAGTGAGCCATGGCGCAAGTTCACGTCGGTTGATAATGCAACCATGTGACGTCACAGGTGCGAGTGTAGTGACTTGGCCTGTATGTAATCCACCACTCCTCCCACGTCTCTCGGGGCTGTGTCGATCTGCTTAACGCTACGAGGATTACATCTCATCTCGACCGTAACAACATAAACCCCGAGCACGGAGAACTACGTCGCATCCTCCAAGTACAGCCACAGACAAAAATCTTTAGTGCAAGTGCGGAATAACCAATTCCTTGTTCACTTCGAACGATGTGAAACAAATCCACTCGGAGCTATAGTTTCGTCCACAGGTGTACTATATTCACATTTGGTTGCTGCGAAGAAGGGTGCTCGTCTAGACTCCTAATTAAGCAAATATTGTGTATTGGTTCTTCAAATATTATTTTAACATTGATATTAACTGCAGGTAATGTCAGTATATTTCAGTAATAAAAATACCTTTCTTGTTTAGTTTCTAGAATTATATAATATAATATAGAATTTAAAATTTATGTGAAATGCAAATTATTTCTTCGTGTTACGGTATACTTGAGCTTCTACTGTAGTAGTACCTGTAAGTTAAAATCACAAAAAGTTATATTTTATTTATAAAATTATTAAGACATTTAATTATATATTATTATTATATATATTACATATATAAGCCAGAGTAAAATATTATCCTTATATATATTTAAATGAAATAGTTATAGCATTTTTTTTTTCTCATTTTATAATTTTATAATGAAATGAATTTGATAAAAAAAAAAAGAAGGCAGAAATGTCATAATAGTAAATCATGCATTTATAATGAATCACTTACTCTTACATGCATGAAAAGTAATATAATGAGGGTAATGAGAATTATAGATCGATTTTAAAACTGATTTCATGTAATAACCTGCAGCACATTAAGGGTAGAGAAAAAGCTAGAACTTGAATCGAGAGCTTTCTCCCTCACATACTTCTATACGTATGCTCACCCCTGTGAGAGCAGAGGACTAAAAGCCTTTCATCCTCTCTTGTTCAGATGAAATAAGGCGGATTGGAACAGCTCAATAAATAGATCGACACCTTTACGTGGAAACTCGCCGCGTTGAAACGAAAACTACATCAATCACGTTATAACTGTACATCCAAAAAGTAAATAATATGCAGTGGTATAAAGAAACAAAACTTAACTTTAGTTTATTGCATTATACCTCAAGGTGTTTAAGTTTATAAGTTTTCAATGGGATGTTGAAACTGTCAAAAAAATCCTCTTATACAGAGATATTCAAGAAGAGGGGGAGGGGGGGACGGAAGCTTTTGTGTTTTTGTAATAATAATTTCGATCAGAGGATCTATGAGAACTTGAACTTATCTGATTTTTTTTATAGTTATTTAAAGCATATTTTGAAATGACGAATATTAGGAAGATAATTGTGTATTACTGATAGTTAAATATGATTTTCAATTCCACACTGCAGGGTCATGTAACATTTATCTTTTTTTTTTTTTTTTTTCAATCGTCCAATAAAACTTTTTTGTCGTATGCATACAGCAGCAGCATTCTTGGTAGGTATATGATATAACGAGGCAGTGTGCCAAATATAGAACTCGTTTATTTTTACATAAATCTGAGCTGCCAGTCGTCAGTATATTATAGTATACACTGTACAGTGAAAACGCGCCGCCCCTGCCACGTATTTAAACCACATGTTAAGTGCTGGATGGATCAACTCAGTATATCACTTGCTTATCATCAGCCTTGTTTTATCATGTTAAATCAAGAGCACAATACCTTCTCAATTACATAACTTTTGTATTTCCTATATAATATAACATTACGATATGTACTGGTATACTTCTGGTAGTAAGTCTAAACCATCTCAATACAGTACAGGGAGCACCATCATATCATGCTGCTGATATGTTGAAGGATCTTTATAAAGTAAAAGCAACTCTCGATCAATTAATAATATTAATATACTCACTATAAGTACGACAAACTTCATTATCAGTAAAATATTCACTTCTTGTTGTTGTTTTTTACATCGGCTTCAATGTTTTATTCTGACTGGGAAAAAAAATAATGTTATATTTGTAATGGTTGTATTATATAAGTACGTAGATTTATTGTAAATTTTCACGGCTATTACGCAATGACATGAATATCTTCTTACATATTCCCCTCAAGACAAACGATGAGATAAGCACAGGGAGGTACTCCTTCACGAGTACCAAAACATCCTTATCTACAGAGCATTAATTGCAGCAGTCAGCAGTGATTACGAGCGTCGAGTATGATTCTGCAGAAGTGCAGAGTAAAATATTGCCGCGTGTGGCGCCAGCGAAATTAGCAAGCCTCGCAATCTCGAATCATGCATGGTCAGTGTGACAGTTAACATTTCTGTAGCTCCAAGAAAATTAGTAATAACAAATACAAGTTTTGTTTGATTGTTTGTTTTAATCGGCTTAAATTAACACAGCGGATGAGGCATCAGCTGGTTAACATAAAAAAGATACAGTAATAAGATAGTAACTAATCACACTATATTTATTTTATAAAAAATCTAATTTTGAGAAAATGAGGCAACTGCTATTGAAACCATGCAAATTCAATTAATTTCTACATGCACGCTATTGTTTGCAGTTGGGTGAAGAAAAAATTAGCAGCCCTGCTGCTCTCTTTTGATGACATGATTATTTTAAAGTTCTGAAGCAATTTGTTCAATACCATAAGACTAAATATTATATTTTCTTTACAAAAAGTATACGCTGAATGCAATAGTAAGCAAAGTGCGAGACAAAAGCGCGAGGTATCTTGACAACAACGGCGCTCAGCCCCCCGCGGCATCCTGTGCACACTTTTAGAGGCGCTAGATGGTAAATTATTCAGTGTGACCTGGCGCCTGCATAAACGTAAGTGTCGTGGTGCAACCGTGCTGTGAACCACGGTATGTTGCAGCTTCACACGGACTCGCAGTTATCGATAGAAAGACATTAGCGACGAATGACGATATTTTTCTAATTTCAAATATTTATCATTATATTGCATGAGACTCCTAAGTGTATAAACCAGAGTAAAGCAATACGCAATTAATCATACAGTATCTGAGTTATTTACTTCCTGTTTAAGTGGGAAATATCATTTTGTTTTACAAAAGCATTGCAAAATCAGACCTTATATATATACGTTTCCACATGTTCTTTCATTGCAGTGGGAGTATTATAAATATTTATAGTCTTAATACTGTTAGTGTTATAATATGCTATTGTATTTTATTACATTTCTATAGGTACTGCAACAAATAAAGGTGTCTTGAATAGAGTAATATAATAAAGACATTTTCAATTAGTAAACAATACATATAGTAATACAGAAAAACATCGCAGTTCTAAGAGTTCAAAGATGCAACACTTTTAATTAAAGAATATTTTTGTTGCATTCAACATACATTGCTCAGTGAAGCGTACTGTACAGTACAAGCCATCATGCTGACCGTATAATAACTGTATAATTTGCATTCTTACAACACCCGGTATACACAATATAGACATCATGTGCCACACATATAAAGCTGTGACAATAAAATTGTCTTTATATTATACACCACTGTATTGATTATAAAATTACAGGGGGACACTTTCTCTCAGTACATATAATTATTTAATATATATATATAATATATATATATATATATATAATATATCTTCTACATAAAACTATAGAGCACTGTACTATTATATTCGCACATACATTCATAATTTTCATATAGAAAATAATGTTGACTCAACTATTTTAATTTAGCTTTCATCAACAAAACAAAAATTCACTTACCCTTCATAAAAAAACAATTGAATCGTGTATTATCATGTTATATTATAGATAATATAATATTGAAATCACGATCAATACAATTTAATTGAGTTATATTAAGAACGATTGACGTCACAGAATGTACATTATTTTAAATATGTATGTCATAACTAGGAGAGTCAATCACTCACATTTCACATGCAATCAGTCTCTGGCGTTTGCTGCAGCTGCACTAAGTGCATATAATATGTGGAGCACCAATACATCACAGCAAGCAATTGCAATGCACGCCTCTGACTGTAGTTATAAAATGAACAGCTGTTGGCCTAGCTCTTACTTATATGTAGGTATTACATGGGCAAATATGGCCAACAATCCAAACAACAGACACTTATCTTCATCATCTACTATTTACGACGACATATACAGAGTAAATAAATAATATGATTGCTGCATTTGCAGAAACTTTTCCATATAATAGAATAATTTGCATAAAAGCTGTATGCAATTTTTTTCCCCTCTTATAAAATAACTACTTTGCATGAAAGAAGGATAAAGAAAAAATTTCTAGTTGACTTTGTTATAGACTATAATATACTTTAGCTTAAGATACGTTCCACGTAAATGTGTTGTTTTTATATGATGTTTTGTTTCGTGAAAAGTAAGCTTCCAGGGTTCTTTATTGACATTGCTCTTGTATCTACTTAAGTAAAAAAACTAAACACAACGTAGGAAAAGGAAAGAGGAGGAAAATTTATAGTCTTCAAGAAATAACTCATTGTTTTTTTTTTATATATATTTTTTTACTAAAAATGTACCTTGCGACTTGTTGGCATGAAAAATTTATTACTTAATGCTCACCTATCATTCTCACAAATCTAAACAAAGCAGATCAGTATCTCTTGTAGATATACTCTGCATGTAGAAGAAATTTAGTAACTGCTGTGTTTTTACTTTTTACTGTATATAATATAAAATAGATCCATGTAGTTCTTTACATAAACACGACATCATTCTATTAGTAAACGACAGTCAATTACTTGAAGGGTTCTCTAGTAATTTAACTATATTTTAAGTTAATATTATCTAAGGTGGCATGCTATTAAAAAGAAACCATTATTCATTTTTAACTTTAAAACTTGCAGACTTAAATAGCTTTAATTAAATATGATATAATTTATGTAAAAAAAAAAGAGCAAAAATTTAACATTTAAAGTACAAGATTATTAATTTATACAGTAGGAAGTAGGCAACACATTTCGTGCGTTTATATTTATATAACAATTGAATGTAACCAACAACAACAGCAATTAGGGTGTAATTACGTACATGTGAGCACTTGTATTTCAGTCAGCATTGTAGTACTCCACTCGTCGTCGACTACGTTTATCTCACAATATGTTGATGAGTCCCTGGTACCAAGCAGCATCTTGTTAGTACATACGAGAGGAGAGCTATGTGCATGGTCACCTGCTTCTGCTGGTCTCTCTCCCTTGTGTGATACTGACTGACCGACGCTCGCCGCCGCTTTCATGGTTGTACCCTTCAATTGCTCGGCCAATCGCGCTAACTAACCACCGATTATCACGCTTTAATGAACCAAATTTTCACACCATCGCACCTTTTGCTTTTGCACCCCCATAACAAAACTATATCGATTGTCAGCCTCAATCTCTTGTGTCAGTATATGGCTCATTCCATTTATCTAGTTTTTTTTTTTTTTAATAATAATAATTAGTTAATTGAAATCACAAAATAATAAACACTTCCATTCATGCGCAGAAAATTTAAATTTTAAAGAGTTCAAGATGACCTTTATAAAATTCAATATATACAGTATATGATAACATTGATAACTATAAATAGAACAAAAGAAGATTTGAGGCTGTATGTATTATGTTATTGGTCTCACAGCAGCATATGACTGCTGAGGGAACATGCGGAAACGATATTTAGAAAGGTCGTGTAACGACATCATCTATATACCATTTCCCGAAAGATAGCCTGTTTAAATTACCATCCCATGAGTCATTGAAGAATTCTTTTTTAGTTTAAAAAAGCGAGTTAGCCATACTTTTTAAGGTAGAAAACAGCTAGTTTATCTTACCTATATAAAACAATAAAAAAAAGTTTTCATTGCTATCTTACTATTATGTAAAATAGTTCTAAATGTGACTATTAATGAAGAAATTTAATGCAACAGAATAAAATAATATTCCGAAGCATGCGGCCCGCGTGTCTGCCAGCAAGGAGCTTTTTATTGATATTACGGTGATTTGAATTTTGAGATAGGAGGGGATTTTTATCAAGTCACGTGACGAGTAAGGAAAAATACCATCATACACCAACAGAAATCATAGTAAAACTACAGAAAATTACATTTAACTATCTTATTGGATACATTAAATTTTTATCTTCAAATTTGTCATCCTTTGGCACTTGTACTATAAAAAGCAAGGATTTTTATTTTTTTAAAGTTATTTAAATTCAAGGATTAATAAATATTCCAACAAGGATAGTATCTTTATTTTTATCACTTTGAATTAAGTGAACTGAAGAGGCTGCTAATTAAAACTAAACTCCCTGTGAAAGCGGAGTACCATGACACAGGGCAGAGAGCAACAATGTACGCCTGCAACCTATAAATTGCAATAGCAACTTTTGTACACCCTTCGTATAACATTATAACATCATTGCTCCCTATATAGGATGACTGTTTCCATACATGTACTAGTTTTTAGGCTGCGGCATCTGCTGGGATGGAGACATGTAATACAGGCTGATGGGGCGAAATGACTTTAAGTGCCGAATAAAAATCAACAAAATAAAATTACGGTCACTTTTTCCATTTTTTTCCGATGCGGTTTTCAACACAATGACATCTCACATCAAGAAAAAAATATATATAATAAGATGGTAGGTTTTATACAGTAAAAATCGATGTGTGTGAGTGCTGACGACAGAAGAGAAAGGTTGGTCGGTGTGAATGCTGCGGAGTGAGTTTGTGTGTTTAGTGACATTGTATTCTCGAACGAAATGACCGATGGCGGCGCTGTCTGCAGAGTGATGACGTCACAAAATGGCGGACGTAATGCGGCTCGAAAGAAATATGGAGTATGAAAAGCAGGTTAATAATTTGATAATGTGCGATTAGAAGCTTACATACAAACGTAAAATTTGACGCACCAGCTGTCAAATTAAATTCAGGGGCTTTACAATATTATTGGAGCCAATCGCACCCCTTTCAGGGGTGTTTTTTTTCCCCCATAGGAAATACGAAAAGTTTTTCCAATGAATATGACCGAGATGTAACAATTTGAAAATTTATAAGAATTTTATGGAGAAAATTTCATACAATAGGTAATTAATTTACACCTCTGAAATAATTAATTAATACAGATTCATTACCACACCCCCGTGGCACCACCTCTACCACGCACACCCCTGGAGTGCTACCCGGCCGTACCCCGTTATTCAGACCTATTAGTATTTTCCACTTTTTTTAATAAACGAGCTAAAATTATAAAACTTAATTTTCAAGGGGTTATCAACCCTCCTGAACCAAGAAATAATTTTAGATTTTCTCCCCGACGCACCCTTGAGTGTTAGATAACTACCCTTAAAACCCATTTTCCTTAAAAATTGTGCTAAAATTATGAAATTAATTTTCAAGGGGTAATCGACCCTCCTAAACTAGAAAATAATTTTAGATTTTCTCCCCGACGCACCCCTGAGGGTAGAGAACTACCCCTAAACTCCACTTTCCTTAAAAATTGTGCTAAAATTATGAAATTTATTTTCAAGGAGTAATCGACCCTACTGAAGTCGGAAATAATTTTAAATTTTCTCCCTGACGCACCCCTGAGGGTGGAGACCTACCCCTAAAATCCACTTTCCTTAAAAATTGTGTTAAAATTATGAAATTAATTTTCAAGAGGTAATTGACCCTCCTGAACTCGGAAATAATTTTAAATTTTTTCCCCGACGCACCCCTGAGGGTGGAGAACTACCCCGAAAATCCACTTTCCTTAAAAATTGTGCTAAAATTATGAAATTAATTTTCAAGGGGCAATCGACCCTACTGAAGTCGGAAATAATTTTAAATTTTCTTCCCGACGCACCCCTGAGGGTGGAAAACTACCCCTAAAATCCACTTTCCTTAAAAATTGTGCTAAAATTATGAAATTAATTTTCTAGGGGTAATCGACCCTACTGAAGTCGGAAATAATTTTAAATTTTCTCCCTGACGCACACCAGAGGGTGGAGACCTACCCCTAAAATCCACTTTCCTTAAAAATTTTGTTAAAATTATGAAATTAATTTTCAAGAGGTAATTGACCCTCCTGAACTCGAAAATAATTTTAAATTTTCTTCCCGACGCACCCCTGAGGGTGGAAAACTACCCCGAAAATCAATTTTCCTTAAAAAATATGCTAGAATTATGAAATTAATTTTCAAGGGGTAATCGACCCTACTCTGAAGTCGGAAATAATTTTAGATTTTCTCTCCGACGCAACCCTGAGGGTAAACGGCTACCCACCATATCCTTCTTTCTTAATAATCGAGTTGAAATTGTGAATTAAATTTTTTTCGGGATTAATCGTAATTTTTCATAGAAAAAAAATATATCAGACTCGCCTCTTTACTTTTTTGCAGTATGATGATGGATGTCCACCGTTACAATAATTACATGGCGTGAAGGCTCATGTTGTGGTCTGCACAATGAGGCTATGTGTGACATTAATTAACAACTGAAGTGTGACCATCAATTCCACATAACTTCTATCACTTTCAGCTCGTCAATGGTCTCAAATCTCTTTCTGAAGCAAATGGTTTACAAGAAGAGATTTGAGACCAATTGACGAACAGAAAGTGGAGATAAGACGTTGCATGGAATTGGTCACAACTCAGATGTTAGAGGCCATGCACCTACACACATAGCCTCGTTGAGCGGACCAACATGTGCCATCACGCCAATTAACGGTGCTGAACACATTGAGTGAAACCATCATCATACTGCAAGTGAAGAAGTGAGTCTGGGATACTTTTTCTCTGAAAAATTTCGATAAATCCCGAATAAAAATTTAATTCACAATTTCAACTCGATTATTAAGAAAGAAGGATATGGTGGGTAGCCGTTGACTCTCAGGGTTGCGTCGGGGAAAACGTCTAAATTTATTTCTGAGTTTCAGAGGGGTTAATACACACTTGAAAATTTAATTTTTTTATTTTAGCACAATTTTTAAGGAAAATGGATTTTAGGGGTAGGTTTCCACCCTCAGATGTACGTCGGGAAGAAAATCTAAAATTATTTCCGACTTCAGTAGGGTCGATTACTCCTTGAAAATTAATTTCATAATTTTAGCACAATTTTTAAGGAAAATTGATTTTCGGGGTAGTTCTCCACCCTCAGGGGTGCGTCGGGGAGAAAATCTAAAATTATTTCCGAGTTCAGGAAGGTCGATTACCCCTTGAAAATTAATTTCATAATTTTAGCACAATTTTTAAGGAAAATTGTTTTTCGGGGTAGTTCTCCACCCTCAGGGGTGCGTCGGGGAGAAAATCTAAAATTATTTCCGAGTTCAGGAAGGTCGATTACCCCTTGAAAATTAATTTCATAATTTTAGCACAATTTTTAAGGAAGAATGTTTTTCGGGGTAGTTCTCCACCCTCAGGGGTGCGTCGGGGAGAAAATCTAAAATTATTTCCGAGTTCAGTAGGGTCGATTGCCCCTTGAAAATGAATTTCATAATTTTAGCACAATTTTAAAGGAAGATTGTTTTTCGGGGTAGTTCTCCACCCTCAGGGGTGCGTCGGGGAGAAAATCTAAAATTATTTCCGAGTTCAGTAGGGTCGATTGCCCCTTGAAAATGAATTTCATAATTTTAGCACAATTTTAAAGGAAGATTGTTTTTCGGGGTAGTTCTCCACCCTCAGGGGTGTGTCGGGGAGAAAATCTAAAATTATTTCCGAGTTCAGTAGGGTCGATTGCCCCTTGAAAATTAATTTCATAATTTTAGCACAATTTTTAAGGAAGATTGCTTTTTGGGGTAGTTCTCCACCCTCAGGGGTGCATCGGGGAGAAAATCTTAAATTATTTCCGAGTTCAGGAAGGTCGATTACCCCTTGAAAATTAATTTCGTAATTTTAGCACAATTTTTAAGGAAAATTGTTTTTCGGGGTAGTTCTCCACCCTCAGGGGTGTGTCGGGGAGAAAATCTAAAATTATTTCCGAGTTCAGTAGGGTCGATTGCCCCTTGAAAATTAATTTCATAATTTTATCCCAATCAGTAAGAAAAAGTAACAATTATTTAATATCATATGGATCGACATATACATATTATGCATATATACCACGCGCCGGGCGCAAGACTCTATTTAAAGCAAATGACACGGTGTATGGTCACATTTATCTGTTATTTTATTTATTAAGACTAATATTTAACTTTATTATGATAATTAAAAATTTGCAAGTGGATAATATTATATAATCACGTAAATTAACTCAGGAATGGTATGTTGTTCCTATACTGTTATGAACAGCTAGCCGCATTCTAGTAGTTCACACTTTTGGCCGCTAGAGGGCTGAATTTGGTTGCGTTCGCGAATAGCGGTGGCTGCTGCTGCTGGTGGCCCGGCCTACTCGCTACTGGCTGGTGGTATTGATTGCCTCGTCGTCCTCGTGACGAACAACGAGCGTGCACCAGTAGCGAGGAGGGACACCGTCTCAGTGTCTGCCGCCGCGCAGTCTGCTGCCGATACCTTACCACCATGGTGCTACTGCTGGATGCTCGCAGCCACGTGCCCCATATGACAACCAAACTTGAAAGAAAAAAATTACACTTTTCTTATTGCAAGTTATCAAAACTAGATCCAACCAATTTCTTCACTCCTTTGTTTTGAGAAAACAAGATAATCCAGTTTCATATTTGCGACATTAAAATGTTAGTCGATACCTACGATGGCTGTCAAAGTTAACAGTATACAGCTGTCAGACACAATGTAGTCTGAAATGAGCGCGTAAACGAAGATTTTCTTCATAAGTCTTCTTGCACAAATTTTAAACCTTCGATGACAGTTCAATAATATAACATGACTTTTTTACACCACGGGTAAAATACATGCAGTGTACTTCATTCAACCAGCTGTTTTTCCGGGCATGGAAGATCAATAAAAAAGTTAATAAAATTTGAAGACAAGAAATACGCACTCATAATTTTTAATAAAAAAAAAAACAATCGTTGTAAAATAATTAAATGTGGTTCAAAAATTATTTGGCAAAATATAAAAAATAAAACGTGTGTATATGACTATCATCGCAACGTTCGTTTTATTTTTTTCTCTTATTACATTTTAACACTTTCATTATCATACAGTTTACTCTACATGAGGTGCGAAACATTAATTCAAATCAACATGAACGTGTTAATGTTTTGCATGTTAATTTTGAACGCGAATTGCATGTCAAATATAGAAATAGGTGGACTTTCGAGAGGCTCTCTACTGTATGCATAGACGCATATTTAAAAAGAAAAGAAGTAATCATGGATCTTTTTGTATTCGTTCGAGTCACTGAAACGACTTTTTATTTTTCAATAAACATAGAACAGAAACGCAAGAATATTAAAATATGCACTTCAATTGACATGTGCTGCGGATATTGCTGAATTGCTGAATAAAACAACATATTGATTATATATCTTGCAAAAAAATATTTTTAAAAAAACTTAAAGTCTGCTCTGTTTTAAAATTTAGTTTAGTAAACTTTAGTTTTCGTTTTTATTAAAATTTTATTTACTTCAATACAATTTGAACCAATACAGACAATCAATACGTAACATCCTCCATTGAAATAAGTGTATCTTTTTGCAACACAAACCTTTGTATAATATAATATAATACTCAAATTGACAATAGTGAACTCTAAAAATATTGTATTTTTATTCCTATAATATAACATACTGTATGCATTATACGAAACCCACATCTATTAGGAAACACCGGCGAAGGAAACAACTAGAGCCTTCAACAAAAAACATTTTAATTATATCTGTGTCTCGTATTTGAGTGTATCTATATCACATTCTTCTCAATATCAAAGTGAAGTATAAATTAAAATAATTTGAGCTGCAGTAGTAATAAGCAATAACAAAGAATCCTTAATGCTATAAATGTTGTTAAATGTTTGCTTGTTATATTTGCATGTGGTCTACGATAACATGGCAAAAAAAAAAAAAAAATCAATGAAAATGTGCTGCTTAAATAGTTTCTAAAAACTGATGCTATACTTTTCTTTTTTTTGTTGATATCATTAGGTTGATAAAAAACTATAAGCTCTTATATTTAATTAAATAATTATCATACATTAAGACCACTATATCATAACTAGTTTGTGTTTAAGTAACACCTTACACACTACTTCTTTGAGTACGCATAGTTTAGGCACGACATCACGCTAAAGTATGGCATGCAGACGGGCGTGTTTACTGCACAATTAACAACTTTCGAGCGTGTCACGCCCCCTCTATAGTGCTCCGTGTGTTTGTCTGGTTGACTGCAATGCACGCGGCAGCGGCAGCAGCAAGCGTGCCATAGTCTAGCAGTCGCGATCAATGACAAAGCCGCTTCATTCACATCGTATCAGCACAACGTGCCTACACCGCATCTACTGCAATGTTAACTATACCAAAATGATAATTACTAATATATAATATAAATTTAATATATCGCGCATGCAATGTGTTACCCACGTCTTAATTAAATTATTTAATAATTGTGTCACGTTATTATTTTCATTGTAGATTTAGTGGCATAGGCTTGTATAGAGGAAAGAGAAACTACAATGATGTTACCAAAAAATAAATAAATTAAATAAATAAAAGAGGACTGAAGATAGATGCACTTAAATTTGCATGCGCTTCAATTTGAAATCACTCTTGGACGTGATAGATTGTCTCTGCACATCAATCATTACTTCATATAAAAATTTTGAGATAATAAAAGAGGACACTTCGTTTTGAGATAAAATTTACATGGCTTACGAAACAGCGAGCAAGAACGACGTGCATTTGATTAGTTTCTGCATCCTGCTGCACTCCATGCAGCACACTGGGTCTTATAAAACTTTTCCAGTATAAAAGTTCATTATTACAAAACTGGTACAATGAAACCATGCACGATTTCCGTATGCATATTAAATGAACACCAAAGATAAGGAAGGGAATGTAGTTCTAAGTCTGCACCGATGTTATCAGTAGTGATGGCTCTTTTCAACTTATTAAAACTTTTTTTTCAGTTATATCTAATCAGTTTTATCTTTATAAGACTATCAAGCAACACATACTAAAGACAAGCAAGATATAGGGCCGTTGCAACTTCACATCTTAGGCTTTTCTTTTTTCCCTTAACAACATTTCATTATGCTTGCATACCATGATAATTTTAATATATTTTTATGTTAGCCACTGATGGATTCTGTGTGCTCTTTTCCAGCGACTCCGTTCAAGTCATGTTGTTTCAACAATATTTTAAAAGCACAGCAACATTGACAGCTATTGAAAATAATAATCTACATAAAATTACTAATACTTTTGGGAATATGCACAACAGAACATCCCATGAAAAAAAAATAGACTATTCCATATAGATTTAGCGACAACATAAAATAATCCGCGTACAAAATTATGACTTCCAAAAATGAATAGTATTAATAATATACAAATTCACAATACATGATGTGCTTATATATAATACCAACTTATTAATAATATGTATATTTTTAACTGTATATACTCAATTCTTTAAAATAAAAACAAAATTTTCATTGGCAGCCACGCATGAATAGGCTTATTTATATCAAATGGGATGATATACAATAACAGACTAAACTGACTGTGATTGAAAAAACAAAACAAATATATATGTATATATATATATATATATATATATATATATATATATATATATATATAAATTCTATTAAACTATCAATATTTAACTATGTATTTAATAATGGTCTACAAAGACAAAGACAAAGACTGTATACTGAGGTAAACAGTTTTGCTACAAAGAAAAATGTCAAACGTATATAGTGTTGACAACTTGAACAATGTATTTATCCGTGTATGCATGTCGTTGGAGTAAAGAAAAAAAAATAAAATAAATATACTTCGTCACATATATAAATCATATTTAAATTAAGACAAATGCAGTAATATATATTATATATATTATATATGACGTTATACTGTACTGTATAACATTCTTGCATGGTATATTTGTTTCAATCGAAATGAGTTTATATAATATTATTATATTATAATATTTATAAATTTATATAATATTATCATATTATAATCAGTACAGATAATCTTCACGAATGACGCACATGGTGTGCCAATTCAATTATGATAATCAACATGCAAAGTTGTTATATTGGATGCAGCAAAGTATTGATTTTTCAGTAAAACATTTCAAAGTAAGGGTTCTAGAATATCTGAACGAATGCAGGTCAGACGTAATCCTTGAGGTGCGAGCAGGCAAGCAGCAGCCGCACGCTCCACTCGATATAATAGACGACTGCGACGTGGCGGTGAGCCAGACGCTAGGAAAACTTAATTAAGCTGGAGATAGTCCGCACCCTATACACACCCAGTCACGGCATAAATCTCGTACATACAGGAGAAGTGAGAGAAATCTAGCGATCACTAACCCCCATCGTCCATCGAAACCCAGGGCTGAATTCGTTATATGCATCACGAGGCAGAAAAATATTTGTACTTTTATTTATGTTTAATTTTAGTTGGTAGTCGAATATTAAAAATAAAAGCAAGTTAAGTCCACCAGATATTTTTTATGTATAAAATTTTCAGCAAGAAGTTGTCATGACCTGCAAGAGACACTTTTTTTTTTTTTTTTTTCAAGCTGTCAGGATAAGTTATGACTTACGAGTACACAAACTATTATACTGATGCTTTAGCAATAGAATACTCGTGGTGTCATAAAAGGAAACATTCTTTTTGTCGTATTAAATTATAATTATATAATCTTGGGTTACAGTTTTTATTACTAGTATTCTTATCAAAATTGCGCTGAAACTTATATAAATTCGCTTTTTCAGAGAAAAAGCCTGCCTGAAAAAGCCTGCAAATTATATATTTTTTTGGTTGACTTTTTTATCATAAATTTTATAAGACACATAATAACAGGCAAGTCGAACTATTGAGCTTTGATGCGAGCCAACTATGAAGGACCATATCATTACAGCACGAATTACGAGTGTTGTGACTAATGTATAGTTTTAGAAATATTTTTCATGCTGCGCCTGCTAGGATTGTTACTACGCAAAATGACGTACACCCGTGTCATGCAGTTTGCATGCTGCCCCTAAACACAAGAAAAATGAAAATACTTTCGAGAATTTGCTCCACGGTAGGCAGTTTAACGTCTGCTGAGATTCGCATTCTTTGCGTAAATATATATATATATATAAACAAAACATAAAGAATTCTTGCCAATCTTAAGTACATTGCCTTATTATTATTATTATTATTATTATTTTTGTTACAGGAAAGGTCTAGATATAGCATATAGATGCATAGAACACATACATATTTTATTATTTTATATATAATATGACAATTTTATAAATCCAAAGATAAGCAGACCTTAAACTTTTCACACAAAAAAGACAATTAAAATCTACGAAGAAACCAATGATGTGACGTAAAAATATTTCCTTTATAAACTTCTTGATGATATAATTTTACCCTACCCTTCTCAACTCTGCATGGACCGGACTATAGTTGAATCTGGCATGCACAACGAGACTTGAAACGTTTTGCTAGCGTGGATATAATAATATAACGTTGGGAGGCCCAGAACGACGATGAAGGCACGTGTCTTGCTACAGTCAAATTAATTTGATATTTCACCGGAAATGGAAGGTTTCCATCAATTTTCTTCCCATTTTTTCCTCAAAAATATTTTTCTTCGCAAAGTAAGTTGTAAATATTTTATATTATATGTTACAAATTCTGCAAATTTATAGAAATGTCAATACGAAGTCAAAAATTCTTGACGACTTCCTTAATGAATATAAAAATTAATATGACTGTATCTGGCCAGAAAGCCGACACGAATATGAAATAGATCTCACTGCTGCAGTCCAATCTCACCAAGTCTGAGAAGCCTGACAGCTCACCATAGCCTCGCCAATAGAAGGAAATCACACAAAACCACATCCAGCATTGTGTTCTTTTTGACACGATGTAAGGCCCTAGGTGCTTCTTATGTCTTTAGACGAAAGTATACCATATTATGATTATGACAGTTATTTTTCTTCTATTTTAAAACCATGAGAGGAATATAGAGAAGGACATTTTTCTCTCTTGATGGTTACGATTCCATGCATGGAAAGTCGTATATTTATGTAACATATGACTTGTAGAACATTTTTATCTTTATGCATACACGCAGAAATAAGTGGTATGCATACAATACTAATTTAGTAAATTACTTAAACTGTTTGCGTTGTCATTAAAACGTAATCCATCATCTTCATCTACGCAGCTAAAATTTCAGTGTATCAATTTCTATTTATTCGAGACATTTATTTAGCAGCTCATATCATATTTAAATAAAAATAAATCGGAAATTTCCAATTTCAAATATCATCATTTTAAATCATGTTAATTAAAATAAGATAGGAATCTGTAACATTTGAAACCCATGCATACGTATTAATTAAAACATGGTTTTGAGAAAGCAACACAAGCCATATCATTTTATTATTATAATAATAGTTGTTTATTGAGAATTATAAGGTTAATTTATAATATATAAGAAATACACGAATTTAACATGTTGCACGCACTTATTTGTATTGAAAAGATAAATACGTTTTGATTAAAGTTATCTGCTGGTAGTATACACAAAGCACTTTACACGTTGTCAAATCACGTATTCAAACGATAGGACGTTGACGTTTTTGAGAGAGTTGACAGAGACAGTTTATGATGACAGCTGATTGCTGAAAACATTAATATTATAAGTTCCCACGTTGGACATTTTAAAGTTCAAGAAAAAACTGATTCAGATTTTAGACATGGATTTATAATATAGGGGAGGGGAAAAGATAAAAATGGTATAAATTTTGCCACCAAGCATGATAATCTAAAAAATTCGGGATTCATTAAAAGAAAACACATAAAATAATTATTACGTGATGACTATATAAGTATATACTTGAGCAAGTTCCTGAATTGCATTATAAAATTATACGCGTTTGAGACACAGGAAAATTCTAGTAACTCCTTATTTGGTGGCTATGTAAAATGTAGTAAAAATATACTAAATTTCCATTGAATTATTAAGAGACATTTCCTTCAAGCACAGCATCCTTTATTTCTGTTATATATTAATTGACATAATATCATGCTTAACAATGAATGCTATACATATGACAGCTGCATGCATGCAGTAATCAAACCGCGCGTACTTGCATATTTTTTTTCAATACCTGACAAAGGTCATGAACTACGCTAATACTTTTAACATGACGTTATATTGTTGCAAAGGAATTTTTAGAGTAGTTAGTTCTCAACAAGGAGGGTGCTAGTATAGGACGAAAGTTAGGATGCGTGTGGCGCGCGCGGGAGCACCGAATTACCTCGGCGTGATAAAAATAGCGCCTAGCAGCAATAGCGGTAGAAGCAGCAGCAGCAACAAGCAGCAGGCGTAGCGAGAGATCACCGCCGCAGCTTCCGCGCCTCTCATCTTAAAAGACATGCCACCCCAAACCCGCACTTGGCAAAATACCGGAAACTAAACCAATCGGAACGACAGGAAAACAGAAGTGGAATGCATGCGGGGAAAAAAGACAGCTGATGAGCTTGACAAATTGCACACTAATTAGCGGTGATGTAATATGTATTTACTGAAAACTTTAATAATGAAGATAAAAAGTTGATATCTAGTTTTATTTAACAGGACAATGGACAACCTGCATGAATTTTTTTATTGCAGAAATAAATAGAAGGCACCAAATTATGCTACTCTGCTTTTATTACTATTGTATTTTATTATTTTTTTAGAGGTTTCCACGCCTCTTTTAAGTTCACCTTTTCACCTATATATATATATATATATATATATATATATATATATAATATATATATATATATATATATATATATATATATATATAATTATATATATATATATTGACGCTTCTTTCTGTACTTTCAATAATGTTTAAAAAATAATTCCCGGGATCTATATAAAAAATCTAAACCATCATGGCATAATATACCCTCTTTTCATTTGAACTGCGCAATAAAAAAAAATCATGCAGGTTATTGATTTCTATTTTTATAATATAATTTTTTTATAATTACGTTCATTTCAAGGTGTTAAAATTATAGCAACAACACTCGCTCACCAAAATATAACATTTAATTTTACTTGTCTTTGTTGATCAATAAAATTTAAATAATATAAAGAATAATAAAAGTTTCGTCTATGATACATCACAACATAATACGTAACTTTTCTATATGGTCTCTTTTGCTACTAACATCTAAATTTAAGAGAGAAAGACTGGCTATAACAGATGCCAGCAGTTTGCTATTTAAGACTTGAAGTAAAAGATGAGTAGGCTGCTTTAAGAAGGAGATAACGACATCACTACACCACATCACATAATTATGTCGCAGGTTGTGGTAAGCTCACTCTAAGGTATAAATTATGGGGATAGTTGATGATGATACCTAATCTTAAAGAGCACCATCAACACCTTGTGTCACCCTTGTTTGTTTTTTCGTTTTTTTTTTTTTTTTTTGAACGCCTCGTCAAGCTGCTCACACACGTCAGTTAATAAAAATTAACTTTGCCATTAATCTCATCATCAGTGTTGTGATATACGATAATAAACCTTACGAGCCAATGACATTTTTTGGAAGAACCTATATGGTGGTAACAGACGTTTAGCCGATTAAGTGACGTATGTCAACTATGTGACATAAATATACTGTTGAGGAGAAACATTCTAACTACGTCGCACACTGTAAACAATATATTATAGTATGTAACAAGCATTATTATATACACCTGCCGTGCGGTAAACATTTCTAAAAAGACGAAATTTTATAAAACAAAAAATTTATTATAAATTTTAACTAAAAGAAACTAATGAGAAATGCAAATAACAAGACATGAAATAAAATGACAAATGTAAAAACATTATAAAACTTCTAAATTTTTCAATTCATTTCCAATTTATGAATAATGTTTAAATAATGTTTTTATTTCACAAAAAAACAAAATATATTATAAAAGTCACATTTAAATATTTTATATTCCTTTTAGAAAAAAAATAATAATACTGGAGGATTACTCTATCCAATTTATAAATGTGTACTTTGTGAATGGCTCTTTTTTTTTTTTTACTTTTTACAATAAATCACTATAAGGCTTTTGATAGGTTAGTATGAGGTCACGTGAGTTATACATCCATGGGAAAAAAAATTACTTTCAGTTTCTTGGTTGTGCCTTTCTTACAAATCAGATTACATGTCAATCGGGGAGGTTCAATCTCGGGCAAAATTGGCAGTGAAGATTAGAAATATATATGACCGCAGCCAACTCCCATCTGCCTGCCTTGTGTACGTCACTGTCGTATTCAAGTGTAAAATGATGATAAGATTGCTTTTGGAGGAAAAAAAAAATACGGCTTTCTAACCCCAGGTGACGCAGCAACAGGCAATTATTTTCATTACTTAGAAGATCAGAAATACAAATTAAGTTTACGATTTACAAAAATGGTATTTTCGTTTAATCATGGCTACGTTTTTCTATTCTGAAATTCGATATCTGAGATCCTCTAGCTGATGTTTGCTCCCCGCCTCTCATGACGTCACAAATATTAGGAGATATCAGGCTCAAAATCGGACGTCCACGACCAATTTTTAAGCATGCCCAGTTGCGCTTTCCAGATCTCAGAGCTTTGGCGGGAAATATCTATATAGGGACGGAGCAAGCAGTCTGAGATCTTGGGTTGGAGATATAAAAACGCAGCCCTTAGCCCCTTATATATAGTATACAGTACATGAATTTGCTAATATACGGATTCATTATAATGATTATATCCATTTAGGTGGGATTATTTTGCAATAGCAAAACATTCCCACTAAAATTATTTAAATCTCCCAAATAATACAAAAATACGTCTAAATTAAATTAAAAAAGCCCCATGTTGGTTATGCAACCCACAGTATTGAAGACAGGCAGGTTGCATCCTGCAGGCTTAACCACTTTTCTGACTTCTCCATCTCTTTTTGGTTGGAATAGCAAAGTTATAATAAAAGACTTTTTATTGAGAAACATGTTATACTGTATAAATTTATAAATATATATACACACAAAGGTAAGGTATACCAATAAAAATTCTTATTTTTACTGCCTTAATATCATTAAAAATAAGGTTAGATAAATAAAAACGCTTACTGTTGCATCAATATAAAAAAAATATATAATACTACCATAAAAATATATGTAGCAATTAATGCATAATATATATCAGTATATAGCAACCATTCATGTAATCATAAAATAAATCTTATAAGCAATTAAAATATTCAACTATTAGTTCACTCACTTCACTCATAATATATAACATATAATCACAATTCAATATCAATTTCAATATTTTAAATTACACAGTTATACGGCATATAAGCAGCAGTGCCGCAGTGCCCCTCGAAAATAACAACTTTTGAGTATACAGTAAAATAAATTATAAATTTATAATTAAGAGTACATCACATGATAGATTAATATATAATAATATGTATTTAAGAGGCCACCAGATGTTACATTGATTTAAAATATATTATACATATAACAAACTATTATTAATACTCTGCTGCACGCGTTTATATTGGATCCATTGTTTCATACAGCTGTATAATAATTATATAAAGGCAAGCAGCAAGCCAGCAGACATCAGTCAGTAGCTTTGAGCTTGGTTAGCTGCTGCCTGGAACCACCGGTAGCAGCAGCAACCATACAAAAACTTATAATTGAATTAACGTGAAGAGCTCCTATTTGTTATGCAAATTCAACCCTCTACCTGCAGCTCCTGCCACTCTACGACCAACTATAATAAGAACCAAAGAACGGTGCACTAAAATATAATGATATTCATTAAAAATTTGTCCTATATATCAGTTGGAACAAAGTATATGGGGAAATGAAGTTATCGTGTGAGAGAACTTATGTACATTCTAACTGAAACCACTTAGGGTTAAGATTTGCAAGCTAAGTTAGTTTTAGTTTATATACTAGCGTATCATAATGAGTGTCCTTTAGTGTTTATTCTTTACTAAGTTCCAGAATAATAATATGTATAATTTATGCAAATAATATGTACAAAGTAAAGAAAATATAGGAAGAGAAAAAACAGTATTTATTAATACTCTCTTTTCTCTGCTATAAGGTATATTTTTATAGCAACGCATGTAACCAAGGCATGTATAAAATTTAAAATTATATTTATTAATTTATATCACAATAGAAATTTAATGCAATGTAATGTCAACAATAAAGATAATAATATTTACCTTGGTATCATCATATAATATGCACATAAATGTATACATTACTAAAAATACAATGCACAAAATAATACTATAAGAAACCTTCACAATGACATAGAATTTATACATTTGATCAATGAAAATAATTATAATATACCATACTTTGTATAGTTTGTATGAAGTTATTATAATAATAATATAATTAAATTAAAACATAAAAATCTTAAATGAATATTGCGGTATACAACAAACCAGATGGTATACTCATGATTATATTATAACAATAATAATACCAGTACAATAAATATATGACGTCATTACGATGGAGAACATTATATAGCAGCAACTTTGCAACAAGGCGTATAGCATTGACTGTAGAGAGAAAGAGGTACTAGCTAGTAGATTGAGTTTTTATTACAGTATAACCATCCATACATTGCTCTATGAGTATGTCCATGTTCACAAGGTCCGATATCCTATATTGCAATATGAAGAAGGTGAAGGAAGTCGGGTTTATTTCAGTATACGTGCAGCAGCATGAGCAGCTCTAGCATCTAGTTGCTGGCTCATGGTAATATAATGAGAAGCAAAGGAGAAGAAGCAATGGCTAGTCATTCTCAGTGCCTGTCGGCAAGGTGACCACACGTTTACAAGGAATGTCGACCTGAGAGGTTCTACTTTATCTCTGATGAATATTAATCTACTTGTAATCAAAATGCTGATTAATTCGTGTTAAAAAAATAGCCAACATCACTCGCAAGTTTGCATTCGTTTTGTTCATGGAGCATCAGCAACAATGTGAAGCCACTTGTAAATACTCATGTTGCGCATTGTATTAACTCATGCATTTGCTTTGGATTACGACACTGGCAAAGCACACAAACTTACAGAGTACGTGCAACTTTCCTTACAGGTTGGCTCTCAAACTCATTTTTCTCTTAAGTGTAACTGAATATTACGTCATAGAGATTTTAATATTTTTTTTTTCTGCCAAGCATTACAGCATTCGTGACAAAACTTCAAATTTAATCGAGAGAAACTTTGGACGTACGAGGTTATTTAATTTATTAAATAGCTAGATGTCGTTATTTATGGTGGCATGCTGCGTATTTAGCAAAAATGTTCCTTTCGCCGTAAAAAAAAATGTAACGTACAATAAACATTGCAAATTCTCTGGGCTACCTCTAAAGCTATGCCATGCGTCACATGAGCACCGAGCCTTCCTTCTCTTTTATTTTCCCGCTGCTTCAACTGCTGCAAGATCGAGTCTCATCAGTTTATATACGCTCAGAGTGCTGAGTACCTGTACCTAGATTTTATGTAAGTTCCGGTACATACCGTTGTTGTATTTAAAGCCTTTATTTTCTCGCGTATATTATCTCATAATATTCTTTGTTTTCTTTATGACTTCATTGCTCTTCATTGTACACTATTCAGCAGAGTACTCTTTAGTTTACAATTTAAGATTAATAATTAATAATAAAGAAGTTATCATGTCATCATGCATGTTTAGGTCCGATAGTAGGAACCTTTTTTGTGATTCTAGGGTATAATATACTTATATAAGATACAAGTCTAATTAATTTTCTTGGTATAATCAAAAGCCATAGACTTAAAGGTACCTTTAAGTATATCTGAAACTCCAAACTCCATATCATCTACTATCTATTATCAATATAATATACCAATCAGGAAGGAAATATAAAACGTAAGTGATGGCGCAGGAAAAAGACATCAGCCTATAATAGGTGTTTAATTTTTCAAATTAATTATTTTTTTCACCATTAATTGTATCAGTCCACTCATGAACCTGATTTCGTACAGGAGCTGATAGGAGGTGCAAGCTAGTTATTTCATTCATCCGCGACCGTCACCATCAAAACTTGCGAATGGTGAGAAGTGGGATTGTGACCCTTACTGACGCCGCCACGTCATGCACTACGGCGCACCTGCTGCTCCCGCGTGTCACACATGGCCGACCAAGATAATGATAGCGCGCCGCCCGCCAGGTTCGCACGTAACACATGCAGCGCCGGACACCTGCGAATTTTACCTTCATTTTGCTCATCACACAGCAGCGTCTTGGCCATAAACATGTTACAGATATTAGAGATACATTAATTTGTAAACTTATCACATTTTTAGTATGATTTTTTTTAAATCTTTATTTTTAGTAACGATTTATTGCTTTTATAAAAGTTAATTTATTAGGTTGATGACTATTTTTACGTTAAAATTAATATAATCCTTATTATTAAACATCACTTTCGGGACCCCAAAATTAACCAGCGTTTTCCTATGCTGGGACGCACTTCCTTTGGGCGAGCGTCTGGGTTCGTCGGAACCCGACGAAACTTTTCCTGGGGGTTCCCGGGGGTGGCCGCCGTAACCGGGAAAATAATAAAAAATCCACGTCCGGGGGGGGGACTGGGGGTGAATTTTTTTATCTAGATTTTTGGGGTTTTTCGGCCTCCGAGCTCTTCCGGTGCCCTGCGCTGGCCTTGGCCGGTGGAGGTCTTTGCCCGGTGAACTTTTGTTGCTGCCGAGTCGTGTTCGGTTCCGGACACCGGACACCCTTTCGGCAGCGCACGCCGCCCGTGAGGTTACGTTTGGAAATTTGGGCTCTTCGGTGTCGTGTGGTCTGTGTTTCGAATCACCGTGTGCTCGAGTGTTGGTGCGTGGTGTGTTGTCGTGGCCGTGTAGTGAGGACGTCATGCTATTGCGACGTATTACGTGTCACTTTGATGTGTTATGGCCCTCTATCATGCACTTTGAATCACAAATGTGGACATTGTGGACACGGGGTGACCTTGTGCCGCGTGACTCCACGGCTAGGGGATCTCCTCCCTGAGTTCATCTTTTCGTTGGTTTCGATTTGTGTTTTCTGATACGTAGACATGTAACGCACAACGTTCTAGTTAAGTTATTTATTCGTCACATGTTTTCTTGCATGGCTTTATTTACAATCCATTTTCTGTTGATTATCATTAATAGTCTCCTACAGTTCCTCTATAAAATAAGAATATTCCATTAAAAAAATATCTTACTAAATGATGCTTGGCTTGAACTTATAGTTATATAACGGCATTACATTTTAAGTGTAATTTTGTGAAAGTCCATGGTGTACCCCTAGTATAATATCATTCCAATTGATTTATTTTTAAGTGTTTTTATTAAATCATTTATTTTATTATTTCACCAAATACATAAATACATAATATAACTAATGTATTACCTCTAAGAAGCCTCTTAATTACCACCCATGATCTTCTTCATTATGTTAGCCAGCACGACGAAGAAGACATCATTTTGAAATAAAAACCTGGCAACCATGACAAATTACAATTTTTCATGCGTGTGGTGAAACTCTGCATGAGAATTTTTTATTCAAATGCATGCAGCACGGTAATATTGGTAGTTCCTTCTATTTATGGTCCTCGGAATGCTGCAGCCCGGTACGGCATGGCAACGTCGAGGTGTACTGGACCGCCACCGCTCCTCTCGCCCACCACTTGGCCGCCGACGCCGTCGCGCACTGCGTGACGTCACCACGCACGTCACGTGTTCAGTCTGACCGCTCGTTCGCTCACCAGCCCTCGTCTCAGAATATCGATATCTTCTTCTCGGACATTTTATACCCTAATCTTAGATATTATAAATTATTATAATATAAAAAATAACGATAACAGAACTGACCTTCCCTGATCCCATATAATACACTTTTCATTTCCAGGTTAATTTTCATATTTTTAAATGACTTCTGACAAACAATAAGCATTATAAGCAGAAGCGTTCTCAAGGCTGCAAGGTTTTAATAGAAAAGCTGCATATTAAACGCTGTTATATTATAAACGTACGATGAATACATAATATAATATATAAGTCAGCTTATGTGGCAATGACTCTTCAAGACGACATGTGAGTGACGGCGCGACTCGTTCACTGATATTTGGGGTGGGATATTTTAGCAACACAAAGTCGAGCCCACACTGATGCATCACCGCTGGCAGGACTCGCCCACGTTTGGAATTCCTCCTCGCAATACGTATTAATAAGCCAAGCCATGATGAAATGCAAACGTACAGAAGGTTCTCAAATAATTTAATTATTATAAAGGAGATGTCTGCAATTATAAAAGTTTCACACAGTCAGTGAGTCATAAAAAAATACTATGTAAACTCTTAACTTGAAACAAGACTTTTTGTATGCTTGCTTTCAAGATTAAACTTACAAAGAGTCTTACAAATTATCTTTAATCTTTTGTAAGGGAAATAAATAATAAAAGTTACCATGAAATTAATAATAATTATGCACTGCAAAGTCACAGTGATATTCTGCAGCCTAGACGAGTTCCTGGCGAATTCTCGATCATCAATTATTAAATTTATTTAATGCACTGTATTTAACGCAATCAGATCACGTGTTCAAGACACATGATGCGATTCCGCTGCAACCTCTCGAAATCGTTTATCTAAAATGGAAACAATAAGTAACTTTAACTTTTCCAAGCTTATGAGACCAGGCTTTAAACAATTCAAGCTGCACGTCTAACAATGCACATCAACCTTTTGTCCCTTTTGCTGAAATTTCACTGCTAAGTGCACGCATTTCAAGATTTGCTAAATACCATCACTGCGTCACTTCGCGAAAACTAGCTTGCACGAAATGTTTTCCACTAGATTAAACGAGCGCACTTTTAATTTTCAAACAGACCTACTAGTGCAACAAGTAGATTTACCCTAGTACGTAAGGTTCAGTATCATATAACTTTGCACTACGATACGGAAGAGACATAATCAAATCATATGGTGCTTGGATTATACAGGAGCCGCAGAGAGGTTAGCTAGCCCATATACCGGTGTCCCATCCATCACCTCTTTGCACGGGAACACGGCATTCGAGCTGCTTCATCACTCACTGTACAAGAACCTCCGAAGTTAGGAACCCATTGAGGCTTAAGTCGAGTCCAGATTAAGCAAATAATTGATTCAAGTATATGATAATAACTTGATCGATGACATCATTGTACTATCTATCAATACAATAAAGATCACTCTATTTTGAAGAAGCTTTTATTATCTCAAAGGTACCGAGACTACTAGTCTTTTAAAAAGAAAAGTCCGGGCATGTGCGTCACACACTCGGATTATGAGTATAAATTTTATTCGGGCAAATATACTGACATATATATTTGATGTGTAAAAAAAAAATATGTACACATGTCATGCACGATTGTATATTTTATATAGTTCAAATTAAGCTTCTCGAAATAAACAATTAAAAAAAATATTCGACTTCTAGCATTCGTCTCATGCCATAAAATCAGCACGTCTATAAATATCGCATTCTAAAATTGGAATCTAACTAGTACACACACAACAGCTGACCATCAGCATCAGTCGTATTTAAATAACACATCACACGTTTAATTAAACAGTATATAAAATTGGCCATATAAATAAGATAATAAAAATATATTAATTTAAGAAGTTAATTTATGGAAAATTAGACTGACCCGAAATTCTGGCTGAACTCAATTTAAAAGTGCCAGCGATACAGAACATCTCCCCTTTTCTTATATACAACTCAAACCCAAGAATAAAATAAATAATATAAATATTGATAAAAAATATGCATTTATTTCCAGAGTTCAATCCTTTTGCAATGAACTGTACATTGCAGAAAATGCGAGCTTGACATTTTCCATTAATCTGCGCAAAAAATTGCAAGGATATGTATGTATAAATAATTAAAATGTATTACATGTTTGATTATTTAATCTTTAATGTATTATGATACCAAGATTTTAGTCTTGTAATATTTTTTTATATAATATATTAATGTGTATGTTTACTTAATATTTTACAGTACATGCAATATATATGTAACATACGAATGTTTGTAAAAACTATTGTATATTCTTTAATTGCAATTGGACTACCAAACCAGTATAGTCTGTTTTGAATAAATAAACTATAGTTGACAGCATGCATGTATGTATATTTATTATCACGTGTCCACGTGCACGTGACCACGTCCTATCCTATTAGGTTAACGATTTTAAATCTCCTCATAGCAGAGCACCAATACAAGCATGTGTTAATAAAATTTAATATATTAATGTTAGACCACGTGAGTGTCACGTGTCAGCTGGATTCAAACCACACTCTCCCCTATGCCAATGATAGTTGGCCAGCAGCAGCATAATATAAAATTATAACCCTTGCTATGTCAGATCTTTACTTCCATAAGAATATTTCTGAATGGCAAGGCATACAGCTCTGAAATCGAATATAGCAAGAGCTATATTTATGTACAGAACATAATATACTCGTGAAGTTGGGTCGAGTCCAGGCTTCGAGCATATGCGGCTTCCTAATTCTAAATATTCTACACAGCTACATTAATACCTATTCAATTTATAGACACGTGTGTATATGTGTATAAGATAAATATGCTGTGTATATATTATATATTACATATTATATACTTATATAATTATATTATATACTGTGTAAGTGTGTATATATTATACTATATAATATAATATTAAAATATATTAAAATTTATATCTTTTAACTATTTTAACAGGTGTATACTTCATATAAAAAATAAAATATATTTACAAATAATAAACAAAAACTACTATAAGTTTGATATGGCACACTAAAAGGAAGTGATACAGCGGTACAGCCAAAGTCTGCCAGAGGAGAAAAAATGTAACAAAAAAAAATCTATAATTTTATACGATATAGTAAAATACAAAAAGACACTTTAAAAATAAAATAAAATATACATGATGATTATATAACCATACTTCTCTTGCATAGGCATAGAGATGGTGCTGTTGAGTGTTGACTACAATAAATTGTGAGTGCCAAATCCCTGCAGTAATCTCCTCCCCAGCTTTACCAATGCAAACCTCGCCTTCTCTTTCTGTTGCTAAGAAGACGATGTGTTTTCATTCCTATGGTTTACATATGAGCACACAGAAATGTAATAAACGTAACACAGACTAAAAAAAAAAATAAAAATACATAGCCTATCTATTTTCAGCTGCAAGTTAGGAATGCTTGCTAGCATGTTATGTACACACAATACGTTGCTTGGTTTTAGAAGACGTGCAACGCGAATTTTCACTCCACTTTGTGTCGTTATGTTGGTACTCAACGCTAAGTAAGTAGTCATGAATCAAGTCGCCATTCATTCTAACACGCTGTCATAATACCACATAAACATTGCGCTGCGTTCCCTACATTCTGGAGTTCATGTTAGTTCTAAATACGTCACTATTGATTCTGTTTAAAATCACAAAAACGAGGGCGCTAGAAATTAAATTAAAAAATCTTTCAAATAGGATATAATAGAAAACTATTAAATTAATTTCATCCACTTTATGACAAAAATTGATAAAAATAAATCAATTTCCAGACAAAATAATTTATTTTACACTTGAATACATTTTTTAAAGGTTTTAATTAAACAAGACTGCTTATTATATTGAAGCATGTGAGAGGTGTGGGATTCAAGTTTAGCCTGGCCCATATCCTTTTAATAATAAAAATACCACATTAGTTGTTATATCATTAAAAAAAAAAAAAAAAAAGAAAAGGCTTTCTTACGTATCCATTAACGGATATGAGACCACATGATTATAAAATTATCACAACTATTACTGCAGTTTATTATAGAGAACAGAAATATAAACTTCCATATTTCAATACAAAATTATAGTAATGGATTAATAAATTACTTTTCCTTGCTTTCCATTTCTTTTAAGTTGTAAGGAAATTTTGAATGCAATAGTTAAAAAAATTGTATCGTGTAATACAAGCTAAAAATAACGGTACAAACAAAAAATAGTAAAAATTACTGCAGATACATAACTACTAGTATATTGTTATTTATAAAACACATTGACCCTAAATTTGAGCAGTTTCGCTCGACTGCACTGCGTTCGTTTTCCTAGCACTATATACAAAGGACTCGTGACAACAAACTTGGCTAGCGACTTCCTGACTTCACTTTTAAATTTATTTCCTTTTACCACGTTTTTCATTCACGTCACTTCAAACTTTAGGTACCTCCTTGCCATCCACTTTATAATGCTAATTTTGTTGAGCAATTTAACAAAAAATATAAGGTATCTTCTACTACACTTCTAATTATTTTATGAATAATGTTAGTAATAATGATTAAAAACTATAAATTAAGCATCAAACAAAGGAAAATTTATTTTCAGTGTAAATACGCGAACTTTTAATTTCATATCTTGTTTTCTATGTTTTTATGATAGGCTTATGGAGTACCGGATTACACATGCATTTTTAGTTCTCTTTTTACTATTTCTAGTGCTTGGCATTTCTTGTGGAGCGAATTAATTTTATTATGTAACGTATAAATTATACAGTTGTGTATTCTATTAAAATTAACTGCATTGTAATATTAAGACAAGTGCAGTTTTCCACAATAATTAAAGAAATATCGGCAAGAAATTTAATAATGATAACAATTAAATTAGCCATTATTATTTAATAGATAATAGAGTGATCAAATAAGCGTGAACATTTAACAATTGCTGTGTGTTACACGTGTTTACACAATGTAAGACCCGCTGCCAACATGACCACATGAAGTATAATAATGCATGTATTACCGTATACTGTACATTTAAATTGTGTAAAGTTAACTAAAAAAACCTAAAACAATTCTATTAAATTAACCGTGGCAAAATAACGACGGTCTTGATCATATTTAAAATTTCTCTCACGTATATATTAATTACAGTAGCACATGTCGCACGTCTTTTAAAATTCCCCTAGTAAAATCTCACTTGTAAGTTCTTATATTATATCTCCACGCCAGTAGTAAAAGCAATGACCATACTAAGGTTCCATGTATGAATCTTCCTCAATAAAATTAAGAGATGTTTTCCTATAGATAAGCACCACTGTAGCTACATCAGGATCATACCCTATATTCTATAGTCTATATAACAACATTTTACGGTGTTTATGTTTTATCAAGTCCCCCCACACTTTGCATCAGGAACAATCTTGCATGCGGTAGGTTTGGTGAGCTGTGCAAGGTAGGCAGCTCATCAGTGGGGCAGGAGCAGCGCCAGGCATGCAGGCAGGAGCGATGGGTAACCAAGCGCCACCACCGTTTGGTTGCGATCGATCTGGACCAGATGCCGACGCGCTTACTCGCTTTCTTTGTGACCTCTGGACTACTGTTCCGTGACCCAGCCAGCGAGGACCTCACAAGGGCGTTGTTGCAACTTTTTTCACATTGATTAGATCACAACTAAGAAGTCCGAAACAGAGTAGACGAGACGAATATCTAGTGTGATTGTCTGCCACTAAAAATTACTTTTTAACAATCACAGAAGATAGCAGCTAATGACATTATTGCATGTTGAGTATCAATTTTCTAAAAATTGAAATATATGGTGCTTCCAAATATCTTCTTATATTCTTGCATGCAGGAGTTTACATCATTTAGTACAGAAGAGCTTTAATATTTAAGCACGTTACATTTCAAAACCTAACTAAAAAAATAAAATAAAAAAGGCAGTTGCGTTGACGCAGTTTATAATAAAGCTTACGTGAGACAGACTTTTAGAAAGTGTTGTATCATACAAATTACGACGCAATTTGCAAAAGAAGAAAAAACGAATGCACGAGGTGTAACATTGACCAAGGTCATGGCATGTCACGTGTGACGTCACGATGAGCGTACCACGTGACTCGGTAGAAGCGAATGGAGAACTTTATTATTTTCTCAATCACTCGAACAAGGCACGTGGATTTTGTGTCACATGACCATTCAATCACGTGGCTTATCATTATACGTCGATTTAAAGACAAACTCGTAATTAGTAAATACGACAATTTTTTTATGGCTTAATTAATCAGAGTAAAACAACTATACTCTAACTGTTTTAGATCCATGAAACGAATACTTTTTCCCTGAAGTTAAGTATTAAAAATGTACATCAGTACCATACATAATAAATTATGCCATTAGTTTTCATTTTAATTGTAACTTGACAAAAAAATATAATTCAAATTCAAATTTTTATTTCGATCATTGGCTTTACAGCATAGATCACGTCAGAGTTGTTACATAGATTATACATAACAGATACTTAATTCTATTTAACATAGTACTTAAAAAAAACATACATAGTTCATAGATGTTTAAAAATAACATACATAGGTATATAAAATATTCATGAATAAAAATTGCAGTGCCTATATTTAATTCAGAACAAAATAAATTAAATGATTTATAACTTATTCATATGGCTTTGAACAGTCATGCAAGTGCTTTAGTAAGTTCGCGCAATTATACTGTATTATAATGTTCACGTTTATCATTTAAAACAAGCGCTATACTACTGACAATACGCTATATTTTTTATTATATATGTCTATACTGTATAATATAATATATATTATACATTATAGTTTAATACAATTACAAACTACAGTCTGCAATGCTTGGTACTGAATGATAAAAAAAAAATCGTTTCTATGTTTGTATTTCTATTTTATATTGTATATTGCAATAAAGAATATAAGGAAATATTCCTTCAGTTCTTTTCATTAAAAGAATGTCAATAAGTTCTTATATTATATATATAAAACGCATAATTACAGTGTCTAACGAGACATTTCTTTTTTTTAATGCGTTCATTCATGCGCATTGCAGGAAAATTATTAAAATAAGAGTTAAGATTTTCTTCGTAGTTGTTATTATAGTTAAAAAAAATGATTCTCGTAGCACTTATCATTGTCATCGATGCATCGACAATGTCATACTTGAATTGGTAAACAAAAAGTATTAAGGTAGAGATAACGCCGAACAGCTGTTCGACGTAATCTCCTTTGATTAACATGAAAACCTTAGCAAATTGACAAAAATTCTGAAATTTTTTTGAGAGGCAGATATTAGTGCCTAAAAGCCATAGAAAAAATTTCAAAACAATATAACGAGCCGATTTTTTTTAATTAATTTTTTTAATTTTTAGCATAGGGCTTTCCCATGGAGCCAAACTAAAAAAATAATTTAAAAAAATCGGCTCGTTAAATGTTTTTGAAACTTTTTCTATGGCTTTTAGGCACTAATATCTGCCTCTCAAAAAAAAATTTCAGAATTTTTGTCAATTTGCTAAGGTTTACATGTTAATCAAAGGGGATTACGTCGAACAGCTGTTCGACATTATCTCTACCTTAACTTAATTTTACTCACAGTAAACTTGCTCTTTACAAGCAACCAATTCATATTTCCATTGTCTTTTAAGTTACGTATATACAGTAATTTCCATTCATCTCGGGTAAATATGAAGGTAAAAAAGGCAATGCGTATATTATGTTGGAGTATGTGTCTTGTTTCGGGTTGCTAGAAATATATATATAGGGATGGTCCCTGCGGCGAACAAGCGAACGAGCAGCACAAGAGGGTATATGCAGTCGATAATTCAATCGATCGATCCGAGGTTTCGTTCAAGCCACTTGGCTCTTTGAGAGTACCGCACGATCTAACACAGAGAAAAGAAGAAGCAAACCAGCAGCTGGTACCATCGTACACTCACATACAAAAAAATTGGTAACCGCAAAAACAAAACAACAAAATTAATTAAAGTAAATATTTATCAATGGATCGGAGCATGCACGTCATTTTATTAATTAATATAACCGCAAGAGAATTTGAATATATGGATTGAAAATATTACAGGGGACGACATGATTACTACACTTAAAATTTATGAGGTCAAGTCACTATAATATATAATATTCTAGTAGACATGCAGTCAGACACGATCCATACAGTATTAAATAAACATGAATCAATGCGACTATATTATTGCCTATATATAGTTAAGAATTTTAAGAGAATTATGTGTTGTGATCAATATTTAACGGTGAATGTACCATGAAACACATGACTTCATTAATAACTCATTGAGAAAAGTCTATAGTTATATCGTCGATACATTTTAAGGTTAATGCCCTGTACTTGAGGTTTCAATATAAGGTTTCAAAGTGATTTTTTTTTTATTGGCGAACACTAGACGCTAACTACGAAGCCTAAAACTGTATTATGTATTGTTATTACGATATTCAGCCTGTGAGAGTTGTCACAGCGTGTGGTCGAAGTCGTCTCAGTTTGATTCACAAGTCAGGTAAAGGTGGGTTTACATTTTATATAGAAGATTACAATCAGGGTACAGGTAAAGGTGGGTTTACATTTTATATAGAAGATTACAATCAGGGTACATATGAAACTGAAACTTACTTTAATTTATAAAATAATGCTACAAATGCAATAATAATAATGGACTTCAAAAAAAGAGAATTAAAAAAAATAGTCAGTATTTTTTTAGAAAATACTAACTTTATTTGTTTATTTATTTATTTTGTAGTGCGCACTTTACCAAGAAATACAAGATTTTGTACTTAAAAATTGGTTAAAGATTAAAATGATTTTGAGATAATTTACAATCTTGACAGAATTTATTAAAAAGTGACATAATTGCTAAAGCATGGCAGATAATTATTTTCACCGTTAACTATATAAGTTGCAAGACTTGTCTTACCACACCTGCATGGTTCAAAGTGTTACGTTTCATAGATATATATATAGCGATGTGGCATACAATGCAGTTGGCACTGGGTGCGTCTCAGGTAAACGCAGCTCAGCGAGTGGGATCACCGATGCTCGCTCATTAGGGCTCACGTTACGGCCGTACTGCGGTGTGTGGGGCGCGCGCACGAAACGAGGTGGCGACGACACGCGAGGGCCGATCAATTACTCACGTCTCAAGTGGACCCCGGCAGTCTGTCGTCAACTTCATATATCAGTATTATCATGTTAATTTTGGGCATTGTGTGGACACAATATTTGCAAATTTTTCAACATAATCGTGTGTTTCTATAAAAGTTATAAAAGAAGGGTATTAGTTAAAAAAAAAATTTGATTATTGTTAAATATAATTTAATTCAATAAGTAACTAGTCAACTAGTTACTATATTTTATTAACACGGTTTCACTAGCCAGTCTTATTTGGGTATTTGTATTACTAAGTTTATATAGAAAATAAAAGTAAAAAATAAAAAAATAGAAACCTCTCATCATTAACTATATAGAAGCTAAAATTATTAAAGGTTTTCAACAAGGAAAGTTTTGAAGTTGATATCAAATTAGTGTTGTAACTATAATACCGGTACTGTTATAAATTATAAAACTTTAATTGCAGCAAAACTATAACAATATACCATTTTGAATTACAGACAAACACAAAATGAATGCTTTACAGTTGCTGAGTAAGGAGAAACTTTGATATTCTATTATAACTATAATAAAATTAATTTTTAAATCATATATTTTTATGATCTCTTAAGTTTGCAAATAATTTAGTGCCCGGTTCTGCAAACGTTCACGGTTAGATCCTCGATAGATTTGCAAAAAAAGTCTGAGGATATTTTATTACATTTTTATTCAAAGTTTCTAACAAGTTTGATCAGCTTGATAACATAGACACTATATTTATAATCTTATTACATATAGTTCAGATTTATTCACCTGCTGACTAGCTATGACATTATTTGAATAGTAATTAGCCAGACCCCTTGTTAGCCTGCATTTTTCAGGTTTACTTTGCTTAATATCAGCACTTGACAGCGGCTACATTGAGTTGTATATGCCATGTGGGCCGGCCACGCGTTGAAATGTATAAGGCACGTTGCCGATAGCAAGTAAAGTAATTAAAAATTACATTCATAATTCATAAGTATGTCACAAACGTAGATATTAGGCGACTTCACATACTTTTTTTTTTTAATTATTGAAATAACGTTTGCCTATTAAAATACAAAAATTCAATAAAAAAATTACAATAAAATTGGATGAAAACACATGACGATCCATCATAACTCTGGCCCTGTTCCTTAAATAAACCATTTTAATTAAAAAATAAAATTACATTCATTTTTTTCGAGAAATATTGTGTACACAGGGTATGACAAAATTAATGTGGTTCATGAATTTACACAATTTAGAAGACGAACCTCAAAGGAAATAAATCAGTAAATCTACTATGGATCCTGAAAAATTAATACCCATATGATTCTCTAACAATTACTATAATATAATTATTATACTGGAGATATAATTGACCATGTCAATATGATTGTGTCGATTCATTTTGTGTAACCTATATTTTAATAAGCAATTCCTATGATAGGAACTTGCATATTATTTTAATTTTCAATCGTTTTTATACAAAGTTCAATACACGTGTTATATATTATTAAAAATATACTGTTTTTTTTTTTTTTTTTTATTATTACCTCCGTCTCAATTTTCACTATACAATGGTTTGAATCAAGCAGACAACTCACGATGTACAGTACTACAGGGACGTCACTTGGCATGAAGGTGTAATGTAGACGAGGATTAGAGGCAGACAAGTCGGGCAGAGACAGACAGCTGATTACTGAACTATGGTGCATAGGGAAATGGACCTTCAGAGCTCCTAGGATTTCTAGCGACAACACTCCGGGGAGCTGTATTAGTCACAGAGAACACGACGGTCTCTGCACTTTACTACGTACTGTAGTTATAGACCTCGCACGTTCTCTCTTTGGTGTAGAGAAAATATCACCGCGCAGTAAAGATGAGATTTTGCTTTTAAAATTTGTGTTCATAACAAATGTTTTAAAATTAATTTCCATTTCCTGGAATTTAATGAAATAGTAAAAAACACTAAAATTTTATGATACTCCTCTAGTACAATTTTAAAATATTGATTACAAAATGACGTAAAAAATACTCGTGTATGACATAGTGTGTATTTTTGTACATAGGAACAGTTTCAGTTTTCACTTCTTGGATTTTTCTGTAATCGATGCAAATATAATATATCGATATAATTATGATCTTGTCGTCTTGTTAAATTTTAGCTGATATTATTTCCATTGTTAATAAACCAGAATATATGGTCCGTCACGCTCGAGGCTTTCTCACTCGCTCTGATATTTACATTTTAATTGTTTTCTCTCAAAGTAATCAACTATTTTCATATCTTTACAAATTAGACACGAGTTAATTCTTTTGTATTTAGTCAGACGGCAAGTGAGTCAAGGTACTTGTAAATTTGGTGCCCACTGCCTCGTCATACTTACGCACGCGGAACGTTCTGATGCGAGAACATTAATTCATCTAGCATTTTTAGAAACATAATGGAAGATTTTTATCTATTTTTTTTTTTTTTTTGCTATTAGATCTTTTTACCTAAAGCTGCGTAAAGCACTTTATTTTCATGGGGAGATTTGCTTCTTCATTAAATTATATTTAATAATCACTGCAAAATAGTTAATAATTCCTGATAAATATGATTATACAGTAACGTTTGTATAACCTCCAATCGGTGAACTAATTATATGTATTAAGCTTAGCATAGCTGTCTGCATAGTACTGTACTTGTAATTTTGTATTGGGTCAATTATTTTGAGATAAAACGTTATAATGTGGGAAATAATACAAATATTGTATTATTATTGTATATTATTGTATATTGCAATAATATCCTTTATTGAATACTGAATAGGCACCCTTATCAAGACTTTCAAGGAGCTCTATTTTGTAGTATTTACATAAATAATCCATGTTTTTATGAAATGCATAAGATTATCCTTCCTTAATAGCCAACAGGCTTATGGCCGTAAGTTGCGTCCAACCTATCCTAGGATAATCCTCGGATTTTTTGTGGCTAAACGTATCCGAGAAAAATCCACAAATAATCCCTAGCGGCCAATTATCCGAGATATGCGTAAGTTGCGTCCCATGTCAAACTTATCCTGGAAACGAATACAAAGTTTTTGATTGGCCGACTTGTTTGCGCGGAAAGTTTTAATATATATGCTAACCTTGAAGGTTTTAATTAATTTATTTATTTATATATATATATATATATATATATATATATAAATAAATATATATAAATAAATATTTATTTATTTATTTATTTATTTATTTATTTATTTATTTATTTATTTATTTATTTATTTATTTATTTATTTTATTACTTCATTAAAAACCAAATTTTTATTAAGAAAACCCCCTATCTTAAGGCGGATTCAGATGGTGACAATGGCGATGCGACGTGATTTTGACTTAAAAGCTGTGAAATCCTATGCTGCGGCGAATTCGCCGAGAATCGCGTTAATTACGAATTACGATGCTTTTTTTCTTTTAATTGCCAAATATGGCCGCCAATGGATGTTACAGCAACTGCGCATTATCCGCGTTGCGTCGCATGATAAATTTTGCCATGTCAATCCACCTTTACAAAAAACATGCCAGGAAATGTAGTAGTACCTCCGAAATTTTCGTTGTTATACTTTCAACCCTCAAAACGGTTGCGAAACGAAAAGCTAGCAAAAGTTGGGGATTGTAATTGTAAATATTTTTTATGTATATTGAGACTAACATTGATATATAGGGGGGGGGGGCATCCATGACCAAAATGTGTCAATTGCCCCAAAATACCAACCAACCAACCAGTGATATATATTATTGGGGCGTTATAAATTGATACAAAAAAATTTTATTGTATTATGTAAAATTTTCTCCCTGATGTTATATTTTAATTTTTTAAGGGGTGTTCGTGTTCCACTTTTTTGCGTGATGTATTATCAGAAATTTATTTTTAATATTTAAAATTATAATACTATATAATTAATGGAAATTATAAGAAAATAATAATTATAACAAGTGTGGTATATTTATACTGATCATGTTGAAAAACTTATTTGACCGTCCCATGTGCTTTCAGGGTTGGTTCTCCCTCTTCTCTATAGGATTTTTTTTTAATATTAATAATTGCCATGCAATTAAGGTTGAAACATTGATTCCAGCATGATATTTATCCATCACAACGGTGATGATGTTAAAAATTTTTAGAACCCTGCATGCCTCCTATGAACAAAAACGGCAAATGGACGCTACGACCCACTACGTACAGTATGGCACCAAACCCCCCTAGGGTTGGTACCCACGACTTTCCCCAAAAATACAAGAGTCCTTATGGGACCCAGGATTTTGGAAGGAGGACCCATCCCAGCCCAAATTTAATTGGCTATCCGACCGTGGTTGATTTGAAGCCTTAACTCTATTTTGACTCATTATAATGGGGTACCCAATAAAAGCTTTGTTGTAAACTTCAATTTCAGGGACCCCCAGCATATTGGGGTCAAATTTTGGGCTAGGAACGAGTGTAAGACCTTTTTAGAACCGTATTTGCAAGGCCTAACTTTGAATTATTTTGAATTTGAGTTTTTCGAAAAACCCAGAAATCGGCAATGATATAAAATATAGTCGCATGCTAAAATTCTAATTTTTTTCTCCTTGAATAACTTGTTTCAAAAACCAGAATTTAAAAAAATACCCTGTTTGGAATTTGCCTACACATTTCAGCTTTCAGAAACTGTCTTCAATTTTTTTTTACCTTGAAGGGTTTGGCCACGCGAGTCGAAAACGTAAGGGTACCTTCTCCCATAAGGATAACATGAGGAACTCTTGCGTAATAACCTTTTTTGGAAACAAATTTTGACCGATTTGCACTGAAGCCAATTTTAACAAGTTCACAGACACACAAAATGTAATAATGCTACTTAAAACATGGTAAAAACTACCCTTAACGAGATGTTGACTCATACTACGTAAAAATATATTGTTTAATCCGAATTTTAAAATTACCATTGAAACAATCTTTTTTTTTTTTTTTTACCCAGATATGATTTTAATTTTTTTTAAATCAGATATATGAAGCCAAGACTTTGATTTTAGGGGATGTTATTTTTGCTCCCTTCCTCAAATTCTTGGCTTCATCTGATTTGAAAAAGTTAACAATCGTTTCTGGGTGAAAAAAAAAAAAAAAAGAGTAAATAAAAAAAAGCTGGTTTCAATGGTAAGCTTAAAATCCGGATTAAACATTATTTTGACGTAGTACGTAGTACGAGTCAATATCTCGTTAAGGGTAGTTTTTACCATGTTTTAAGTAGCACTATTACATTTTGTGTGTCTGCTAACTTGTTAAAATAAGCTTCAGTGCAAATCTGTCAAAATTTGTTTCTTAAAAAGGTTATTACGCAAGAGTGTAGTTCCCCATGTTATCCTTATGACAGAAGGTACCCTTACGTTTTTAGCTCGCGTGGCCAAACCCTTCAAGGTAAAAAAAAATTGAAGACAATTTCTGAAAGCTGAAATGTGTAGGCAAATTCCAAACAGGATATTTTTTTAAATTCTGGTTTTCGAAAAAAGTTATTCAAGGAGAGAAAAAGTCGAATTTTGGCATGCGACTGCATTTTATATCATTGCCGATTTCCGGGCTTTTTGAAAAACTCAAATTCGAAATAAGTCAAAGTTAGGCCTTGCAAATACGGTTCTAAAAAGGTCTTAAACTCGTTCTTAGCCCAAAATTTGGCCCCAATATGCTGGGGGTCCCTGAAATTGAAGCTAGCAACAAAGCTTTTATTGGGTACCCCATTATAATGGGTCCAAATAGGGTTCGAGGCTTCAAATCAACCACGGTCGGATAGCCAATTAAATTTGGGCTGGGATGGGTCCTCCTTCCAAAATCCTGGGTCCCATAAGGACTCTTGTATTTTTGGGGAAAGTCGTGGGTACCAACCCTAGGGGTGTTTGGTGCCATACTGTACGTAGTGGGTCGTAGCGTCCATTTGCCGTTTTTGTTCATAGGAGGCATGCAGGGTTCGAAAAATTTTTAACATCATCACCGTTGTGATGGATTAATATCATGCTGGAATCAATGTTTCAACCTTAATTGCATGGCAATTAATAATATAAAAAATCCTATAGGAGAGAACCAACCCTGAAAGCACAGGGGACGGTCAAGTAAGTTTTTCAGCATGATCACATTTGTTGATTATATTTATAATCTACTTTTTTTTCATATTCGTTTTAATTTACAGGTCCGAATTAGTTATGTGCGGCGTTTGAAACAGTCATTATATTTTTTATTTTTATTATATTTCAAATTTAAGGGTTGGCCTAATTAAATATAATTAAATTATAATATCACCGGTGAAATTAATTAGTGCTTTTTTTTAAGTAAGCTCATTTTCTTAAGAAAATTACAATTTAAAAATAATTAATATTTAAAACGATTGTCCTATATAGAAGGACGCGTATTTTTTCACTCTTAATTTTTTTAATTTACTCGATTTTAAGGGTGGAAAATTAAATCAGATGATTAAATATAATTTTACTAAATTTCTTAATAAATTTTGGCCATGTGTGCAAAAATTTGTTTTGTTATTACATATTTTAATTTTTAATTGGAAGAAAAAATATGTATGTAATTAACACAGGACATGAAGAATAGTTTGATTTAATTTTATTTAATTATAATTAAATATTAATAATTTTTAATTTGCTTATTTATAAAAATATTGTGAATATTTTCATTGAAATTATTAATTGAATTTATTTTAATTGGCAGTTTTAATTCTACTTTTCACAGCAAAAATAGCGAAATTATCCGAACATTATCCGCCAAACTTCTTGGATAGATTTTCTAAGATAATCCTCGGATTTTTCTAGGATTTTTCTCGGATAGTAGCAAATTTCGTGGACGCAACTTAGCAAACTATCTCGGATAAGTTTAGCCACAAAAAATCCGAGGATTATCCTAGGATAGGTTGGACGCAACTTACGGCCATTAGAATATAAGGGGTTGTTCTGAGTGATGTCAATCTCCGAGCTACAGTTCATTTAACTAAACATGTCTCATCTTTGAACAATCTTGATGTGGGGGGAAAATCGACTTTATGGACTATGAAATTAATGTATGATTCTTTGCCAGAGGAGTGCACGAGAGAGCAGGCGCAGACGGTTCGGAGACGTGCAGCTGAGGAGGGTGTATACGTGCAAGTCTCCTTCATACCGAGTATATAGACACATTGAAGGCCTACAACTGCTTGAGCATGGGTTATACCGGCGGATTGCGGCTTCCGTCAATAACAGCACCACTATACATTGTTCACAACAAAGATACCAACATGAAGCCTTTTGCTAATTGATTCCATTATCTCTTCAGGTCATTTCATCTTCGTACAGTAGATGGAAAAATAAATAACTTTTTTATCATTATCAACGAGGACTGAGCTTACTTTTCAAGTATTTATTAGTACCTGATTAATGATTACAAATATACTGATGCTGATATCAATGCTGAACCAAATCAGCTCGACTTAATAATGCATGTGGCTACAGTAAGATATTTAAATAATAATTGTTGTCAGTAGTATATATTATATGTTCATCTATTTGACAGTGACGCAACACTGAAGAGCTCTTTTGAGCACCACAGTAATGGAGCTTAACGATTGTACACTACACCATTCTATTAAGTGTACAACATATTCTGATGGTGTCAAGCAGTGGGTGCGTCGTCGTGAGCTTCTAGAGTATGTAACGTAGCCGCCGCCGTCGCTGCCTTGCTTCGTTCTTCTACCCTAACCAAGACGGCGGCAGAGCAAGCGAGCGGGGTGCAAGCTCGGGAGGGTAGGAGGGTTTAGCGGGGTAGCCACGACGATCAATACGCGGCGGCGGTGGCGGCAACAGAGGCCGCGGACGATTGTACGAGCGTCGACGGAGCTGGCCGAGCTGCTATGATGAAAATCAGCCCCCCAACCCGCGAATGTCAAGTTCATGCATCTCCTCCTCCTTCTTGGAGTGTAAAAAAAAAAGAGATGGATGCACTACTCAGCATCACCGTGACTACGCTTTCTGCATCTCTCCTCCCGCGTCTCACTATAGCCGCCGTACGTCGATACCGCACGCTGCAACGTGCACAAGTTTACGCCGGCGTCGTGGTAAACCCATAGACGGCGCAAGACTGACTGACTATCCTTTCTTTAGAAGAAACTACCTCCCATACTTTTTATTTTATATTAAGTCACCTGAGTTATTATTGCAAGACGATTTAACTTATAGAATATAGATCAATAATATTAATACACATTTGGGAAGGACGGGGGGATATTAATCTAAAGATAATGAATAAATATATAATAATATAATATGGATAGTCTCGTGTTATACGGTACTTCAAAATAACAAGATATTTCCATACAGTTCGATATTTGTACAAGAGTCTTTCCAAAAGTAGTTATGGTGTCACGTTTTCTGGGCTCTGATTACAAAAGTAGTAAGTTTTAAGTTACATTAAAAAATCTTCACCTCTCGAAAAAACATTTTTCAATTCTTCTTCTCATTTCTCTCAAATAAACAGAAAATAAAAATTTCCCTCTTGCTTGCTGCAAGCTCCACTTATTAATTTTATTGTTTAACTCAGAGTCTTCTGTGCACAATGTTTCTAACAAAATTTTTTTGTTAGAAACATTGTGCACAGAAGACTCTGGTTTAAGGGCATTGGGTGTAGCACCGGTAGTTGGCAACACTGACGTATCTTCACCATGTTAATTTTTTTATCATTGCTCCTCGGAGTAATTTTTATGCTAGAGCTAAGCTGATTGCTGTAGTATCAAGATAATTAGTAGCCCAAGTGCACAATTTGGCTAAATAAAGCCTGATGATTTAAAGAAAAGTATTTTTTAGTAATTTTTTTAATTTACATGCCTTTTTCTAAAATATAAAAAAAATACTTTTCTTTAAATCAGGCTTCATTTAGCCAAATTGTGCACTTGGGCTACTAATTATCTTGATACTACAGCAATCAGCTTAGCTCTAGCATAAAAATTACTCCGAGGAGCAATGATCAAAAATTAACATGGTGAAGATACGTCAGTGTTGCCAACTACCGGTGCTACACCCAATGCCCTTAAGGTAGAGATAATGTCGATCAGCATTTCTTTTTTTTTTTTTTTTTTTTAGCTCCATTTGATTAACATGTAAACCTTAGCAAATTCACAACATTCTGACATTTTTTTGAGTGGCAGATATTAGTGCCTGAAAAAAACAATACAGTAGAAAAAATTTCAACACAATTTAACTAGCCGTTTTTTTTTTAATTAATTAATTTATTTATTTAATTTTCAGCATACCTAGGTAGGGCTTTGCCACGAGAGAGACAAACTAAAAACTTAATTAAAAAAAATCGTCTCATTAAATTGTTTTGAAACTTCTTTTATGGGCACTAATATCTTCTGCCTCTCAAAAAAATTTCAGAATTTTTGTGAATTTGCTAAGGTTTACATGTTGGAGCTAAAAAAAACAGCTTATCGACGTTATCTCTACCTTAAATTAAGATATATTGCAGGCATTAATTGTTTTATTATAGTGCTCTGATCATAATAGTAAGGCAATACTTTCTTTATTGTGAAATCTATATACAATAACATGGTGAGAAGAACTTTGAAACTATTTCAATATTAAAATATCGGCAATTCAGCAACTATTTATAGTTTTGTTTTATTGCATAATTGATTTGATTCACTCTTCATTTCATCTAGTTGGTTCCATTTATATTAAATAAAAAACATTCTTATATTATATAACAAATCAGAAAAACATTGAATTACAAAAAAAAAAAAAAAAATCTAATAATTTCAGTAAAATGGATCGTATTTTAAATTATCTTCAATCAAAGCCTTGTTCAGTGTGTTAACTGAAGCCTAACTAACTAAAACATGAGCTTGAATGAAGAAGACACCCAGCACATATCGCTGTTTCGTATATCTATGGTGCCGGCCGATTAGCTGCATGCTTGACAGTTTCGACGTCACTGGGTAAGCACAGATACGATGGCGATAAAGCAAAGGCACGTACCGCCCACCTGCGGCACCTATGTCGCCGCCACCACCTCGCTCTCTAACTAACGGCGCTCACTTCAGGTGGTGCTTTCTGCTGCTGCTGATTAGCGTAAGCCGCCAGCAGGGCTTGTCGTGAAATACATAATATAGAACAGCGGAAACAAACAAGCACTAAAAACGTAGCAAAACAAGTTTTTAATCATAACTCAACGATGCACATGTTTATTTTTTAGCTTAAATATAAATATTTTCAAATGATTTATTTTATATACCGGTACTATGTATTAATTTCTTAATTTTACCTACCAGCGGTATGTACATTTGAGTTACATAATATAGCAGATCTTCCAACATTTTAACTATATAAAAAAATAAATAAAAAAATCTTTTGATAACAACGCATTATTACATTAGCGGTTTTTCCATGTAATATATTCATAGTTTTTCTCCTAATCGTCTAAAACCAAACTTCAAGTCCTGCATTGTTTTGAACTAATAAAAGTGGATTTATATCATGCACACTCGTGACTCCACATTAAATAACTCCCAATTTTCTCACTATATTAAATGACCGCAAACTGTGGACATATTATAATTTCTCGTCCCCCCCAAACATAATCTCCGTAACCAGTATCAAATTGCCAGACACTGTGATGTTTTCAACTTCCCTTCCCTCTGTCTGCACAATGAGGCAGTGGATAGATTGCACTTTAAATTTATGTTCTCTTCAGCTTACAACATAGTAAATAGCATTATGTATTATAAATGCTTCTATTGAGATATGCAAAAAAAAATCAGTTCTTGCTTCACGTCCTGATAAAGAATTTTTAACTTTGCCGCTTGTCCTGCTTGTTGACAATAATAAGAAAAAATAAGTTATAACGATGTATTTAGTTATGAAAAACAAAGCTTTAATCACACTTTCCTGGTTGTGTCATAGGTCAGACCAAGTTACAGTGACTAAATGTTACGCGGGCGAGGATCAATCTATGTGGCACACGCTGCTATATGTTGTGAAGTGACGGGACGTTCTCTCTTCGACGAGTTGACGTCAGCCCGCGGTGGCTTTGTTACCCCGCCAGCAGTAGGCGCACACCGCAATGGCCACATTGTGCCACGGGACCATTGGATACTTTGCCAGCCGCGCGGCCGGCTTTGAGCACCACCGGGTTAATGAACTCTTAACGGATTACTAAAGAGAGGACTCTAACTTCTAAATAATTTGGTACACAGAAGTATATTATAGAGTATTGTACGTGATGTAAGAGACACAAAGACATGTGAACTGAACAATAACTAAAAATTTAAATGAATTCATAATTGAAAGTTGTGTGATTTTCAGGAACCAATTTCTCCAAAAGTGAAGGTGCACCAGAAATATCGCTATAATGGATGGACTTTCTGCACTCCAGTGCATGTATTTTTACTACAAACCCTAAATGACAAAAATCACCAACTTAATTTCTAACCCGGATGTAAATTATCTTTCCGCAGCAGTTTATCCAGACTTGCTATCAGCGAGCACATGCAGAAATAAAATTGTTCATAACTTATTTATTTTAATTCTATTCTTTAATATGTACCGCATATTGGATTCTTAATATATGTTCCATGTAATCTGTCAGCTTTTTTTTTTTTTTTTTTATTCGTATGGATCTATGAATGCATTATGGATTTCGCATAAAGATTAACTGTATAAGTGTCAGCATAAATCACAGTAAATACTATAAAGATATTGAGGTGAATATAATGGAGCTCTACAGGTCTCTCTATAATCAATCCATGTGTCTGTTTATCTTTGAATAGGTCTACATGTCTGTGCTGAAAGAGCTATCAATATCACCCCCAGGGTCCAATTTCAAACACACCGCTTCAACCGTAAGCCAACTTCATAAAGCGATCGAGGTTTACTTACTATTGCCACTATCGGTATAAAATAAAATATTAATAATATTACATGCTCTGTAGTTCTCGAGGGTTTAATTGAAGGAGAGTTTGAAAAAAAATCCACACAAGGGAGAGGCAAAAAAAAAATATATGGTTTTAGCTTGTTTATTTTTGTGTGTTGCAAGATAACTATACACTAGAGACAGCCTGAACATAACCCCTAACTAATTTGCAGGCACTGCAAGACAAGACACAGATTCGTAAATTTTGAATTAGAAAGAGCACTTTCTCAATTTTTGAACTATCTTTCGCAAAAGATAAGCGGCAACGCCCACGAAGAGAATAAGGATAACTTTAGGATCGTCCCAAGTGTGCATTATTAAATTTTAACCTGAAAATTTACCCTGTTTATTACTTATTATCCATATTCTTGAAGTGGTGAAACTAAATAAATAAGTTGTTCCGGTACAAAACAAGTGTTTATGAATGAATCCCTGCAATGCGACGACATCAGCTTGTGAATGGGCGAATATATCAAAGCAAAATAATGAATAAACGATGTTGGAATACAGGTGCATTAAGGGGTTTATCCCGACACGCCTATCTATTCTTTTAGCTCGTTAAAGCTCGTTCATTTTGTAATATTTTTTTATATTTTAATCCTGTTCAGAAGTTTTTTTTTAAGCAAATGCGTGTGATGATTCAAGGTCGTAATTATTATAGTTCTGTACGGAAACTAACTCCTTCCATTACGAGACACCACGCCCCATTTCTATAATAGCAAAAGGTTATCTTCTATCTAGATTCAGTAGTAACGGAGGCAATAAAGTGTTGCAATATTTCTTATAGATAACATTGCTTACAATTTTAACTTCTCAATCGAACTGTCATTCGCTGTAAATTTAAAAATTTTGACGGCAAAGATCAATCAGCAATATGAGCAATAATACTGTCAACTTTTTTGAGCCAGGTAACTTTTTTTTTTATCTTTTTTCTTTCCAACAAAAATACAAGTACATAGTAATATGCGTTTAATTTAGCAATATTCTAGTATTTAGTCAGTACTGTCAGTAATCAAATTTTACAGATTCTTAATACCGGCACCCGCATTTTGGCATGTTTTGTAAAATATAAATCATTTTTAAAATAAGCCCGTTAGTACTGTCTACTTTATGATACTAATTAAACTAATTTCCTGTGTTTATAGGTTTATACGAAGTTGCTTGCACCAATGTCACCAATAAGAAGATAATTACACAGTAATATGCATATGTACACATACTGTACAGTGCATAAAATAATTATGATACTATGCAATGCATAATACATATAAAATTAATGATTAATTTCAGATAAAATGTTACCAAGAGAAAAAATTATAGAAGTTGCATTGAGGACGAATCATAGTGTATGTCTACGTACGGGTATGCATACTCTCAGCAAACTGGATACTTTATGCACACAAGATTTACGATTTACAACCTTGCGACGACGCCGACGACCGACATTATTACAACATACGTTAACCCGACTTTAATCTAGAAACTTGTGTAAAGAGCACTTTATAAGCCAGGAAATGTTAAAAAGAAAAGGTTGAAGATCATTCAAGTGGAAGTGGGCGAGTGAAGAACCGAGAAGTAAGAAATACAGTATGCATATGCGTACAGAACGATAGTATGATGCATATGCATACTGTAAATGGAGTATGCTTATGCATACAATTTCTGAGGCCGGTTTTAATTATAACTTACCTTTAAGAAGCGGTAATGCTTGTAGCTCAACATCACCGGAATTTCTATATCTTGAGGATCCTTGTGACTTTTTTTGTTTTTTCTTTAATGATCTTTTAGCAAAAGGGTCTATCCTGTCCACAAAAGTTGTTGTAGTAGATGACATGTTGATTGACAACTTAAAATATTTTTTTACAATTTATTCACTGTTGTAAATAACACTGGCACAAATAACAACGTAGAAACAGTAATAATAAAATAATCCTTTATGCATGGCACTTATGAAGTAGAAGAAGAAGATAGATTTGTCACCATCCTTGTGTTATTTATAACACAAAAACTTGCTTGGGGCCGCGACTAGGACGTGGTGAAAGAGACCATTGCTTTTATTATTTTTTATGTTGTTACTATCTATATAACACAGTTATCAAACTAAGTCAGAATAAAATCTAAAAATAATCATTGGAAAGGAAGAAATGTTGGTCTCCTGGTGCTATGAAGCAGCCTAAGGTGCCCGGAGTAAAGGCGGACGGTATAAGAGGATTCTCAGCTGCTGAGAGACATGGCGGAGGAGATGTTGCTTTTGCACCTCGCGTTGGGGCGCGGCGGCCGGCAGCTAATCCATTATTGCGGCCTCACCACACTCTACTTTTTCTTCGCACTTTATCCTAGCCCATGCACACACACAATTTTATCCACTTCACTACGATAAAACCGTAGAAAACTCGTCCTTGCAGCTGAAAATAGGATCAAGATCGTCGTCTGCCACAATCTCGCGAGATGACGCGAGAAGAAACAAAATTTTTATGATGATTTTGCTCACGAGAGGCAGCACTTCACAGATTAGAGGTCACGTGATAAAATTATGAATTTGGAATATTCCTAAGTTTTTTTATTGTAGATGCGCAGAAAATGATCTGTTGTGAAAAATTCTTTTACTGCGCAATTTAAATTTGCAATATGCTTAAATTAATGAGCTTAAAGCGCTTCCCAGTTCCCAGCAGACGACAAAACATATGACGCGGAAATTCGGAAATATGCATGTATTTTGTGGTATTTTGCTATTTTGATCGCCTAGCTTTGATCTCTGTTCTAAACAAACCTAATATTTTAATTGTACAGTATCATACAAAACAGTTACATTATTACATAGCGATAAATATTCATAATCGTGGCAATAGTGGCTATAATAAATTGTAATTTACACATAAATCATACAGTACATATATGCATACTGTACGTGTGATCGTATGATATACGTACGTGATATTCCACTTGCTTGTGCTGAGTGAAAGCTAGGAGATCTGTCGAATGTAAATCAGAATAATACTGCCATGTATTATTATTATGCATTTGTGTCTTCATAATATAAGACTAGCTGCTTCAACTGGGTGACAGATACAGTACAACGTATAGAAAATCTATTCATCGCAATCGATTGTTGTTGCTTTCTGCTTGCTAATATGAAAAACCTTCTCATTCCTCCTACTGCCATTTTAACTCTTTTAGTGAGCTGCGGATACTGCTATGAACCAGGTTAGTGACTGACATGTTTATGCATAGTGCACGAATACAGAACAGAAATTTTGGGCAAAATACTGTAGACATTTTTTCCCCGACTCTATGTAGTTTTTTATTAACATGATATATTAATATTGGTCTTGTGGGGTCAACCCCCGCCCCCTGGAAATTGTGTTCTATATCTATCAGTATAACAAGTAAGTATTACAGATCTTAGTTTACGAGTAGATTTGACTGTGTGTGAGGTGATCGTCTTTTGCTTTATCCCATCCAGACATACAGCTATAGACATGTCTCGAAGCTAAGCGCTATTAATAATATAAATAATAATAATAATAAAATTAATGCGGCAAATGTGGCTACGCCACGGTGGCTCGCGAAGGGTTTGCTTGTCTCAAAACCCTCTTAAACAACTCACAACTCTGCGCCTCAACAACTTCCGCCTTCAGCAAATTCCACTCTCTTACAGTCCTGTTAATGAAGGAATATTTTCCCACATCACTTCTACTGCCGACAAAATCCAACTTCCAACTGTGATCACTCCTTCCAATGTAAACACCTCTCTTAATACGAGAGCTCAACTCCCTCCAACCCTCACTATTTCTTGTTATTTTATACATAACACCAAGTCTACAATTTCTCCTTCTCTCCTCCAGCAACTCCCACCCTAACTTATCAATCATCGCAGTTACACTCTCAAACTCTTTTCTGACCTCCTTTCCATCTCCCACCAACTTCCATCTTCCCATACGCCCCATAACTCTTCTCGCTGCTCTTCTAGATGGCTCTTTTAGATGAGTCTTATATGGTACATGTAATCTAAGATCTGTTAGACTGTAACAATGACATATAACATTATTATGTAACTTTATGCTACATATATATGGCCTAGCTGACCACCAATTATGTGATGCTCACTTCATCCCTCAATTTTTTTTAGTCATGACAAAACTTTTGTGAGCCACTGTACGTGGTATAGCCATATTTGCTGCGTGAAGTTATTATTATTATGCACCTTGGACATTATACTAAGTCTTCTTCTCTTTTCTCAGGCCCCGTTAATAGTCTGGCCCGCTGTCCTGGGATGTACTGTGGTCGCCAGCTGTTGACAGACGGCAACTGGAGCAGCTGCGGAGCTTGTCCCAGAGGTTTCAGAGCAAATTTGACAACCTCTGCATGTGAGGAGTGCAACGGCAGCCCAGAGTTTTATGACTGGCTCTACCTAGGCTTCATGGCAATTCTAGCACTTGTACTGCATTGGTTCTGCATTGATGCTGCTATGAGATCAAGGTAATATGCATATAGTGTACTGTAAATGTACCTCTTGATGAAATATAACTAATTAAGAAACAGATACAGCAGGCAGTAATATCAAGCAAAGGGATACTGGTCTCATAGCCTTTATGAAATATATCATCACTATAATGTATATATTATGCGTAATGTGTATTAATGATATATGCAGTGCATATTATATCATTGAAACTGTCTTGCTCTTCATTAAAAAAGTGCATTTGCTATCCAGCTAGAATTAAAATTCACTCACTTTCTGGGAACAGTCAAGTTGTTTTAAGTCTCTATTTGACAACTGGCTTAAAAATTACTAAAATCCAGTTTTCAGTCTAAAGAGCTGCAAAACTCACATAAATTGTGCAAAAAATAATACACGTAGAAACTCTCGTAAACCATCACTGTAGAAGCAAATTAAAGTTGATGTTCAGATTCAGATACTCTGGGTATTGTTTAGTTTATTACTAAGTTGCTATATAATGTCCTTTCTGTATAATAACGCCATATTTTTTACTGAAATATCTTATATTTTCTTGTAATTATCCAGAGGGTCATTATACTACAATATCAGTAATTTTGGTGTCAACAATTGCAGGATATTAGGCCAGCAGGTGCAAGGAGAAGCAAACTTCAGTCGTGAGGTTCTTGCTCTTCATGCGTCTGCCCTCGGTGAGGTGGGGGTGTCAGTTGTAGCCACACTGCTGCTGCTGGAGCCCCGTGGTGGCCTTGTGGTGCGAGCGTGCCCAACTGAGCAGCTCTCAGACTGGTATACCCTACTGCACAACCCCAGTCCAGAGTACCAGCAAACCCTGCACTGCACCCAGGAGGCAGTCTTCCCTCTGTGAGTACCACCAATATTATTTCATTAATTTAATTTCATATTAATTTTGTTATTATTTTAGTTTGCCAGCTACACAAATAATATAAGACTGAATATAATCAAACTTAAAATAAACTTTAGAACATAATAGACGTAGCAATGAACAGCAGACTATATGTATCACTATCAACTTATCTCGTCAATATTTAAAAATTGAAATTGCTCATAAAAATAATTTTAATATTTTTTTTATATATAGAAAATTTTGAAATTTTACAATCACAAAATGTCTCAGTATAACCTGTATAAAAATAATAATAATTCCACTTTAATTTAATGTTGAGTGACAAACAAAAATGCGTTCCCCATTTCTAATTTGTTGTACATTGTCTTGGCTCTTGCTTTTTAAGTTAATTTTTATTTTTGTCACATACCTCTAATTATTAGTACAGGAGATGAGAAAAAACATGTGCGTGCAGGCCTCCATGCTGGTGGAGTGGTAGAGAATTCTGCATGCAGGCAAAAGATTAAAAGAACTTGTTATAAATTATTTGCAATGAAAATAAAAAATGTGATTTGAACAAAATGTTTGAAATTAAATTTACAAACTTTTGCTCTCCTTAGATTTTTTTTTCCCCCCTTTCTATATTTTTAAATAATTTTTTAATGTTTTGTCCTATGCTTATACAGAGCATAGCTCCACCAGCAAGGATGCCGACGACCATTGAAACTCCCAATCTGATGTCACTTGCAAGTGCCTAATAATATTAATTAGTCAATGCTAGTACCCCACAATGGAGTCCAGTTAATGGGACTGTTTTAATGTACAGTGCATAGTTCATAAATAAATCATCATAACTGAGGATACTCTACTGCTATTAGAAATACTCAAAAAGTATTAATTTTATTCTCAATCAAAATTGAGATAAAGGTAATGTAGGTAAGTTAATACAAAAAAAAAAGAGAAAATAATGGTACACCCCTTTTCGGGAGGATTTTTATTATAATTGTAATATTCATTCTTCATTAAGGTATTAATTTTTTGTTTGTTTTTTGCTACTGCAAGGGCATAAGTCTACAAATTAATATGATCTCTGTTGCAGCTACTCGATGGTGTTCATATTCTATGCCTGGTGTGTGGCTGCCTTGCTACTGGTGCGCCCCCTGCTGGTGCGGCTGGTTATCTCCTCTCCCGGGACACCCCCGCAGCCCTGGAGCTCCCCCCACCCCCTGCCTCGTCACGGCAAGGCCACCATCTACGCGGCACTCTACTTCCTGCCAGTACTTGCCCTCATCCACGCCCTCTTGGCTGGGCTCATTTGTGAGTGTCCCTGCACTTAATCTCGAGATTTTAGGTGCTTTTCCATGAAGCAATGTTGAGCAGGGTTTGGCGAGGCAAGAAAGGTGCACTTGCTTCAATTTCATGTGGTGGCCATGTTGGCATGAAAAAATCGCTTTCCTGTATTGATTAAATCCTGCCGAAATTTCTTCTCATCAACATGGCTGCCATACGATATTGAGGCAAGTGCGTCTTTCCCGCCCTGCCAAGCTCCACTCAACATTGCTTCATGGAAAAGAACTTAATGACTCTGGAGCTTGCTGACCATCCTATGTATCAAACAATTTGTGGAGGAGAGTGAACTTAACTTAAATTGTTAATTAATTAAGAATTAATTAAATAATAATTTTAAGTTAAAAACAATTCACAAATGTAATACAGTATATTATTTTCTTTATTTTACATCACCCCCCTCCCCCTCTTTTTTTTTTTTTTTTTTAGTAGTACACATTCTTATTATTTTTGTTCTTATTTTTTGTTCCAGACTATGCTTTTCCCTACATTTTGATAGTGATATCTCTCATCTCCAATGCTGCACACTTTGCCTTCAAGGAGGATCAGGTGAGATAAGAATCAGGACCAAAAATTTTAACATTGCAAAGCTGAGCTTTATAATCAGTGCAAATCCTAATTTGCACCAAAAATTCATAACATCCTTTTACGAGTTAGTGAGTTTATAAGGCCATAACAAACTTTATAAAGTTGGAACATAGGGAAATTGTGTTACTGTATGTAAAAATTATTATATTTATGGTTGCTATGAATTCAAAATCATATCATCATAAACATTTTTTTTTTCTAGCCACTGAACATAACTTAATGTTTATGATATTCTTTTACCATTTAAAATTCTAACTTTCTGCTGCATACAGAGCGTCCGAGGACTGCTGACATCCATTGTGTCCAACGTTCGCAACAGTGTGATTCTGATTGGCCACTGGCTGCTGCACGCCTATGCCATAGTGGCGATCACACAGCTACGAGAGGTTGCAACACACTCTGCCCTGCTGGCTTTGGTGCCTCTTCCAGCACTTTTCTACATCCTCACTGCACGCTTCACCGACCCAAACAAAATGCATAGCGACTGATCCCGGTGGGAGACTGCAAGAAACGTCTCCCTGCACCAGCCTGCCACCTGCTGGAGTGCAGGGGAACCTCAGCTTGTGTCGTGGGAACAATGCAGAGCAGCGTGAACTCATAAAAAGAAAATCTGTGATATTGTAATTATAAAATTATACCAGGGCAGGGATATGAAAGATATGTTTATGATTTGGCATGCATTTTATTTTTAAATATTCCATTCTGAATTTATTTAATATTTTTACTTTTATAATTTTTTTATGTGTAGTAAAATTTCACTTTTTTTAATATCATGAACTGGCAGATTTTTTACTCTGGCTATAAGAGAACAAATTATGACCAAAATAACTAACTTTAAATTTCATCTTATTGACAGGATTACATGAAGGTAAAGGTAATTGGTAGATGCTATAAACTACATGCATGTATACTGTTACACTATGCTAATCATTTAAAAAGTGCAGAAACATTTAAAATTAATTGTACATTTTTTTTCACTTCATGCAGCCAAGTTAAAATTCATACAAATTAATTAATGTCAAAATAATAACATCAAGAATTAGTTAAGTTTCACATAATGATTAATAGGGAATTTTTTATTGTAAAAAAAAAAAAAAAAAAAAAAAAAAAATGTTGTAACAATTTATGTAAACTTATATCCTTTTTAGTTCTGCTGTATTATTTCTTTAAAATAATAATAATAATAAAAAATATGTTTTTTTTTGGTTGATGTATAAAGCATATTAACTTCATGTTCCTTTCATATTATAATGAAAATTAAAATTTGCTTGCATTACAAAAAATCTCGAGGGCCAACTAGGGGTCTTATTATCACATCTCATTGTGATATAATTAAAAAACGGTATAAAGCCGGTATTACACGATACAATTTTTCTTACTATTGCATACAATTTTTCCTTTCAAGAAAACTTTAACTCCATTTGTTTGTATGGAGATGAAATTTTCTTGCAAGGAAAAATTGTATGCAAAATTGTATGGTGTAATATAGGCTTTACACAGTACAATTTTTCTAACTATTGCATATGTACAATTATTTTTTTTTTACAACAAATTTTGAACTCCATTTGTTTGTGTGGAGATGAAATTTTCTTGCAAGGAAAAATTGTATGCAAAATTGTATCGTGTAAAGCCGGTATTAAGCCGGTATTACAAGACACAATTTTGCATACAATTTTTCCTTGCAAGAAAATTTTATCTCCATACAAACAAATGGAGTTCAAGTTTTCTTGTAAGGAAAAATTGTATACAAAACTGTATCATGTAATACTGGCTTTAGACGATACAATTTTTTAACTATTGCATACAATTTTTCCTTTCAAGAAAACTTAAACTCCATTTGTTTGCATGGAGATGAAATTTTCTTGCAAGGAAAAATTGTATGCAAAATTGTATGGTGTAATACAGGCTTTATACAGGCTTAATGCAAAACTACTACTAATAATAATATTTTAGTATTATTATGCAGTCACAATTTACCAGCTGGTATTTAATATTACATGTATCAATAAATAATAAAAAAAAAATCCCATATAATTAATAATTATATATATAATATATAATAATTATAGATTCAATAATATGCATTATCTCACTGTAATTAATTTGGCTATAACAGTATACTATAGTAATTAAGTTAAGTACATATTTTCAAATGCTATTTCAGTGGTAACTTTCACAAACATTAATTATAGTGATACAGGTGTATGGTGCTGCATGAAAAGTACTTCCGTACATGAACATGAAACTAGAATTCTGATAAAAATAAACAAGCAAGCATTTTGTTAACATACTGTATAATATGCTGTAACTTAACTAAAAGTTTTAAAATTAATATTTCTATGTATTTGTACCAGATGATGTTTTGTATTTATTAGCACTATAACATATATAGAGGCTATAGAGTACAGTAATGGTAAGCATCCATCAGAAAAATTATATAGTCGCCATGTTCGTTTGCTGATTTTGACTCCTGCTACAACCACCGCGCATCGGCGCGCAACGCTTCTGTGCACGTCTTTTCGGCTCAAAGTCAAAACACTACTACCGCGAAATTCTTTAGATTCTCTTTAATTAAACTGACCCGAGGCAAATAATAAAATTTTTATGGCTGCAAACGTAAAAGGTTAGTGCCAATACATAATTTTAAATTTGCAAACATAACTTATTTAGAGGGTTAACAATTAGCGATCGAAAAATTGCTCCGTATAGGATCTTACGCGCGCCCAATCTTTTTTTGTAAGTAAATGGGAGGACAAAGGGTTGGTGACGTCTAGATGGATCCTTACCATTAATTTATATTTGTTGTTTTCATTATTGTAACCCAAAAAATATTAATAGAGTTGTAAAATAAATCATTATAATAAAATGTTGTCATACATTTAATTTTATTCTTGTTAATGGAGGAGAAAATAAAAATTTAAAAAAAGTTGGTGTCAAACTGATGTCATAAGATGACATAATGTGCAGTAAAAAAAAGTTGAACATTTTCAATTATGTTGTGCACGATTGCGCACGTCATGCCTTTTAACTTTTTCTTGACATCATCGACAGTGATGCAACTTTTTTAAATTTTAAGCTGATACTCGTAGGAGAGAATGTATATTTTTTTTAGTACAAAATCAAGTGGCATCTTCAATAGAATGATAAAAGTTGAAGCTGTTTCTATCATCCATTAAAATATTGCTGACAAAAGCCTGTAAAAGCTTCATTGTTGTTACAGTTAGTTTCCATTTACAATACAACTCGACTAGGGGTCTATTAAATTAACACTAACCATGCATGGAGAAAATACACTAACATTCATCCAGTTTCCACTAAAAACTAAAAAATTCTGGTTTGAAATGATAATTGCCTTGTATATACAATACGTATATACAATAAAGACTTCATCAAAAGCTTACATTAATTTTTGTGTTTAAATTAAGTCCTCAATTCTTGCTTGATCAAGAAAATGTAATGTAAAGGCATATTAACGAAAACATGGGATATCAACTTAATTATACAGTATGACGCATATTCATTTTATTCAAATAATAAAAGGTTCACAAGATTATGTAGGAAGTCAGTATAAAAATTGTATTAATCTGTAATGAATTTTGTGTGAATTTTTAAGAAATTTCAATAATTCATTCTTGCGAATTATAAAAAAATATAATTATGGGTTACTGTAATTTCATAAGACTTCATTTAACTCTTTTCTTTTTGTATCAGCCCTTGGTTACATTCCACCATCAAAATATTTTTTTTTTTGTATATTATTACGAACCAATTCTTTCAAACATTGAAACTTATTTTTATTTTTTTAAAGTAAGTTTTATTTTGATAGGGTTCAACTTTCTTATTAGTAACAAAATTATCTGTAATTGAGGTAATTAAATATAATTAATTATATCAGTAAATTTCCATATTTTATGTTTGTATCCTAAAGATATTACCTTAAGGTAACAAACATACAAACATAAAATATGGAAATTTACTTTTATACATTATTTTAATAAGGTATAAGAATGATTGAGAAATCACGCATATTACGCATACACACTTTTAAAAAATTAAATATAAATTATCCCGTCTCTCCACACATCACAGAACAACACTGATAGCTCTCAGACAGAGTTAAGTTTGGTGGCAATGATCACACGGATGGTCTGGTCAAACGAGGTGCACACTCCAAGGCCCATCTTGTCAGGACTCCAGTCGAAGCTCGAGATTGGCTGCGAGGAGAGACTGGCACTGTGCAGCTGAGTCAGGGACCCAATCACGCCCTCCTTCACCCCTTCTGAGTCATCGCGGTATCTCTTCTCAGGGTAGTTACTGTAAATAATAAAAAAATGAACCTTAAATTTTTATACTCACAGAAATAAAAATAATCTTGCCAAAAAAAATGTAGTACATATTTATTGGCCTTCCTAATTAATTAAATTGAAAAATTTCAGGATTGAGTATGACAACAAAATTAAGTACAGTACTGTAAAAACTTGTTATAACATTAAGTCAAGGGACCCAGGAAATTATGTTTATTATACTGTACCTTATATCGAGTTTTTCCTATAACACACAATGCTAATTAGTTTTGATGAGATTACTATATCTCGTTTACTCCAACTTGAGTTTTATTACCTAACAACATCAAGTTGCGTAATAACGAGTTTTTACTGTACTCTATAATTATTTATATAATTTTTATATTTTATAATTTTTATTTTATATTGTTTTATTATCATTTTCTATTGTTCTATTATTCTGTAACTATTATATATGTTTTGTATGTATGTTTTATGTGTTCTATTGTAATGTTTTTCTATTATGTATGTTTCTAGTGCTGTTAATATGTACACTTTCTGTGTTTAATAAAAGACTAATAATAATTATTTATACTATATTTTATAAACTATTGAAATTTCATGAAGGAAAATATATTAGCTCTGTTCGTAAATACAATCAGAAAGAATAATTTTTTTTTAATAAATCTTCTGTTCATGAAACATAAGGTTCATCAATAAAAATTGAATCTTTCTGATTGTGTATTTACGAACAGAGCTATTGTACATTTATACAGTATTATATATGTTACATATATTTGACTATTATACATAATATAGGGGACCATAATTAAGTTATATGTACCTCTATGGATTTTAAAGTTCAAATCAAATTTTAATTTGTCACATTTCAAATCATGTTGTGCTGCTGTGCACGATTGCGCACGTCATGCCTTTCAACTTTTTCTTGACATCATCGACAGTGATGCAACTTTTTAAAATTTTAACTTACAATTAGTAAATTTCTTGATGGCATTCAAGTCAAACAATTTCAACTTATTAGGTATTCAATTCAAAACTTCCTTAAGATGTGGAAAAAATTGAAGTGCCCAGCAAAAACTAAAAAAATCATTCTTGTACCTATAACCACTTAAGACGGTTAATTTATTATCCCAATCTACCTATATAAATTGATCTATTTCAGTCATTTACAAAACTGATTATTTAGTTGGAGTAAAAAAATTAAAGCAACACTCTTCATGGGTAAATTAATTATTAGAAAGTATGTCACGCTATACTCACTAGTTCCAGAGGCAGATGGAGCCAGAGCCACCACAGGTCACGAACACCTCACGGTTTTGTGGCAGGTGTCGGCATGCCCACACTGTCGATTTGTGTGCCTGTGCAACAGAAAGGAGATATGAAATTAAACAACAAAAAATACTTAAGAAAATTTTTACGCATCCTTTAGTTATATACTTACAGTAGTCATAAATTATTGAAAAAAAAAAGGATCGGAATAACCAGCAAGGCCTTACCGATCGAAAAAGTCACAGCAGGAGAAAGTCAACCTCTACCTGCAACTGATGAACGTCTAGACGATGTGAAACGTTTTTGAAAAAATGTAAATAATGGTCAGTATCCATCAGAAAAGTTATATTGTCACCATGTTCGTTTGCTAATTTTGACTCCTGCTACAACCACCGCGCATTGGCGAGCAACTCTTCTGCGCACGTTTTTTCGGCTCGAAGTCAAAACACTACTACCGCGAAATTCTTTAGATGCTCTTTAATTAAACTTACCCAAGGCAAATAATAAAAATTTTATAGCAGCAAACGTAAAAGGTTAGTGCCAATACGTAATTTTAAATTTGCAAACATAACTTATTTAGAGGGTTAACAATAGGCGATCGAAAAATTGCTCCGTATAGGATCTTACGTGCGCCCAATCTTTTTTTGTAAGTAAATGGGAGGACAAAGGATTGGTGATGTCATCATGGATGCTGACCATTTAGTGTGAACCTGTGACCTTAAGATTTTCTCCTGCTGTGACTTTTTCGATCGATAAGGCCTTGCTGGTTATTCCTATCCTTTTCTTTCAATAATTTATATCAACCTTTGAACCTTAATGGTTTATTTTCCTTAAATTGAATACTTACAGTAGTCAATGTTTCAATTAATAATAATCACCATATAAAAAAATAAGATAAATAACAATAAAAAAATTACAATAAAAAAATCACAATAAAATAACTAGACTAGCTGAAATCACAATACTGTACTTGCAGTTAAATGAGAATAGTTTGAGTATTTTCAAATTTATACATTATAATACAGTATTTCAATAAATTTTTAATATAGAGATAATGCTTTAAGTTGTAAGCACTTTGATTAGAATATAGTATGCTTTATTATCATTCAATGTTTGTATTTAAAACAATATACATTTACTCTTAAGTTTCCATGCTAGCATGATGAGGTCTCATTAAACTGTACTTAAAATTTTAATTCAACCTTATAAGGTATAACCTTCCTCTCAGGATTTTGTTTTTACTAGCGTTCATTGAACCTAAATAATATTATGTAACATATTATAATGAACAGAGCATTTTATTTATGGTTAACCTGAAAATGCAGTAACTCAAAATTACAATCTTAAGAACTAAGTTGGGTTTTATCTGCTAACCTTCTCTGTGAGGGAGGCAAAACCATTTTTAGGGTGCTGGGTTCGGAGGTCAAAGACATGGAATTTGGCCTCAAGGGTGGTGGCCACCAGCTTGTTCATCGGGATGTCTGCACGGTCAAACTCCACACTGCACACCTGCAGCAACACAAGTAAATATCAGACGATCATCAGAATGAAAATAAACTAGGCTTTTTTTTTTAAGTTGTTATTATTTTCAATGGTTTAATTTCATCTACATTCACTATGTTTACATGACGGTGTTACATGCGAATTCGTTGACGACGCCTCATAAGAATAACATTAGCCGTCGTCAACGAATACGTATTAAAAGTTCATCATGTAAATGTAGTGATTGTATATAGTATTATCACAGACAGACAACTAACCCTATTATTTTTAGGCCCGCTTATATCAGCTGTTTTTATGTCTAGCCAGACTGCCGTGAGAGGAGTATCGGTAGAGGAGATATGTTAAGAGATAACGAAAATCAGTAAAATACTGCCATTTGCGCTGATGTACTAGATACTAATAATTCAAAGAAATACTTGGTGTACTGTGAGCAGAAGAGATGGGTACAAAAATCCCATAGGGTTGGACGTCTGTTTGTCTGGTAATAAGGTAGTTTATATCAATGTATTCTTAAATCATTGGAACATTTTTTTCTAACTCATTTTAAATAAAAGCAGTAAAAGCACAAATAGCCAGTTCAATTTTTGTTCTGAAGAAATGAATCATCGTCTGGCAATAAATTCATAAAAAAATGCATACAAAAAAATAAGCGACTTTGTTTATTTTGAAAGAGAGAATAGCAACATTAGAAACACGTATGATACAGTTTGAGAAGGGAGATATATATTGCAAGCATTTAGCCATCATTCACCAAAAAAAGAGAACAAAATTTAACTTTAAAAATTTTAATTTTCTTCTCTTGCTAGGTCAATGACGAATACAGTATCTTGCAAATGAAATACATGTAATGAAAAGAATAAAAAAGCACTGAAGGGTGAAAAATATGCTAAATGGTTTAATTGGGAGTCCAATTTCCTCACCCCATTCTTAAGGTTGGTCTCCCAACGCAGCTGCATGGTGCGTAGGTCAAACATCTTAACGTCGCCATTATCATAGCCAGAGCACAGCACACGCTCATCATCATTATATGTGTTGCCTGTTGACATACACACCATTAGCAACACAGAAACCCATTTTATAAACCAAAGAGAATACATTGTAAAGAGGTTGAATGTCCGTGTTAAATATTTTTCCTAGCATTTAAAGTATAAAAACGTACAAACCAAGGAAAAGCTCTAGATGAAGTGAAAATGAGAACTTATTATTTGGGCGTCCAGATGGCGACCGGCACACCCCCAAATGCTTATAACTTGCAACTGCAACACCATCTAAACGCCCTTGCGCTGAAGCTTTGAAATAACACATTTTTTCGTACTCGCACTTCCTTCAAGATCTGCGATGTTTGATCAGAATTTTGTCCATAAGCGTTCTATATCTTTACAATGCAAAATCTCTTTATAAACATACTGTATATTTAAATAAATAGGATATATTTTTGGTATTTGCTGCAGTATAATACAAGAATAACAATTACATATATCTATGTATATGCCATGTGTAAATCATTTTAACACTTCTCGAACAACGTGAGTCAACTTGATGCTTATAATATAGCCGGAGGTGTTTCTCACCGAATGTGACAGTCCAACAGTCCCGAGTTGCCTCGCCCTCTCTAGGCTTCATCACTGCCACAGGCACTTCTCGCTGACGAGGGTCCCACACCTTCACCACACCTGGCAAAACAACAAGTGTTTTTAAGATGAAAAAACAGAGTGAAATACATACACCGTTTCAATAAAAAAGGAAACATAATATTGAAAGAAATTTGATAATGGAGTACAATAGTTATATATACAGTATATTACAATGTCTAATATAGTTTTATAAATGTTAATAAAACAATGCTGTAAATTTACTGTTCATCCTTTGAAATGAGCCAGAAGTGAAACATGTCTATGTATAGTCTTAAAATTTCTACAGAATTTCAAGTTTCCAAACTTTCTTTGTGGAGTGTAGTAAATCCAAAAAAGAGCTTGGCTGTAATTAATAAATAAATTATTTACCCTGTATGAATGGTATGCTTTTTGTTAAAAAACAAAACATCTTTTAAAGTTTAAAACACTTTTCATGAAATACCATACACTTTTTTTTTTCACTAGAAAAATTTCAAGTAAGCAGTCTCACTGAAGATTGTGCATGTATCATATTAATTGTTGCTGTGTTTTGGATGATATTTCTCACCGTCTCTGCTGCATGTGGCTAGCTCAGGGGCTCCGCAGCCGACACTCTGCCCCCCGACTCCTGCCACACAGTTGACAACTTCCTTGTGAGCCCTCACACTGTACACTGGCAGAGCAGTGTCTTCAACGTCCCTTCAAAAACAAATTTGTCACAATAAAGTTAGAGGGTACTTTTGTGGCAGGTTTAGAACAGTTTAAAAATTTATGCAGCACTATTTTTTGGAATGTCTACAATTTTGTTAATTTTTATCTACATAATTATGTACATTATATTAAATTAGTGGATTTTGTATTTTTATATGTACTTGCAACTTTAAAGAATGAGAGTTGCAATCTATTATGCAGATATATATGACTTGATATGATTTGTTTTTATATGATTTGATTTGACCCAATCTGTACCCTGTTATGAAGTGTAGGATATATGCATATATGCACAACTGACCTAACAAGTTATTCAGATACAACATGACTACAATAGGTACAATTCATACTGGTGTAACAGCTAGGGATCACATGTATAGATCCTGCATATAATTGATCATTGTCATTTTTAAAGGTATGTACAACATAGGTAGAGTTTAGCCTTAAAAAGGTGAGTCATGGACTTTCAAATAAAACTGTGCTGATAATGTTTATAATAATAATTGTATGCTACCCTGGATTCTGTACATTACTTTCATGTTGTGACAACCATCAATAAAGCCACAGCGAGAGCCTAGCTGGCAGTACCAAGTGAAGCTGGCTCACGGCCCGGGCCTTACGTGTGCCACGTACACTAGCTGCACCATGCTCAGACTCATTTCGAGCTCTGAAAATGATGGTCAAATTTTTAAACATAAGTACGGAGGTCTCTAATTAATTATGCATATGTATCATGATGATGCATACTACAAAGTTGCTGTGTGACAGTGTAACATAGTTATATATCATGGTGATGCAACAGTATATGTGTGCACAACGGAACCGTTAAGCATACAGTACATACTTTAAAGGAGAGAAAAGTGTCACAGTTTCATGAACATAATTATTAATGTTCATATAATGCATTAGTACCATATAGCCAAATTTCCTTCAAAATCTCCAGTTGCCAGACGTCTCTCTCGCAAAGTCGAGGCACCGAACGTTCCACACTTGAAGCCCTTGGGCTTTTCGACCTAAAAAAAAATGCAGTATTTTAAAATTTACAAATAAAAGGTTTACGTCAAAAAAACACACTGTTTACTTACCTCTTTAATGAGCGTGATATCCGAGCCACTTAACTCGTAATATTGCAGAACGCCTTCCCCTCGTGTGCGGCATCCCAGAATCACAAATTTTGCAGAGCAAGGAATCCAACGTGCGTCAAAAACTGAAAAGTTTAAAGCTTTCTCAATTAAGCAGATGATCTGAGATTTGTCCATGTTTTAAGAATTTTTTACTAAAATGCCATATAATTTCTGGAAAGCAAAAAAGATTTTGCTACTTATTGATCAAACAATATTTTCTTTGACGCAATCAGCTGATTTTATTTTGTTATGATTTAAATTTAATTCGCGCGTAATTTTCAACCAATCAGCGTTGTTACAACGTTGCCAGTTTTTTGTAAGGTCAAGGTTTTTGAGGTAAATGACCTCGCAAACCAAACCCACCTGCTGTGCTAAAAATATGTTTTGCTGAGTTTCATGACGACAAGCTGCACTAATGTAGTAAGTTATAACACATTTTTAAGAATAAATTCACTGTATAATATAAAATATATCTCCAAGTATTCTGAATAAATAAATGTATCAAAAAATTTAATTAAAAAAAAAAAAAAAAAAAAAAAATGAGAAAAAGATTAAAAGATAGCCCTAAACCGGAGCAACCCTCAGATACAGCAACTGAAGAAAATGATAAAGTGAGTTAATGATTTTTTTATTTAATTTTCTTCAATAAAACTTAATCATTTCAACAATTAAATAATAATTAATTATAATTAATTGCCTTAATTACAGCAACGACGAGGCAGCGGAAATCTATGGTCTTCGTCGGGGGCTGCGTTGCTGGCAGTCATCGTCCTAGGAGCTGCGATGGTTGGCCTCAACATGTATGAGCTGCGGACTCTTCGTAGCGAGCAGCTGAAGGCACTAGAAAAGGCTGCCGAGTCTCAGTCAACACCTGCAGCACCAGCAGATGAGAGGCCAAGGGTTGTGGTATGGAGCCCAAGGGTGAGAAACTCCCATGTATATAATATGCATACACATTACATATAATATAGAATTAAGGATTGACCTCAGTTGATTTGGATCTCGGAAACGGCCCCCTCTTGATTTTAATGAGACTTGCAGGAGTCTTAAAGCTTGCCACAATAAGGTTGCTTAATTTTTTAGAAGTGGATCTGTTCAACCAGTTTTGAGAAATTTGAGGCAGAAGTTTAACATTGGCCTTATGGACGGAAACCGGAAATGGGGAACTATTGTGAGAAAACCGCCACCTTGAATTTGCTCAAACCATCAGCGAGCATCCTCGATTATATAAAATTTATTTCATTCGATTCCGCGTTCGACGGAAATTTCCTACTTCCGGTTTGTAACTGCATGAGCAGGTCAATCGTTAAAATACATCATTAACTTTATTGAATCAAAACTATATTTATCTGCTATAAAATGCACATGATATACACGTATATACATTTCTGTGTTTTTTATTATAATATACAAAAGTGCAAGAGGTACACACGTGTACGTATTTACCTCTATATTATAGTATACTGTACTATATACAGTATTGAGTAATTTAAATTAATTCAGACTATTCAGAGTAAAATTAAAGTAAAGGAAACCACCAGGTGTCTTCCCCTAAAATTGAATTGATTGTAGAATAGAGGGTGTGGGCTGGAGACTGTGTTGTAGGAAAAGGCTTCCGCCTTGTTTCCCCCTCCCCTCCAATTCTTCTGGCACCCCCACTTCCCCTGGAAGGCAAAATTAAACCCCTCTCTATTTTTTTTATTTAATCCCTAATATATTATAATTAATTGCGGTTATATAAGTAATACACGGGACCCTTTATCCAGCTATAGCTTAATTATATAGATACTGCGTGGTGTAAAATATAAACAAAAAAGCTGAGAGGTGTGGTTTTCATAAACAGACCAAGACCTTCTTTAAAGAACCCCCGATTTTAAATCCACTGCATACAGGAGGTGAAAAAATATGGGAAGTGGACTTATATTCCACATTCCTCCCATGCAAGGCACACGTACCTTTTATTTCATAATTCCATAGAAGTGCAAAAATGTACTCCAGACCTCTCTTGGAAATTTTCTTGTAAAAATCATTTGCTACATATATATTTATGTATATTACATAATATTAAAAGTACAATATTTAATATTTAATATATTTTATCAATATATAACTTAATTTGTCATAAATTTATTGATGTTTATTAATACAGCTAGTATATTACTGTATATATATATATATATATATATTATATATATATATATATATATATATATATATATATATATATATATATATATATATATTATTATTATTAGTCTTTTATTAAACACAGAAAGTGTACATATTAACAGCACTAGAAACATACATTATAGAAAAACATTACAATAGAACACATAAAACATACATACAAAACATATATAATAGTTACAGAATAATAGAACAATAGAAAATGATAATAAAACAATATAAAATAAAATAACAGATGATACTAACAGCCTGTTACATCATAATAATAATATATCATATATATAATCACATATATATAAGACAAAATATGACATAGAAAATAGATAGAATAAAAAAAACTTATTGCTTCATTGCTATTCAAAATCTATAGACTATATGAAATCTCCCCTGGCATAATCGCTAATAGACTTAATTCTAGATTTACAGATATTTAAATGATATTGGCTACAATATTCATTACATAATTTACATACACAAGATTGTTCAGCTTTATGATAATTTTAACCAGAAGATTTACAAATTAGATAGTGGAAGCCGTGAACAGCCTGGCGAGTTAAAACATTTCTAACATTGGATCTATCCAATTGGGGCAGACACCAATATTTACATGTCATAGCATCAGTGCTGTAAAACTCAGGATTAATATCCTGAGCTTTTTGATTCCTGACAGCTATAAAATTGGAATATTGATCTGTCGTTGGAAGTTTAAACATTTCTTTGATTTCTGTAATAAAATAATTGGAATCTATCAGTTTATAGGCCAGTCTAGTTTCGGTAAATTTTGACAGACACAGTAATCTTTTAACAAACATGGCTTTTACTGATTCTAATTTATCAAAATCGGATACAGATAAATGAGGCCATACAATTTCAATACCATAAGTAGCCACAGGGGCGACTTTTAAATTGAATAGTTTGAGCCCTGTTTTGACGGATAGACCAGACAGCCCTGAGATAGTGTACATAACAGTGATAGCGTTCTTACATCTTTCTGTTATATGTTTAGAAAAAGAAAGCCCTGTCATTTGAAGTATTATGCCAAGATATTTAAATGAATTTAGAAATTCAATCTTTTGACCGTCACAATAAATTTCATCGTTTTTGCATAACGGTCCGCCTCTTCTAAACTTAACAACCTTGGTTTTCTCTGTGTTAATTTCTAGACCATTTGTTTTGGATATATATATATATATATATATATATATATATATATATATATTATTTATATATGTATATAATATATATTAACTGTCCATGCCTGGTATATACTGTATAATATATACAGTATATGCATGTTGTAAATTTTATCATGTAAGTGGTGGCTCGATCAAGGAGGGATCGAGCTAGGATGCAGAGCACTAAAACAATTATTACACTATAATATAGATTTTTTTAAAGGACAAATTTGAAGCAAATTAAGTAAAACTACAAAATAGGGCTAGCTAATATATATTAGCCTTCTTCATATAAAATACAATCAAAAGATAAAATTAAGAGTCAGATTTTCCTTATGTTCAAACAGAGAGACCATGCAAATAATACAAATAATTAGATAAATAAATCAGTACAAATAATTAACATTGTAATAATTAAAATGGTATAATTGTTTTCCTGTACAGGTAGACCTGAAGCACCTTCGTCATGTATTTAAAGTGTTTGGACGTCTGGGCTACCGTGTAGTTGAGACCAATGATACAGACTGGGATGTCCTGTGGGCTCACGATTATCCCTTTCAAGTATGGCAACAGGCACTGAGGTCCTTGAGGCCTAACCAGAAGGTACAATATAATAATAAATTTTAACTAATACTGTACGTATATACCGGTTTAAAAGCAATTAAGTTCATCAAGGATATACTTACAGGTAAACCACTTTCCCGGCACCGGCTATGTTACCACCAAAGTCAGCCTGGCAACCTCAGGCGGACCACACATTCCACCAGCATTCAGGATCCCAGAAGACAAGGACAAGCTAATGGACTATGTGAGTTTGATTGTGATAAAAATATTAATAAATATGGCTAGGTTCAATTATATTATAATGAAAATGGTGATTGAGTTCTGCCCCTCCACTCAATTCTCTGCAAACAATGCAAACTCAGTCTTCATTGATCTATATTTTTTTTTAAAGTGACAAGCTGCAAATTGAACTGACTGCTCTGTGTTTCAGGCTGCGTCACACCCTGGCTCTCTGTTTGTGGAGAAAAAGAATGATCACCGTGCAGTTCATCTGCGAGGACTGGATGAGCTGGACTTCACCTCCACGGGAAGTTTTGTGCAAGAGTTCATGTCGAAGCCTCTACTCATCAGTGGACATAAGTTTGATATTGGAGTGTACACAATCGTAACATCTGTGGACCCCCTCAGAATATATAAGTTTGACGGAGATGTTCTTTTCAGGTAATTTGAATAATTTGATGTACATACTGCAATATTGAAAATTATTTATTTCTTTTTCAGTATAGGTATAGTATAGGTAGAAATTTTAATTTTTATACAGTCAATGAACCGCCCTGATAAAGAAAATTGTTGCTTTTAAAGGTTTTGTATGGAGCCATATGAGCCATTCAATGCAAGCAACACCGCACAGTATGTGATTGGTGAGGACTACTTGCCTGCGTGGAAGGTACCAGCTTTACAACAGTACTCGGAGCTTGCCTTCAGTCGCAGAGAGGCCTTTGATGCCCACCTCCGCTCAACTGGTCAGTATTCTATAGCTGTTTGTTTACCACATTATTATAGCTTAATTTTATTCCTGATCCTGGACCCTCCCTCCCCCCTCCCTTCCCCTTTCTGATCTCCTTTCCTAACCTCAACGTGATCTGGCCCTCTTTTTTATATGGCAAAAAAAAAAATATATGTATTAAAACTCTTTGACTGCTTTTCATTAATGAACTTGAATTGTTAATTTAATTTGTTTATATTATTTATATATTCTCCAGGCAAAGACCCTGCTCAGCTGTGGACCCAGATTGACAATGCCATCAGTTCTGTCTACCTCGGCAAGCAGAAACAGTTCACAGATCTTCTGGGACGCTACAAGTCTCGTCGTAGCTTCTTCGAGATGGTTCGCTTTGACTTTATTGTTGATGAGGATCTTGTGGTTTATATGCTGGAGGTGAGTGAACAATATTATATTTACTGTATATATTTTTGCTGTAAATGGGTCGAGAAGCACTGTTCAGCACAGCCTCTAGCTCCGGCCACCTGCATGGAGTATCCGACCATCCCAAATAAATAAACTATTCAAAATGCATTTTTGTGTAGCAGGAGGAATTTAAAATTAAAAAAAATTTAAAAAATTAAATTTGTGCATTAATAACAATATGGATTAATTTTTAATTTAAAAAATAAACATATATATAGCATGTTTCAATTTTTATTTTCGTGGCAATTTGATTTTTTTTTTTTTTTTTAAATAAAATTTAATTATATCAAACAAAATTTTATTTTTTCAGGCTAACATGTCTCCAAACCTTTCATCCATGCACTACCCTCCAAATGCACTGTTGTACGAGCAGGTGCTGTACAACATCTTGTCTCTCGTGGGCGTTGCCACCTACTTGCATCCTCCACACCAGCAGTGAGTTAAAACCAAATTGACTTCTCTCTGATATTCATTGACAGAGCACTTAATTGCTGCCATTGGTTGAAAATTTAAAGTTTAAAGGCTTAATGTAGAAACCCACTTTTTTTCCTTAATTATATTTTTCATGCTGCATAAATGCATTTATAAATATACTCTCTTAATTTTCTAGATTGCTCTCTGTTTTTGTGTAAGCTAGCTAATTAATTTTGAATTTAATTAATATACCTTCAAAACTTAATTTTATAATTAAGTCTGCATGCTAGCAAGACAAGACTCGCCTCTTTTTCTGTGATTCAATAAATAATGAAAATAAACTTTGTAAATTTTTTTGTTTTTTCTACATTCACAGTAATTAGGCGCTTGTGTGTGACGTCAGTGTGACCTTGGATCGGGAGTTTCAACAGTTGTCCGCCAGTTGTCGATGGTGGCCTGGTGGAACTCCGCAATGTATTATTAAGCATAGGAGAAAATATTTAAAAAAAAATTTAAAAATATATAAAGAAAAGATTCTAAATTCTGAGGTGAGCAAAAGTTTGTAAATTTTATTTTAAACATTTTGTTCACCTCACATTTTTTATTTTCATTTTAAATAATTTATAATGTATTTTTTTTAATCTTTTGCCTGCATGCAAAGTTCTCTACCACTCCACCGGCATGGCAAGCTGCGCGCGCATGTTTTCACTCAGCCCCTGTAAAGTAGACTGATTGCGTTGCTCATGCAACCGCCTTATAAAGAAATAAAATAAATATTGCAAATAACGAAAAAACTAATTAAAGTCTAATTAGAATGTATAAATTTAAAAATGCATGAAGAATGCATGCATGCACAGGACAAACGAGTGTTTTTATTATGCTTTTTATGTGTGAAATCCTTTCTAGATGATATATAATATATTTCTATTATATAGACTTTATAGTGTGGTACATCTCAATGTCTCTTAATTCACTAGCTCTCTTACACCCAAAAATGTGATTTTATAGACACAATTCTGCATATATAGCATGAAAAGCTTCTATGCTTTTATCAGCTCAGATCTTGTTCTGTTATTTTATTTCAAAGGCTGCTGCAGTAGATGAAACTTTTCCATTGCCTATAATGGAGTATTGATTTCAATTTTTTTTTATTGCAGAAATGGATAGACCGTGCAAAGTTATGCTACCCTGATTTTTTTTTCAAAATTTTTAGAGCCCGGGAACTATTTTTAAAAAATTATTGAAAGTCCTTTTTTTTAAAAATAGTTCCCGGGCTCTAAAAAATCTGAAAAAAAAACAGGGTTGCATAACTTTGCACCCTCTATCCATTTTTACAATAAAAAAATTAAGGTTGATATATAATCCATAGTAAAAGTGATTGTAATGGGTAGAAAGTGTAGTAAATATTTTCTTTGTTGTTTATTAACTATATTGGATGTATACACCTCACACTTTTATGACAGCTTTGCATACAGTCGTTTCCCCACATTAATCTCTATCTTGACGGACTTGCAGGTCAACGGACTCTCAAGAAATGGTTGTTGCGGAGCGTAATCTCATGGTGTTACCAGAACAGTGTGCTGAATGCTCCAACTGTGAAGATGTGGCATGCCAGCTGTGCCGGCCCTGCCTGCGACCTGATGCACTTGATGACCTCAAGATGGCCTACAGAGAGCACCTCAACAGACAAAGCTGCAAACGGGTCTTTCCTAAACCAATGGTAAATTATATTAGTACACATCAGTATTTTTGGATATTCAGTATATTATTGTATAAACAATACGAGTCTTATGAGATGGTACAGCATCAGTATATAATTACAGTACTAATCCTTTAAATTATAATGTACGTACTGCATGAGTATTTTGTTGTGCATGTTTGAGTTGCAAAGAAAAGAATCTCACTGGATGCATGGAAAGTGATCAAGTTATTATATATTGTTGTAGAAAGCAAGTTTAAGGTTAACAAAAGGGCTTTTTTTTTTTTTTTTTTTTTTTTTTTCATATTCGGAAACCTTTAGAAAAAATATACGGTATATAATAATAATCTAAAAATTATTAATTCTTTATATATTGTATGAATTTACAACTCAATTAACCATGTCAGCTGGTGGAGTATGTAGTGAAAATAACTACATATAATAGAGGCTTCAATTAAGTGTTCCCCACCTGAAAAATTTTCTCCATAGGCCACCATGTTAGAAAATTTGATTTTCTTTTTTCTCAGTGACTATATATAGTATTTTGAAATTAATATTATAGCTTTAATAATTATATTTTAAAAATATATTTAAAGTTTAAAGCTATTCAAAATATAATTGGCATCTTGAATTCCCCTCCCCCCTCCCCATTTAGAAATTTATTTATTTATTTATTTATTTCCTCGTGTGGCTGTACATAATACAACATAGAGGTACAAAAGTACCTCTATGTTGATCGGAAGTACCTCTACCTCTATGATCGGAAATCATCTGATAATGAATCAAATCAAAAGTGCGAGCCTATTTTCCTCTAAAAAATTTCTTTATTAATGCCAAAAAAAAAAGAAGCAATTTCGAGTTTGTTTTCTTTAAAAAGCTTTGGATAGGACGGTGGGAACACCACAAAATCAGCTGACTTAAAGTCTCTATAAGTGCCATATTATATATATATATATAATATGTATGTGTAAAATATCAAAATAAATTTTAAAATACTACAAACATATGAAAATAATAGTTTATAATTATGTTAAAAGTGACCATGCATATAATTAATATCAAAATGAAACTAAAAGTATATAACTATATTAATACAGATGATATTAAAATTGTTAATTATGTACACTGCAGACGCAGACAGAGGCGAGAAGAGGGTTGACATCCGAGCAGCAGCAGCAGCTCTCAGACAAAGACCAACTGATGGTACGCTGGTTCCAGGGAAAATGCCTGCTGGATGCATCCTGGTGCAGCTAGCCAAAGCAAACATTAACCAAGCAACGAGTCTCCTTCACTGAGCATTCTAAAACGCACTCCAAATTATAATTAATCAGATATGGCACAGCTTTTGTTCGCTCAAGATAAGATCTGCTATAGAAATTAAGTGGATTTATTTTATATAGAAACCATTGAAACTTATATATAAATGCAATTCATTTACTTTTATTTAAATATATTTTAAATAATTGAAATGGATCTAATATTTTGTAAGATTTATTTTTTATATCAATTTATATAATTTTAATTTAATTTATCAATTATTATACATAATTTATATAATTGTTTTGTTTAATATATTAATTGTTACTGTTTATAATAATATATAATTTCACTATTACATGGCGGGGCTTTTCATTTCACTGTCTTTCTCATGTCACAAAACTCCTGAACCTGCAAGCATTTGATCTTAAAGGAGGGGAATGTACAGAGTATAAACGGCTTCATCTTTCATAATATTTGACCATTTTACAAAGAATGTCAAACTTATATTGGTGCGCACACCAAAAAAAGAAGTTGTGTCATTTATGAGTTCCAGCAGGTATAATTATTAATGGTATAATTATTAGGATTCAACAAGTTTGCCGTGCAAAATGGGGCTAAATTATAACCAGGGGGGTTAATATTATACTTCCATCCTATAATGCAATATAATGAAATTTATATAAACCCTCTGCTTAATATATGACAGCAAAAAGGGGCGTCGTCTGTCAGCATGACTTTTTTAGGTGCACTAAAATGATTTATTTTTTTAATGTTTTTTTTATAAATAATAAAAATATAAAAGCTGGTGGAGTACGTATGTTCTATATAGCTCCTTTAATAAATAAATTTGATTCCTGCACATACTGTATATAATTATAAATATTTGGTTCCTATTATAATTATAGATAACAATATTAATAATTAAAATATATTATATACAGTTCGATCATCAGAAACTTAATTTCTCGGATCGTTAATATTGTCCAGACTATATATTTAGCTATTAAATTATTACTATAAAATATATTAAGTATATATTATAATTATATATTAATGTATCAGATAGTTTCCTGTATCCTGTTTGTTGTCCATATAATCTCAATGTTTTCTTTCACTTATTTTCTTTCAATAAGGTCTATAGCTCTCTCAGAGAAACTTTGGTTTTCTTTGGAAGTCAAATTTTTCGCGCGATATTGATTCAATTCCACATATTCTATTTCAGTTCGTTTCAGTTCCAGATTCAAAATTTTTATCCCACATTCCTATTTCGTTTCCGCCGGCATAAAGGCGCTTAATTTTTGTCGAGGTAAGTTGATAATTTTTTCCCGTTCTTATTCCAATAAAATCCCAATCATCCGATAATATTTCATGAAGCAAGCAGTACATATTTATTACAAACATTGCTTGTCTATATTTTAAGCATAAATTTTTTAGTATAGTGCATAATTTATTGTAAATACTTATAAACATGTTTCCTGGGATTTCCGACTCTTCCTTGACACGTGATAACAATGTTCTCTTGATTGTTTCAGTCCTTAAACATCTCATACGAGAAATCCCTACTTACACACGATGGGTAGGGAGGATAAGACTACCTGGAAAGCTAACTACTTTACCAAACTCATCGTAAGTTTCCCAACAGAACTGATACATTGTTTATATCAATGAGCAAACTATATATAAACTGCTGTTATCTCTAGCTGTCGGATTAAAGGTCTCCATATTCAAGTAGCTTGATTATTTCAGGGTCTCTTGGATGACTACCCAAAATGTTTCATCGTGGGCGCCAACAATGTGGGCTCGAAGCAGATGCAGCAGATCCGCATCAGTCTTCGCGGAACCGCCACGGTTCTCATGGGAAAGAACACGATGATGCGCAAGGCCATCCGCGGTCATCTGGAGCGAAACCCTGCTCTTGAGAAGTATGCATTCATTCATCGCTTTACAGCGGGCTTATAATATCAACATACTCTGCCCAGTTAAAATTCTTGTTTAAAATCTGCAAGGGCATGGTTTCTTGTTTAATTTCTTACTTCCAATGCTGATTGTCGATTTTTGCTATTGGTATGCATAGTGTCAGTGTGTGTGTGTATTTGATGAGAGCATCATCACATTGTTAACGCTGGCAAGTTCTGTTGGCTAATACAATGTTAAAGCTACCTTTGATAAGTAAAGATTTGCATAGATCTCAATTAAATTCTTGGTATGCATCTAGTGTAAATAGTTACACTTCATAGCAGTTGTTATCCACTGCCAATTAATCTCAAGAGGGAAGCAGAGGTTATATGTATTCAATACTGGGAATCTCAATGATGAAAACTTCTGTCAGAGGGAGGGCCACCACACCTCTGAGCTAGCAATAGCTGAACCCACAGAGGTGGGCCCTTGCAAGGCTGCTAGCTGCCCCTGGGCTGTCTGAGAGATTCTATTGCAGAATATGGAATTTGGATAAAACAGGCCATCCCTCTTGAACACTTACAAAATTTAGGGCGGACAACTTTTGCAAAAATGCCACATAACTTATGTTGGGAATGTTTTATCCATCTTGTTCCTGTGCTAACAAAGTTTTAACATTGCAGGCTGCTACCGTACATCCGTGGCAATGTTGGCTTTGTTTTCACCCGTGGTGACCTTGTGGAGGTGCGTGATAGGCTTTTGGAGAACAAGGTGCGAGCACCTGCCCGTGCCGGAGCCATCGCTCCCTGCCCCGTCGTCATTCCTGCACAGAACACCGGCCTGGGACCTGAGAAGACCTCCTTCTTCCAGGCGCTCTCCATCCCAACCAAGATCTCAAAGGTACTTAAAAGAGGACTTTTTTAAGACTTTGTTTCTCTTGAGAAGGCAATTAAATGTAATAGCAAAGGTAATCATTTTTAGCTACAGTATTGCGTGTTTAAGTTTACATTGTTGCCAGGTATTTTTGCTGATTATTTGAAAGTTGGTCTGTGTGTTAAACTTACAAAAGTCTTATATTTTTCCATGAATGACACACTGTATTCTTTCTGTAGGGTACAATTGAAATCATCAACGACGTGCACATCCTGAAAGAGGGAGACAAGGTGGGGGCGTCCGACGCGACGCTTCTTAACATGCTCAACATCTCTCCCTTCAACTACGGTTTGCTCGTTGAGATGGTCTATGATTCTGGCACCATCTTCGAGCCCAGAATCCTTGACATCAAGCCTGAAGATCTGCGAGTCAAGTTCAGTGAGGTGAGTCAAATTTTATATCCTTCTGTTTCAGACTAGATATTTAAAATTTAAACATAGGAAATACATGCACATGTCATATCCCTTACGGGGTAAGCCAGCAGCAATTTTACCTTGGCTGTCCACAAATATACCTCTACTGCATTCGATTCTGACATATGTACTCTACTTGTGGAAGTATTGTAATTCATTGCATCAAGCAGATTGTGTCACCCTGGCTTAATAGTACAGGCTCACAGCTTTTGGTACTATTAAAGGACCTATTCGGGGTTCCAATGACCTATTTTTGACCTAAACTAATTGAGAAACTTCTTAAAAACAGTGAAATTTGCCTGTGCGCAAGTTTAACGCTAGCGAGAGAGAAAATAGTTACTTTGTTAACTTTTACTTTGTAGTTAACACGGCGATGCTGAGCCGTTCAAGTGTATAGGTCATGTGACTATCTTGACCAATCAGATGCTGTTAACTAACTCCCACTACCACTACTCCTCTCCCTCCTCCTGCACTATAGTAGAACTAGTGTGATTGCTGCATTAATGAAAATATTTTTTTAATTTTTTTCATGATGATAGAAGTTAAAATAAATATAGTGAACATGGATTAAGAACAGTTTGAATAAGTTCTGGCTACTGCCTTTAACAGTTAATATCTCCTTGGCGTTAATAGATATTATTTGGTAGCCAAAAGTTTATCCAAATTTTAATCAATTGAATTATAATTCCTGTATCCAAGTGTAAGTGTGGATTAAATTAAATTTTAACCAAAATGGTTTTGCGAATTAGATTTGCAGATGCTATGTAAAATCAAGTTTCCATTCAAAATTTAACATTGTATTCAGTATCTCAATTGTTTTCAGTGCTTTCACACTAAAAGTGTGTGCAGAATTCAGTTACCCAGCGTAGTATTGAAGGCAAAACTTTCTGCTTATCAGTAACTTTCGAAAGAGAACAACCGATCAGCAACTTTGATTCAAACACTACACTGCATCGAGACAGCATAGAAAGCATAATAACTTATGTATTTGCAGGGAGTGGGTCGCATAGCTTCACTCTGCCTGGCCATCAACTACCCAACTCTGGCCTCGGTCCCACACAGCATCATCAACGGCTTCAAGAACCTGCTGGCCGTCGCTGCAGCTACGGACATCGAGTTCAAGGAGGCTAACACCGTCAAGGAGTTCCTCAAGGTGAGATTTGGATGTTTGGAGCATAAGGCAAACCATGACGCTTCTATTTTTAAAAAGATCATTATTAAATTTTTGTCATTGAAGATTTTAATTGATATTTATTATTCTCATCAATCTTCAATTTTATTTAATTTGTTTAGTTGGCATTTAGACCAAGCAACCCATGTAAGCTCCTGCTTGTACTGACGAAGTCCTAAATGTTGCAGGACCCGTCTAAGTTCGTTGCAGCAGCTGCTGTTGCTGCGCCTGCTGCTGCCTCCGCTGCTGCTCCTGCTGCTGCCGCCAAGAAGGAAGAAAAGGAAGAGAGTGAGGCTTCCGATGACGACATGGGCTTTGGCCTGTTCGATTAGACACAGAGACCGAGTGCCAGGGCAACATTCCGCGCATAGCGGACCTGTGCACCCCCTCAGCTGCCTAGACGAACTGTCTTCTTACCATGTGACTGATGCTTTGCATCAAGCCCCGAATAAAATCATAAAATTTAGCTACCGTCTTTCTATTTGTACTTTCCTTTTTCCATGATTAGCCACCATAGGCTAGTGTTTTTATAGTTTTAGTTTTGATGTAATCTTAAGTACTTCGTATTATTGTTCTTGTTAATTTTTTTGCAGAAAATGATGTGTTTGTCATTTAAAGATAAGATAACGCTGATCAATCAGCAGCTCGACGAAGTTCCATGTGATTAACAACTTGGCAACCTAGCTCATACCAATTCCTTTTTTTTTTTTTTTTTTTTTTTTTAGACAGTCTTTAGCACTAAAAAGTTGCAGAGAAAATTTCAAAACAATCCGACGAGCTGATTTTTTGAATTAAGGTTTTAAGTTTTCGGTAAAGGGCTTTCCCATGGAGAGCTAAACTAAGAAATTTATTTAAAAAATCGGCTCGTCCGATTGTTTTGAAATTTTTTCCACATTTTTTTGGTGCCAAGAACTGTCTGTCCAAAAAAAATCGGAATTGTTATGCGGTTGCTAAGGTTTACAATTTACATGCTAATCAAATGGGACTACGTCAATCAGCTGTTCCGTGTTACCTTACCCTGAAGGGTAAGGTAACGCCACCAATGTTAAAAAAATCCCTCACAAAAATTCTGAAAAAAAAATTAAAATGTTCTCCTCTACACCCCCTATCAGTAGCTAAAATATCAGGTGTACAAATACGATCTAGTTTTTGAGTTATAAATTTTTAAAGTTGACTAATTTAACATGGAGAAACTTCATTTCTCCATGTTAATTAAATTAGCCAACTTTAAAAATTCATAACTCAAAAACTAGATCGTATTTGTATACCTGATATTTTAGCTACTGATAGGGGGTGTAGAGGAGAACATTTTAAAAATTTTTCAGAATTTTTGCGTGAGTTTTTTTTTTTTTTTTTTTAACATTGGTGGCGTTATCTTACCCTTAAAACTCTGCTTCTGTAAAGGTTCAAATTTTTAAATATTACTCCTTCAAAAAAAAAAAACGTTAAAATTACATTTAACTCAACACTGCTCGTAGTTCTTGGGTTTACAAACAAAACCTTTGACATCATTTGCACTGCCTACCCCACCCTCTGAGCTGGTGTGTAGGTAAGGTGTATTCCATCCGAGTAGGGTTTACTAGTAGGCCTAATGGTACATATTAAAAATCTGTGACTACTCTTTACAAAAAAAAATTGGCACATCAATATGCAGTTTAGTTTTGATGTAATCTTTAAGTATTTCGTATTATTGTTCTTGTTCAATAACAAGTATTATTGCAGAATCTAAAAGTCTTTTGAGAGACAGATTTTACATTATACTGATTAAAATTAAAAAAAATCGAGAGTTCTAGCTACCTATACTAAGTCTTGAGTATTTATCTGTGGCTATTGCTTATAATTATATAATATGCAGTCATAAGATTCTTTTTAATCTTAATTAATATTGTTGAACACAAACTGACCAAGCTCAACAATACAATTAATGATTCTCATTTGACTATATATATATACATATATTCATAATTGGTTTTGATCAAAATGCGGAAATATTATAATAATTAACTTGTTCATTTACATGATACAAGGTTCATTTAGGTTTTTGGTACGAAAGTACATGAATCAAAACTATAGTTTTTATTATATACGAGGCCGTTTTAGGATCAAAATAGCATATTATATCCAAGAGGCAATTAATCTGGGATTGAATTATTTTTATCGAATCGGCTGCATCGTCACAACAATTTCTGAATAAGGTTCGAAATCAGAAAGACACTAATTGCAGAGAAAAGTTACCTTTTCTCTGCTAATTGTGTAAGTATAGTTAAACTTTCCAAACCCGGTTCGAAAGTGATCTGAAAAAATTATTGTTGTAGAAAAAGAAACACCACGCGCGAAGTCCTAATAAAGAAATCGTTCAGCATGGGAGCGTTAATTTTTTCCCCGATAGGGGCCGATGTTTGTGGTGATCCGGAGCATATTATGCTAGCTGGCTCCATGTGACAATAATAATAAAAATAATAATTATTATAATTAAAGTGCGCGTCAGAAAAAAAAATAGTTATAGTATTTTTTAAAAAAAAATAGTTCAAGTGGTTTATTTAGTTTATTCCCTTCTTGAAAAATAAGTCTAGTGGTCAAGTGGTTAACCACCTAAATTAAGTTGTCAACCACTAAAATCAAGTTGTCAACCACTTATTTTCAGTAGTTAACAACTAACTTTGAGTGGTAGGGCGCCCAGTGGTAACCACTGACTTAGTTGTCAACTACTTATTTTCAGTTGTTGACAACTAACTTTGAGTGGTAGGGTGCTCAGTGGTAACCACTGGCTTAGTTGTCAACCACTTATTTTCAGTTGTTGACAACTAACTTTGAGTGGTCGGGTGCCCAGTGGTAACCACTGGCTTAGTTGTCAACTACTTATTTTCAGTTGTTAACAACTAACTTTGAGTGGTAGGGCGCCCAGTGGTAACCACTGGCTTAGTTGTCAACCACTTATTTTCAGTTGTTGACAGCTAACTTTGAGTGGTAGGGCACCCAGTGGTCCAGTGGTAACCACTGGCTTAGTTGTCAACCACTTATTTTCAGTTGTTGACAGCTAACTTTGAGTGGTAGGGCACCCAGTGGTAACCACTGACTTAGTTGTCAACTACTTATTTTCAGTTGTTGACAACTAACTTTGAGTAGTAGGGCGCCCGGCCAGTGGAAACCACTGGCTTAGTTGTCAACTACTTATTTTCAGTTGTTGACAACTAACTTTGAGTGGCAGGGTGCCCAGTGGTAACCACCATGCAGCTTTTAGTTGTCAACCACTTATTTTCAGTTGTTGACAGCTATAAACTTTGAGTGGTAGGGCGCTCAGTGGTAACCACTGGCTCAGTTGTTTACTACTTACTTAACAGTTATAAAAAAAATTTAAATTTCTACTACTTGAATTAATTAAGTTAAATTTAAATGTTATTTGAAGTCTTTATAATTAAGACAAGATGTAATAGCACAGTACAATTGATTATTATCAATTATATTTAATTTATTATATGTATAATTAATTGTTATATATATAGTATCATTTTTCTCTTTAATATTTAATATAATTATATATATGTCATGCATATATTATTATATAACCACTGACAGTATTATTAAGTGGTTGACAACCCTAGTCGAAAAATAAGAGTGCTAAGTGGTAATTTGAGCAGTAGTCAAGTAGTTGACTACTTGTTTTTAAGTAATCAACTACTTGTTTTAAGTAGTTGACTACTTAAAAACAAGTAGTCAACTACTTGACTACTGCTCAAATTACCACTTAGCACTCTTATTTTTCGACTAGGGAACTAAGCCAGTGGTTACCACTAAGCGCTCTACCACTCAAAGTTAGCTGTTAACTACTAAAAATAAGTAGTTGACAACTAAGCCAGTGGTTACCAATGGTCACGCGTGTGCGCATGTGCGGTGGTTGGAAGTCGGAAAAACATGGCGTCGCCACGAGGAGTAGAACCTGTAGAATTAACTTCTGAATAATTCGTATTATCAAGCAGTTTTATATCAGATAAGTACCTTTTTAGTACATAAAACGTAATGTGAAATCATGTTCCGTAAAGTTCTCGTTGCTTTGTGTCGTATTTTTGTTCTAGGTGGCCTTAAACAGAGTGTTTATCGGCTCCTAGGACATGATGCACAAAAAAAAATATATATCGCCGCCGATGCCAAAGTTTCGTGGTAATTATAAACTACAAAAAAATATCCATATTTTATTAAAGAATGCAATGTATGTTTTAAGTAGATGAAAAAGCTACAGTAATATATCTTATTAACTATACGTTTTTTTAAATGTTTAATATATTATAATTCATGCTGCAGAATAATAAAAAAATTGACCTCATAAAGTACCAATAGATGGCATTGAAAACAGCCTCTATAGAATCAGTATGACTCAACTACACGTGTACTTTAGCCAGTAGCAAAGCTCAGATATCAAAACAATGACACTTTTAGAATCACCCAGGTAAAATCCACCAGATGTCCATACCTGTCTTTATGACGTCATTTTCTAAGTACGTGTTAATTAATAATTATTTCATTTATATATTGCCTAAGATATGACTTCAATCCGTCCGTATATCTGTATTTTTAATTTGTATAAACGTTTTTTACCTTGAATTATATAATGTATAGTAATATACTATATATGTAAAATATTTCAATATTAATTCAAGGTAAAAATGTTTATTATGTAATTATATAACTTAATTATTATGTTTTAGCTATAATTTCTACCAACTATAGCTTAATTAATTAGGAGTCAATTAATTTAAGTGACAACTGCATCGTCGTGATGGGGGCGGTCGGCGCGTGGTGACATCTACAAACGACTGCTGGACCAATTGTGACCGCAACCGGGCCATTGGCGACTACTGGCGAAAATTAAAAAATTCGTGACAACTAGGATGCGGCGTGACCACTTCCTGGCGACAACTAGGCCGTGACTACTGGGAGACCACTATAGGCCGTGACAACTGGGTGACCACTAGACCGTGACCACTGGGTGACCACTAGGCCGTGACCACTGGGTGACCACTAGACAACAACCACTGGGTGACCACTAGACAACAACCACTGGGTGACCACTAGACAACAACCACTGGGTGACCACTAGACAACAACCACTGGGTGACCACTAGACAACAACCACTAATCAAGTGGTTAACAACTGGCGAAAATTCAACTGGAGAGTGGTCAACCACATGACCACTGGACTTATTTTTCGAGAAGGGTTATCATATGTAGTACGTACTACTGCATATATAATATATATTTTATATAAAATACGACAGAACTGATCGAGTGATCGCATGCACTGATTATTTTTTTATGCAGTTTATATCGCGATATAATTTAATAGTACACTATAAGTTATTATATATTAATTATTATAATTATCACTATAATTTTGTATTTTTAAAGCAAAAATTAAAATACAGCCGATATTTTTTTATGACTGCAGCTATTATAATAGGTGCGCAACACGTGTATGGTGTGTTCTTAAAAATTATAAATATTAAATAAAAAATCGAATCTATATAATTAATTAAATTAATACTATTAATTAATTACACGCATTTTTTGTTGATATGTGCATGATTATGTAATTTGACCTGCTTAAAATATATTGTTATGTACAATCGAAATTAATCGAAAAGCAATAAAATATTATGAAATATGAATCAATTAATTAAAAGTTATAAATAATATTTGCATAATTAATTTTATAATAATGTATATTTGACATATTATATAAATATTCTATAATTAAGCGGACGTATGTATTATTCGCGGTATAAATAATATATAAATTCACTGAACTCACTGCATATATGACACACGTATACCGCGCGTGTGTGATATATATATATATATATATATTATATGAAAGATAAAAATTAGTTTATAATTATACATTTTCAATTAATTAAATAGAATTGAAAAAATAAAAAAAAAAAAAATATTCATTATTATAGAATACATAATACAATTTTAGAAAATTACAATTTTATAGTTTTGTCCTCTATGAGCTTTAAGGGTAAGGTAACGCCACCAATGTTAAAAAAAATCCCTCACACAAAAATTCTGAAAAAAATTTAAAATGTTCTCCTCTACACCCCCTATCAGTAGCTAAAATATCAGGTATACAAATTCATAACTCAAAAACTAGATCGAATTTGTATACCTGATATTTTAGCTACTGATAGGGGGTGTAGAAGAGAACGTTTTAAATTTTTTCAGAATTTTTATGTGAGGGACTTTTTTTAACATTGATGGCGTTACCTTACCCTTGTCGAGCAGAGGGAAAAAGAAAAAAATTAATTTAAACTGACTTAATTGATGGCGGAAGTACTTTACAGGAAACAAATTATATATATTATATGCAATTATACAATAGAAGATGGTATAATATTTAGGCTGTAATTAGTATACTAATTTCTTAGTAATTATAATTATATAGTTTTTAGATGATGTCTAATGACTAACATTTTTACAATTCTGTTAATACAATTAAACAATTAATGCATTATATACAATTTAATGATCGATTTACACAAAAAAAGTTGCTGTTTGTCTATTTAATGCAATGTTTTATATTTTTATTCCTGACGATAGGATATACCATCAACACAATACATATATATATATATTATACCTATATATATAAAACAGGAAACAATAATGAGATAATGATCTGATTTTTCGGTAGAGGGGCATTCAAAAAAGTTCGATATTAAAACTTCATCACACATTGTTGCATGAAGTTTTGGTATGTACGCATTTTAATTTTCTCTTATTTCAGAATTAAGTATTTTTATTTTAGCTAAAAAAAAAATATATTATACATTTTGTAATAACTTTTATATAATCCGGTACATATTATACTCACTCTTAGAATGACAATTGTTTGTGATGATCGAGTGTGATGACCTCGAAAAAATACTATAGCTCTTATTTTACATAACAAATATATAAATATAGCATAAATATATACACATAATATATTATATTATATTGCAGAATATCAAAATTAAAAAAATATATATATTATTTTATTTAATTATTATAAGACTTAATTTTTTCTTTTTAATCATGAATTGTTTTAAAAATTTAAGTCTTTATTAAAGAGGTTCTCGCATGTTCTTTGCAGTCCCTAATATATATATATATATATATATATATATATATATATATACTGCTGTATATACTTATAACTTATAATACATATAATTATAAATATTATACTTAATTTCTTACGTTGAGAAAATGACATCAAACAATGTTAATGTTAATTGTGAATGCATCATGTTGTCTATTCATGATATATTCTGAACTTAGCGATTAATCAATCGTGACTGCATGTGCAATGAACACTGAAGATCGCCTGCTGTTTCTCGACCATGAATATAATTATATTTTTAGTGAGTGAAAATTAAGATTTATAAGATATATATTTTATAAGCAAAATTAAGCGAGTCTTCATTTTAGCGTCAGGTGAAGGGGGTGATAGAGCGCAAGGAATCTTAATTAATTATCATGCACGCACCTTGCGACATGCAAAAATTCATAATAAAAGTAGCATTATATATTTTATAGTAAAATGTTTTTAGTGTCATGAATATATACCATCCCATAATTAAATACTTGAAGTATGAAAAACAATGAATCAAGTATAATATTATATTATAAATTATATATAATTATACATATAATAAATATATATACCGTGAAATATGATAAAGTCTGAAAAAACAACCAAAATGTCTAGAGATGAGATCGAGCTGATGCGTGTAAGAAAATATTTAAAGATTTATATATATAGTACATCACGTGATCACATAATTAATTATCCATTCATCTATTATAGAACGTTCAGTGTACTATCAAGTTATCAACTATGAACAGTATGAACCTTGAAAATTGACATCAAAATAGAACGTACGGATGTACAATTTTTTTAATCGCCTGAAATGCGGCCTGATATGTACTTTGACAACAACAAAAAATCGAAGTTATAATATTATATATTATATTTGTGTCACCAATGTGCGCGTGTGTGCGATATAGTATCAGTTAATATTATTCTAACATAAAATTATTACGTAGGCTTATACCTGGGGATCCTGATGCCCATGGTTATAGGTTGGTCTCCATTTTACGAACGCCGCTCTACGCTCTACGGTGCATTTCGTATTTTTAACGTAAATTATTTTAAGAATAATGAATTAAAATCACGAATAAATATATTTACCATCAAATATATTACTAAAATTAAAGTAGAGTGAGCGATTTAATTTTTTGGAATATTTTATTTTTTAAAAATAGTTTAACCTGCCTTCTATTGAGAAATAAATCAAATGAAAACCAAAAAATTCCATCTCAAATAGCTTCACCACAAAAAATTCCCAAAGTTGGTGTTTCAGAGGCCTTTAACATGCATCCTTATCATGGAACAGAAAACAGATTTTTACTCCAACTTCGTCTGAACTATGGTACCAATTAAAAAATACCTACGTAATCTATAATGAATTCTTTAATGGATTTTCAAATTAAAAAAAAAAAAAAAAAAATACGGAGCCTTTTTACCGAAAAAAAAATATTGAAATTTTTGCGGGTTAATTTCCATAAGGATTTTCAAGATTTTTTTCCGAAAAAACGGCTTCGTATTTTTTTTTATTATTTGAAAATCCATTAAAGAATTCATCATAGATTACGTACGTATTTTTTTAATTGGTACCATAGTTAAGACCAAGTTGGAGTAAAAAGCTGTTTTCTGTTCCATATATAAGGCTGCATGTTAAAGGCCTCCGAAACACCAACTTTGTGAATTTTTTTGTGGCGAAGCTATTTGAGATGGAATTTTTCGGTTTTCATTTCTCAATAGAGGGCAAGTTAAACTATTTTTAGAAAATAAAATATTCAAAAAAATAAAATCGCTCACTCTACTTTAACAGAAATTAGGAGTTAAGTTCACTGCATATATTTTTACATGATCACGATTCACTCTGAAAAATTTAGAAAATTCTTTATATACTGCGTATTATAATTATGATAATATTATTATTGAGCGAGAACGCAATAATTTGTAGTTTATTTTTTAGATGATATAATATAGAACTGTATATTTATATTATGGTGCAGTTCCCTGCAGTGCAGTATAATACATATATATAATTATAAATATTTATATAATATTTTATAATATAATATGTTTCAGGATTTGAATTATAATATTTATAATTATTTTAACTGTAATTTTATATTACAACTACACTAAATATTATATACTACTAATAAATAAATAAATAAATAAATAAATAAATAAATAAATAAATAAATAAATAAATAAATAAATAAATAAATAAATAAATAAGTAAATAAATAAATAAATAAATAAATAAATAAATAAATAAATAAATAAATAAATAAATAAATAAATAAATAAATAAATAAATAAATAAATAAATAAATAAATAAATAAATAAATAAATAAATAAATAATATTAGAACGGAAGAATATATCATTTATCATGGGAACTACGCGAGGTAGTGACCATGTATTATATTAGTCTGAATTTTTAGATTTACCATTGGAAAATAATGAGCAATGCATGCATGGTCACCAATATATTATAGCATCATAGAAAAAAAATAGTAGTATTTTTTTCCCATGATTATAGTGAAAATTAATGAGCTTAAATCAATATTATTTGTATTAGCAAAATGTATCACATTTTCTTAAATTATATTATTTTGTTTCAGAAAACTTATAATTTCTTTTTAGCAGACATTTTGACATATAGGCTGGCAATTAATTTATGGCCACAATTAATATGTCAACTCGATCGTCAGTACGGAGCAAACCTCATGGAGTATTGAGTCCTATCAAAATATTAATCATGTTGGTTATCACTACACTGCCTTGTGTGCTGACAGACACCGCTTCCCCCGCTATCAAGGGGCTGGAGCCAGCAGGTTCATCGAACTCGAAAAATGATAACAATATGGAATATGCACATATGAATGCCGCAGTACCTGAAAATTATTCAAGATCATCAAACTGTCCAAGTTTTAAATGCAGTGTTAATGTAAGTTTGCAAATTATGCAGTAATTTCTCTATTTTTATTTCCTGTTAAACTGAACTTTTGTTTTTTCATCGATCAACATAATATATATGAACTGCATACATGGAAAAAAATATAATAAATTTAAATAATTTTATTTCCGGAAGTAGTCGGAAACGTATGGTTATGTTTTTTTGTTGTTTTTTTTTCTGTTCGTATTTCTGCGTTGAAATTTCAAAAATTGATTGTACTGCAAACCCCGTGTAAAGCTTCAAAAATAAATTAAAAACAGAATAGGCACAATAAACTTCACACTTCCGGCTATCAAATTAATTTTACTATATAAGTTCAGTGTTATTATTTTTTATATAATGTATTAATATAGATTATATTAAGTAAACTATTTTTATTCTTAAAATGCATTAAAAAATACACATTTATTACAATCTATTTTCCAATTTATTATGTATATATACAGGAGAGCATCGTGTTTGATACAAACAGAGAATTATTGGGTACGTACAACATGTAATTTTAACATGGTTAAGCGATATATATATATATATATATATATATATATATATAGTACGAAATAAGAATCAAGTAATAGAAATTTTCATAATTATTCAATAAATTATTAATATAATAATAGTAACTAGAGTGTGGCGTAACCAGGGGGAAGAGAGGGGGTTACTCGATTATTAATTTATTACCATTAAAGCAAACTGATTTTTTTTTTAGAAACAATGCAACTTACTTAATAAGTGACGCGACTCACACGAGAAGTGTACGCGCGTATTTTATAGGGATTTTAATGGGCTGTAAGTGCATGACGCCACTGGAAAATCAAACTCACAAGCATTCGTTATTGTTCCAAATCCAAATAATACATATGTAAAATTTTTACAGTCGTAGTACGTTTACATGATGTTTTTTGTTCCGTATTCAATACATGACAATACATGCTTTCAAGAAAACCGTATTCATCAACTTTAAAGCGCATTGGATGAATGCGAATCAAATACAGTATATACCTGCATGTTCACATGAGTCTTTATATTAATACGGATCCGTTAAATACACGTGTTCGTCTAGTACGGATCAGACAACTCATGTAAACGTATGATATTAAAGGTTTTGTCAAAAACTTTAAAAATTATAATATAAATGATATTAATTACTATTACTTTATTTAGAATCTTTGTATTTTCTATCATTTATGCATTTGCCATTTTACCAATATACCAACTATAGGTTAACAAGGAAATTACATATATTGATGAAATGATGACACTCCATCGTTTTTGTGACGATTGGTCCCAGCAGTATAGCTTGTCAAGATATGGATTAACTTTCAGTCTTTTTGTTTTCAGATCCTAATAAGAGACTCGGTACAATGACGCTTGGCTGTGACCGACGATTCATGTTTTCCAATGACTTAGTGAGTGATATCATAATTCAATTATTATAATTACATTTCATAATCATGCAAGTAGCTAGCCTTAACAAAGTGTTCCCTTTAAATGACCTTAATTTGTTATAAAGAATCTGAACTCGATTTTTTAAATGTGTTTTGCATGCAGTTCTTGCATGGTTATTCTAATTGATACATTAAATTTACAATGTGTTTTAATAAAATATTTTTCCCACGTGTATAATTTAATGCTTAATTTACAACAATCCTGTTACAAACAAGTAGTTTACCTAGTTTTATTAAAATAAGACTCTGTTGTGGTGTTTTGACATAAATGAATCATGCATCAATATTTAACGTAAATTAACGTAATTATTCAATTCATAATCTTTGTATGCACTGAGCAGTGCGTAAAAAATATGTTGCTTTTAATTAACATGCCATTATTAACAAGTCTTCTTATTTTTCAGAAAAACAAGCAAAGTGCTTTGGAAACTTGTTGCAGTCTAAATATGAAACTTCTAAGTATTGAAAGTAAAAAACAAATTTCGTGTATAGAAGAAGCGTTTAAAGGTATTTGAAAGTACTTTAATTTGACGATGTATAATCATAATCATATATAATATTAAGTAGTATAATAAAGTATTATAAAAATACAAATAGTCCAATTTAAGTGAATTAAGGTTAATTATGTTCCATATCAGGAAGGGGGGATATATAATAAATTAAATGTATATATAACATATATATATTCACACATAAAATATCGAGACAATAAATGATGAAAATAAATAAATTTTTGTGTATGTATTTTCCATTTAAATCCTTAACTTGAAGATATATTTTTATCAAATAATTCAAAATACACTATTGCCAGACGCCATTTTGAAAGGTCACAAAAGGATACCACTGTTACCAGATCAAAATAATTGGTGTGCAAATATTGAAATATATTATATGATTCTGCATTTAATTTTCATGGTTTCTTTTCGTATTTGTTGTAACATTTTGCGCTAGCTTTTACGCGCGTCATTTATATGAAAATGGTCCCAATTTTTTCAATATATATTATATAATTTCAGTGCTAATTTGGCAACGCAGCACTTTAAAAAATTAAGGGACATAAGTAAATTCATTCTGAGCCAATTTTAGTTTAATTTTTTTAAATTTCCAATTATCTTCAATAGTTCTTTAATTTAAAATTAATTATATCATGCAAGACCATCTTGAAAAGTCACCAGGTCAGGTTGTACGCTGACATCCCTAAAAATGATCGTCTTGGTCAATTCTATCGATGTATCAAGTTTGTTGCTTCTATGATAAAATGCACGATTTTTTAAGCTAGGATCCCTCCCTTCCTGATATATTTTCTAGATCCATTGAATTTGATTGTGCATAAGATGCAGTATTTTTCACTTGATACACACAGACATTAAAACGACGCCCGCTGACTGGTACTGGACAGACGGGGTTAGGCAGGAGGGCACCAACTTCACGTGGTGCAGGACGGGCAAGGCGTTCTCCGGTGACGTCACGTGGGCTGCGGGGGAGCCGGACAACGAGGGTAAATTCGAGAACTGCGTGGTCATCAGCCTGAATCAATCAGCGCCGGCCGTGTTCCGGGACAAACACGGCATGTTCAACTTCAAGTACATCTGCGAGGTCAGTATATATTATCATAGAAAATTTCCATAAAATACTTTTTTGACGAGTAACGTTCACAAAATTATACAATGACTTAATAAGTCTATGTTACAACTCAACGCAACAACTTTTAAAATCTAAATCTTATTATAACATATTTATGTGATTATATCAACTTCATAGAATCAATTTTAGTGTGATATTATTTTTGCATTAAAAATATAAACAGGTTCGAAGTAATTAAACATTGTTAGTTTGGACTTATAAGAAAAGTATTTGAAAAAAAGAAAAAAAAAGTATTATTTTTAGTGGGACTTCTGAGTTTTGTGCGGGAGTAAAAAAGTTCACCATGCAGTGTGTATCATATTTATGTGTTGGAAATATCAGTTTCAGTAAAATACATACATGAAAATACCATTTACTTTAATTATTTTGTATGCACTTATGACAATACAATGGACAATTTGCATGACATTTGTTTATTGCAGAAATGGATAGAGGGTGCAAAGTTATGCTACTCTGAATTTTTTCAGATTTTTTAGAGACCGAGAACTATTTTTAAAAAAATATTGAAAGTCGATTTTATGACGTCACGAGGAGTCTGTCCTTAAGAAAAGGATAGGCGCTAAACGCCCGTGACGTCATAAAACTGACGTTCAATAATTTTTTAAAAATAGTTCCCACTCTCAAAAATAATCTGAAAAAAATCAGAGTAGCATAATTTGGTACCCTCTATCCATTTCTGTAATAAAAAAATGTCATGCAAATTGTCCATTGTAAATGCAATTCAGGGAGCTCCGGGTGACTTTTTCGTCAATACCAACAACGTGACGAACATCTTGATGTCTGCTGAACAGCCTCGCAAATTCGTCAGTGACAGCTGTCCGTCATACCGGTGCAGGATTGAGGTTTTCTATTTACTTTATACCAAACAACGTATTTGTGATTGCTCTTATTGATTGTCAAATTAAAATGGTTTCTGATTAAGTTCTGTATAATTGTTCTGTTCATAAATATACAATAAAAACGTGAGAATGAAGAATCAAATTGCTCCTAAGTTCATCATATTATATGGTTAATCTGATTCAGGAACCAAATGTATGTGTTTACGATTACGAGCATACCCCATACATAAAAAATATCATATAATAACAAAACACTTTGCGGACTGTTCCTCGATCATACAATATCATATTAATTATTATTTTTTATTTTTACTGAAGCGTATTTATTATTGTATAATGGACCTAAATTATCATATGACTATATAGTTCATACATATAATACAAGAAAATTCAATATAATATATTTACACTACATTTCTTGACGGTCTTGCATACGGATTCGTTGATGACGGATATTAATGTTATTCTTATGAGGCGTCGTCAATTAATCCGTAGTAAGCCGGTATTACACGATCCAATTTTGCATACAATTTTTCCTTACAAGAAAACGTTAACTCCATTTGTTTCATTGTATTGAGAGGACATTTTGCAAAATTTATCGTGTAATAAGGCTTTAAACAGTGTCATGTAAATGTAGTGAATATTAATGAATTACATTTTGCATGCACGACAACGGAGCTAATTGTATTATTGTCATGACGTATATACATAATGAAAATATATAATTTCTTTTTTTTTTTATTTGCAGCCTAACTTTTTTGACAAAAACAGAAGCCTCGTAGGTATGACTGTCACATTATTGTCACATTATTCATATATTATAGTCCGTATTTTAGTGTTTTAGTTTTTATTTTTATTTTGTTCAACTAAAGATGACAATTTCTATTTGACTACGTTACTTTATGTGATACATGTATTTGTATTTATTTATTGCACATATAGAACCGTAAGGTACAAAATGCATGTTTACAATATTTTAGTATTGCAATACCTGTAAAAGTATCACTGGAATTTGTTTTTTTTTAGTGCCTCCGAGCGTTGGTGTATCGAGGATGAGCTGCAACACTCTCTACGTCTTTTCGACTATGACTGCAAGTATTTTTACCTTTTGGCAGTATAATAGTAATTTAAAACTGCATATATAAACCAGATGAAAATTACTGCTGTTAAGTTTATAGTGTCTTAAATTAAACTCTCTCTTTTTCTTTCTATAATATATATATATATATATATATATATATATATATATATATATAATATATATATATATATATATATATATATATATATATATATATATATATATATATATATATATATATATATATATATATATATATATATATATATATATGTTAGAGAAAGATAATTGCAAGCGAGGTAACATAATGAATGTGTAATTACAATAAGCAATTACCTTGTAACTGGGCTATTTCCCTCGCTGAAAATTGTTCACTTTACACTCTATACGATGCACTTAAAAAAAACACACACAGTTCAAACGTGCACAGTTAAAATATAAAAAACATAAGCTTTCGGTAACTTGCCGCTACCGTCGTCAGATGCTACTTTGACCAAAGTAACATCTGACGACGGTGGCGGCAAGTTACCGAAAGCTTATGTTTTTTATATTTTAACTGTGCACGTTTGAACTGTGTGTGTGTTTTTTAAGTGCATCGTATAGAGTGTAAAGTGAACAATTTTCAGCGAGGGAAATAGCCCAGTTACAAGGTAATTGCTTATTGTAATTACACATTCATATATATATAAATATATATCCTTTTTAATGTTCACGACGCATATTTTATGTATATTTATATATTGCATTTTGTAGTTAGGTACTTTTGACAACAAAAAATAACATCAAAATAGCTAGACAAGGAAATAATGCAAGTGTGTTTGTGTATAATCTACAGGTGCGGCACAATAACGCTCAAGCAACCTGCTGTGAAATGAACATGCGACTTGCTGGTCTAGAAACGAAAGAAAAAATGGCTTGCTTACTAAATGCATTTAATGGTAAAGTGACAATTGAAATTTTACTACCATACATCCATACAGATATTTTATCTACATTATAGATAGATGTGATGTAATTATTTAAATGCATTTTTTAAAGTATTTTCAATTATTCTTAGACGAAACATTGTCTTTTTTTATTGAATGGTTTGGTATTTAATTAAAAATTGTGTGTTCAGGCACCGATTAATAAATTAAATGCTGCTGCATCGTCATTCTCCGTGAAAAAATTACTTAAATTGCGTGTTCCAATAAGTGAGTTTGCAAATACCACGTCACTTCATCAAAATTAAAATAATTTGCTGCAAAAGTCTGGCTTTTACTACTTCTCTCTGCTCAGGTCTCAACTTGACTCAGGAAGAGCGCTACTGGACGAGCGGTCGGAAGGGCTGGGGTGGCAGCGCATACACGTGGTGCAGTTCGGGTCAGCTAATGGCTTCGGACGCACCCTGGGCACCTGGACAGCCGGACCGTCCCAAAGAAGGCACTGACCCGCAGTGCTTTAACCTCCTTCTGAAGGTCGACCAGCCCCGGCGACTACTTCTCGAGGATAACTATTGTGGAAATGAAAAACTGAGTTTTGTATGCGAGGTATGCAATTAGTAGCAATCGAGGGGGAAGTTATAAAGTTCCCGCAAGAATTAAGGGGACTTTAAGTGAAAATAATTCGATCATATATGCTGCTGCTATTAGTCTTGCAGCTAGTTTACAAGAGGTGCAGACTGTTGGACGGGTGGTACCCCCACAGTCGCAGCCTCTTCCTCTGCAGTTGATGAATTGTTTGGTTTTGGTGGATGAAGAGGGAGAGAAGGAGGAGTAACAGATGCTACATTACAAGGTTTATGTTGTTTTGATTTTCTTGGAGGACTTTCTTCACCTCTTTTTCTCTCTGTGAACAAAAAAAAATGTTATTATATGAAATTATATAAATGAGAGTGTTACAAAAATGTCATTCAATGTGCAATTTGAGTTACACGTAACTCTAGAGATCAGTTAACCTGCTGATATTTTTCATAATTTTTTGCCAATGACTGTTTAATTTAGGCAACAAAAATTCTCAGGCGCCCTTGACAGTTCCACCCTCGACCACCACACTGCCACCAAAAATATTCACCAGCAACCAATGTCCGTCGTACAGCTGCGAGAGTGACGTATGTATTATAACCACAGAAGAAAATAATTATGTATTTTCATTTTACAATGATAAATTCTTCTCAATATTTATAGCACAGCTCTTATAATTATATTTATATAATTCATTTGATTATATCGATCATAACTAATGACCCCATATTACAATTAAAAATATTTTAAATTTGTTTTTAACTAATACGAATCACCCTAAAATGTAAACAACACTCAAAATTATCATAATATCTTGCTTTTATTTGTCTGGAACAGAAGTCATGTAAAGAGTATCGGTTTTTATGTCGAGTTTCTGGACCAAAACTCTCAGTAAACACCTCCCCAGCTGACATGATGATTGTGTGAAATTTATTATGCTATAATATACGTAATTTGGATAGTTTAGTTCATTTAAATGCTTGACAAGTTGCTTCATCAAAGTGACACATAAATATTAATTTGTAAAAACTGTGCTATTTTTTTGATCTTATAGCTGTCATGGATTGCCCATAGCCAAACAATATGGAGCTGCACTGCATGCGTTATTTAATAAATAATGTTTTTGATTTTTTTTCTATCTTTCAGGCAAAATTTTTTACGGCAAATGGAAGCCTTAATGGTAATTTTTTTTATTTTTAAATATAGTTAATTTGACTGTATATATATATATATAATATATACATTATTGTTTGCGTTTTTTCTAGTTCCAGCAAGTGTTGGAATTGCAAAAGAAAAATGCGGGCGAATGTTTTTATTCAGCAAAGAAAGGGTTCGTTAATAACCATTTCTGATTCGTTTGTTTCTTTTTAAAGCAAAGGCCTTCAAAAATCCAAAGGTGGAAAAAAATACTATAATTTTTTATTTAATACGTCATGGTCGTCATATTGTTTTTTGTGGAGTTTTTAAAATTTTCAAAGTTTATTTTTTTATTATTCTGAGAATTTTGTTAATTTTTTTTAAATCATATATTACATTTTTTAATGGAGTATCGACCTTATATTTTTTATTGCAGAAATGGATAGAGGGTGCAAAGCTATGGTACCCTGATTTTTTTCAGATTTTTTAGAGCCCGGGAACTATTTTTTAAAAAATATTGAAAGTTCTTTTTTTGACGTCACGAGACGCCGATCCTTAAGAAAAAGATAGGACTTGCCACCGCGTGACGTCACAAAAAGGACTTTCAATAATTTTTTAAAAATACTTCCCGGGCTCTAAAAAATCTGAAAAAAATCAGGGTAGCATAACTTTTTACCCTCTATTCATTTCTGCAATAAAAAAAAATTAGGTCGATACTCCATTTCTTTATAAACACTCAATAAAAGAGTAACATTATATTAAAGTATTCACTTTGCTTCACCATGTCATACTTGGGCATCACCATCTAAAATATAGTAATGAATAAATGCAGAACGCAACCCGCTCCATTTGAATGCTAAACAAGTTGCCTAACACCAAGGAGAGAAATTCTGCTTATTTCATTTGGCATCGATGGGGGGAGTGGGAAAAAAAAGTCACCAGGCTTCTTTGTGAACGAATATTTAAACACTATCAATGTTTAATTAATAATTAATTGATATAATAAATATTCGTCTCAAACCCAAACATATATGCGTGCATTATGTCATGTGTAAAAAAAAATTGGCAAATTTTATCAACATCATTATAATTTATTAATGTATAAATAATTATTGCTCATACTCACATTTACATGCTTTGCATGCAGTAAGCCTGATTGCCGTGTATGTTTAGCTCTCGTTCCGCAACTCTCTGACTGCGTGCTGTCGTGCTAATATGCGGCTACTTGCTGTCGACAGCAAAGAACAGCTGACGTGCCTCACTTCTCTCACCGCTGGTCAGTATTACAACATCTCCATTAATTAGTTAATTAATACAATTAATATTTACCATGCACTGTTACAGACATGAAGTTGACTAACGCTTTGTACTGGACCTCCGGCAGTAACCAAATAATCGTTAACAATTCCACGCAAGTAAAAGGAAATTATTTACAATGTAACCAATTAAGCTCTGGAAATAAATGCATGACTACTGAAGTACATAGTGCAAATAAATTGGGAATTAACAATGTACAGAGACCAGTACCTATAAACTCTAAATTAACAAAATCTATTGCTGCTACTTTTAAACAAATAATCGCTGTACCACAGAAAGTCGGAAATAATCAGAGTTATATGACAGCTAGCGTTACGCAGCAGAGAGCTAACTTCACGTGGTGCAACTCTGGTTTGCCGTTTAGTTCCAATGTCATATGGGCAAAGTCAGAGCCAAATAACGTTGGTAAAAATGAAAGTTGTGTGAACATAGCTCTGACGTCACCAAATCAAGGTGTGCTCATGGACAACAACTGCGCTGCGCAGCTCTTCTACATTTGTGAGGTATGAATGTTTCATGATGGTGTTTTCTCCTTCGTATAAAATTTAATATATATATATATATATATATATATATATATATATATATATATATATATATCACTAAATGAAGTCCTAAAACTCTATCCTGTTCAATTTTTTTTCAAATTTAAGCTTTCACTTTTTCGTCAAATTTTTACAATTTAAAATAATGTTTGAGATTGTAACCTCCATCTCAACTTAAAACATATATACACAATCGTATCATGATTAAAAAAAAATAACTATACTCTAGCTTAATTGATCGTTTCAGGGGAAGATCACGACAACTCCGGCCCCCACAGTTAAGCCAACTGTCCCTGCCGTCTTCGTAAACCTTCAGTGCCCCAAGCACATCTGTGTAGCTGACGTAAGATTACCTAGAGTTTATTTAGTTCCATCATAATGTTATAATATAACGTGCATTGAGCTTTGTGACGGACAACATGAAATACATATTTTTTTTAAATGTCTTTTGTTGTTTACTTGGATGGAGGACCTCGACATGATTTCAAGCTAAACTTTATGTGGAATGACTGTCAGCTAGAAAGTTGAAATTCGGTGCACATCAAGCCAAGGATTGTTAATTTCAGGGCCGTATGTCGATTTTTTTGAAATCATTCATTCATGCTGTGTTGGGGGTGGATTCACGATTTTCATTTCTTCCATTGAGATTACCATGTAAAATTAAGTTGACAAATTTTTTATCCAATATATTATATATTATGCAATAATATTTATAGATTCATAGGGGTTTCAGCTAGAAGCACGCTGCATATAATGGTGTTATTTAAAACATGATGAAAACCACCCCTAAAGAGATACTGACCCTACTAATTTACTATAGTCATAAAGTGATGTTACCGTAATTTTGATTACGTCATTTAAACAGACTTATTTTTTTCCGCAGCAACCTTTGATTTGATTTTTTTTTTTTTTTTTAATCAGAGCAGTTAGTGATTTTAATTTTAGCGGTGAAATTACCAATCACCAACTAATTAATTATGAAATTAAATTATACATTAAATTGATTTTGATATTTTCTTTACTTTTATAATATAATAGTTATGTGATAGACAGTTTAATTAAAGTACGATAAAATATGTCAAATTTTTAAATATGCATGGAAATGGTTTTGATTAAAAATAATGCAAGCACTTGACAAAATTTCTTCTTTTATAGAAATCTATCTTGAATATGAATAACACCGAAAAGAGTAAGTTAGTGAACTTTGACATATATATATATATATATATATATATATATATATATATATATATATATATGTATATATATATATATATATAATATAGTGTTTGAAATAAAAGACGATTGGAAAATTTTTGGGAGGGGCTGCGTCTTATACCACCCATGTTAAATCCAACACGAATTCAGCTCTCTCAGGCTCTCAGGGAGGAAATACTCTCTCTACTAAATCTGCACCCATGGCATGAAAAGTTTTGTAGTACAACCTGCCATTTTATTAATTAAATTTAAATTGTGCATACGTTTATAAAATTGAATAATATATACTTGGATTCATGGGGTAAAAATAGAGTATCAATCTCATTTTTTTTATTGCAGAAATTGATAGAGGATGCGAAGTTATGCTACCCTGATTTTTTTCAGATTTTTTACAGCTCTGGAAGTATTTTTAAAAAATTATTGAAAGTCCTTTTTGTGACGTCACGAGACGCCGCTCCTTAAGAAAAAGATAGGACTTGCCGCCGCGTGACGTCACAAAAAGAACTTTCAATAATTTTTTTTAAAAATACTTCTCGGGCTTTAAAAAATATGAAAAAAATCAGGGTAGCATAACTTTGCACCCTCTAACCATTTCTGCAATAAAAAAATTTGAGGTCGATACTCTATGGCTTGAAAATTTTGTTCGAAATTTACATTATCATTTATACATTTTTTTTTCTGTCCATCAAAAATTGATCCAATTGTTTTTTTCCTCTACTGAAACGGCCGCGTCAGCACAATTAAAAATAAATAATTTATTGAACTTTCAGTACTCAAGACCCTCAAGAGTGTGGGAACAGTGAAGTCAAAATGTGGAAGAACCTATGTATTTGGAAGTAAAAGGGTAAGTTGATAGAAGGAAAGTTTCACAAAAATTGTATTTCGCTATAATGAAAAATTCCCACCGCGCGTCCATTAATTATTGTTCTATTGTGATGTCAAAAGAAATACATTTTATAAAGCTGTACCATCATTTATTATAATTATTATTATTATAATACTTGCATATATTATTATATTGTAAATTCTACTGTTGATCTATTTTTAGATAATTACTAATTACTTTATTATATAAAAACATTAAATTTTTACAGAAAACGTTTCAAAAGTCTCAAGAAATATGCTGCAACTTGAACATGAGGCTTATTAGCATTGAGACAGACCAGCAGATGGCCTGCTTAGAAGACTTATTTTTTGGTAAATCATATATGTAGTTAAGTTGTTGGTTGCTTATTTATATTTATATACTGTATAATATTATGTAGCTAGCTAGCTAGTATATATATTATAAATACTCTGTGTGCTTATATTGTATATATACAGTTAAGTATATGTACTGATATAATATATACTATAATATTAATATGCACATTTTATAAATTATAACTGGCACTACATTTGCATTACTCAATCAAAGTAATATTTGATAATTAATTATTATGTTAGCACCCAAAAACAGAAATAAGACAAAAAAAAAAGTAAACAAAACTAATTTTTTGGTTTAATAAGGCCCATTTCCATGGAGCGTGGAAAGCGAGGCTTGGCGCGGCGAAAAAGGCGCACTTGCTTCAATGTCATATGGCGGCCATGTTGTCGTGAAAAAATCGCGTCGCGATTTAATCGCTGCGGGAAAGCGATTTTTCCTCGCCAACATGGCTGGCCATATGACATTGAAGCAAGTGCGCCTTTCTCGCCGCGTCAAAAGCCTCGCTTGACATTCGCTCCATGGAAATGCACCTTAAGGCATTTTAACCGAAATTTCAATCAAGTGTAAAAATAATTCAGCTTTTGGTAATTTAAATTTGTTCAAAACTAGTTTTACTTCGGCTCTTTGTTCCTGTTTTTATGTTAATATATTATAATAACTTAATATTGTTTTGACCATATATTTCATACGCTTCAATTAGGACAGCTAATTTAAAATTAAAAATGTATAACATTTAGCGTTTTTCTCTTAATTGCATGTGTGTACCCTTTTTGTATTGTTTATTATTTAAAACTGTAAGTAAATGTTGAGATTGCCAAAATGTAGTCATATATGCTACAGTCCCCCAGTCCAATACTTTTTTGACACCCTGCATTAAATTTACCATTATAGTATTGAAAGATTTATAATTAAATTTTATCAATATAATTCAAAGTATAGATATAATTATTTTTATTTTTATAAGTGATAATAGGGAATATTTATATGTCTCTGGTGACAGTATATATATATTATATATACTAATGATAAACACGCGACACCGGTTGTCATGTCCCTCAATCCTGTCTTGATGCCGACTCTATATATTGTAATAACAGAAATTAACAAGAAGACAACTGACGAGTGGGTGTGGACGAGCGGCAGTAACCAGAACACCAAGGGTAATCTCTCGCAGTTCATGTGGTGCAGCACCGGAACCAAGTTTGCCACTGACACCGTGTGGGACATCGACGAGCCGAATAACGCAAACAATGCTGAGAGCTGCGTCATGCTGATCCTGAGACCGCCCAAATCGGGGATGCTCCTGGACAAGGGATGCATCCTGGAGTTTCCCTTCATATGTGAGGTATTTATATAATGGTTTGCTAAAAATTTAAGTTACATTTTATGATTAAAAATTAAGATTTTTTTTAACTTCATATTATGCATTATATATAGCTAGAAGATAAGAAATTTATTAAAATACGACACAATCGTCAAATTCAAGAAGATCATCTATTAATTTTATAATTGAATTAATTTAACAGCTAAATTTTATGTGGGAGGTTACATTAAAACTGTTTAATTGCTAAAAAGAAATTTATGTAAATCTAAACTCTGCGGACACCACGAACTTAAAGTACTCCTGCTTTATTTGTGCCATATATGGGCGTTACCATGCCTTGGAGGCGTATACGCGCGTATACTATAGGGACGCTATATTTTTTACATTTTGATATACTGGGTGCTCTTCATACCTCTATGCATCTATTTCGGAACTGCAGCTCTGGCAATTAGGTGTGGCAGAAGTAAAGTTCGTGGATTCGTGCTCTCCCGACGAGGTGTTGAAATGAAATGAAATAATCTTTATTTAGCTTTCGCTATTCAGTACAAATATAGTTTATATATTGTTTTAATTAAACAATATAAAACAGGTGTTCGGTACTTAGGAAAAATAAAATGTTCGTCAAAATTTCTCTTTTGGAAAACTTGCATTAAAATTTATGAGAATATTATCGTGCTGACTAACGCTAAGGCGTCATACTCAAGCAATTTTTTTAACGCGCAAATATAGGGACATGCAAGTGTCAAATAATAATATCATATACTATTAAGTTACCGCACTTTGCAGCACGAATTTAAGCTGGGTATAGAGGATTAAAAAATGTTAAAAAAAGTTTTGTATTAATTATAACGCAAGGCTCTTTCTTTTAAATATGCAATTATAATAAAAAAAAACATGCAGATCGTCTATTGTTTTATTTAACAGTACGTGAACGTCACAATATTGCAATATTTTATTCAACTGTATATTAACTCTATGTTGTTTCTAAAATGTCCACTCTGTGACCTTTGAGACAAAATCAATATATAAGGACACTTGCAAACCCTGTTGTTATGTACATGTGTATGTTAGCTGTAAAAAAGTATAATGTTTTAAACGTTTGAACTCTTATTATAATTATAAAAAAATTAGAAACATTCACTATAAAAGTAACCCAATAATTAATATTAATATAATTAATGTACATAATAAAATATACACTTTATTTCAGCTGCGTCTTCGATTTTGAATGATGATTTTTTTTTTTTCTTCTAGGGACCGGAAGTCATTGGAACTTGAAACTAACTGGAAAGCGGGCAGTTTTCTTATCACTCAGAAACATTAAAATTGTAAAAAATAAATAATTAAATAAATAAGAAAAGAAAAGGACTCCATAACAGTTTTTTTCAACAAGTTTAAATAATTGTAAAGATAATAAATAAAAGCAATAAGTTTAGGACATGTGAGACACCATATTTATTTTCAACAACTACAATAAACATTACTTTAGTTACAAACTAGGTTGAAGGTCTATCTTTTGATACTTCCACTGGCCACCAGGTGGGTCTGTGTGTGGAGACAGTGATATTTCCTATCGTGAGACTGCCAGGACTCTTCAGCACCTCCGCTACTCTCAGCAAGGCAAGTCCGTGGCCTGCCGAGTTCAGTGCTCTCAGCTTGCCGACAGAGCGGTCGTCTGGTGCCTTGACTGGCGTGTCGGAACTTGGCAACTCTTGACCTTCACAGGGCTTGAACTCGAGCGGCATCAGTCTCTTACGTACCACTCCCGTGTGGTGAGTGCGTGCAGTCAGCTCCTGGCCTATATAGCAACCCTTGTGGAAGCTCACTCCATGGAGGTAGTCGCAGTTAGCTTCAAGAGGGAAGCAATTACCAGGAGGAAGGTCCTCAATACCTTCCCCAACACCCAGTCGGTAGCGTAAATCTTGATATTCAGTCCCTTTAACTCCAGCTAATTCTGTTATTACGTCTGTTGAGGTAGGAGCAATGACACGGTAACCCAAATCTTTTAAACGAGGATCTTTTGTAATGATTAAGTTGTCATTTTTAGATTCAATTTCAGAATCACCATAAGCTGCCCATACTTTCATTTCGTTACCAATTTCATCAATGTTAATTTTTCTACGAACTCTATAAAGTTTTAAATGCTTCTGTAATGATGAAAGAGAATCCGTAGCACACTCAATTAGATAAGTACCATCTTCATTAGGGGTACGATACACAATAGAGTCATATAGGACACGACCTTTTATATTGAGAAATACACAGTACATTGCAGAAGCTCCCTCTTCTAAATGCCGCATATCATTGGTAACTAGGCCTTGAAGAAATGTGGAGACTTCAGTGCCAGATATTCGCAGCAACGAGCGACTGGGGAGCTGCTCAATTTTAACTGCCACTGATGTTGATGAAAATCTACGGAAGGCACAAAGAGTGCGACCAAGTCGAGAAACCAGCAGCATGGTAGAGCTGAAAAGAAAGATGGGTTTGTAAAAGATGCTTTCATATACTCTAAAATATAAATAGCTTTAAGTGTATGGTATATGCATAAGCACTATGCATATATTATAAGGAGCTCCCTAAAACAGAAATAACATAATCATAATTAAATGATATAATTATACAAAAACAACAACTCATTGAGATCATGGAGGTTATAACAACTAACAAACATGATTTACATGGTTATCTTACCTAACTTGCAATATGTCAGTGCAGAAAGTTACAGAAAAAACATTCCCAGTTTTATTTCTTAAAATTTCCTGTCCTTTAGAAGAGAATATAAATAAATCAAAGAACTTTTTTAACAACACCTTGCTGGCGAAGAGAACTAGAGCAGTAGAGCTGTTGTGTAATTTTTTGAAGAAAATAAACAGTGATCAGCTGTTATAAATTATTTTCAATGTAGTGCTGCCTCTAGCGTCTACATTCGTAAGTCTTTCAAATTACATGTCCGAAACCTTTGTCCCGCGAGTTGATTCCCGCTTTTGCCTTATTTGGACAGGACGGACAGGACACGCAGGACAGGAGCGCGAAAAACTTTCTAATGATATAAAAAGTAGTAAAATTTACATAAAATAATAAACTACTCAACATAAAAACCATAATTTTTGATCGTATTACAAATATTTAATACCAAAAAATATTTATAAAAAAGGTAAATAAAAAAGTATCATAACTACGAGAGGATGAGGAAAAGAAGTCTACACGCAAGCGCTGTTGCCGGTGTTGCTAGCGCGGCAAGAGGCAAGGCGGCTGTAGTAAAACGGGTCTGCTGGCGGTGAAGTGCAAGTCGGTCCCGCCACCACAATCTCCCGCACAGCGGCAGCGCACACACAGGCGGCACAGACCAAGTGCAGCAGCAGTCGCGGCTCTGAGCTCACACGGAGTGCGAGAAGCGTGTCACTCGTTGCCGTTCTGTGACGTGGATATTCACAATTTATCAGCGACCCCTGCTGTGTTATCTTTTAGTGGCAAGTGATAACAGTTTTATCAAAGCTACAGTGGTACCCAGTTCTTGTACCAGGACCATGGAGTACAGAGTGCTTAGTTAACGTGCTCACAAAGTTTTTCACTCATAAACAACAAGTGCACTTTTTAATATATTTTTATCTTAGGCGATTTAATTTTAAAATAAATTTTCAAAATGATGTCCGATGGTCAAATTGTGGGCGATGGCTCGTGGAATCTTCGAGTGTTTGTCACAGACTTAGAAATGGAACGTACTTTACGTGTAAAAGGTGATCTACACATTGGAGGTGTGATGCTGAAACTCGTGGAGGAACTTGGTAAGTAGGCGAAATTTCCAGATATGTAAACAAACACCCTACGTGTGAAGCTCTATAGTGTTAAAGAAATGCTGCCTAGATGAGTTTCTTAGTTCAAAAATCATGTTACAATTAAATTGTATTTAATTTCATCATATATTATATTTTATGAAGTTTTGATATTGATAATTCCACACTGATAGTAAGAATATATTTTTCATTGCAGTACATTGTAATTTCAATAAAAAATAGGTTGTTTACATAATAAAAAGTAAATAAAGGACCTCACTATCCTTTGTATTTGTTGCATGAAAAACAAAAATTTTATTATAATTTTGTTGTATTCCGTAGCTGAAAGGGGAATCGTTTCAAATTTAATTACTTTTATCTGCGTACCTACAAATTTTAATTTAAAATCTATCATTTGATGATTGTTTGCTCAATGCGTCCTGCCATGTAAAGAGAATGAACGCTTTTTATTTTTTGCTACATGTTTTTTAAACGAAGGTATTTTATTTGATATTCAATGTTTTAATTTAATTTTCTATAAACTGTAAATGAAGGGTGATAATAATAAAAATTACATTAAAATTAAAAGAGCATCAATTACGTATACGTATATATATTAATGTAAATAATAATATCAATATAACACAATATTTGAAGTGAAAGTGAAATTACATATTGGAGAACGCACACCACCTACTCACATCATCAATAACAATAAACTCACACATGGTTGAATTATCGTCTTAAAAAAGTCAAGATTCAGTTGGTACCCTCTTTTTAATCTCAACTAAACTACACGGAGATTGTTATCGCCTCGATTTGGTGCGTTTATTGGTGGGCAGCGAATTGATAAGCGACAACCTGTAACAGATGGTGTCCCTGCAGCACGTAACATAGCCTTCGCGTTGAATGTAGCACACTGACCCCGCGAGATGACCTAGTGGGATTATGTCATGACGCCTTATGAATATTCATTCACATCTCCGTGCACCTTTATACCAATTTAAAGTTGAAATAATAATGGACGTAATTATTTTTAGAGGATTAATTTAATTAAAAAAAATAGTACTGTAGCCAACAGGTAAACATTGTGGGTAGATTCGTAGATTGGTATAAAAAAAGCCAGAAACAATTATTATTTCTACGTGGATCATCACATAAGTTTCATAATGAAAAAATATATCAGGTTAAGTTTTAAATTTTACATAAAGGAAGAGAGAGATAATTAAGAAGCGTCACATATGGCTCCCTTTCTATAATAGAACACGTCTAAAGCATATTGCATATACAATAAATTATATGTCTGTTAAAAGTTTAGTATTTTAAAATTTATGCATGCATGCATGGTGCAGTATTTTAGAAAAAAATATCCTCCCACCCTCTAGATCGTATTCAGAAATTTTTAATCGTATAACATAATTCCCCCTTCTGTAAATCCTGATGTATTATGTAGAATCGTGGACAAAAAAAACATACACAACAGTAGAAATCTTAATCATTGTGACGTCACAGTTCAGAGTCTTGAACCTGACTGTACGTAAGGTTTAGTGACCTTGCCTGTTGGACGAGGAGAGCTCCATATCCCCGCGGCCTTACAGCCTCCTCCGCCATCACTGCTGCACTTCTCCAGCTTGCGTGGTGCGTGTGCCATATAAGCACTCGGCCACGTACGTATAGTTGCAGCAGCTTATTTTATTTCAAGACTCGGTGCAGCTGCTGCGGTGGACCGAGCGGACGTCGAGGTTTATGGCGTTATAATTCCACAAGTCTCGGGGGAAGTTTCAGTATTTATAAGGGTGGCGTTGAGAAGCACGTGCCGTCTTGCCAAAATATAGCATAATGGACAATTTGCATGACATTTTTTATAGCAGAAATGGATAGAGGGTGCAAAGTTATGCCACTCTGAATTTTTTCAGATTTTTTAGAGACCGGAAACTATTTTTAAAAAGTTATTGAAAGTCGATTTTATGACGTCACGAGGAGGATAGGCGCTAAACTCCCGTGACGTCGTAAAACTGACTTTCAATAATTTTTTAAAAATAGTTCCCGCTCTCAAAAAATCTAAAAAAAAATCAGAGTATCATAATTTGGTACCCTCTATCCATTTCTGCAATAAAAAAATGTCATGCAAATTGTCCATTATACTTGCATGATGAAATATCGCGGCAGTACTGTACTCTGGTATGGAAAGTTCAGTTGTTGTTTTTCTGTTTCGGCTGATGCTTGGTTATTTTCGTGAGCATGGATTTTGAGACACTATAATTTGTTACCTGAATGGCAATCAAAGTTTTAAAATAATGATTTGTTGACGTGTTGTCAGAACTATAAAAGAAAATTTAAAGGAATCGCACAAACTTTTGTAGGCATTTTTTTTTATGAAAATTTAATGTATGATATTATTTTCAATGAAAGCATCATAGGTAGAATATAAGAGTAAATTTGAATTTTAAATTTGCTCTTTTTGTTAGAATGTAATGTTTACACCTTTTTATTGTAAATCTCCGCCAAAGTTCTGCAAGTTGAAAAACTTATATACAGTAAATTATATATTACTAATATAATATGCAATCATTTATAATTATTATATAATTATACAGTATATTATATTATTTTTTATCTCGAGCAGTATATAATATATAACTAAATTAAGGCAGTTTCCAACAACGGAAGTCTTCTCCAAAGTTTCCTCGATTCAACCCCCTTCCCCTCCCTCCTCCCATCCCCCTTGAAAAAGCTTGCCCCTATCTCGCTCTGCTAATGTGCTGCACATGAATCGAGTCTTATTTCTATGCAACTGGCGCACGTGGGCTCGGTAAATTGCATCTCTTTGGTGCCCACGCCGAAGCCTTCGGTTCCGGCTGGTGCGTCGATCAGAACTCGAGGTGCTACGCGTGCTGCTGTTGGTGTGGGAGGGCTGGAAACTTGAGCGCCCCGCCGCCAGTCAGCCCCCGACCGACGCGCGCCTGCTTATTTCAGCGTCTCGGGACCAAAATAACCCGAGATGCAGCCGCTCTTACGCCCATCTGTGTCTCAATAGTGACTTAACTGAGAGAAATTCAGTACGTCGATCATAGGTGTGTTGTTTGAACCAATAAAGCATAATTTTAAATTTTAATTATATCAAAATTGCATTGCAATTTTTTTTTCGTCAATGTCATCAACATATACGCTTGTATATTAAATCAATGGAATTATGGTTGTTATATCGGTTGGATAAAATCCCGTCACCAAATAATACAAAATATTTTTGCATTTAAATATTTTCAACGAACAAGTATATTTGCACCTTTACCTGGGAATGATGTAAATTTTTCCTAACTTTGTATTTTTAAGTGCCTTTGAAATAGTATAGAACAGATGAAATGATAAAAAAAGTGCAAAATACATAAAATAAAATGTTTAAAAAATTAAATAATTCATTATCCAACAAATAATTGATTTTAAAGTATTTTGATGATACGTTATTACTTATTACGTTATTACGTTCCACTTTTAAATATAGGCGTATTCAATTTAATTAATTGATGGCCATTTTAATTGATTGAGCCAGCTGGGATGACTGAAGCGATTGTCATGACGTCACAAGGGGGGGGGGACTGAGAAATGTGGGTCACCTCGGGAAGGCCGCGCCAAATCAGACACCGAATCTTTCTCTCCGACCAGCAGATAATCCAGCGTGTGGCGAATGTTGATGAGAGCTAGTCCACATTCAAGTCGTCTGTTCCTACCCCAGTAGCGTAGTAGTAAGGAAAAGAAATCGGAGGTTTGGTCATTCAAAGGGTTGTCATAAAAAGTGGACAGGGAAAAGGTGAACCCACCCATTTCCCATACCGTATAAACCAGTTCATTCGTACCCTTGCCTGGCTATAACTGGGGTAAAAAACTTCTTATACTACGATGCTCATTTTTTAATTAATACATTCATTTTGTCAGTTTTACTAATTGTAAGCTGTAAAACTATATGATATCCTTTCCCCTTCGACATAATTACATCATGGCAATTAACATAAGGTGAACTCGACACCAACTTGATGGAACACCAAGATATAACCGTGATGAAACTGAATATTGAGATTGCAACGCACGCCGTGGTGTTGCGCGCGTGCTCGTTCTTCCTGCAGCTCCTCTGAGCTCTCCAGGCTCGCGAGTACAGTGGCTGCGTTGTCGGAGGCGCGGCTCAATGCCTCCTCTGTTCACCGCCGCCTCCACACACTAGGCCTCTGTGAGCACCAAGTAGAACCAGCAGGGTCGGGGAAATATCCCTATGTAAGAATGTACACCTTGATCTTCCCGACTCAAAAATATTGTTTGTGTTTCATTTGAGTGCAGGTTTTGTTTGCACCTGAGAACTTTGATTTCAAGCTACTTGTTATTTTTTGTTGGTCGCTACAAATTAGGGTCACATACAGAGTTCAATCTTGAGGAGAAGGAATTTCATGAACTAAGGTGATACTTGGGATTTTTACTTCCAGCGACCACGCTCGTTCTAAGGTTTTCAAGTTTGAAAAAAAAAAAAAAAAGAAGTCGTTGGCTCGATAACAAAAACTGGGACCGAGACTATAATTATAATTTGTAAAATTATATAATAATGCTATACTGAATGTTTTTTTTTTTTTTTTTTTTCACTGCTGCCTTGCAAAAAAATTTAGGATTCTTATTATTTCATTTATTAATATTACTATTATTTTTTATTGTGCTCCTTGAAGTAAACATGACAGGTAACACAATAAATTTGTTAAAAAAAAATAAATAAGCCTTATCAAAACTTATATTATTATTGAATATTCTTCTCAGAAAATTTTAGAAAACTTAGGGGACGATACAACAAAAAAAGGGAGGGAAGCGTGCCAAGGTTTTTCTCTTTTCAAGTTCCATCTTCAACAATGGTGACAATTTGAGCAGAAGCTGCATTGTTCGTCGTACGTCCCTTACGTTTGAATGTACACAAGAAACCTCTTGGAGCGATGGCGACCATCGTTATATCGTCAGGCTCTGGAATAGCCATTAAACCAAGTCTTGCCGGTCATCGTAAACCCTCTGCTTTGCATGGTGCAATGTAATGGCAGGTAGACCGTTGGAACTGTCGAAAACCCTCTGGAAAAATAAGCAAATGTGAAATAAACTGCAGTACGTACATTTTTCCAGAAAAGGAGGCGAGGGGTAGATTATCCATGATAATTATTCCACATTATTTTGTCAGGTTTACTTAAAATATATTGAATGTTTTGGAAAATTTGAATCGATTCATTAAAACAATAATTCATGTATTCATTCCTGTATAAATTCACTTGGTTTTATTGATTCCAATGAAAAATTATTAAGTTCATTGTGCTATTAAAAAAAAAATCCAAAGTACAGCTAAGCAGTTAGCCATAGCTGCTTCCAATAATTTCATACCACGCAAGGAGGGTTGTACAGCGTCTACTATATGAGCTTGCTTTACCTGAACTCTATATCTACCCTGGCTCCGAGTCGATGGCCACCTGCGCTGGATGGCAAGGACGCTTAGCTTGCCACGAACCTGTTTTACACGCAGCTTACCTGAGATTGACTTACGTCACACTCTAAGCGAGGAAATGCCGAACTTCAAGCCTCTATTTTATTCATTACAGGAGTATTGTATAGTTTTTCCTGATGAAGGCGATGCCGAATTCACGGTGAGATTCGGCAACAGCGTGAGGTGCGGGCAAGGCCGGGCGGAAGGACGCCCGCACGCCGCCGCGGTGCACGACTGCGAGCAGACGAGCGGGCTGCAAACCCAGAACTCCCTCGTTGGCCGTGGAGAAACTGACTAATGTGTAGCCTTGACGTTACGTAAGGGTCGTTTTACCATGCCTTAGCATTAGGACAAGAACGGTGTATGTTAAACCATCCTGGCAAAATATTATAGTCGGTACACGATTGAATTAAGTGCATGCATTCAGTTATGAAAATTGATGGATTTTAAATTAGGATGTATTAATAACAAATTCCAAATTTTAAAATGTAAAGTTTGGTAGAAAAAGTGAAGTAATTGGATATATAATATTTATTTCATAATAATATTTTCAGTCTTTTTCTTGGAATAACGATAATATTATGTATACTTCTCTATTAAATTTTCCCTCGAATTTCCTTGATAAAAGATGATTTTCAAAGTCACGACGATGCATGCAACGAAGCTCATTAAAGTTAAAAAAAAATATAATAATATTCCTCGTAAACGTATAGCATTATAATTATGTACATATAAGGTATATTAAAACATTTATTTAAATTTAAGCATACTAGTTAATTTTATAAGAATTATAAAAACACATGCATGTATAAAAAATGAATCTAATTATGAATGACAAATTAATTCAAGAGGTATTTCTAATATGGAATGACACCCGTGGAGATTCAGTTAATTAAAGAATTAAATTAGGAGGCGTCATCAATTGTGCCATACTTATGTCACACCCTGGAGCATTTCTACATAATAATCAAATGCAGTTTACTCCCATAATATGCCCAAGAGCAATCATGCTCGATTGAGTTTGTTCAAATGCCGCCGGAGATTTGTTTGAGTGAAGTCTGATAAATCTTCCATAAATAATTACAATTTTGTCTGTATCAAATTAAGACTGAAATGTACCAAAATAGGTCCTCTATATATACGTTCAAAAAGAATTCTCACACTTCAGTATTTAATTTGGTAAATATACAAGCTTCAAGCTCCCAATGACCTCTGAGTAATTATATTTAAATTTTAATAGAGCCTTTTAATTAATTTAACCGTTATTAAAAAAAATATATACAATTTTTTATGTTCCTCGACTATATATATTTTACATCATAAGAATCTTTTAATTATGTAGTATCGATACTTAAATTTAAAAAAATAATTTTTTCCTTGTGGAACATTGAACCCATAACCTTGTATGATCTATTTGTGAGGTTTTCATAATTCATGCATTTTATTGATTCCTATATTATATATTTATAACTCTTCCTCAACAAATAACGTTATCTAATTGAACTTTTTATAGTATATTATCAGTACAATATTGATATTAAATAACGTAAGCAACCTAGGCTTTACAAAAGTGAAGGTGATAACTGATAATATTCGATTCAGTGTTGCCACTTCTAAGGTTTTAAAATTTGTTATAATCTACGTAGGGGGTCCAATACCGTTTCTTTCGTTATTCGACCCTCCATCCCTTCATTACCAAACACATACCTGCAATTTCTATATATATATATATACCTGCTATATCCTACTGCAGCTGTGGTAACGGCATTAGAATCTGTTGATATTTTTCATGTCACATCGTAGTTGTAATCCCAGAAAATTTCCTCTCTTTACCAATGACGACATGAGAGATGAACAGCATAGTTAGAAAAGCATTAGATGCCCCGCCCACAAACGATTTGTTGATGTTTGGGTGGTTATTGACAGTTCAGCTTGATTGATTGTCTTCGTTATGTAAATAAATGGAGCAGACTAAATCAGTAGCCAAAGTCAAAAAGTAATACACGTATAATATAGGTTGATATTTTAATATTTGTATATGTAAACAATTAAATGAGTACGAGTTTAATTCATAAAAAAAATATATATATATATTTTTATAATAATACCGTACGCTTTTAAATAATATTATTTTATTGATTTTTTTTATCATTTAACGTGGCTTGATATTTTGAACCTTTTTCACACCTGTAACGATAAACATTACATTGAAAAATATAAAATTTAATTAATGAAACTGATGTTATTTTGTTTACCTTATCGATATCAATTAAGATTAGAGGTATATATTAACACTACAGTGTCAAAATATATTATACAATTTAATCAGTTTATAACTCTACATTCAACATGGAATTCAATTACTTAAAATCTTCTCAATTCAGTTCTCATACACGGTTTTATTAATGAAAACTATCGGATTGCTTATCTGCTGTGCTGATTTTTTTTTTTATTACTTACCTGATACGCTGTGACGTCTTTTAGTCGTGCCACGCCCACCTAAGCAAATTGTATTAAATTGCGTCTTCATTTGCTTTTATTTTCATGTATGAACCAATGGTACTCAAGAGTGATTACTATTTTTAAAAACACAATACTATACGTTCTAAGTTTTTTATAAAATTTTAATGTATAACAGGGCGCGGAGGAGTGGGTGTTTCGAGCCCAGCTGTGCCCGCCAGGAATAATACATAACAACACAAATGTATCGCCCATTGCTGCTGTGACTTCTTGCGTCTGGACTTAAATGGCCCGAATACCAAGCTAAAGGGATTTTAAACTCGTAGTATTATTAGTGGGCGAACAAGACGAGCTTGTCCATCCCACTCGCAAAGCCATAACGCCCACTTTGCAACAACTCGGCGACACAATGTGTATATGAAACCTTCTTATAGCAAAACCACTGCTTCTTTTTTTATGATAAGTAATATAGCTGGAGTTGAAAAAAACACACCTTGAAATGTTCTCCATATCCTTGGCTATATAAATATAATGTAATATCTAGTATTTCCATAAATGACTTAAGTCTAAAGCTATGTTTGTAAAGCTATTTTACATAAATAGATGTTAATTACGAACACAATGAACAAATAAATAATATTGCAGTCGTATACCTTTTTGCCACTGTATTCAAAAACACAAGCAAACCAAAACTTGCAATAATATATCTTATACTGCATGATGTCTTTTACAAAAAATATATTATAAAAATGAGAAGAGTTAATCATTCTTCCAAAATATCAATGAACGGTTAGGTTGTAAATGTTTCCAGTTATATATAATCATGACGTGCATTTGCTGAGAACTGCAGTAAATTTAGATGATGTTTATTGAACTCCAGTTTATATTTAGACCCATGAAGTCACAAACTTGATGCAACTATTTTACTTGAATTTCATATGTGGCAGCATGTATACACAATAATATATATTTTTTTAATATTGATCGAGAGAACCAAAAATAATAAATTACATTTTTGAAATCAACCGAGAATTCTATCAGTATATAATAAATCACGATAAATTTATCCTTATATGAATCGGTGGTAGATAACGATTTCATGTGAATGGTGTGTCGGCACGCACTCAGATCAATGCAAATTGCGATGCAGGCAGACTTCTGTCTCTTGCAGATAGGTGAAAGGTCGCTGCACGGTGACCTCGCCTCTACGTCTCGTGGTCGTTCAGGTAAGGGGAAAGTCGGTCACTTGCGGTCCGCTCCGTGTCGCACTCCAATATCAACAGCAATTGTCAATGGGAGCAGTGGCGTATATAACACTTTTTATTATATACCAAGTTTTTTTTTAATGTGCAGACTTGATCATTTAATATTCCATTGCAAATTCATTGCAACATCAGCAAATAGAATATTCTGATAGTGTGGTGTTGGAAACAACATTCTTTGTAGACGGTAAAGAAAAATATATTATAATAAAACTAAAACTCGAATGTTCAAAGAGCGGAAAGTTAAAAACATGATATAAAATGAAGGATTTACGTTTTATGTAAAAAAATCTTGACCATGCAATATAAGTAATCTGATGAAATAAAAATATCAAATTTAAATGCGATTTGTTTGAAAAGATATCAGGGAAAAAATTTACGTGCAGCTGTGAAGAATTTATTTCATGCAGTGATAAATTAATTTATTAAATTAAATAAATTTATTAATTTATTTATGCTAACTTAATTAGATTTATATAAAAATAGTTAAATTTAAAAACTCAAATTAAGAATTTCCCCGAATGAATAATATCGAGGTAAAATTTCTTATAGTACTTACATTTAATAAAATATTAAATATATTATGTTAATGAGAAAATACTCATTCAAGGTCAGAGGATGTAATTTTAAATGCATGACGTATAATTTATAACTCATTGAATTAAGAAGTGACACACAACTGCACATATACAGACAAAGTAAAGAACTTCATAAAATAAACTTATAACTGATATATAATAATCGTTCATTGATTCCTATGCAAGCTGCTTTTTGTTGACTTCAGATACGAGAATTTACTGATATAGCTGCTACAGTTACAATGACACTTTCTTCAGGCTCATTTTCCTATGATGTAATATAGGAAACGTGCCAGATTCTCATGTTGTGCACAAGGAGGTGTTATCTTTCTTATCACGGAGCAGCCCGGTAGCTCCTCAGCTTGAGACGACAAACATCACCCCGATCTCACCTTTCGTCTTCAATGTTGGCGCCTTCACATCATAATCATCATATCGTGGAGTTTTCTGAAATGTATCAGTTTCATGAGAAAATCGCCATTGCAGCTTTAGCTTGCTTGAAGAGCCGGGAAAATGTAGGGCACTTGAAATTATTAATTTAATGTTTGTTGTTTTTAGAATCAATTTAAATTAACATTACTTGCTATCTATGAAAGTTTTCATGATTGGGAAATAAAATATATACTTAATGAGAACTTTCCAATAATATAATAATGCTGCATGCTGTTAAAATACAATTTTATTGAAATTTTATCACCAATAAATCCTTAATTGGATAAAAAAGAGAAGAAACATTAAATTTATTTATGTTATTATAGGTTATAAAATATCAACATTTTGCTATTTCAAATTTTCTTATAACATAGCTGACACTATTCGTTAGAGTTTTGATGTTGCGTGTCTTATCAGCTGTAAATCACCTTCTGTGTTATCTGATCAGCTGATCTAAAACGCCTCCAGCTTTTATTTAAAAAAAATATTTATACATCATGGCACTACTATAATAAAAAAATGTTTATTTCGCAATACTTTGTTCAAACATTTATGGAATAATGTTGTTTACAAGTTTCTAGTCAAAAAATCATACAGTCCAGTAAATCTGGGGGAGGATTCAATTTTGTGTCACGTAAAGACCGAGAGGAAATCGTCAGGACGTGCCAGGACTGACAAGAACGAGTAAAATATTCACCCTCTCGAGAGAGATGTTTATATTGTGGGCGATGTCTGGTACATGCTGTAATAAAGTGGGAAAATCACCGTGAGGGATGAATAGGAAGTATTGTGAGGAAATGGAAGTGAAAAAAACGATACATGCATGCAGATATTAAATGGTTACAAATTTGTACAGTTGAGAATTTTGACAAATAATATTAAAATGGAGCAAATAAGATGGTGCCATTTCATGGTTCAAGCTTCAGCTTTGTGTAGTTTAAATTATATTGCTTCTTGTAAATTTTTCATCACTTGATAAAAATAAATATCCCTCCTATTATATTATATGCTATATACGTAAGTTTTTGTTTGAAAATGATGTATTATTATTTAAATAAAATTCAAAATGCGTCTTCAAAATTTATTCTCAAACATGTTACACTCATTAATATGTCATTTGTAAATACGTGTATTGTTAACTAAATTTTTTTTTTATAAAATTTCGTTCCTTAATATTTATAGACTTATACTATAATTTTCAATCCTGACGACTTGCAACATCACTCTCGCGTTTGATTTCCGTTCTGAGATCTCAGAGCTTTGGTTATCGAGGCCTCGAGCGACATCTCTCGTCACTCTTACTGCCACCAAGTCAAGAGCTGCGCTAATGGATCACATCACACCTTCTGTGGAGCCGCGTGCATGCCCATTAGCAGCCAAGTGGCCACGAGTGCAAAGGCTAGCAGAACGATTAAAATGAACTGAAAAACAGTTTTATAAATAAAATGTTTACATGTTATTAATTTTTTATTGAAATAATTTGCAATGTTGTCAGTGTTGGTCACTTCTGAATTGCAATTTATTCATTTTAGTGGCTGGAACCTTTTACAATGAGGAAGTTATGTATACCATCTACCAAATTATATACGAATAAAAAAGAAGTAAAATTACAAAAAAAAATCTTGATTTGAAAAAAAAATATAGTGTTCAATGAGAGGTGGACTTTGCTATATATATGACTCTATATGACAATGCAGGCTAACCTCAACCGCAGTTGGCTCCTGAAAACCTGTGTGAACTGTGCATCGCCCGTCCTTTGGCTTTATATTCGACAGTCGATATATGCACAGACAGTGTCGAAGCATCACTGATAATATGACGTAAGATTGTACCATGGGTTTAGCGCTAAAGAAGTTTAGAAGTCACACCTTAAAATTGAAAGTCTTGACCTCATGTACCTGCGTGATTGAATCACATTGACCTTTATTGACCTCTAATATGGAGACGTATCCGTTTTCAAAACGTTTAGAATATTACGTAGTTTAATTATTGCCTTATCATGTTTTCCTACATATAAATAAACGATAAATTATAGAAGGTATCTGCAGGTGGAAACGTGTATATGTTGTGAGAAGATATAGCAATGACATCCATCCAATGAAAACTTTGGAAGATAGTGTTGCTGTATTATATATAGCTTCATGTAAAATATTAATGGTAAAACTGATAAACTGTATAGTATAATGCATAGTCTTATCTCTCTCCAAATCTATTAATCTATTGTTGCTTTTAGTATATTAAGGGTAAGGTAACGCCACCAATGTTAAAAAAAAATACCTCACACAAAAATTCTGAAAAAAATTTAAAATGTTCTCCTCTACACCCCCTATCAGTAGGTAAAATATCAGGTATACAAATACGATCTAGTTTTTGAGTTATGAATTTTTAAAGTTGACTACTTTAACATGGAGAAATGGAACTCCCATGTTAAATTAGTCAATTTAAAAAATTCATAACTCAAAAACTAGATCGTATTTGTACACCTGATATTTTAGCTACTGATAGGGGGTGTAGAGGAGAACATTTTAAATTTTTTTCAGAATTTTTGTGAGAGGGATTTTTTTTAACATTGGTGGCGTTATCTTACCCTTAAATATTTTTTTTTATTTAAAATCATATATTATATTCTATCATGTCTGATATAATACAGATAATATAATATTTTGTATATACTGCTTATTGAACAATGTTATGCTATTTAATAGAAGAATTCCCTTATACATCAATAACGAGCTGTATGGCTATATATTATTTATACATTTAATAACATAACACTGTTTACAAAAAAAAAATGACTTTTTGTGTTAAAATTTAATAATGCAACAATATTTAAGACCTCATTTTGTGTAAACAATGCAAATATACAATGTCACACCGAATACCGAATGCACTGAATGTAACTTATTCGCCTCTAAGATACTTAAGCTGGTACTTACTGTAACTTACTTGCATGACGCGTGTTGACACAAGTACACGTGACAATTACAGTGTTTGTCACAGAGTGGGGTCGAGGCCACGAGATATGAGCATGTAAATATCTGCGAGCGATTGTGGGACGCGGAGGATCGTGACACCGCGTGGCTGCTGCCTTGCCCAAATTCGGCCGCGACAAGTGGGCAACCAGCCCAGTCCGTGACGTCACAAAACGCTAGATTTAAATCACCACTTTTATTGATGTTAGGGTCTAATTCTAAAATTGAAAGCAGTAAATTTTCAGCTTATATATAATAATTGGTGTCATTCAATAAAGTAAAAAATAATTGGTTGTAAAAATTCTTACCTAACTATCAATAAAGAATAAAATAATTTTAATGCTTTGACGTAATTTAAGTACGTTTTATTTTCTTTTTAAGTTTGGATTTAAAAATAATAATTTATATAATATTACATTTCTAAGCAAAAACAGGATTGAAATAATAGTTATTATAATAGCTATATTAGTTATACTTTTGTTATGATTAGTTGCATTATAAATAATTTGAAGGTAATAAAAGTCAAATCTTAAATTTAACCATGTGCTGTGTAAACCATAACAATACTTTAGTAAAAATCGTATTTTTTATGTGAGCATATTATTCCCAGCAGAATACATAAAATACAGAATACTTAAATTAAATTTTCTAATAATATTTTTATTAAAATATAAGTTATGTAGTCTAGACCACATTCATCATAATAAAAGCTGTCTTTTTATAAAAACTAATACTGTATAATATGAAATTATCAATAAAATAAAATTCTAGTTTCAACACTACGTAAAATAATTGCAGCAACAGATGCAGCTGTATGATTTCCAGAACTATAATAATAATAATTACATTCGTCTGATGGCCTCTCCCTGCTGTAATAATACCTCCTACGAGCAAATCGAGAGCAGGAGAGCCCACACATTGACGGATTAATGGCCATTCTTTGCAACTAATATAATATGCAATATCAATATGGTCTGGCTTTATTGCAACATGGGTGATGCTTATTTATAATTTTCTAGACGGTGAAAGATAATCGTTATAGCATGTGATAATTATAAATTTTATGATGGAAACAAGTGTTTAAGTAATTATTATTATATATGGTTAATGGAATGAGTAACACATTTTTATCGTCTTTATTAAAGGAATAATACAGTGTCAAATGATAATATTAATATGATTGTCGTGGTAGTAAAAATTCTTCAAAATTTTGTAATTTTTGTTAAAATAGTGTGAAATACCATTTGAATACCCGAAACAAAAATTTCTATTTTGATGATGTTTTTACTGCAGTTTCTACATTTTTAAATCATTTGTTTCTAAAATTTTAATAATATTATTCGAATACATAATTTCTGTATTCAAAACGGGACATTTCACCTCAGCTCTAAATTATAATGAAAATTGCATCGATTTCAATAATAGGAATTTTATTTGTACCCCTTTATATAAGAAAAAGTATAATAAATTTTATAATGCAATTTATTGTTAAGATTTTAGATTATTAGGTGAATAACCAATCGTTCTTTGAAGTATAAAGGATGACTATATGACTTCCGCGCTATTGCAACCAGGGTCATAAAATTAATTGGAATTTTACTTCTTTATTCTCTTAGTCTTTTCCTTGATTCACAAAACTATAAATGACATCATAAGCGTCTGCTATTTTTTATAATTACGTTTTGATTGTAATTTTTTCTCAACTGACAGATAATTTTGAGCATAAAATCTAATACGCCATGGTGCACGTGTATAATTATATATATATATATATATTATATATATATATATATATATATATATAGGTGGTGAACTTGGTAAATTGGTAACAGCTATTAATATCATATTATTCAGCATAAAATTTGGACACGTATGATATGCTATCATAGATTTATATGTAAAGTGAGAATAAAATGATTTTTTATTGGAATTTTTCAAAAACAGACATCACGGAAAATAGATATAAAGTATTATACATAATATACTGATGTATCAACTATAATAGTATGGCTTGCAATCTCATTTTGCCCTTATTTAGTATGTCCATGAAGATTATTCCCTTTTCTAGAAATAATGTCAATGTCTATAATACCAAGAAATACTACTATAACTTAATAATTATTTAAATTATTAAAAGCTGTCACTAGGTGTTCCTCTGCTTATATAGCATGCATGCACAGAGCTCTATAATATACGAGCAGGAAAATTGTCATTGTAGAGTTCGATTGATAGTGAAAGTTGTACGTACATAATGCTCGTTACTATTAGAAAAGTTGGAGATGAAGACGCAAGTGCGAGGGCACCGAGTAGTGACGTCATCTAAACATGGCTGACGTCATCGTAGCGTCATCGCACTTGACTGACATGCCCCGCGCGAGGACGCGGCAACGTGATGATAATGATTTTATTATTTTATTGACTCACCGAATACATTAATATTATGTTTTCCGGTCTTCTTGTATAATCATTCTGACTGTATAAGTTATCACTAATTTTCCATTTTTTGTGTCTAATTTGTTTTCTTTGTTTGTTACAGGTAAGCTGCTGAGATGTTGGCATATTTGGGAGAACGTTAAGTAAGATACTGATTTTTTTGTTTAAAATTCTTAGCCCATGGGACGTGTACAGTCCAAATCAAAATGTGGAAAATGGAGGGAATAGTCAAGCGAACACGATGAGTTTCACATGAATTATTTATTTAACGTTATTTATAATAATTTGTCAACAAAGAGGGATTAGAATGTATTTTCATATGAAATTATGACAAAATAATTTTTTAATAACTCATATATTGTAATAAAAATCTGAACACATGCATTATAGTCTGAATAATACATGAAATTATTTTTCTGACAAGTTAAACTGGTATAAAAACAATTAATTTTCATTTCCTGAATTGAGATAATTACAGGATATTAAAGATCCCTAGTCCCATGCACCGGCCACTGTATGTATTTTATATTTTGTGAGCGACGGAAGGGAAATTTTGTCACACGACAGGCCCGGGGACACGTGTCAAGTTACGATTGTTTTTTATTATTCGGGGTCACAACACGACCTGAGCGCTGATTGGTTAAGAGACGAGGGACGTAAAATTGTGCCTCTCTTAATAATAGAGAGCGTCCATAGTGACGTCACTTGCTGATTTTATTAATTAATTTATAAACATTAACACAGGTCAATCAACTATGTACAGTACTCTATATTATTAATGTCGCACACTATATATTGTACTATAAGTAATTTGTATTGTATTGATACAGATGATTCATCCAGCTTTTTAAAATATATTTTTAACGCGTCTTGAAATAAGAATGACAAAAATTTAAATTGATTTAGAAGATTTTCTTAATAAATTCATTCAATTGTATTAGAAGCAAAAATCTTCTATAATGCAAGTTACTTTTGCTAGCTTGCCAGAAGGAGGGAACATTTTACTGTATAAAAAGATCAATTTTTAGGCATAGTTTTTACAGTTGCTGCCGAGGGAGGAATATAGTAGAATCATTAATATTAAATTGATTAAAGTTTATTTTAGTTGAATGCAACGAATTTACCAGTTTAGTAAAGATACTCCTACAAATCGTGTGTTCCTCGTTGAACCGCTTATTATTGATATTAGTATAAAAATATATGTCACCATTCATATATATTTATATTTTTTTTTTTCGAAGTATACTGGCGTGACCCTTTTAATTTTTCTTCAGCCACATAAAGAAAATAATAATTTTACAACAGTATAAATAATTATCGTGTATCGTAAAGTTATTAACACCTTTATGAACAAAGTATTTAAACACATATGAATAATATCAGTTATGATAATCTATGTCACGGATATTGAACGTAATAAAAAAACATAAACAATTCTACTCGTGTCTTAAAAATTATTGACTGACTCATTAAATCTTACGTGTACTCTGACAATAGAAACGCTACACCTATTATTCTCATCTAAACTATGAGAGGAGGGTACACTGTTCTGACGGCGATGGTAGTCACTGAATCACGACGGCGTGACGGTGCACCTGAGAGCCCAAGTGACCACTTCAGCAGTAGTGCCAGCGGTCAGCTGAGGTCATTTCCTAGTCGGAAAGGTGACCATACCTTCAAATTATTTATTATGAGCCTGAGGCCTTGCATTCTATACTTAATATAATTACAAGCACTCAATATGTGTGAGTTGCAGATTATTTATAAATCGATGGTAGTATAATAATTATCATGTTATTCCTGGCCCCAGGGGCTCTTGGAACGCACAGCTATATTAGGAAATTGTTTATGATTATTTTTTATTTAACATGTAAAAGATAGGTCCGGTAAAAAACGGAGGAGCCAGTCCAGATTCAATTATGATATTAGTTTTAATATAAACATATAAATTTGAACATATTATATATATATATATATATATATATATATATATATATTATATGCTATGTTTGAACCAATTCAAAAATATTAATTTACTAGTTAAAATGAAAATTATTGGTACTTTTCGGGCAGATGGAAACGCACTTTGGATATTATTATGTGCACCTAGTATTTTTTTGAATATTTATATTAATATGCTTGTTTTGTATTTTTGAGCATTTTTAAATTTTCTTAATTCTTATACTGTATAATTATAAAGATTATATATTATATGATAATCGGACAAACATATATTTAATTCTATAAATTGAGCGTATGATAAGTAAAAGTCATCAAGGCCGAATGACGTTAAGGTTATAAGTTTATTTTGCGAATAAATCTGCGGTGAGTTTACACCTGACTTGAGTTTAGCCAAGCGTGTACCCTTCGTAACCTTGTTGCTTGGCTGATGGCGGTAATTTTCATGACGTTCACCACACCTAGTCGTAATCCAGTCTAGCCAACTTTTTGTACAAACAATTTCAATTTATTTTTGTATGAGTCATGAATAATAAGCGACGTAGTAATTGCACGGAGGATAACCGCAGAATAAAACCTGACAAGTTGAATAATATATAGAGAACAGGAGAACACATTATAGCAAGACGTCAGCCTGTGTGTATAATTATTTTATACACCTGCCACAGTTGCAATGAAGAAAGTTACCTCGGCAAATATGGTTGCATGTCAGTTGTCTTGGGATGTCAAATTTGTACTAAAGTGTGAAATACTATGATGCAAATGAGATTATATGATGGACAGTTTCTCATCTCGCTTTGCACTGATTGACAATTAAGTAATAAGTAAAATTTCATCATCCCTTAACAAAAGCTAGTACAATTTGATATTGTTGCAACTAATCGAAAGAATCTGATTATGGGATAACAAATTATTAGCCAAATTATAGCTGCTCCAGATTAATTATTTAGATGATGACTGCTCTCTTGCTCCTCGCACGCAGGACACAATAAAACAGCTCGGGATGTACGCACAATGTACTGCAGGCCGCCTCGTGTCAGCTGAGACATCGCGGCGGGAGGTGGGGGGGTGGGAGGGGGGAGGGAAGATGCTCCGCGTCCTCATCGTTCCCACGTTCGTGTCACTCCAGCAAAAACGTCGCAGCAACGAGCAAGTGACGCGCGACAGTAATAAAGAAACAAGACCCTTGATGCTTTGCAACGTTATGCTCGATGTTATATTATACACCCAGTTTATAGTATATAGGATTCTTTATAATAATAAATTTGATCGTAAAAACTCCCATAATAATTATAGCATCGTTACCCCGTAAGTTGTATAATAGAAATTTCATCTCATGATTTTTTTTTTATGATTGTTACTGCATGACGGAAGAAAAAAAAATCATATTGAAAAAAATAAGTTTTGCTATAAAACAACTAAAGTTTCCTCCACTTGGGATATATTTATTCGGATTGTTTCTCCAGTATAATAAACGTCACTCACTTAATATTGCAGACAAGAACCTTGATGTCATTATAGAAAGTAATTTTAATCCATATCGTTATTAATTAGAAGCGTCAATCAATAAAAACCATCATTAATGTGTGTCTTGGCATGTAAGTGACACCTGGCTGCCCGCCACAATGGAAATGTTGAGCAATTTCTTGTTAGATTTCTCCCTGCAGTGTGTGGATCTGTGACACTTGGAGGGCACTCGGCCAGCCCGGCGCTAGCCAGGGATCTGGGGCGCCTCTGACGTCACCGAGATCAGCTGCATGAGAGGTCCTCGGTTCATTGTTAGTTTTTGTCTAGTATTCAAGTCAAGTAAATTAGATTATAGCAACTTTTTTTAGTGCTACCACCATGCACGATTCCTTGTCAAGGTTGTGACTAATTTACTATTTTTGGAGAGAGAAAGTCTTGAAACTTCTCAATATTATTTTTATAGGATATAATTTAACATTTTCATAATGATATACCTTTTTGGTCGTTATAGCCTCGGTAAATAAATAAACCCTTAATGAAAGTATTAAAACTGATGGGGTTCTCAATCTCAACCACTTTATTAGGGATTTATAAAGTTTTTTTGGGAAGCAAAGCAAAAATCATAATTATGTAATATATAATATATTTAGTTTGTCAGGAATTATTTATTTTTCTTCAATAAAATTTGGAATTTAAATGTATAATGGTGAGATGCAAAATCCCCTCAAGGATTTACATCTTAAATTCAATTTGGTTAGAAAGAGACATGCATTGAAGATTGATAAATTGTCGTATTCAATATTATCATTAATAGATTTACATGGATCTATAAAATTTTATTAACTCGTTTTTTTTTTTTTTTTTTGTTTTTTTTTTTTTTTTTTTAACTAAATAGAAGCTAGATTATAGTAATCTTCCCACATTAACTGGTGAATTATTTACGCCGATTTCAAGCAAATTCTTTTATCTGTCTACTTGGCACTTGCTCACAGCTTTAAAGCCGAAGCGACCGATTTTGTCCCAAGAAAAGATACGACGTAGGTATAGTACTATTTCAGTAACATTGAAGTTTCTAGTATTGACTCGTCACTTCCGAACATCCTAGCCCGTCACCAGTGACGTCACATTGGCCACAGAAATGCCTTTCTGAGTACATTAGTTAATGAGATTTCTATAGTATAGAAAGCAGAGTCACCGTTTCTATATACATTCCGTGAGTCTTGAGCTTAGCCATGTAGCGCGACAGGACGATCTCCCAGAATGGTAAAGACAAGAAGCGAGTGTGATTGGAATGGACCTGCGGCCACAATAAAACGGACATTACATTGCGTACACGTCACTTTTATCATATATACTTCTCTGCAGAAATTATATTTTATAATTAGGTTGAAAATCTGATACAAAATAATTATTGTTTGACCGCAATGTCATTACGAGTACAACAAGATTTTTTTTTGTCATTTTAGTCATATTTGTGATTGTGAAATATTAATTTGTTGTGTATATACTGTACATTTATGGTCATTTAAACTATTTGATACATACTGTATAATTATAAATTAAGTAAGCTTCTTTTTATAAATTTTCATGATTTATCGATTTATTAGATTTTCGAATGGAAATAGAACTAATAGAATTAATTATTTATCCTTCAAATGCAAGAACGAGCTTGACAATTTAATGAAATGCGAAAAAATTTCATTGAAATCAAAAGATAGTGCCACATTTTAGTTTTTCCAACCAGAATTTATTTTTGAGTTTTGCATCATTTTGAATTTTGCTAACGATGATTACTCTGTAGATCAAATTTCACCAACAAATAAAATTAATATAACTGGAACAGCTGATTGTAAACAAACTAAAGTCCTAAAATTAAGATTTCTTGAACAGTATTAAAGATTTTGAGTGTATTGTGTGCAATGTTGCGTCCGTGTGAGAGTGTGTGCAAGCCAGGTAGAGCAGGAGGCTGCAGGTGAGGCGGCGGAGAGGGCGTGTCGTTGCTCCCCCGACACGAGTGCAAGCAACTGCAGCACTGCCGCCGAGCACGCAACGCTGATGTTGTTGCACTTGCACCTTCGCTATAACGTGTTATTATGCCATCACATTGATCAACATTTTGTATTGAAGAGAGTGCAGGGAAGCTGATGAAAGCATCAAGGCATTATAAATTATAGACTCGTTATGGCAACATATAATAATAATAATAAATTGTATACAATAATGTACAGTAATATGAAGTGACATGAAAATTTTAAAAATGAGACTTTTTATAATCAAGGAGGAGTTTCTAACATACATCGTTACTCAGATTTAAAAAAAAAAAGTCCATTTTCAACGATCGAGTAACTTATGAATTTTACCCACCATTGGAGAAACTGAAAATAATAATAATTTCTTGATATTAGAACACTGCTTGAGGACATGAAAGTACTAAAAAATTTAGGTGATAAATTAAAATGCAGACAAAGTTATTATGTACGTATATTTCGGTTGAAAAAATGCATACATCTTCACGTACGTTGATATAATCAGACGCTCGATCATCTTGTAGGTGGTCCCCCTGCGACAAGACGGGCTCCTTCAACAGAGGTAGAATGAAGCTGCACCCCCAGCCAGCCCCTGACAATAAATAACTTCCGCCGGCAGCACGTGGCTCCGCGGAGAGACGAGCAGCATGGCGCCCGGATTACGTGATGTTTACGTGGCGATACACAGCCAGGCGTAAATACAGATTGTTTACACGGCAGCGCCAGCCAAACCCCGCTATGATATGTTATTGTTTCTCATTACAGGACAAAATGAGCAACGATATAAACTAAGGTGTTGTTACATTTGCATTTCGTCATGTGCTAAATGTATAGCTTATTTTAGGAGTTGCACACTTGACCTATTTGTGGATTCTTGTTTTATGTATAGTTCAAAGGAAGCATAATATCTTTTCAAGTCTTTTTTTAAAATCTATTTTTAATCTTTTTTATGATAGAATTAAGGATTGAAATACATTTTAGTGTACAGTACACCTTTAATATTATACCTTTAATGTACGGTTTTCAATTCAAACTAATTTTGTAAAGAAAGAAAGAGAGATTTTAATTTATTTCTTCCATAATTTGTTGCTCCACATTTAATTTTTTTTTAAAAAGAACGTGTTCCAATTTGCCTTCATAATTTATTTCTCTTGCAATCTAGTGTATCTATTTTTGCACCACCGCTTTTTTTTTTTTTTTTTTTTTTTTTTATCAATTTTTTTGTGTGTCTCTTGGCAATTGCCAGCATGTGTTACAAGCAATGAAACTTGACGCCCCTGCAACAATAAAATACAACAATAAAACCGTGGTGTGTGATTGTTGCGCCATGCAGACAATATTGCTGTGACCCAGACGTCTCGCAGACGACCGCTAGACAGAAAATGTCGTCTCTCCACCCAGCAGGACCGTCTGATGCAGCTCGGGTTGCCACCCTGTGACGTCACACGTACAGACCAGATCGTGTAACACTGGACACAGTTATGATGTGTCTGCTTCACTGAATCTGCATGGTGTGCATGACGGTCCAGCATCGAAATGGTGTATTTTTGTTCCCAAAAAATTTATAATTTGCAAAAAGTGCTGATTTGACATCAATTATTTAATTTCCACAATTCTCATCACCAACTCTCTCTTTCTATGTTAACAATTTGATCCAAGCAAGCTGAGACGTAACAAAATAAACTTGTTAAATGTTATTCTGAAAACAGGATATATATATATTAGAAATTTTTTGTATTCAGTTTTAAAGTGTCAATATTTTGAATGTATAAAACTGGAAATGTATCATCATTTTCTTCAATTTTGTCATGGCTGTCAATTGCTTTGAATTTTTTTCCCCCAGTGAACAACATGATAAATGACATTTCATACAGTTATAAAATTACATAATTCATGTGCTGTAATTCCTTGCTAACGAGTCATATCCTTCTCTGGTATAGGCGTACTTGGAAATATGACTTGTGACAGTAATAATTGTGACATCGCCAACAATGCAGTAATAATTACGATGTTCTGTTGTATGCCAAAAGCAAACTGATCGAGTCACACTCCGTTTATTTTAATCGCATACAATGCTCACTACAAACATTGCACAGTGAAGGAAATCCCTTTGCATCATAAGATAAATTCGCTCACCACCATGAAAAAAGTACAAACCTGGTCAGAAAAAATGAGAATTCATTACAACCGAACATTATACAGTACAGGAGCAATAGTTCACTTTACTATGTTTTTCAAGTTGTACTGTACACCTCGGGACACCTAGAACGTTACCCTAGCTCTGTTTATGGGCGTTGTCTCACATTCATAAAAAAGTATTTTTTTTTTATTATCTGGATAATTTTTCTTTCTTGAAATTTTCAACGTTCAAATCAGCAACTCTTTAATTGTCTCTTTGAATTGTTACGCATTTCCAGAATAAAATAATAATAATAATATATATTATTTTTTTTTCTATGGTTCCAGTGAAGCAGGCAGAGGTAATTTTCAAATGTTCCAGAGGTGTGTATATATGTATATGCATAAAAGAGAAACATGGAGAAAATAAATAAGAAATATCGAAGCTGCTGGACAAAGTTAATTTCAATTTCCATGCCAGAGATGCACAATTGTTTAGCCTTGGATGAAATCAAAAGTCTTGCAATTCCTTTTGTCCCAAGTTTAGTGCTCCCAACAAACTACTGCGTCGTTGTGCAATGTTGTGAAACGTCTGCAACCACAAAAATTTACCCCCTGTTGACTTGAGATAGCCGCTGCAAAAAATCAACACGTATACGTCATCCCTCCTGCACACACACGAGGGGGGTTTGGCAAAAACTCCGGAAATGACTTCCCCGCACTTATTGTTTTGTTGCAAGAGGGTGGAAGGAACGAGCGGGAAAAAACAACAACAGCAGCTATGCATGCATCAGCTTTTATGGACATAACATCATGCATTATAACAGTGCCGGTCCCATTTATCACCTGGTTTGCAACGAAACTATTATAGGGTTAGACAGATAATTGCACTGTCATCTATAACATAAATTATACAATGTGGTGAGCACTAGTATACGTATCCTGATCGTTTTTTGTTTTGGCTGTAATATTTATTTCATGCAATTTAAACGATAAATGTTTATACATTATCATGATGAAATACTAATGTGGCTAATATTTCTAAAGAATGTTGCCAGTTTTTTTTTCTTCTTTATTCTGTTTATCATCTATTATTTTAAACGAAAGTAACTAAAGAAGATGGATTAACCCATAAAGAAAGAAAAATAACCCTTTTCCGATTTTCGTTTACAGCAGTTAGTTATATAGGTCAGCACGTGCTGTAACATTTAGGGGATGAAGTTTTTTTATCGGTGTTTTGCTCCCCCTATCGTAAAAATCAAAGATTCCACATATACAGTGTCACATGGTTGGATAAATACCATATAAAATGTGCAAACTTTTTTTGCAAGTTCTTTCTTTTTGCGTGTATTTTTTTTTTATTAAGGTAGCAAGAAAAATGTAGGTATTTTGACAACATTTGTTTAATTTATAATTGAAAATTTTATATATTTCTTATTATATAGCAGCTGAATTAAAGGAATAAAATAAAATTTGCATTGTATTGAAATAAGTATAATAATGTTATTGTTAATTGTGATTTTTTTTATTAAATTTTTTATTGAATCATTAAAAGCAACACTGTGTAATTAAATGAATAGATATGTATATATATTTTTTATTAAAAGAACTTCTATGATCCATAATTTTCTATATTGACAAATAAAAGCAAGATTTTGACTTTCAGTAGACTGAATTCAGTACAGATAAGAGCATTGCATCATTAATTTAGGAATAGCACAGTTGTTGGCAATTTCGCTATACTGACACCATAAATCGACTAACGACTAACAGCTGACAGCTTGCAGAGCTGATGGGGATAAGCAATTAATTGAGTAATCGTGCAGCAGTAAATTGGTGGCGAGGGGCTGTGAGAGGAAGCGACAAGGAAGCGACCATTCTCTATCAAGTTATAACTTTAGTCCATCAGTATCGATACATTGCTGCTATGCTAGCTTACTTATACAATCGCTTGGAAAGTATTTTCTCAATCTATGAGACGAAAGGGACAGAAATAAATCAGTGTACATAATAATGATCACAGTACTAATGGACCATGAATAAATATTGTCAGGGGTGCAGTCATAGCCGAAATTTTTGGAAAGTATCAGAACATCAAGAAGAACAATTGAATAAAAGAACCAAAACATGTTTATGCATGGGCATTGCGTTGCATATATATATTTGCTTTTATGTAACTATTATGCGTATAATAGTTTGAAAAAAAAATACAATTTTATGAATTCTGTATTTTTGAATTATTTTTATATTTTGAATTAGACAAAAACTGAATGTTTATTATACACAAGTTTTTTTTATAGAATGGTAAAAAAAAATATTTTTAATGCTTACATAATCATAAGATTCAGAAAATAAATAGCCAAGAAGAGAATCAGATGCTCGTATGTTCGACAGACTTGCCTCATCTCACATGAATGATGACCAAAACAGGGGTAGTGCTGATATTATACGATCTCTAATACTATCCGCTTATAAAATATATGCTCTGGAATAGCCCCAATATAATATCATATATAGTGACTTTTCGATCTGACGTGGATAGTGTACCGATCTGCTGGCGTAACAATGAGACCGGGCATTGTTGATGTATAGGGGGTTGTTTTGTTACTTCTGAGCCAGCACGCGTCATGATATATATAGGGGTGGTCTGATCACTTCTTCTCAATTATTTGTCATAGTAGGAGAAATATCATGGATATAAAATAAATAAGTAGATAATCACAGAATGGCTCTATGTGTTAATATAAAATTATTTGAGTCAAAATAAAACGAATTGGTGTTGGAACTACGAAATCATATTTTTTTTTAAAAATTGTTTAGTATAATGTTGAAATTATTGTCTTGTCATCTAACAGCAAGAAAACCTAAAAAAATATGCAAATTTGGCCAAGATTTGAATTGTAACTTGTAAAGCAATTATCATCTATAATCATATAAATTCTAAATCTATAGTATATAACTTCGATAAACATATTGAGTTTTAGTAATAATGAATTGATATTCCATGTATTACCCAATAAATTCTTCACAAGCCAATAAATATATAGTACAGAAGTAGTTTTATAGTTCTGCTAATCCAATTTAGTTGAGTATTGGAAAGAAAGAATTGCTCGCTCTGCTCAAGCGATGGTCTGTAATTTCTGCTAAGAGGATCGTAATGATAGCTGGCGATAAGCGGCCGCCTTCCAACACTCTATATTTTCTATAAGACCGTCTTTGCAGCTCCAGATGTTAGTCCGAGGGTGTGTCTCAAACTTGACCGGTCAACAAGGAGTCTAGACACTCGAGGTAGGACACTCTGCTTTATTTCAATACATTTTGCGTCGTTTTAAAAATATTTTAATAAATTTGCATATTTTGTACTCCTTTTTTGCTACCATCTAGTGTTCAGAGAACTCTTATTATATGTTTATTAAAATTATAGTCAACAAAACTGATATAGCTTGGAGCATAATAATATATATAGAGAATGATATATGTTGTATTATAGTTACACCTCTATTTTATTATTCCTTGTAACCGTAGGCAGATTTTATTATTATTTAAAAAAATAACAAGAAAACAAGGTTTTTTGCTTAAGTAATAATAATGTAGTAACGCACTTAATATGTATATTTGTGGGTGTTTTGCATAATATACAATAAAATCTCATAACCTTTCACGCAGATGGTATATTTTATAAAAAAAAAAAAAAAAAAAAAAAAAAATGATGCATGACGATAAAACATATCCTTGGATTCCATCTCTGATGGAATTCAATCGAACTTCTCCCATTCTTAACAATAGTAATAAAAATATTATATTTATAAAATTGAATTTCTTTGTTCTAATTCTGAGATGAATAACAATTTTTATAATATAAACATTAAGATGAAACTCTCTTTAAGATTATGTTCACTCAATTGACCGCCTACGTTAAATGTTTAAATATGCATAAGGAGTCTCTTGAAATGTAAACTGCTTAGTGGTCCATATTGTGGAGGCTGTAAAGAGAGACAGAGATAGCGGTGGCGGCCTGGATAAACGAGAGCGCATGCAGGCGGAAGAAGTAAAAGAACGGAGGAGTATACGGATGAGCCGTATTTGGATGGGACAAACGTCGCGAGACTGCGTTCCTCGAAGTGACGCCGGCTGACATGTCTTCTTATACTGATGCACTTTTGTGTGTTATATTATGTAGTACCGACACACGACCTCCTTATATATACTATTCTTTTCTCTACAATCTACAACCCTCATAACGGTACTATAAACAGCTGATTGAGGAGGGTGGGATATATTTTATTGAGGAAAAAAAAAGGGGGGGCGTGACTCATCCCTTGTCCCTCTTTACTGAGATTTCTTGCAATTTTGATAATGTATTATTGTATCACATTCGATTATAACATCAAAATAAAAAAATTATAATATAGTAATTTATACAAATTATAATCAGATAATAAATCTTTAACTGCATAAAAATTATACGTTGTTTATATTAAATAATTTTAAATACAACATTATTTATAAACAACGTAATTTTATAATGCAATAATTAATGTTAAAGGTATACAGGCCTCAAATTACAAATTAGACAGACATTAAGTGTTGCTCAAGTTTATAATCAACCTTCATATTATTTTTACCTGCGCGCGGTGCGTCTGTGCGAAGTCGCGCTGTAAAGAAAGTCCTTGCTGACGTCACAACTCACAGCTAGCACCGATTAGCATTGAGTTGTGACGTCATCAAGGACTTCGTGACGTCATCAAGGACTAAATTTCTTACTTTGAACTGCGACTTCGCACAGATGCATCACGCGTGGAAAAAAATGATGCGAATGTTGATTATATACTCTAAACCCACTTGGTGACTGTCTAATTTGTATTTTGAGGCCTGTATGCCTTTAATAGAGAGTATACAAATTTAATTTATTAACACTTTCACACTGTCAAACTTTTGCAAAAAAATATAGTTATGAAGAAACTGCGGCATTTCAATTTATTGGGCAGCATGGTTTCATAAACAAACAGCGTCAAGGGCGTCACCTCCCACAAGCCTGAAACTTCGTGTGTTTTTGCTGCCCCGTGTTTAACTTTCAGTCTAGAAATAACAAAAGTGGGTGCCTAACTTTTCAACCCACCAACGATACTGTAGCAAAATTTATTGACTATTGTTTATACTTCTAGACGACAAGAAAGCTGTAATTAAAGTTTAAACAAAAAATAGAGTTCGCTTTTCGATTTTTAATTCAGATTAAGCCAATTAAAAAATTATGCAAATATTTTTAAATATTGACATATAATTAAGCAATTAATGTTTTGTATTTGAATGAGCTCTGTATTTTCAAATAATATTATGTACAGTATACGCGCGTTATTATCTTGTGTTTTTTAAATTATGTTTTAAAACATAAACTTTACAGAAAGTTATAATAAAAATTATGTTGCACGTTACCGAGCTGTTATCGCTACTCACACGTTAGATTATAAATTTAGATGCATATGTGGTTCGTGACATTTCACTGTATAATAACTTCTTGATGTTTAATTTGAGTTCTTTATGCTTAAGAATATAAATTTGAACTTTCTTTACCCGCAGTGAAATTACATATGCATTGAACACACATGGCCGCGCAATCACAATGAGGCCATTGTTACTATAGAGGACATGATACAGGTGCATGCTAATGCATTCACCCTCATACACAGGTGCATTTTAATGTGGCCCCCTGCATGCTTCAGTATCCTGGTGCATTCGAGTGTTAGTGACACCGTATACTGCAGTGCATGGTGGCACGTCTGACTTGTATGTAGAAGGTCATGGGTTCGAATTCCCCAACATCTCTTGGCTTTTAGCCAACATTTTAGTAATTGTTTAACGCACCCACCACGATGAAGTGGATATCTATTTCCCGACCTTTCTAACACAGCACCTTCTGAACTATGTGCAGGACTGGAAGTTCTAGCAATAATTTCAGTAATTAATCTGTACTGGATTAAGCAAGCAAGATCTTTTATCTTGTCACCATAAAGTAAATAAGCTCTACTTTAATACCTTGCTCACCGATCACTGATGCGTGTTTGTTTTGTTTGCTCAGCAAATGCGACGTTGATGGAGCAGGAATCTTTTATATTGACAAGGTGATTGACGTTGCAATTCAAACCACATGCTGCTGAAATGTCCACGTAACAAATTTAAATATATAGTTTACAAGGACAAAATCAATTGAAAAACAAGCATTTTCTGTCAACATTAAATATTATATTAATCTTATTACAGAATCAATTTTGCATTTTATTTAAATGTCAATTGTGTTTACTTTGATGAAAACTCACTTTAATATGATTTTATTACAAGTAGATATTCTTATATGTTAAAGCTGATGAGGTTGTTGTGCCAATTTTATCTTTATATTTTATTTTATTTAATATATTTTTACTAAAGAAACCATTTATATTATAGAATGAAGTTGTCCCTCATAATTCAGTGCATGTATAAAAAATTAAAATTTATAAATGCTTGTTTAGGCTTTCAAAATTTCACATTTAGACTGAGAACTGTATATTTAAAACAACAATCGTGCATTTATTTAGAATTCCGTGATTTTCACGTCAACTTCATGTCCCTGCTGGTATGTTTTCTTCTTCCACAGTGCACATATTATACGGAAAGAAGTGTTCTAAACACTGCATGCATGCACTGAGCCTTTGCACGCACACACACCAGCTCGTGTTGTTTACTTTTCTATTTTTACGTAGTTTATTATTCATAATGTTTATCATTAAATAAATAAATATCATTAATTACTGTCGAGTTGGATAGTTTAACGTCACTCTTTCGTGTTACCCTGAGACTACTGACATCATTTTTAAAGCAACATTGCCAAAAGAGACTTCAACAATTTTTTTTCCTACCTCATAATTATTAATGCATAGAATTTTAGAACAACGAGAAGCGTAATACCTCCTTCATATTTTTTTCAATCAGCATAAAATTATTCTGAAGCTGTATACTGAATATAAAGTGAATATTTAATGAAATGCCAAATTGTTTAACAAAAACCAATCGAGACTTAATAGCTTTCATGCTTTGACTGACGGGGACCTATTTATATATAATGGGGAAATACCATTATATTAAATTAAAATACGTTTGGTTGATTGACGTGCTGGTAATTAAAATCCCACTGTTGGGTGATCTCATACTGCTGCGGTACAGGTAAGAGGACCCGCAGGTCTGCGGCGGCCTTCTCCTTCTCGGCGGTCCATCCAGGGGGGCGAGGTGGGGGGCACCGTGACACGCGATCCGCACGAGCACCGACATGTAAAGCGGGGCCTGCAAGGGGCGCACACCATCACTAAATGAACTCTGATGCGCATGTAGCCAGATGTCACGGGGTCTTACAATGAAAGACGAAAAAATGAAAAAAAAAAAAAAAAAAAAAAATGTATATACCTCTTGAGTCCACGGATTCTCATTAGCAGATTTTATTTAATTGGACATACGCACTATGAACTAGGAACACGCGATCTTTTATTTAGTTGTTCATTTTTTTTTTTTACTACAGCTTTATAAAATTCAGACATCTTGTATGTTCTTTGAAATCATCAGATCTATAAATATAATTATATACCCGTAGATCAATATTTCATAAAAGTAGCATAGGCGACAGAACTTAAAATATTGGTAAACATTAGAAACTGTATCAATTAATGAACTTTAAATCGACATTTTACAAATTATATCTGATTAGTAATTAGCATAATATTATATCGAATGATCACTATCAGTCTAATATTTTTAAGCTTATTTTATAATTATATATACATATATGGATTTAAAAAGTCTATAATTAACTAAAAAAACGTCAGTTCTTAAAAACTATTTATCATTTATATTATATTGTTGTGACTGTTGTTGATTTTTATTGCTTGTTTTTTTGTTATGTTAAAAATAATTTAAGGTTGGGTGAGAGGAGTGGAATCATAGATTAAAAATAACACTTCTTCGGTTATAATGTTTTGATTCAGCTCACGTAAATATTTCCTCACGTGAATTACAATCGTGACACCATCACTTTATGTTGGCTCACAAGTCGCTCAAGAGCTATGCTAAGCGACTTACCAGCAGTTGCATGCCAGGGGGCACTCACTCGCATTAATCAGACTATAAGCTGTGGGGTTTTATAATGCCTCTATTATTTAACCATACGCAGCACTTGCCTGGTCATGCTTGATGTGTATCCAATCAACGCAACGTTATCAACAAGTCAGTATCTCAATCAACACGTAATTTAAACAAGGAACCTTGGTAACAGGTGCAAGGTTATAAGGGGGAACGAATTTCGAGGGATTAGTATTTTATTTTTTATACTGAAATGAAACTCATTCGTTAATGTATTGTTGTTGCTGATAATGACAGAAATGTTGGATTTCTACCCATCAGTATTGTGTATTTTTATTCTCTGAAGCTGTATACGGCAGTGTACTGAGCATATTTGCACCATGGCACGTAGTCTGTTTCTTGGCCGACCACACAGTGCTGCTGATGGGCGTCTGGTCTCCGCTGAAATTATCCCGAGTCCTCGCCCGCACGCAATGAAGTCAATTGAAGCGAGCGCTCTGCAGACCCACGCAAAGACAACAGCTGCCACTTGACCGCTGGGCGCACTCCGCAAATTGGAGCACCAATTGAGTCGGGATGGAGGGGGGCGGGGCTCCAGTACATCCCCGCACTGCAGCATCAATGGAGTTAGTTGGCTAGACCCATGAATACAGTACAGTACTATGAATGACAAAAATTATATATGCATTGAAATTGCCGCATCAATTGCTTGGGTGCGGCTTATTGTCGCACAATTTGCTGCAAAATGTTTGATCAAAATCTAGCCCTTGTATGTATAACGCAAATATAAATCAACTTGACTATAATATAATACGATATGTGTAGACAAACACTCCATGCCATAATGTTACATACGCAGTATATATGAATAACATTATGATTTTTTGTTATTTATTTATTTATTTATTTATTTATTTATTTATTTATTTATTTATTTATTTATTTATTTATTTATTTATTTATTTATTTATTTATTTATTTATTTATTTATTTATTTATTTATTTTTTTTTTTTTGCATGAAAAATAATATATTATTTAGTGTAATATATACTTGTTCAACTCTCAGGAAATTAGTAATCACAGATTAAATAAATTATAATAATTAATAATTATGCATGATATTTCCCTTGTCTTCATGTGAACTAATTGATTTATTATGTGTTTTCCTCTTGAACTATACAGTATAATAATTATCGTAGCTTTGAATCATATTTAAATTGAGAAATATAAAAATAAAATAAATATTTTTAACGTAACCACAATTTTCTTGTGGTATAGCATTTAATATAAATAAGAAATTACGTAAGCTGATAGGGCTATTACTGATAATTAGAGTTCACTGACATCTATCATGTACTCCCTACACTAATATATAATATATTATACAGTATAAAAAGAAACTCCTCTCATTACTATATAATATTGTAAATAATATCGTGACGATATTTCAAAGACATTCGAGTCTCGGCCATCATTCAGTGGCTGCTGCAGTAATGAATACCCTCGCTAACTACGATGAAGCGAGGAGATTGTACCCTCCGTCGTAACGAGAGAAGCGCAAATTACCATCATGCAGGATTAAATTATAGAGCGAACACTGACCTCATCGTGAATACGACATCCACACTGCTCAAGGGGCACAAAAATATTGTTTTTTATTCATGAAACTTTATGCAATTTGAATTACGCAAGAAAATTACAAGCATTATTTCAGGGAAGCTATAATAAAGGCTTGTATTAATCTCAGTGCATGGTATGCAATGACATGTATAGTCGAGGGGATTATACGCGCGGTGTTTACATGTTTATCATTCTGCTTGAAGTAAACCGCACCTCAAATAAAATATAATATAGATATTATACATAACTATATTATAGAAATAAAGCAACAACAATAAAAAAACGTTTTCGGAATGAAGGTAGTGTTTTCAACGTTTATAAATTAGAAACATAAGCTCTTGTTTTGCATCTGACCGGGGCCTTCTTTATTATTAACAAAGAATTAATATAATTAATTCTTTGTTATTAATGAGGATGGTCTTGTCAGCTGTTACACTTATTATTACGTAATGAAACCACCCACATTTCATTGAACTTTAAATCTACATTGCTCAGAAAACTATTGTCATTGAATTAGTGTCCAGCATTGCAGTGATATATAGAGATGGTAATCATTGCTTTAATAGCTACTTTAGTTAAGTCATTATACAGTGGCTCCTTCAATGTTGATTCTTACATCTATTGATACATAATGAGAATATATTACATTTTCTATCTTTTATACTCTGACGGGACTTTAATATAGGCATCGGTCCATTCTATAATCTGTAGATAAATATATAAAATAAACATAACAGACATTACAATTTCCATAATGTTTCATTCCCCTTTATTTATTTAGAATTATGTAAATTGTACATAACCACACTCAGAAATCGATTTAAGTCATACAGTACATCAATAAAAACCATGACATGAAAAGATTTTAATAATTTACTATAACTTTAAGACTTAATTTCCATCTCTTTGTGACAGAGGGGGTGAAATGATTGATTCTATTGAATCTCGGCACGCCTGCTGATGTATTGGAGTGGAATGATTAACAAGGGAAATCCGCACGTACACGTGATGTGCATGCAGGGTTGAGAAAACTGAGATCGAGGGTTAGTACATGCATTACTTCCAACATATATAATATGACTCAGTCATTTGCGGTAATTATATTCTTGCGTGTGGTTTTTTTCAGTGACTACAAAGATCTAATTATAACGTTTAAATCATGTTGCGTAATTAAGTCACGACATAACAAATTACATATGTTTAAATTTCCGATTAGTCTTTTTTTTTTAAAAAAAAATAGGTTAATTGCAATTAAATAAAAAAATATATAATTTATCGTTGTTGGCTTTAAACTAACATATCTTTAATTTATAGCTTAATTATAAATATTTTGATATATTATAATAATACATCATGATTTTTGCTATTTTTTAGTTATAAATAAATAAATAAATAAAATCGTCTTTATTGAGGGCGGGATTTAGGCCATTAGGCCCACTCTTCCATCCAACCCAATGAAAATACAATGAAGAGATTTTTAATTATTTTTAGTAAAAACACATAAATATACTGTTGTAATACCCTACATAGTACATACTATATGTAACATACATTTAAATACAAAACTATATATATAATATAGTTATAATATAAATAATATCATAGAAAATTATATTAAAACACTGCAGGATAACAATTTGTCATGTTAAAATTAATCTAATAATGACTCCTACATAAATGACTCTCACAATCAGATATATATTTTTCAATTTATTATTGTTATATAATATAACAACGTATAGTTACGTTGTATAATTACTACAATTAAATTATTTTCCTTTTATAATTCTTTCAAGTGAGAATTTTTGCTTGAAATAAAAGTAATAACCCACGTACACTACACAAAAATTAGCCGAGTGTTGCGTGTAAAAATATAATTACAATTCATGTTCGAAAATATTGTCCAGAATTTCAATCTTAATATTCAATAAAAAAAAACTTTATTGCCCAAAGAAACTATTTCAAATTATCATGAATGCCCCTTTTCAACATTTTTTTTAGATGCAAATAGTCCTTATTATTAAACATCACTTTCGGGACCCCAAAATTAACCAGCGTTTTCCTATGCTGGGACGCACTTCCTTTGGGCGAGCGTCTGGGTTCGTCGGAACCCGACGAAACTTTTCCTGGGGGTTCCCGGGGGTGGCCGCCGTAACCGGGAAAATAATAAAAAATCCACGTCCGGGGGGGGACTGGGGGTGAATTTTTTCATCTAGATTTTTGGGGTTTTTCGGCCTCCGAGCTCTTCCGGTGCCCTGCGCTGGCCTTGGCCGGTGGAGGTCTTTGCCCGGTGAACTTTTGTTGCTGCCGAGTCGTGTTCGGTTCCGGACACCGGACACCCTTTCGGCAGCGCACGCCGCCCGTGAGGTTACGTTTGGAAATTTGGGCTCTTCGGTGTCGTGTGGTCTGTGTTTCGAATCACCGTGTGTTCGAGTGTTGGTGCGTGGTGTGTTGTCGTGGCCGTGTAGTGAGGACGTCATGCTATTGCGACGTATTACGTGTCACTTTGATGTGTTACGGCCCTCTATCATGCACTTTGAATCACAAATGTGGACATCGTGGACACGGGGTGACCTTGTGCCGCGTGACTCCACGGCTAGGGGATCTCCTCCCTGAGTTCATCTTTTCGTTGGTTTCGATTTGTGTTTTCTGATACGTAGACATGTAACGCACAACGTTCTAGTGCTACTTTTTCCATTTTTTATACATACAGTGTTTCCTGCCATTGGAAAGTTTATGGTTACCAACTTCAACAGCTTCTTTGTCGTTTAAGTTTGAATGTTGGTGGAAAAAGGCAAGTATACCATTGGTAGAAAGAGTTCTGCTAACTGGGATTGGCTGAAGCTTTTGCATATCGTCAATGCTTTGAAATTATTATACTTTATTAATTTTCTTTGTGTGACTGCTGCCATCCCATTGGCTGCTTCCGTTTAGAGGCAACATTGCAAAAGGGGATCTGACTGCTCAGTGCAGTGATGTGAAATTCGCGCGAAGATTGGTCCGCGAAAATGCGCATGCGAATATCCGCGCAAGTGCGCGCATATGTGCGTAAGATAGTTTCAAGATGGTGGCCGCCCGCAAATGGAATCACGTGAGCACAGATATTGTAGACATTCAGAAGTTCGATATTTTTCCCATAGGTGGAGATGCCATGGTAGCACATTCCAAGCAAACTACTTCCAGGTGTGACTTAATTATTATAACTTTATATAAAATTGATTATTTTCGTAAATAATGCTCGGATTTACTCCCAATTAGGTCTAGGGGGGGTTATAAAATTAAGGTGCAAGTAATGCGGGTTGCATACTTTCAGGGGCATGTAGGTTGTGGTTGCATACTTTCAGGGGAAGTTTGGTTGGGTTGCATACTTTCAAGGGCATGTAAGTGAAGGTTGCCTACCTTTAGGGGTAACTTATAATAACTTTATATAAAAACGAATATTTTCGTAAATAATGCTCGGATCATCTCCCAATTAGGTCTAGGGGGGGTTATCAAATTAAGGTGTAATTAATGCGGGTTGCATACTTTCAGGGGCATGTAGGTTGTGGTTGCCTACTTTCAGGGGCAATTTGCGTTCGGTACATCATAGCATTACGAGGTTTAATTACAACTGGCCACCTCTTTGTGTTGAAGATGGGCAGTGTCCGGAGTAAGCCCATTGCCTTGCTCGCTCGAACACGACCGGACGCTAAGAAAATAATTAACTCGAATCTCCCCAAACTCCTTAAAAAAATTATTAAATAAAATAAAATAAATAATAATAAAAATAGTAGGGGCCTAACAACTGCGTCTGACTCCTTAAAAAATTATTAAATAAAATAAAATAAATAATAATAAAATAGTAGGGGTCTAACAACTGCGTCTGAGTCGTTATCTGAGCCTGTTCATCTTCGCTAATTTAGAACACTATAAGATATCTGTCAACATATGGCTGAGAGATTTTTGGAAGTGCATCACTGCACTGGGTGGAAAGCAAAACGAATTTATCCCAGGGAGGGAGCAGCGTATTTTTATACTTGAAATGGTCACCCATCCAAGTATTAACCACGCTTGACGTAGCCTGACTTCAGTGATCTAACGAGAACCGGTCAATGCATAACGCCACGCTCCACCTCTACTCTGAATTACTCTGAATTTTTTTAGATTTTTATGAGTCCTGCAACTATTTCTAAATAATTATTGAACGTTCTGTAATTTAAGTTGGCACCCCTGAATCGTTAATAAAAAGGATAGGACAGAGACGCCTGTTGACGCCTCCAGAGGGCGTGGCAGCACATTTAATAATTATTTCAAAATAGTTCTGGGTTTCAAAAAAATCTGGAAAAAATCAGAGTAGCATAATTCGGTACCTTCAAATCATTTCTGCAATAAAAATTTTTCACGTAGGTTGTCCATTTTGCATTAAAACACCGTTATGATGTCACGTACTGAATACTTATATAGATGGCAACATATGATTGACAAAATTATTTAAAAGACTTGAAAGCAAACGAGCGTAAGCGCGAGTTTACACCCCACCCCTAGTTATATAAGTAACCATTTGTCAAAATTTACGATCCAACACATGAAATCACGCAATGTATATTGACTGCTAAAAGTTTTTAATGAGAATTATCCTCCTCCCCCTCCTCGTAGTACTGAAGTCGCACCTGACGTGAGCACGTGATGCTGTGAGTGAGTGACTGGCAGGAAATGGTTCACACGGTGAGCGCACTCACCCATCAATCATCGCACGCCGATGCAGCCAGCGATGCAGTCAGGGCGGAGGGAACGCGGGGGCGAGCAACTCCCCTGCCTATCTTTTGTCTGTGTAGGCGGTGGCTCCCCTCCGTTATGTATAGGCTTTGTTTGAGGTACAACTATAGGCCCGTGCCGTGCACCAGCCCTGCACCATAGAGCAGCAGTTGCGTGTGGAGTGACGCGATTGTGTTATTTTTATACTATGGAGAGACATGAATTTTTTATGTTATGTACCCTCGATCGTTTATTCAGATGTTTACTTGTGAGCTCGTGAGGCCTTTTTTTCTAGTCTAGCGTAATATAATTATTTTCAAAATCGGGATTTCTTTGATGATAAAATAATTTTGTCAAATAAAATTTTAAGTATATATGATATTTTTTGGTTCAAAAATATTTAAAAAAAAATATTTTCAACTGCTTTGAAATTCACACGTTGCTCAGTTTAAACAAGGTTTAATTTGCTTTTAAAACGTAAAAAAATATGCTTGCAATGTCCACGGACAGAAGCTGCAGGTTACGTTTAAAAAGTGGGCGTGGCACATCACAAGTTACATTTCAGTTAGCCTGGGAACTTTGAGAGTGAAATTGTCTTCACTTTTTTATGAGTTAGTATCACGCTGTGATCAAAATGTAATGCTCATTGCTTCCGTTTGTTACTTTTAGAGACCATCTGGGGGACGTAAAAGCTATATACTTTAGTTCAAGAAACTACGCTTGGAACGTCTATTATTTGAATTTACAGTAACCAAAACACAAGTTTCCATGTGGTAAAAAGCTTCTTCAGACCTTCCTAATGTATTTCCATTTAGGTTCAAACTCTTGTCTGGCTTAATGTGTTTTCGAGTGTTGTATGGAACGAAATTAATGCCTGCTCTACTGATTATATTTTTGGTCTATTCTGGTGCTAGCGGCTTCTGTTTTCTTTAATTTACTATGGGTGTAGTCCGTATTATGTTCTGAACGTTCGGAACCTTCGATTTGGCGTCCCGTAATTATGTTCTGAATGTTCAGAACCATTTCCGAGGTTACCCGAAGTGAGTCAGCTGACTTCAAAAAAGAGGTTCCGAGTGTTGCGAACTTTTCCTCCGAACCATCGGAACTAGAGTCAGCTGATCACAATTTTTTGGGGGAAATTTGAAAAGTACGTAACAAACCTGTGCAACCTAAGTGATAACTGTTTGATTTGAGGTAAATCTTTGCTTAATTGGTGATCAATAATTGTTACGTGAGTTTTATGTTAAAATTTCTGAAGCCAGTGAACAGTTCTCTCTTTTTCGTATTTTTTTTTTAAACTGATGCGTATTACCGCGAAAAAGATGTTCTTAAAGTGGTCCGTTATCTGATGTTCTGAAGTCAATGTTTTTGTTCAGAGTCGGTCCGTAATCACTCATATGTTCTGAACGTTCGGAACCTAATACGGACTACACCCTATGTAGCTTCCAAAACGTCTGTTCTAAAAATAAGAAAGGGAGAAATATTGGAAGGTCAAGCTTTCATCAAACTGTGATTAACTTAAGATTTATATGCGAATACAAATCGTAAATAAAATCATTTATCTTTGCAATTGCTTTTTTTGATGTGCTTTGATGTAGTCAAATTTTAATAGCTTATAATGGTACAAAAATACAAAAAAAAACTTTACTTTTTTTTATATATTATCTACTTTTGTGTTTTGATATAAAATTATAATTTGAGTGGTATATATTTTAACCTGTTTTCCAGAGTATCTTAATTGCTTAAAAACACGGAACACGCATACCATGGTGTATCTCGTTTTTTAATCCTATTATAGAATATAAAAATTCACATAAAAAACAATATATGCTATTTATAAGGAGAGTGTTAAAATTTTATTTAAAAACCTTGTTTGGTCAACAATTTTCATCACTTAAATTACATCAATAAAAAAACAGAATCCGAGGAAATGCTCTTAACTTTTTCTTGTTTCGGATGCAGTAAACACGACGAAGTATTCATCGTGTCGACAAAATGACACGAGTCCATTAAACCTCGTTAAGGACTCATTTCGCGTGAGCCACAATGTCAGTAGAACAGCACGCAAATTACGCCATCACTTGCTGCTTGTGGTGATGACCTTCAAGCGACCTCATTGCACAACGCCCATAAGCTTTGCGTGTTGCAACATTCGTTCAAGTCATATTCTGTACAAGTAAACTGTGCGGAGTGAGATATTTCAAGGAATTCATCAATACGATAAGACAAATAATGTGTTATTTAAATTAGAATCTACATCATAAGGTCATTGGGATAATTAATTATATTATTGGGGAAACTTATGAGATTATAGAGAAAATATAACAGAGAAATTACCTATCTATATATTATGTAGAAAATATCACAATAAATCCTCAGCATGGTATTCTTCTATCTAATTAAATTACCATTAATACAAATCAAATATCTTATTTGGAATCATTTGCTTCAACAATAAATTTATATAATTACTTTATGCTGCATGTTATATTTTCTTAATTAACAAATAGTATTAGCTTTTGTATTTTTGCATTTTAATCCGAATGATTTTTATATTTTCCACTTTCAAGTGTTTCATTTTATATTATATCCTAAATGTATAATATGTATAGATGAAGTGAACTCATCTGTATATCCTGTTGTTTAAAATAGAACAAAACAAATTGTTCAATAGCATTTTGTCGGTACAAAATCACGATTAGTATATTCACGATGAGAGTGCAACAAATTATTCTGAATTCATGATTCGGAAGCAGTTAGAATATACACGACTACATGCAGTGATAAGCTACTATATCGTCAATGGAAAAGTATGGATGAGTCTGAGAATCAAATTAATCTGATGATTATCCTCGTGGGGGAGCGTGAGAGATGGAGAGGTGGAACAAATTGAATGAGTCTGTTCGAGAGCAGGCGGGTGGGCAGCTTGAATAAAACGATGCACACAAACAAAAACGTAACCCGCCCACTAATTTGTTCCGATTGTGTCAATCGTGTAGCCTTCTCCACTATTTACGATTGTGCTGCCACGATGTCGTGGTGGCGGGTGTAGCAATTAACGTGACCTACTGAGCAAATAGAGGGTGCATGGTCAGCTTGCTCAGATAGCTAGGCCAAGGTTAACATGGAGAAGACCGTACGTATACTACGCTTCATTATATATATGCTTGTCTACGTGGGTGGGGGTGTAATGGTCCATCAAGACCAAGGAATGTTTATTTGGGAGGTAGTTCATTTTGTTTTCTATGTTGTTTCAATATTTCAATTTATAATTGTATTTATATATAGTTCTTATTTCAAAATTCAACATTCTTCATTAAAATAATTATATATAGTTAATTTGATTAATGTCATCATTAACAAGATAATTTTGAAAATTAAAGAATTTTATAGACATCAGTTTTAAGTCGTGCTAAAAAAGCTATCAAAAAGTGACTAAAAACGTTTCGAACGGCCGGTCTAACGTTTTAGAAACAAAAACATACAATTATTATTTTTCCCAATAAATTTATATTGTTATAACTTATTGTTATTATTTATTAGTATATTTCTGTATTATATGGTACATGGCTTTTGAAACCACTTGTATATAGCTGGAATAACGATGCAGTTTGAGATCAGTTCGCTCTTTATATCCCAATTAAATCTACCATTACATATCTCAGAGACCATATCTTCTATAATTTATAACTATTCCCCATTGTCCATAAGAGCCCCTGAACCACCTTGCTAACACGTGTGCGAGAGTTCCACTTGGGACGAGCTGTAAGGCTCGAGCGAGGTCATCTACATCTCTTCTGATCAGCAGACCTGAAGGATACAAACCATTAGTCCCGCGATATCAATGTCTGCCTGTCACTCATCGCGTCTTGTTTGTCTCTGTCAGTCGCGGACAGTTGATGACGACGTGACGTCACTGTCTCTCAGCTAATCCAAGGATAAGACTTCACCGATAATAATTAATGATGCTAACTATTATGTTGTGAGACGATTAGAATAATAGAGATAATAACTCTTGTGTTTACTTAAAATTTTATATGCATGCTTAAACTTTAAGTGTTAGTAAACAAAGGTTTGGTATTATATACGAGTAAAAAAAGAGAGTTCAGAGATATTTTTTAATATTATGTATATGAACATATCTTTAGTGCTGCAATTAATTATGGTTATTCAAATTCTCTATTTGTTGTGGAAGCACATGCTGGTATATATTTTTGTACCAAGGTCTGCTAAATTTAACTGATGTATAATGTTCAAAATAATGTTGTTCTTCAAACTGTTTTGTGGTTTAACACAAAGGAAACAACAAATTAACGGGAAACGTTTTTGTAAGGAAAAGCACCACAGTCTCCTCTCAACGGAATTCAAAATGTAGAGATGTTTAATTTTACTCAATTTCAAGATTTTATGTATTTAGTTTTTTTTTTTTTTTTTTTTTTTTTACTTTATGCCTTGCTACCATAAGAGATTTCTGAAGTTTGGGTCGCCTCTTGTGTTGAGCGAGATCATTGAGGCCATGCTTCTCCTGTTCTTGTGAAGGCTTGTATCGAAATAACAATGTCATTGTTTGTAATATAAGAATATTACCTTTGGGAGTACTTCAAGTGTAAGGACCTAGTTTAAAGACAATATGCATCTTCCACATTCCAACACGACTTTGTGGAACCGCCTTTAGAGAAAAAACTAAAAACAAACATAAAGAGACAAATAATAGAAAGGCACAGGTAGGAATTTAAATAGGAACTTGTGTTTTTTGTTGAAAATTACAAAAATACTTACACATTATTATTCTAAAGAGTTTTTAGAAAAATGTTATCTGCTCGCATTGGTTGACTTAAAAAATTTACAAGAAAAAAAAAATACAGAAAGAGGATGTTGTATTTTAAAACCGTCGTAGAATGTTTGCAAATATTTTTATATAAATATATACATATATGCCCCATTTTTTTACAATTTTAATGAGATCGTTATGCATTATCTTATTAATTAGATAGTTTATATGACATAAACAGTAGAGTCAAAGTAGAAGGAGATCCAGTAAGATAGACGATAAAGGCCACACACAGATGTTAGTACGGTTGATTTCGCTGCTAATTGGGGCAGCCTCTCGGCCGATCGCGAGCTGCAGGACTCGAACCCACTTCCTTCCTGGGGCGCCGCAACTTCCCCCTGTCGCTCATGGTCCCGCCGCACGTCCGGGATGTTGCCCCACACCGCCGCCCAGCCACCGGCAAGATTCGCACCAAGAACCTACAAGGAGCACGATAGTGGTCTTTGAGTGAGCACCGAGTGACGTCATGAGCGCCACCAGCAATAGACGATCAGACGATAATCCCTGCATGCATATACACGCTGAAAATAAAGAAGGAATTTTAAAATTTTCCAGGTTATTTAATTTTCTGTATAATACCAAGCCATGCATTGTAAAAAAGGCTTTACGTCTATAATATGTAATTCGAGAATTATAGCTAATATTTGAAATTTGAACCCATTTCAGATGTAGTAATTTTTTGGTCCTCCTTGAAACACTTTCATTGACAAATCTTATATAGCCAGGCTTTGATTGCCAGTGAGTGAGGTCATCACACTATTTGTTATCCATGTACCCGCAGCTATAAGTGGTCCACACTTGGTGTTTACACGGTGTTCTCGTCAACACCTCTGAACCACGTGACCGCTGGCCGGAGCACACAGGAGCTACTTTAGCCCAAGTGACTCACGAGTATTTTTACCTTACTGCCTTGAAACTAACGCTAGGTGTGTTTCAATTTTTTTACTATCGCTCCTCGTAAATGTCATTTATGTTGCTTTCCCTTATAGCTCTGTCGTCTAGTCGTAACGACTTTTTCATGGAAAATATCCGGGTAGCACTTTAAGAAATTAGTTTTATGGTGACAGAATTTTAAATAATGGTTAACACTTTGATAAGTAAATTGCATTTTGCTTGTTCAATTTTTCTCTTAAAATTATTTTATATAGCTTTAAAGTTTTAATTTTTTATGGCTCAACTGCACTTATATGCACTTATATACATGCATGATGGATCTATATAGATGAAATCTGAGAAGTGCATGTCTTAACCTTGTATTATAGTTACGTAAGAGCAACATAAATATTTACAATTAATTATACGTGAAGGTTACATGCAAGTCATATTCAGATAAATAGGTATGCAGGAAAGCTAAATTTAACATCACCATGATTGTACTTCTGCAACAAAAGAATCAAACTTTTACCAGGCAATACTATCAAGTATATATTTAGAAGAACACCGCATCTATCTGGTGGTGGTTGTTTTGATTTCTCCTCTATACCCTCTTTTCATTTACCGAAGCCTCAGGAATGTCGGGACTCACTTAAATGTCCATCATAGGGCGAGCTATAAGGTTCTCAATTTTCTCACGCCTCGATCGCCCATCGCTTGCTTGACTCTGACATAATATGCCCATCTAAGATTTCAGCAAACAATCATTTTGCCCACCCTTGCCTGTGGCTTGTAAGGATTCACTATCATTTTCCTAATAAAATACTCGAGCAGCAGAGGAAGGTTAAATTTGTAGAATCGTGCAAGAATGTTCCAATTAATAGGTACATATTATATTATAGGTTAATATATTTTAGTAGTTTTAAAACAAATTAAAACTGTAAACTATAATTCTCCATAGATTATTCTGGTTCCTGTTTTGATCTATTACATAATTAGAGCCAAATTTATAATATTTTTGATGTAGTTGGTGTTAAAGGTAACTGTTAAAATATATATTATTAATTGTGGTATTAAGTGCAGTGTAACCTAAATCTATGCTTGGTTGCTTGTATAGCCTAGCAATATCCGCCCACCGATTTCATTATAACCGCCGGTGAAGGCTGTATGCAGTTGAGTGGGGGCGCAATAACACAATGAGCAGTATAATATTTATGGCTCGTAAATCTGCTCAGCAAGACTGCAGCCATTCACTTGTACCTCAATTGCTGTAAGCAAGCTATAAATATACAACTGTAACGAACTGATAAAAGTTAAACAAAATTATGACATCATCACAGTATATAATTTTACTGCATAAAAAGGTGAACAGATAAGATTGCCATTCAAGTCTTTATTTCTATTTTTTATAATGGACAACATAAATGAAAAAAATTTATTGCAGAAATGAATAGAGGGTACCAAATTATGCTACTCTGAATTTTTCCAGATTTTTTTGAGACCCGGAACTATTTTTAAATAATTATTGAAAGTCCTGTGATTTCAGTTGGCACCCCTGAATCCTTAATAAAAAGGATAGAGACTGGACGCCTATTGGACGCCTCCAGGGAGCGTGGCCGCACTTTCAATTTTCAATAATTATTTAAAAATAGTTATGGGTTTCAAAAAAATCTGAAAAAATTCTGAGTGGCATAATTTGGTACCCTCTATTCATTTCTGCAATAAAATTTTTTCATCATGTATGTTGTCCATTCAATGAGCTAATCTTCAATAATAATATTTTTATTTTAATTTTATTTTTAATGTAATAATTATGCATGCAAGAAATATATATAATTTTAGCAGTTCGCTTCATCAAACGCAGCAAACAAAGAGCAAAGAGTGTATGCATGACTTTGACGCATCCAGCAAGTCTCAATACTCTCACAATCAGTGCGATGACATTATTGTCGTTATCAGGTGTGACGTCACTCGGATAACGCTGGTACCTGCTGCACTTACCTGCTCAACGCCGCTTGCTTATCGTTGAACGGACACATTACAGTCACGTACATATTGTATAATCGCTGATTTAATGTTTCATGTGTGAGAAATTGTTGTCTGAGATTTTATAGTATTTATAATTGCCAACCTATGAATAATTAATATTAAAAGCTGGTAATCTTTTTATTTTTTATTTATTTTTTTTTTTTTGTTAGAACATTTGTTGATATATTCAGAAAATACTATAAAATAATGTTTTAAAATTGGAAGAATCTACATGCTAGAAATTTTCTCAAGATAATAATATATTATACAATATATCCTTATTTTGTAATTTTGAAGGAAAATGTTTTGTTTTATTTAAATCTGTTACTGACCACAAATACCACAAGTCACTTCTCCTTTTTGTGAGCTAGGCAAATGTTACATACGTAAGATTTATATTGATATTTAAACGTTAGGTCGTTAGTAACAGTTGAGATCTGACAACAATTTTGCTTAATATATGATACACCTCTGATATGTAACTCATTATAAGATACCCATATAAAGACAAAGGTACTAACGATGCATACATGTATATGATATTTACGATCACGATGTTGTGATGCAACCTCCATGCAGACGTTACGCGAGATCAGGGCTGCTACTCTGGCTAAGTGAAGGCTGTATAAGGCGGCGATCTCCACCGGCGTGACGTCACAGGCGTGGGCGCCACCACGTGACGTCAGCGGTAGACCGGTTTGTGACGTCACGACTTGGGCAACTCCGCCTCTGCAGTGCGAGATTGTTGCTCCTGCCTGGGTGCAGCGCCTTGTTTACTTACTTAGCATTAGTAGGCTAATATACGGCATTAGTCAATGAAAATTTCAAGGAAAACTATGACGAATTTGTGTGGCTTCCTTCCGGTAAATCTTTTTGAATATTTTTGAGAACTATACTTGTTTAGAAAATAATCAAAATATACTAGAAACTTGACTTTTGTTTTTTCTTTCCATTTTCTATAAGAGCCTTTAAAATTTAGATATGGATAGAACTCTAAATTTTTTAAATATCCCTCTGTTTTTTTAAATTTTTACTTCACCTAAATAATTCTCGTAGAAAACTATCATTAGGGAATTTTAATTTATCCAATTTTTAGCAATGCAATAATAATACTAATTTGTCCTAATAAAAAATTATAATATCAGCACATTGACGACGAGGTCGAGTGCAGTTTAAAATATCACAATTTTAGTACCGGAAGAGTAAATTGCATACACCATATAATGCCGATTCAAGTGTAATCGCTGGCATACGAGCAAAGTGCAAACTGAGTATATCTCCTGCAAGGCATTCCTGGCTGGCTGCAGACACGCCGGAAGTGGCTGCTGGCGGAACTGCAGACGTGCCATGCGGCGTCTTTGTGCAGACACCTCGGCCAGGAAGTACCTCGTGGACCAGTCTAGCTGCAGCTGCACAATGCATTTTCATCCAGACAGCATCCTATACGCGAGATTCATATTTACGATTGCACAATATAAAGGGTGGACTGAACGTTCAAATGAAAAGTCTGCAATTTTATTCTATCGTACTGTTCTTGCAAAACAACAAAGACGCAGTTTCCTGTGGGAACATTTTTTGTGTGTCACTTTTTTGGCATAATAAATGCAAAATAACATTTCATATTTATGACATGAAATAATAGCAATTAAAGTGGAATTTAAGCAAATGTAATTTAGGAAAATATTAAAAAAAGCATTTTTAAAATTTTATTATTCATACCACTCCTTGTAATGCAACTTGATGCATGAAGGAAAACAGCTTTTCAAGAAAATAATTATATTATATGATCTGTCTACGTCACTCACTAAAAACATAGCTCGGAATAATTATGACTATTTTATAAGGACCTAAAGTATATCCTCGCATAATATGTAACCACAGCAATGCTGCACAGAGAATGGAGAGAATGGATTCCGAGAGCAGATGGAGCAGCCACTAATTGAGCTGACATTTACTGTAGTATGGAGCTGGCTTCGTCGTATTTGGTGCTAATTAAGTGGATGACGGTGTAAAGAACTATTTAGCAGTTCTTATTAGCACATAGTGTCATACATGTACTTACCTAATAAATTTAGATAACAAAATTAACAAATGTGTATCTTTGAATTGATTTTTTTCAAAATTAAAAGCACGTATCTATTTTGTCAACATTTGAAAGAAAATTTTCTCCCTCTGTATTAAAATATTTACAACAAACTTTAATCATTTATAAATAACAAAAATATTTTGTTCTTGTAGCTGCTAGAAACGTGATTAATAAATTATTATAGACAACAAGATAATTTCGAACATATACATTTATTTATGAATGTTGAGCCTAAAGTGTTTTATTGTGTAGAGAAAAACCAGCCTCTTCTAATCTGGAGTATCATAGAATACAAGGGTTAAAAGGTCGCTCATATATATAAATTTACTCTCTTATATGTACAAATTGATGGTTATATCGAACAGCTTTGAGATCTCGATGTCACATTTAAGTATATAGAAAACAATAAATGTTATTCATGGGGTTAAGTATTATAATGAGACGAACTTTTCTACTTAAAAAAAAAGAACAATAAAATACATTTTGTATTATATTGTTCAATAAAATGTTATGTAAATATTTTTTCTTATCTGATCTATAAGTTGTGAAATACTGTGGGACAACTATTGGTTTTGTTTGAGACATTTACATATTTCCTTGATTATCATTCGAGTGAGGGAGAGATCCTCAGCTTTACGAGTTGTCATAAAAACTCCAGCGATTGGTAGTTCTTCCTCCTCCACATTTTCATCGTAAAATTTTATCACTTGGTTCCTTTCGTCATTCCTTCTCCGCAAGCATTACTGTAAGATGTTCTCAATTCCAAGTTAAGTAGACAAACACACAAGCACATAAAGTGATCGTTTTTGTTTAGTGTTATATATATATATCATTTAAACAAAACAGACCCGCAGCATTTTGATACTGCATGAGTCAATAAGAGCTTTTATTATTCTTAGGATTTATGATTTTTTATTAAGAAGAGCTGCAATTAGGCAAACAAAACACAATAGTATTTCGTGTATAATAGTCTTTACTTTCTATTATATTATATGCCAAATAATAAATATTTACTACTCTTCTTTAAACATAAAATGATACACAAAACAATAAAACAAATATTCTATTGTTGTTTTTCACTAGCGGTTACATTATGGTAATTTACTTATTTAATAATCACAAATAAAAATGTTGCTTTAAATGAAATTCTTTTTATTCAGATCTGAAGCATTGCCAATTTTAGAGGATTTAATATAGGTTGAGAAGCATTAAATAATATCAATTTCATAGACGAATCAGAAATACAAAAAGTTATTAAAACATTGTAAACAATAAGTATAACAGTATTTCTGCTGTTTGTGTTCAGATCGAAGTTTCATCAAAGCACAAAGCGTCAATTAAGAGAGCATCGCAGTATCAGTTTACCGCTCTCTATTCTCCCAGACTTCGTCATGTTATTGCTTTGAATCAATTTGGCGTGATGATAATATACACGATGGGGGTCTGGCGCGTGTCGCTCCTTTCAAGCTGGGCGTATTAAGTTCCAAAGTACCACATACCAGCTCCTGAGTACTCTAAGAGCGGAGATTGATCTATAGGAAGTCTTCATGATAAAATGGGAAATGGGAGTTCCTCAGATGTTAGGCTGGAGATGAGAAGCGACGAAGCAAAGACAGTGACAAATTTTATGTCACTACCAAATTTATATTATATTAATCTTAACTTTATGAGATGATTCATAAAACATTCTTATGCACTTATGGAGAGGGGAAAACATGAACATAAAATTGACTTACGTTTCAGTCTTATTCTCTTATTTGTAAAGTGAAAGTATGTTATCTTATATCAAACGTGCTTACCACGGACGTTTTTAAATGGTGTCTTCATTATCGTGACAATATTTTAAAATTGTATGATGATTTAAAGATTTTCAATAATTATTTATATATTTTTACTGTAAAAATGACAATGCTCACTGTCAGTGTAAACATACATAACAGATGGCTATTTCTGAATTACTTCACATTTTAAGTCAATAAAATGAAGCAATGTTGGGTCTGGGAAAATTTCACTGTAACTTTGTGCAAGAGCCAAAAAGATAAGAGCAGACAACAGTACAAGAAGAGACAATGTGTATTTGGCAAATAGCAACGCCAACGCTGCGTGAATACTTCATTGTGGAGTGTTAATTTGTAGACATTCGTAAGCCAGTGTATATATAATAAAATACATTGGATAATTTTGTCATTTAAATTCACGTCACAATTTTCTCTCTCTCTTTAAATTTTTCACACTACTTGATGTTGCTTACCTTGACATTACGAAAATGATAAAAAACAACTTGCGTAGCAGTTTATGCAAGTGATGATTTAATATTTTATTTATAAAGATTACGGATTACATTTTAAGTGAAAAATTAAATTTCAACGCGTATACAAAAGAGACCCATAAGTATGAAATTGTCGGCTGCTCTAAAGTTCAAGAACAGTTTTGACCTTTGCTGTTTTACAACCCTTGATGAGGAACTCGTATGTTGACATTTTCAACACTGCAGTATTCGAGTTACTTGTTGGAAGTGTTGGGGGGTATTTTGGCTGTATGATAACTTCTAATTCTTTTGTCAAGCTATAACTATAACAATGATATTCAACCTAATACTGCTTTCATTACATGCACCAAAGAACAAACTGGCATTGTGTTGAGTAAATAAAAAATAATATCATGGAGAACAAAAATAAAGGTGAACATATAACTTTTGTATGGACTATTTATAAAAATTAGTGTAGATTCTATGTAGGCTAAGCTAATATTTTTGTATTTTAAATGCAAGAAGAAGTTATAAATAAAAAAATAAATCACACATTTTATTGATAAAATCTTTTTATGAATGTGACGTGAATAATTCTTTATTTTAAATATTTATCTTTGTAAGATCTAAAAAAATATCATTATGGAACACCTGTGTTGTGTTGCCTGCAGCAGTGAAGTTTATTTTAATGTCGGTAGTTGGCAAGATGTGTTTCGGCTTTGTGGGAAGTCTCTCAGGTAAATGCGGGAGTGGCGGTGTGATTTACCGAGAGCCAAACACACCTGGAGGCTTATCAAGGTGGAGGTGGGTGTGGCACTTCACATCCGAGAACTAACAATGCACTTTTGATCAAAGCTCTAATATAACTTGAAGTTCCCAAAACCAAAGAGCTATAATAATGTAATGTAATAATGTAATAATGGCAGCTTTTTTGTGTTTGTAGGAAATAGTGAAAATACCAAAATCTCATACTTCAAAATACAAATAACGACATGCATGCAGTGCTTAAATTAATAATTGAATTAAATAAAATTATCCGTAGCTGAGCATTGCAAAATTGAATTCCTATCAGAGAGGAAATTATAGCTAACTATTATACTTTTACTCAACAAAATCAATTAACTTCGTTTCCGTTGTACACTAAATAACCTGTAATATAACTGATTCGATAAGGTTCTTCATGGGGCTGGTGGGACAACTAGAGTTTATGTGCGAGTGCCGAGAGGTCCCGAGCTCAATGATGGCATGGTTTGCTCGCTCAATGATGGCGTGGTTTGCTCATCCGGCCAGCCTTAATTGAAGTAACTCTTCGGACAAACCCCAGCTGCAACCAAACGGTTTGGACAGAGATTAGCAAGAGAGGGCACGATATGGAGCACTTCCTTCCCAGCTATAATACTTTGCTTGTTGCGACAGTAAAATAATCTGCAATTATCTGCTGAAGAATATTTTAAATTGCACAGTACTAGCCAGAATAAACCTTTTAATTTGAAATAACAGCTTGTTTTTATTTAGTGAAACATTTACATTTTCAAAAATACTTTTTCAATAAGCTATGTAATCAATTTTAGGATTGATTGGAGTTCGTTTCATAATAAAATAAGATATTTTTCCATTGAGTAATTCACAAACAATTTATAAATATTTTGTTCACAGGCTATTAACTAAGGAACTTACAATTGTTAGCTCTCAAAATCAATTAAGTTCTATTTTTAATTAATTGCCACTTAATTCATCATCATTAATTGTCAAGAGAAAAGCTGTTTGTCTCATTGAGAGGTTCTCAACTGGAAAATATAAATGGACTTAACAATCCTTAACAATATATTCTACTCCGTCCGACGAGATATTTTTTTAAAAAAGAAATTTAAAAATATTTATTGCTCTCAGCTACATTTAAAAAAAATAGAGTAAAAAACTTTAAAAAGAATTTTAAAGAACACTGATGGTTTTTTATTGCTTGTTTTACGCTCTCTCCCCTTCTGCATCTTGCACCCTAAGAGAAGGGTATATAAGAAACTGGAAATGAACTGCCACAGAGCTAAAGGCTTAAGTCGGCACTCTTTAAAATTAAGCTGTAAATGCGGAAGACGGAAAATAGAATACAGTAATATATACACACTTACATTTGGAAATGAGCCAGTTTTTTTTTCTTTTCACTGCCCACAAGAAACTTAAGAAAATAAAAATCAATAAATATAAAGGATACAGTTTTTTTTGTAACTTAGTGAAAGAAGTAAGTTTGTTGAACTTTGCAAGAAACTTTTCTGACTCATTCGAGGTGTTTTTACGCTGTAATCTATCACATACTGAACGACGATAAAAAGATGGTGACGATGCATTTTCACAAGATGAAAGAGCTTTTTGAAGGGGGTATTGGATTGCAATAATCTTTATTTATTTTACGTACTTAAACTTGATACAAAAAATATGCAATTAATAATATTAATATCCTATTAAGATTTGTAATTTAACTAAAAGTTTCTAGTTTTTACACATCTTAGCAGTAAATATTCCTAAAGTTGATAATAATGTAAAGAGATTAAACTTTTGCAATATAACACTGTGAAATATACTGTATGTTTTCTAATTCTTTCGTGGCACTAAAACCTATGTCAAGAATATATTTCTAGATTATATAGGTGACATTAATTTAGCTCTCAATGTCAACTTTAGAAAATACCTTATCTTTTTCTCTTCACTGTAATTAAGACTTAAGTCACACTTAAGACTACGCAAACACGAAGATTTGAATCTGACTGAGAAGAAAGTTTATCAGTTGGGGCGCCCTGAGGGTTGTCTGGCCCGGGACTTTGCCCGTCTTAACGACAGCCAAAAAACTGAGCGTCTACCGTCAACTGTCAACGCTACACAAATTGAGCTCCAAAAATAGTTTCCCTGTTGTGGAGCAAAAATTAAGCTGTCGAGGCGCGACAGCGAGACGCCGTGTGTTAGGCAGCACGCAGTACAGACGTGCGCAACTGGCGGCCTACCTTCCCGGGGACAAAAAAAAATGTCACATAGAGGACACAAGGAGGAGACTGTTGGGAAAAATTAAGTTCTATTACGTGTTAAAAGATTCGAATCACAAATATAGTTACTCCTTTTTAGAACTCTTGTAATGTTTGGGAATTAAATTGAAAAACAACATACAGGCTAAACAAAGTCTTAGAGTATTATATGTATAATAAAAGCTTAAAAGATTATGCATTTTCATTTGTAAACATGAACTCAAATGTCACTCGTGACAACACAAACTACCCTGGATCTAACCCTTTGTTATTGTTACAGAGATCACGATGGACTGGTCGGAGCACGCTCTTTGGTGGCCGCTACGCAACCGCTGGCTCCTGCGTACACGCTCCACACTGGACCAGTGCGGAGTGCAGGCGGACGCACTGCTTCACTTCACACCCATGCGCAAACGTCTGCGCGTACAGTTGCCCGACCTGCGTTACCTTGACACAACAGTTGACTTCTCCGTCAAAACCTTCAATGCAGTCGTTCACCTTTGTCGCGAACTTGGTACGTCAATTTTACTTGGACTAAATTATTGCCATAGCAATGAATTTAATATGGGAATTATTTCACTATTTTTTTGACATCATATAAAAATGGACAATTTTTCCATTCTTAAGCTAGCTTACGGAACAAAACAATTTACTGTATTTTGCTATCTTCAGGTATCCGACACCCTGAGGAGCTGTCGTTCTGCAAACCTCTGGAGCCAAACCACCTGAAATATAACCTGAAGGACATGCCCCGCAAGCGGCACCACGAGAACGGCAACTCGCACGTTCCGGCAGATACAAACACGTTCATCGCAAACACAGGCGGTGACACAGCACACAGCTCCAACAGCTCGCTCGAGAAGAGCAACTCGGCGCCGTTTTTGTGCGCCCCAGTGTCCCCACCGAGGAACAACCACCACCACAGCAACGTAACCACACCCATCAGCTCACCCCTTAGCACGGTTAGTACTGCAATCTGTGTAAAATAAGCTCAGAATTCAGTTACGCTGTATCACACAAATATCTAAAATGCACTGCCCTAGTGCAATATATAGTATTAATCTTGTGAATACATTTCAGTCGACATATATAATTTCATTATTTTTCTTCGTTTCGAATCTTCTTCTATGGTTAAGTATTTTCCTTGCTTTTGTTACTCCTTTCCAATTTAATTACCAATTCTTGATTATTTTAATCTGACGAGCGGAGGCTTGATCGCACTTGTTTCTGTGCACAGACGGGCGGCACGTGGAAGCGGAACCAGTCTCCAATGTTCCCCGACACCAACGGCACGTATCACTCGCCCGGCATCCTCTCGCTCGAGGGCCTCAACGGCAGCCTCGACTCTTCGCTGGCACAAAGCCCCACCCACCCCAGTCCCGAGGCACGATCCCGCCTACTGCGGCCCAGGACCCTCGTGGAGAGAGCACGCATGAACGTGGCGTGAGTACCATCATACGGCTATAGATATACACTGCATGGTATGTCCAGTTGGCATGCGGTACACGAAATTATTTCACGTGAAATTTATAAATAGAATAAAATAAAATTTTATCTGTAGCTTTGTTACATAAAAGGCAAAATGCAATAAATAATAATTATTATACATGCAGGTAACAAATTATATGATTAAATGCGTAGACGCATATTTACATTTACACGTTACATTGCCAATAACATGATATATTAACATGCACTGCATTTGTCAAATACTTTTGCACGCTTTATATACTATTTATTATATTGCATAGTTCTATAAAATAAGGCAAAATATAATATTTGCTTAAAAAATCATAAGTAAAGGGAAGCGAAAAAGGGGGAGAGAGAAAAAAGACAAAATTTCAATTCGTAAATCTGAAGTTGATTTAATATATTACGAGTCTCTGTGAAAGTTCAGATCCAACCCAAAGGACCACAATATGCTACTATCGGGGTTATGTGCTGTGAATGTTGTTTTTTTTTTTTTTTTTTTCAAAATTATATATATACGTTTATTATACGTAGCATGCAACCAATAAAATATTCATATTTTTACGTGTAGTGACTTTCAGTGTTAATTGTTTTTTAATGTCGTCACCTCACACGACGACGCGATTCAGAAAAAAGTTTTAACCCGTTACTCCGTGGTACTGACAGGTGGTTGGACTCATCGCTGTCCATCATGGAGCAGGGTGTGCGAGAGTTCGACACTCTGTGCCTTCGCTTCAAGTTCTTCTCGTTCTACGACCTCAACCCCAAGTACGACGCCGTGCGCATCAACCAGATTTACGAGCAGGCCAAGTGGCAGCTGCTCAACGAGGAGATCGACTGCACCGAGGAGGAGATGCTCATGTTTGCCGCGCTGCAGGTAATTAACACCTGCACGCTAATTAGCGTCTTCTCTCTGGCGTATATAGTCGGCTATTGTGTATTCACTGTGTGTTTGGCAACAAAATGTTTGTTGCAAAATAGAACAGAAATAGTGTTAAGAAGAGTTTGAATGCAAAAATGTAGGGACACACTGTGCATCGATAAATTAAAACTTTAAGATATGTATTATGCGACTGAAAAAAATAGAGTTTGAATATGTAATGCAAGTGAAAACTATCATTAAATTTACATTATTTCAATGTTTTATTTTAAATAACAAATATTCATCTAAAACCATAGCTTACCCAGGCAACGTTTTCTTGTTATTACGCTAAATTAGTTCATTCATATTTCGGTTAGTTTGCACCACGCCTGCGACTGGGGAGGAGGTTGTGGTGACGAACTACTTGGCTGTACGCCATTCCTCAGGCGCCGTCGAGCTTCCGCCCGCGTAACTTCGATCTGTCGCTGCGTACATAGGGCTCATTTTCCTATGCAGTAGCCTTGTGAGAGGGTCTAATGAAAAGTAGAAATTTTATGAACAAACTGTAGCTCTCGGCGTTGGCAAACCATGGCAGGCTAAAGTTAGCCACACCACTCGGTCTACGGCCCTCTGTGCTAATTTCAATGAGCCAAATTTTCCTCTTTCCAGACTCTGCATGCATGCTATACTTTTTTCTTTCTTTTTTTTTTTACCTTTCGTATGAACTTAACAAAAAGAAGAAACAGTTCAGTTCAGACAATTTTAGCTCTTTTATGAATTTAATGAGTTTTTTAATGCCACTTTTATTTGTGTTTTGTCATAAAATTGAAAATACAAAGAAAGGTTTTAAAAATACAATAAAATTGAAATGAGATTTTTATATTTTATACCCAAGTGTATTTAGTTCAAAAGTAAATTAAAGCAAGCGAAATTTAGTATATGTTCAGGGCTCATGATGTTCTGCCTCATCGCTCGATTTAATTTAACTCTTATATCGTCGTCCGCAACGCACTGCAATGTGTAATTTGGGTATAAATAAACATGAGGATTTATTTCCACCAGTTGCCGGCGTCTAGTCATTTTTTAAACTTTTTTATTGGGAAAATAGGGTTTAAAAACATGCAGTGTTGGTAATTTAATAGCGTCATCAACGAGCAACAAGCTATTCAGCTTCATCAACTTCCAATACTAGAACTTTATTCCCGATCGTTACTTTTAACATGTGCAGAGTTCATTACGTTAAATCCCCCCGTTTATTCTAATGCGTTAAATTAAACATTCAGCCTTTACACCTATATGTATAATCATTCTTAAAAAATAATCAGTAAATTTATAGTTTTTACCATCACCTGATGGTGTTTGTTTCTGTCAGAGATCATATTATATTTACGTTCAGCTCAGATGATGCTCACCGAACGTGTCAGAGGTCATATCAAGGTCACTGACGGTGCTCACGTTCACCACAGGTCCAGGTGAACCTGCAGGCGGGCGTGAAGCAGCCCACACTGGACGACTCGCGGGACTCTCGCGACTCTCGGCGCCACGAGGATGAGGCGGACGAGGATGACATTGACGCGGCCCTCACTGACCTTCAGGTGACCCTTGAAGGCTCCAGCATCAGCAACGGACCCAATGACATCACACACGTGCCCGAGCTCTCCGGATACATGCGTTTCCTCAAGTAAGTCGCCGTATTGAGTTTGTTCTCCAAGAAATTGTACATCCGTATAAAAGACCGTTTGTGGCTGTTCTTTCTCATTATTTTTTATCAGTATATATTCAACATTCAACATGTTGTCGTTTTATATATGAAATTACTGATATTAAAAGCACTATTATACAAGGAAAATGCTCTTTGACCTACTTAATATTGTAGATTTCCTCAATTGATAATATATCGTCCTTAATATAACCTTATATACTCTTATATATAACATTACGGTGGCAGATTTTTAATATTAAAAAAAAAAATTAATTGAGTGCTGTTAATAAATTCTTACAATTGAAATGTATGAAAAAAAAATATTGCTTTCCCGCCTTTGTAATGTAATTAAACTTGCATATTAAAAACGAATCGTATTGTGAATTAATTTGAAATAAATTCAATCCTGGGAATTAAAAACAGATATCGCCTAGTATCAAGTCAGACTATTACAACGCCTCGTGTTGCAGGCCGAAGCGTTTCACCCTGCGAGCCTTCAAGCGTTACTGGTTCACATGCCGCGACCTGCGGTTGGAGCTATACCGCTCGCGCGAGGAGGCCCAGTCGGGCGCGGCACACTCGCACCTCGTCAGTCTGCGCGGCTGTGAGGTGACTCCTGACGTGAACCTCGCCCAGCACAAGTACGGCATCAGGCTCGAGGTGCCCAGCGCGGACGGCATGTCCGAGATGTGGATTCGCTGCGAGTCGGTGAGTGCTGCAGTTTTGTGGCGATTTTAGCGCCTTTTAAGGTTGGGAAATTTTCAACATTTATTAAATGCAATAGTGAATACAAGAAACTGTTTTGCTGTAAATCTTCATATAGCTTATGGAACATTAGAATGTTGTCTATATTTATATAACAATATTTTTTTCTCTTTTAACAAATGATTAAACTTAATAATTTCGATTTATCAAATTCGATCGTACGATGATGCATTCGATTAAAAAAAAAAAGAAAATATTATACAATATATTATATTTTTTTTTTAAAAAGTACTTTCATTGTATTTAAAACATATTTTATATCATTAAGTAAATGTTGCTCCATACAATTAAAAATTATAATCGTCATACACGTGTTGAATTCCAGTCAAGTACTGACAAAGTCTCGTGTTCTCAGGAGGAACAGTACGCTCAGTGGATGGCAGCGTGCCGTCTGGCGGCCAAGGGTCGCTCGCTGGCCGACAGCTCCTACGAGGCGGAGGTGAAGACCATCCAGGCGTTCCTGCTGATGCAGCACCCTGCCCAGGCACCCGCCATCAACCCCTCGGGACTCGGCCTCGACATCACGCCAGAGGACTACGTCGCACCACGCTTCACTCGCAAGCTCAAGGGAAAGGTGAGTGATTTTTTATAGTTGATGTACTACATTACAATTTAAATGGAGTATATTTTTTTATTGCAGAAATGGATAGAGGGTGCAAAAATATTCTACTCTGAATTTTTTCAGATTTTTCTGAGATCGGAAAGTATTTTTAAAAAATTATTGAAACTCCATTTTGATGACGTCACGAGGCGCCTCTCCTTAAGAAAAGGATAGGACATTAACGCCCGTGACGTCATAAAACGGACTTTCAATAATTTTTTAAAAATACTTCCCGATCTCAGAAAAATCTGAAAAAATTCAGAGTAGAATATTTTTGCACCCTCTATCCATTTCTGCAATAAAAAAAATTTGAGGTTGGTACTCCAATGCAATTATTATGTATTTTGCACAAAAATTGTATCAATCTTGTCTTCTTGACAGTTGGTGCAGCGTATCCTGGAAGCACACACCAACGTCAAGGACCTGCACCTGACAGAGGCCAAGATGAACTACATCAAGGCGTGGCAATCGCTGCCCGAGTATGGTATCTCGCTGTTCATCGTCAAGTTCATGGGCCACAAGAAGGAGGAGCTGATGGGCGTCGCCTTCAACCGTCTCATGCGCATGGACATAAGCAGTGGAGACCACCTCAAGACCTGGCGTTACAACACAATGAAGGTGAGGGTGAAGGCAGCAGGCAGCGAGTTAATTTGTAGATATCTGGTGCTTGGTTTAGAGAGGTGCCGCATTCTATCGCACAATGCTAGTTTTAAAACTATTGAGAGAGTGCCTTAAGTACATTCTTTGTTGCCAATACAATTTTAATTAAAAACTAATCAGCATTTACCTTAAGTTTACCTTAGCTTGGGACCCTTAAAAAAATAAAATAAAATGCTTGAAATGTAACAGTGCAATTATTCTTGTATTTACTGAAAAAAAAAAAAAAAAACTAGACAAAATCCATAAAAATGCAATGGTCGAAAAATGAAAACTGATATATATATATATTTAATGTATTCACAGAGAGGTTATAAAAAAAATAAAAATAAATAAATGTTAAATATCACATTGCCGATTTTTCATTTAAAAGAATAATAAAAATAAAAACTAGTGATATATTTATTCAATCCTTGTATATCATGTGTTGAAAAAGTTATTTTGTTCTACATAGAGATAGCAAAAAGGCATGGTAAATTTCTAGCTCTAGCTTTTTAATTATAGATCCCAAATTCCTGAGAACTGACTGAAACCTTTGTCCTCAGGCTTGGAATGTGAACTGGGAGGTGAAGCATATGATGGTCCAGTTCGAGGAGGCTAACATCATCTTCAGCTGCCTCTCTGCTGACTGCAAAGTGGTGCACGAGTTCATCGGGGGCTACATCTTCCTGTCCATGCGCTCCAAAGAGGCAAACCAGACCCTCAACGAAGAACTCTTCCACAAGCTCACTGGAGGATGGGTCTAAGAAACCTCTCCCTCAAAATAAAAGAAGCTTGTATCACAGTGTTCTTTTACAAGAGTCATTATAATGTCTATATTATATAATATAAATATAAAATTATATATAATAGTTGTCTGTTAATTATGTCGCACAATTAAAATAAAGTAAAAAACTTTTTAAAAATCATTAAAAATAAAATAATGTAATGAATTTTAATTAATGCAATAACCAAGGTATTCATATAAAATAATGAAATTTAAATTTTCTTAACAAAATAAATGTTTATTGCCAATGTGTGTTTATATAAGCAGATTTCTTTATTATCATTTCAAAAAAAAATAAAATTGTTTTATTGTCTCCAAGTTTCATAGAATTTTTCATAATTATCAATGTTATGCTTTAAATAACAGTAAAATCAATGTACATATACTGAACATTTTTGAAGAAGGGTTAAATTAAAAATTAATTATGGATATGGAATTATATATTACCATGCAGTGCTTTAGAATTAATATTTACATAATAATTGAAGCCTTGAGAATTTACGTCCATAAAAAGAAAATATTAATTGTATTGCCTTATATATAGTGAAGGTATTATTGTAGGCTTACATAAAATAACAATTCATTTTAATGTATTGTAAATGTATTTTTGTAATTAAATCATTATGTAAGTAACACATATAACACGTTAAATACCATTATACAAGTATGCCATTGCATGAAAAAATATTTTAGCAAACATCTTTTTTCTTGCTAAGATTTTTAGTATCATATATAACCTCAGAACTACAGATTAAGTCAAGCTATATATTATATGTCTTTGTATATATAAATGTTAGATATTTTTCAATTATATTAATTATATTATATATAGAGAGTTGAATTTTTTCCTGCTTATATTAGCTAAACGTAACTTGGGCGTGTTTTTAAATATAAAAATAACTACTTTGCATTCATGGTTTGCAAAAGTAATTACATTTTCTTTATGTAATTGTTGTATGAAATTGAGCTAATTGCAATTAATTATTTAAAAAAATCTTTATTTCTATGTCTATTTATCACAATAATTTCTATTATCATAATATTAATTGTCTTTTCATATTAAATCATTTCATTTTTTAATGTCTGAATTTTTGAGTGTTTTAAATTAATTATTACCTAATATTAAATTTATTTAACACATTTCTTGATAGAATCGGTAAAATATACTGAAGTCTCAAAAATTATGGCTTAATTGTTATACATACATATGTGCATGTAAAATTAATTGCTATATTATATGCAATAGCTATAGTGTAATAATGATTGCATGGTTCATTCAATTGTTGTTAGTGGTGTACTTTTCATAAATACATTTATTTAAGTTACATAATAACATTCAGGTAAGTAAGAGTAATAATTTAACCACCAAAATGCACATCAGTAATTCAACTAAAATTGTTTTACCGCGATCTGGTTATTCGTATACATAAACTGTATTTTTTCTTCCAATAAAATTACCTTTCTTATTTTCTGAATTTATGAAGTAAAGGTGCATAAATTGTGATACTAAACAACAGCAACAAAATAAACAAGTAAATCAGATTTAATAATTATTATATAATATCCTTGTAAATATTCCCAAATAAAAGTTACTTAAATAATGAAACAGCTAGTTTATTAAAATATTCTGGATGGCCATAATGCACAATTTTTTTAACATTAGGTGACAGATTGATAGTTAAAATATTATATAACATCATTTAATGTAATAAACAATGTGCTGTTAATGCTTTTTTTTTTACAAAATTTCAGTAATTTTTTTTATGAAAAATGTAATTAATTCTGTTGAGAAAATAAGTCCATTGCTGTAGTTTTAATTTTATATTCAATACTTGTAAAATATAACAATTAATTAAAATCTGTATTTTATACTATATATTATATGGAAGCTAGGATAATTTAATAATTTGTAACAATTTGTAATTTGGATAAATTGTGTTTTAAAATTTTAATGTTTTAATTGTTATATGTAAACTAAAAATCTTGTTTTGATCTATTTCAGTTTTTACTCAATTATGTAATATTTTAATTATTATTATACAATTAATGCTACAGTAATGGAATTTTAATCTTATAAATACTTATTTCTTATTGCAATGTACACTTTTAAAATGTTTATAATTCAGGCTTTTATTTCTCATAATTATAAATATATAAACTTATTAATAATAAATTCTATTTGTTTTATTTTCCCAGCATCCTCTCATTTTTATGTTTAATTTTTTTTTAATTAGAATATTAATGTATGCATATAATATATATGACTCGATCGATCCTAACTTTCATAGGCCCGGCCGCGGCGCGGTCGTATATAATATACTTAATAATTGAAATAAAATTAAAAGAAAATTTAAGTTTTATATCGGCATTCCCAATGGAGTACCAACCTCAATTTTTTTTTACTGCCGAAATGGATAGAGGGTGCAAAGTTATGCTACTCTGATTTTTTTCAGATTTTTTAGAGCCCGGCAACTATTTTTTTAAAAATTATTGAAAGTGCAGAAAAAGTGCCGCCTCTTGTCGCCTCTCTTAATAAAAGATATAAGGACCCAAAAGGGACGTGGATTCGAACCCGACCTCGCCAAAACTTATTAGCAATACTTCCCGGTCCCTAAAAAATCTGAAAAAAATCAGAGTAACATAACTTTTCATCCCCCATCCATTTCTGCTATAAAAAATTTTGAGGTCGGTACTCCATTATGCCCCGTCTATATTTTATATGATGGATAACTTAATATTATATATAATAATTATATTAATTATTTAATTGAATAATTAATATGCAAAACACAAATACAAAACAAAATTGAAAAATTATATTAATTTTAAATGTAGTGGATTGATCAATACACATATGCACCAGCCATTTAAATACATGATATATCATGCGAATATATAAGATATAAGCCTCGTCCATCGAATCGATGCGATATCATATAGGGGATTTTTTTTAATGACAATTAAGTTATATACGATATTTTTTCACTGATAATTCTCTGGTATAAATAATTAATACAACAGCGAAACTTGCATCGCACCAATTATTAATTAACTTTTATTTGTGCGACGATCGATCGCCGTAATTTTAAAACTCTCAGAGATCATGTAAGCCTATATAGCTATATAGCTATAAAGATATATATATATATATATATATATATATATATATATATATATATCAGAAATGTCTTTGATATATAACTGCTATTTAAGAATAATATCTATTATTTTGCATAATGAGAGATCGATCGCGCTCTAGCTCTCTCTGCGGAGCTAGTGGGTGCGATCCGTATATCGGTAAAACCGGTGATACTGGGGAGTAAATTATGGACCATCTTTCACCGGTTTCTTGTAGTTCACCGGTTGTAGATACGGAACGCTGTTCTCACCAGATGTTAAATTTTTTGGCGCGCTTTACCAGCCATTTTTTGAAATCGCCATAGAATGTGTGATGTATAGTAGGTATCACGTCAAAACCACGAAAACAAAAATCACGAAAGCATTTTCAACGAATGACTTTATCCCGAAAACAATTACATCGAAAACAAATATAAACGAAATCATTTACCACGAAATTAAATTAACACGAAACAAAATAATTACGAGAACAATTAAAAATCACGAAAATAATTTTTGTACGAAAGTAATTAATTTGACCGAAATAAAAAAGGACGAAAGTAAATTAGAACGAAATTATTTTAATACGAAAATCACGAAAACAATTTGACCGAAAGTTATTTGAACGAAAACATTTAAGACGAATAAAAAAATCACGAAAACAATTTGACTGAAAAGTTATATTTGAAAGAAAACATTTAAGGTAGAGATAACACGGATCAGCTGGTCCAATGCTAAAAAAATCCCATTCACAAAAATTATGAAAAAAATTTAAAATGTTCTCCTCTACATCCCCTATCAGTAGCTAAAATATCAGGTTTACAAAAACGAGCTAGTTTTCGAGTTATTAATTTTTAAAGTTGACTAATTTAACATGGTATATATAGTTCATCCATTTCTCCATGTTAAAATAGAGAACTTGAAAAATTAATAACTCGAAAACTAGCTCGTTTTTGTAATACTTGATATTTTACCTACTGATAGGGGATAATATGTAGAGGAGAACATTTTAAATTTTTTTCATAATTTTTATGAATGGGATTTTTTTAGCATTGGGCCAGCTGATCCGTATTATCTCTACCTTAAGACGAATAAAAAAATAACGAAAACAATTTGACCGAAAGTTATTTGAACGAAAACATTTAAAACGAATGGAAAAATCGCGAATACAATTTGAGCGAACTCTATTTGACCGAAATAAAAAACACTGACGAAGAAAAATATTAATAAAAATTATACCAATATTATTTAAAAAAAAATTGTAAATTGAAACGAATGCAATAAAGAACAATACAGACTGAGCCAGAAATGGTGTTCCGAACCCATGCTAAAATTTGGGCAGGTTAACTTTGAGCTAGAAATTTGGCATATATATACACGTAAGGCCAAGGGTTCTAAATTCTTTTGACATGTGTTAAACAAAATTTAAAATTGATATTTCCTACCGTTTTAGGGGTGGATTCCTTATGGGATATATCCATGTTAAATTAAGTTGATAGAAAAATTTTGGCTGATTTGCACCAAAATTAGTTTTTAAGGTTTTCAGAGCACGTTGAATTTAATGGTGTAATTTAAAAAGTGATGAAAACAACTCCTATAATGAGATAATGACCCTTACTACGTGAAAAAATGATGCTATCAAAATTTTGATTATGCCACTGAAACGAGCTTATTTTTTTACCTCAGAAACGATATTTGAATTTTTTGAATCGGAGCAAGTTAACGATTTAATTTTTGGGGTGAAACACGTACCATTAAATACAGCGTGCTCTGAAAACCTTAAAAAATAATTTTGATGCAAATCTGCTAAAATTTTTCCATCAATTTAATGTAACATGGAAATCCCATAAGGAAGAAATGCAAATCGTGAATCCACCCCTAAAACGGTAGGAAGTATTAAGTTTAAAAATTTTTTAGCACATGTCAAAAGAACTTAGAACCCTTGGCTTTAGGTATGCCAAATTTCAAAATTCAATCTCAAAGATAACCTGCCCAAATTTTAGCATGAGTTCGATCGGAACACCATTTCTGGCTCAGTCTGTATTGTTCTTTATTGCATTCGTTTCAATTTACAATTTATTATTTTGTTTAATTAATATTGGTAATTTTTATTAATATTTTTCAGGGATCGGATGTAGATGCGGATGCAAGATCCACACGGGTGCGCAAAAATGGGCTTGCATCCGCATCCGTGCATCCCAGATGCACGGGGAAAAATGAATGCATCCGGATGCGCATCCCAGATGCATGAAAAATAAATTTGCATCTGGATGCGCATCCCAGATGCATGAAAAATAAATTTGCATCCGGATGCGCATCCACGGATGCGCGAAAAATAAATTTGCATCCATTTTTAACTTTTTTTTTCTCTTTTTATCAGGTTTTTTGCTAATGGCCTCTAAACCAATCTTGAGTCTACGTCAAAAGAACGAAAAATAAAAGAACGAAAACAATTTATATGAAAAGCATTACACCGAAAACAAAAAGGACGAAAGTAATTTAACACGAAAACATTTTAAACGAAAGTATAATTAACCGAAATGGAAAATGTGCGAATGCATTTATAACGAAACTTAAAAAGCACGAAAGCATTTACAGCGAAAACATTTTAGCCGAATTCAATAATTACGAAAACCATTTGGCCGATAGTTATTTGAACGAATTGAAAAACAACGAAAGTAAATTAGAACGAAAACATTTAAAACGAAATAAAAAAATCACGAAAACAATTTGACCGAAAGTTATTTGAACGAAAATATTTAACACGAATCAAAAAATAACGAAAACAATTTGCCCGAAAGTTATTTGAACGAAAACATTTAAGACGATTAAAAAAATAACGAAAACAATTTTACCGAAAGTTATTTGAACGAAAACATTTAAAACGAATGAAAAAATCACGAATAAAATTTGAATGAACGCTATTTGACCGAAATAAAAAACACCGACGAAGAAAAATATTAATAAAAATTTATGACAATAATTAAAGAAAAAAAAATTGTAAATAAAATGAATGCAATATATAAAGAAGTATATAATTATACAGACTGAGCCAGAAATGGTGTTCCGAACCCATGCTAAAATTTGGGCAGGTTAACTTTGAGCTAGAAATTTGAAATTTGGCATATATATATATATATATATATATATATATATATATATATATATATATATATATATATACGTAAAGCCAAGGGTACTACATTCTTTTGACATGTATTGTGTTAAACGTATTTTAAAATTAATATTTCCTACCGTTTTAGGGGTGGATTCACGATTTGCATTTCTTCCTTATGGGATTTCCATGTTAAATTAAGTTGATAGAAAAATTTTAGCCGATTTGCACCAAAATTAGTTTTTAAGGTTTTCAGAGTACGCTGTATTTAATGGTGTTTCACCCCTAAAAAATAAATCGTTAACTTGCTCCGATTCAGAAAATTCAAAGGTCGTTTCTGCCATGCGGTAAAAAAATAAGCTCGTTTCAGTCAACGATTATATACAGTGTACTATATACAGTATATAATTCTTGCGTTTCAGTGGTACAATCAAAATTATGATAGCATCATTTTTTCACGTAGTAAGGGTCATTATCTCATTAGGGGTTGTTTTCACCACTTTTCAACGTGCTCAGAAAACTTTAAAAACTAAATTTGGTGCAAATCGGCTAAAAATTTTCTAATCAACTTAATTTAACATGGAAATCCCAAAAGGATGAAATGCAAATCGTGAATGCACCCCTAAAACGGTAGGAAATATTAATCTTATTTTTTTTTAACACATGTCAAAAGAACTTAGAACCCTTGGCTTTACGTACGTATCCCAAATTTCGAATTTCTAACTCAAATTAAGTTAACCTGCCCAAATTTTAGCATGGTTTCGGAACATCATTTCTGGCTCAGTCTGTATTGTTCTTTATTGCATTCATTTCAATTTACAATTTTTTTTTTTTTTTTTAATAATATTGGTATAATTTTTATTAATATTTTTCTTCGTCGGTGTTTTTTATTTCCGTCAAATAGAGTTCGTTCAAATTGTATTCGTGATTTTTCCATTCGTTTTAAATGTTTTCGTTCAAATAACTTTCGGTCAAATTGTTTTCGTTATTTTTTTATTCGTCTTAAATGTTTTCGTTCAAATAACTTTTCAGTCAAATTGTTTTCGTGATTTTTTTATTCGTCTTAAATGTTTTCGTTCAAATAATTTTCGGTCAAATTGTTTTCGTTACTTTTTTTATTCATCTTAAATGTTTTCGTTAAATTCAAATAACTTTTCAGTCAAATTGTTTTCGAAGTGTTTGTATTCGTCTTAAATGTTTTCGTTCAAATAACTTTCGGTCAAATTGTTTTAGTGATTTTTGAATCACTAAATCGTTAAAATTAAAATAATTTCGTTCTAATTTACATTCGTCCTTTTTTATTTCGGTCAAATTACTTTTGTACAAATTGTTTTCGTGATTTTTGTGCTCGTTATTATTTTGTTTCGTACACGTGTTAATTTAATTTCGTGGTAAATGATTTCGTTTATATTTGTTTTCGATATAATTGTTTTCGGAATAAAGTCATTCGTTGCAAATGCTTTCGTGATTTTTGTTTTCGTGGTTATGACGTGATACCCAAATCTTATAACACGATCGAGGCACATTTTTTAAATTTATTTGCCATTTGTCGTTTAAGATTGCAAGAAACAAAGTGTATTATAAAAACCAAGGATCGGATGCGGATGCAGATGCAAGATGCACACGGATGCGCAAAAATCCATGGGCTTGCATCCGCATCCGTGCATCCCAGATGCACGGGAAAAAATTAATGCATCTGGAAAATAAATTTGCATCCGGATGCGCATCCCAGATGCATGAAAAATAAATTTGCTTTCGGATGCGCATCCATGGATGCACGAAAAATTAATTTGCATCCGGTCCCTGAATTATTTTTCTTCGTCGGTGTTTTTTATTTCGGTCAAATAGCGTTCGTTCAAATTGTATTCGTGATTTTTCCATTCGTTTTAAATGTTTTCGTTCATATAACTTTCGGTCAAAATGTTTTCATTCAAATAACTTTCGGCCAAATTGTTTTCGTGATTTTTTTTATTTCGTTTTAAATGTTTTCGTTCTAAATTACTTTCGTTGTTTTTTATTTCAATTCGTTAAAATAACTATATCGGCCTAATGATTTTCGTGATTATATTGAATTATTATTTATTTATTTATTTATTGAATTATTTATTGAATTCGGCTAAAATATTTTCGATGATGTAAATTAATGCTTTCGTGCTTTTTAAGTTTCGTTATAAATGCATTCGCACATTTTCCATTTCGGTTAATAAATATATTTTCGTATAAAATGTTTTCGTGTTAAATTACTTTTGTCCTTTTTGTTTTCGGTGTAATGCCTTTCGTATAAATTGTTTTCGTTCTTTTGACGTATAGACTCAGAAAATCAAATATGTTTTGTAAAATATTTAAACTTTTCCCACCAATTTTAAACAGTGACGTCACACGGCTGGGCTGGAAGCAGCCTTGCGTCTCTCCGCTCTCTCCGCGCGCCAACTGATGACTTTTGAAACTTCGGGAAACTTCGGATTTTCGCTTCACCGGTGGGAGCCGAATTATGGACCAAAGCACAACCGGTTCTCACCGGTTTGCCGATATACGGATCGCACCCACTAGTGTATCCTATGCATAAACGTCAACTGTACGTGTCTGCATGATGGACTCACAATCAGATGGACTGTGATGACTGTGATACTGCTGCATGCAATCATGCAATGTGTATACAAAAAAGACCCTTAGAGACCTAGCTCCGGGTCTCGCTGATGTGTATATAATTTATACAAAGAGTAGAGAAACTTTGTAATTTATAGCTGCGGTCTGCTCTTCAAAAGTTTTAAAATATTCGCGCAGATATCAAAGAGCTTCTATCTAAAAGATGAAATAATACACATCTAGCTAAGGCGTGTAAAACTTCCTTGGTATCAGTCCATCTGCTCAGCTGCCAACATGGTGTTGCTAGAAAATGATGTGGTAAGTTTTCTACTTTATTTTAATGTTGTCCGGAATTTATAGCCGTAACTTATTAATATCAAGTCCGTTTGGTGAGCTCTTCTATTTCCAAATCAAGCTTTGTTTAGCTGTAACAGTTGTCCTAAAAGGTTTTAAGTTTCGAGGTTTGCAGCATGTCGAACATGATGTGGATGACCATGAAAAAATATCCTGTCAATTTTATTATTATTTAAGATAGACTTACACTTAAATTATGCAGCCTTGCAGTGACGTATAATTTTGCAGTGCATATGCATACTGTATCATACACAAAAGCTACTGTATCTTTGTTTGGGATATAATTATGTGAATGACAGACGGCTATATATTATCATATGCATACGGTATATTATGCTGATATATGCATATCATGTCTTCATGTCTACCGATATGCTGTGTATCATATCCATATATGAGACAAGGATAAAACATTAAACAATTTTAAGGCCTTTTGTGTGTGAGACCTGTTCTTAGCTAGCTTGGTCACTGTGCTCTAGCCTCGTAATATCTTTGTTTGCAGTTCTTGACGGAGCTGACACGAATGTTCCAAAGAGCCAGAACGAAAGGTTCTGTCCTGATGACCATGAAACGATGTAAGCAATTATCTTTTTAGTACTGCTGCTGTTAGCCATTAAGGTCCTTTCACATAGTCTGATTTTGTTGCAACGTGTTGCGGAAATACCGCAATCTTGCTTTCACATGCATACTGTCGTTCGTCTGTATGTAACTGTTGCCTTGAAAAATCATGTGAATGTCGCAGAAAAATCAGAATGATTTTGATTTTTCTGCGGAGCTCTGCAACACGCGCCACAAAACGTGTTGAGGTTTATCATCATCATTTAACATTTATTGTGGCGTGGTTTTGCAAAAAAAATGGACCAAGTGAAAAGTGAAAAAACCTTTTTAGGTGATTCCAAGTATACCGTATGACTGCAAGTTTTGACCATAATAAAATACTGTAATACAACATGAATTATGCAATATCAATTTAATTTGTTTTTTATTAACAGTTATGGGTTTTTTAGCTCTGAAAGCACAACACAAAAGCGTAGTGTCTAGAACAAAGTAATCTGTGCTCATTAAGGAACTTTCACATTTTCGAAAATTGCTACGGAAACATGCCGCAACACGGCGTATAGCAAATGTTGTTGATTACGCCGTAGAGATCGCAATCTGCTGCTACGGCGTTCTACGGCACGCCTTAGCAAAAGCAAGATGAGTTTAATTTTGCTACGGCATTCACATGATTTTCTGCCGCAGCTGCCGCAGACGATCGAAAATATGTGAAAGGCTTACAGCATTGCTACGGAACTCCGTAGCGATTTTTGAATATGTGAAAGCACCTTTATAGGTATATGTAGCTAGTCTTCTTTTCTGATTTTGTCCAAGCCTTGTTCTATTATATTTATGAGAAAATTGGTGCATTATATAACAACATTTATAAATTATTTAGTCATGCAAAACTTAAAACAACAAAGTAAAAAAATATAGTCTATATTGTATATTTTTTAATGAAATTAACATGCAGTACACTACATTATATTATAATACAGTATATGATTGTAATTGTAGGCTGGCTTATGCAACAGTGGTTACTTGTGGAAAATTCCTGAGTACAGTACTGCTAAGTTTTTAAAGTAGTACTGCTAGCATAGTCAAGCCAACTGGATTTTGAAATATAATTGCTTTTCTTGCTATTAGCTAGATAAATAATACAAATATAAATCTTACTTGGAATGGACTGTAACACTTTGTGAATTGTTGTAGACGACGGTCGAACCAAGCCTGAGCCACGCGAAGGTCGAGAACCCCTGCCCGAACCCTCGGAGTACATGTGCCTTGTGCGAGCAGCTTTAAGGAACAAGAAGATCACCACTGTGGTGAGTACTGAGCACCATTTAGACATAGGGACTTATTTAGGCTTTATAACGAGCTTGAAAAGATATTTTTAAACAGTTACTAAAAGTTAGTAAAATAATAATAAAATAGCAATATTCCAATAATAGAATTTCTGAAGGAGTGATAGTATTTAGCAAAAAATGTGTAAATTCATGTACAGTACACCTCAGAACAACTTAATTGAATTCATCTGTCATTAAGGTAGAGATAACGCCGAACAGCTGTTCGACGTTGTCTCCTTTGATTAACATGTAAACCTTAGCAAATTCACAAAAAGTCTGAAAGTTTTTTGAGAGGCAGATACAGTATTAGTGCCTAAAAGCCATAGAAAAAATTTCAAAACAATTTAACGAGCCGATTTTTTTTTTTTTAATTTTCAGCATAGGGCTTTCCCATGGAGAGACAAACTAAAAACTTAATTAAAAAAAATCGGTTCGTTAAATTGTTTTGAAACTTTTTTTGTGGCTTTTAGGCACTAATATCTGCCTCTAAAAAAAAAAATCAGAATTTTTGTGAATTTGCTAAAATTTACATGTTAATCAAATGGGAGTACGTCGAACAGCTGTTCGGCGTTATCACTACCTTAAGTGTTCATATCTTCAAATTGCTCCAATATTTTACTTTTACCTGATGTTTATGTGCAAGTATGGTACAGCAGCTGACTAATACTTGTCTGCAGGTTCACTCGCGGGAGGTGAACAAGTTCCAGCTGGCATACTGCAACCTGATGCGCGGCAACATGGACGGTCTGAAGAAACTCAAGAAGACCAAGGCCAAAACCAAGGCTACCCACTGATACCCCCTACCCCCTGCCTCCCCCTGCGTGACTGATGGGCCACAGAATGACCTTCCGATAGCTTAATAACATAATTATTGTATTGCATGAGCATTAATTATTTAAATTTTTAAAAGAAAATTGTAACTGTATTATAGCAGTAAAGAAGAGTTACTTATTAAATTATAAATGTTATAGCTTTACTCTTTATCTACAGAAAATCAAAAAGTTTAATATCAGCTGGAATTTTTTAATGTTATTGATCTATGCTTGTCACTAACAAATAATAAATATAACTGAGAAATGTTTTTTTTCATATTCCCTAATAAGAAAGAAAGTTTTCGATACTGAACCCAAATTTGACGTAGGGGGTGTCGTGTGTATTCCCATTGCTCTTCCTGAGCTGCCGTGGGACAGTGACGTGAACATTAAGCCTGGTCAAGCATTGTTGCAGCCAGGCTGGCATTGTTGTGCAGCAAGCCTCTCTCACAAGTCAAGTGAAGCAGCCGACATTGTTTGGCTCACACTTTCCTCACCTTGTTTAAATGGAACAATAATTTTTTTTACAAAATAATTAAGCGGCATAGTTAAGCTTGTCTATTTGTTGTTGTTATTAAAGTGTATGTGGCGTAAATACCTTATTTTTTAAACTATGAATATGGTTGAAGAAATTATATACCGATATCTAAGGAACTTTTAACTTTTATTGTTTGACGAATCTGTCTAATTTTTTAACTATTCTGCAAGACACCTGCAGAAACACTGTCTTAACTTATACCATTGCTATTATAACACAAGAAAATTTACCATATTACACTGAACTAAAATACAATATCTCCTTGGTTTGTCTAGTGTTAAATGTTTGGCTTTTGGTAATATTTTTAATATGTGTTTCTTTGAAATTAGTCTACAGTTTATTTAAAAAATACTGTATGAACAATGCACTCAGGTGTCTATTTCTGAAAGCTTTCTTATGATTAATTTATTTATGTAGCAATTTTTGCATATGATGCTTAAAGGCGCATGACACTTCAACTTGCAAGGTAAATATACAGTAATTATTCTCTTGAGTCTGGTGCTATCAATTATCACCTTGGCTAATTATTTGCCTCTATTTTCATTGAGATAGATATTGGAATTTGACTCTGTGACATCACAATGTCTTAATCTGGCCATCGGACGTCATTGTGACATAAAAGAGTCAAATTCCAATCTCTATCTTGATGAAAACGGACAAATAATTAGCCGAGGTGAAAATTGATAGTATCAGGTGATTGTAAAAGAATTCTGTAATTACGTATATCTTTATTTTATGTTGAAAGTTTTATGCTTCTTTAAGAGCATAAATGAATGAAGCAAAAAAGTTATGTACTGGTATGGTCTTTTTTTCAGATTTGTTTAAGATGGGGAAATATTTCTAAAGAATTATTGTTACTTACCATGTGACTTAATAGGTGTCTGTGAACAATGAGTTCATTAGAACTTGTGATGCCAGAGAAAGTCAATATTTTTTTTTAATAGATTTCTTGAAAAATGGGAACAAAATTGACATAAAAAAAGTTAATGGTTTCTTCATTTATGCAATAAAATGTTTCATAATTGTTCATTAGTATTATTTTACAATACAGTACATGTTATAAAAAATAAAAATGCCAACTACAGCTAATACTATACAATGTAAATTGCTGATTTTTTTAAATTTCTTTAATGCTGTGTCCATGCTATTGATTTTAGTTGCAATTTCATATGATAATAGTCATAATACTGTAAAACTTTTCTTACAATTTCACCTCATGTCTTATGATTTTTTTTTTTTTTTTTATAATTTTGAAATTCCTGCTACTGATTAATTTTATTTTTTATTTTATTATTATTATTATGCAAACTCTTAAATCAAAAGCTACATGATTCTTTAGTTCTAGTTTCAGAGCAGTTTATGATAATTAATACATAAATATTCTAATTTTTTTATTAATGCCAATATTTTATGACTGAGTTGAATGTCATAGTACATGATTATTTGGGAACCTCAGTAATAATATGAATGCCAATCAGCCTTACAAATAGTAGACATAAAAAAATCTTACTCGATCACATTTTTTAAGTGTATAATTTTCAAAGTATGCAATTTTCCCTAGCTTTGTATGAGGTGTGTGGATGGTGTGTGAAGTATCTAATTAAGTTATATTTTAAGTTTTTGTTTTTAAAAAGAAGTAAAAATCTTATCTCCAGTTTCTTTGCATGTTGTATGCTACATTCCTTTGTATGATATAAAATGTAAAAAAAAAATATTTGATGAAATAAAATCAATTTTGTCATTTAATGACAGCATTTTATATTTTGTTACTTTTAAGTGACAATCTCACATTATATTTTGTAAGTAGGAACATATTTAAAATCTAGCACTGTATGGTGCTAATTTTGATTACAATATATATTGCAGAAATGAATAGAGGGTGCAAAGTTATGCACACTGATTTTTTTTCAAATTTTTTAGAGCCCACGTACAATTTTTTTAAGGAGTGCCGCCTATTGACTTCATGAAAAGGACTATAATTATTTTTTAAAAATAATTCCTGGACTCTAAATAACGTGAAAAAAATTAGCGAAGCACAACTTTGCACCCTCTATCTATTTCTGCAATAAAAAAATTGAGGTATAGGTTCTATCCTTTATAAAGCACAAAAAATAAAACTACAATTTTTGTCTTAAACTCTGCTCTACTTTATTCATAATATATGTTTACATTGAAATATATTTGAAACGTTCCTTTTAACATGAATTAATGCATCTATATTTAATAAAATTTAGACTACTGATTTAAAATTTTATTACCTAATCTAATAATATAAGTAATCGCGGGTATAACTAAAATTTTATACAAGATTTGATGAACATAATTTATAAGATATTAAAATTTATTTCTGTTGAATTCTTTCATCATTTGGTTGTTACAAAATAGATGCGGGGGAGTTTAGGGTAATATCCAGGGGTCTAGACGGGCTGGTAGTCGAAGTAGATGGGCTGGGCGAAGTATGGACACGTCTCAAGCCACACCCGCCCCATTGAGCCATCTCCCGCGCTCATCATGCACTCGTTAGCGCACGCCATCAGCACCTTAGGTTGCTGAAACGGAGAACATTTAAAAATATTTTAGTTAGAAATATACAGTATTTTTTATAAACATAAATGATGCTGGATATGTATCACATGTTTATACTGGTACCTTTTTATTATAATACTTTAGGTCTGTTCGTAAATACACAATCAGAAAGAATCGATTATTTGTGATGAACCTTCTGTACATAGAACATAAGGTTCATCACAAATAATCGATTCTTTCTGATTGTGTATTTACGAACAGACCTTTTGCTTTTATAATTTTAAAACTGTGCCATATTGGACTAAATTGCAATTCAAAATATATATATTTTTTTAGTTGAAAATATAGTAAGACAATTAACTTTTATCAATTATTTCATAATTATATTTCAGTATTCAAGTTTATAAAAATTAGTTTCAGAATATTTGAAAAAAAAAAAAAAAAAAGTCTCCATACATATTATTTTCGAGCCACACTCCTGCATTGAAAACTATTTTCTCTTTTGATGCTACAATATATGTAACCATTCAGATAAAAGGTTTGAGATATATAACATGATTGCATTTTAATTACACGTATACCAAAGACGCTAAGACAATTTAAAAAACGAGGGGGAGAGAGGAAGCGTAATTAATTGATATAACAAAATAAATCATTACCTGGGTTTCCCTTCACCCTCACTCACTTATTCCCATAAAAAATGAGATTATTTATAGCAGTGATTCAGTATCAACTAGTTTCTAAGCCTCTTTTGATCACTCACTTTGTAGCAGTAGTCACAAGTGAAGAGGCACTTGTCCACGGGGTCAAGCTCCTGCAGTTGCTGCACGGGCTGAGGAGGGTGCAGCGGCGGCTGCTGGTGGCGCACCTGTCGGGGCGGTGACCAGGGTCCGCCGGGCATCGAGCACACGCCGCTCACGGCGAGCAGCACGCAGAGCGCGGCCAGGGAGACACTAGTAGCGGTGGGGACTGTGGACCATGAGTGACACGTTTTAGTGAGCAAGAGAGATGTTACACATCAACACATCTGTTTAGGCTATTCTGTAGAGTCATAAAATAGTCTACATTGTAAATTGCAATTAAAAAGTTATTTATGATATTTATGAATTATGAAGTGATAATGTTGGTATTTTATTGATGATTATATAATTCAGTATTTTTTTTTTATAAAGAATGTGTTCAGAATATTAATAAGTAAGTATATATGGGAATAATTATTTAATTATAATATATAAAAATTCTTAATACATGCCTTTAAAATAAAGTATGATTATTTAACAAACTTGATCTTTTATAAGTTTCTATAATACCTTAAAAGCACCATATTATTACATTATCATAATGATAGCTGGAAGACGTCAAATTAGATTAAGAAATTTATTTCTAAATTTGATTGCCATTTCATATTACCTACATATTAGCCCAAATCCATGGTTATATAATTGGAATATTTAAGTATATTTGAGCTCGGGATTAGTTTGCACGGCACCAACGACCATACGGTTAACTCTATAACCCTTCATGTCCTCTAGCAAGCCCTTATATAAGCAAATATATATATATAGAGGGGGGATTTTTCTTTTCACCTTCATTTTTGTTAAAGCCGACATGCGAAATAATGCATATTTGTCACCTCGGAAAATTTTCTTTTGCAAGATTTTGAGAATCTTGGTGATTAAAAAGGCTGCAAAGAGAAATTTTCCGAGGCGATGAGTGTAAAAAATAAAAATATAGCTAATATTGGGCGCGATTCACGAAGCAGTTAGCCATGCAGGTTTCTAACCAACGTGGTTAAGCTAAACGTGGTTAGAAACCTGGCTAACTGCTTCGTAAATTGCACCCATTATTTCTTAATCAATGAGCGCCGTTAAGTTATGTGACCAGTTGCTCATTAATGATCCATTAGTTGCCTACTTTACGGGAGGTCTCAGCACAAAATGGCGGAGATGTGTTTCATGTCGGCAAGAAAAGGTTCATAATTGACCATGCATATTTACATATTTACAGGACGTTTAAAATTATTGAAAGTACAGAAAAAGAATAAGTTTCCTGAAAACAAATGTATTATTTGTTTTGCATGTCTTTACAGAAATGATTTATTCGTCATCTTTATTCATTTTTTTTTTAATATATTTTAAACACACAATTTCTCAATATGATGAAGTACGAATGAGTTCAAGAGACTGCTTAGAAAGATTGGAGTCGGTGTGGAACGAAGGCAACAGGTTGAGTGCAAGAGATAGTGCTTTCCCCGGGCAGTGAATGAAGAATATGACACTTATTTTTTGACAATTTGTTTCATTTTTAGTAAATTTTATGTATTAAAGTTAAAAAAAAAGGTATTTTACCACTTCATGTGTCTTGGTGCTTATTATAGCATGCCTTGTAAAATATCCTATTTCACCATTTCATTATCATTATTTTTATTATTTCTTTATTATTTTTGCTTTTGTAATATGTGAATATGTATTATACAGTACTACATAAATTTGGTGAAATAAAAAAATAAATAAGTATAAATGCAAATTATGCTACTTTTGTTTTCTATGTCACCTCGCATCTCAAGCGAAATATGTTATAATAAAAAATTTGGATTAATATTCATTTGTTAATTTTATTGAATTTATAAATTTGATTATCAGTGTTGTATGAAAATAAATGTCAAAGGTACATACTCTGACAAGAAAATGTTAATTTCTGTTTTAAAACGTATTACACTAAATTTAATGGCTTGACGTCAATTATTTTATCGCAGGGGCATTCTTGAATGTGGTTAAACTTATACGTGAAGGGAGAAAGCGTCTTTTGTTATAAGTAAGCAGAACTCATATCAAGAGACCCCTTATGGTCTCGTAATTTTTATAGTGGTCATTTAGAGAGGTCTTGGTAAGTTTAATTTTTATGAATGAAAGCGTCATTTTTCAATGGATTTTTAAATTACATTTCTAATTAACGCTTCACATTCAAATTAAATTAATGACTGTATGGAATGAAGAATTTTATTTATTTATGTAAGAAAATAGTTAAAAATTAAATAGTTGACACGTCGTGAAAAAATATTGTAAAATAACAAACTTAACTCAATTTTTTTTTCTTTTCTTAAAACGCTACTTCAACCAGAACTTTTTCATGTGTCGTTAATTAAAATTTTCAATACGATACTATTAGATTAAAATCCCATCATTAAAGTTCTGTGAATAATACTCTTACAAAATTCAATTAATTCTTTAAATTCAATTAATTAAAATTTAATTACAAATTAATGTAAGAAAGGCAAAAGACATTGTTGTTCTGTTAATTAATATCAAAATCAAATTAATTAAATATTAAGATACAAATAGATCCAACAAAGCTTGAAAAAGAAGTCTAAAAATAGTTAAGTTTCTTTCTAAGTCGAAACTGTAATTTGATTGTGGAAATTGTCGACCTCTTTCAGCAGACAAGTGAGCTGTGGGCGTAAAGTGGAAATGGACGTCAAACAACAATGAGACAACGAGCGCGATTGTCGTTCAAATCAAATAGCTATTTACATTGTTTAATTGCTCTTATAATCACTGCTTCAAATTATTTTTTTAAACTTTTTGCGACAGCAAATAGTAATTAAACAACCTGGCGGTCTGTATTTTACGGAAAGTTGGAAACAAATTGTAGCCCATATAAACTAAGTTTTTAGTTTTATTTTGTGGAGAGCTTTGACATGAGATAGAATCATTGCTATCTCAGGAACCTCGTTGGCGAGATGATTGTAGTGATGAAATTTATGCTCTTTGTTCGCCAAAATAGCCACCATTTTACAGCAAAGTGCGCTTTTCTCGAGCCGCTGTATATCTCCTTTATTATACCTTTGTGGTACATTATTGCGTTGCGCGATACTTTATGAATTGTCACACTAGCAATTTGTAATTTAAAAATGAGGTAAAATATGCAACTCGTCATCAAAGTGGAAAAATAAAAATATACGGTTAACCTCTTTAACAACCCACGGAATAATTATAACAAAATAGTAATTAAGATATAAAAAATGTTTTCAAGTATGAAAAATGTCTTTTAAAATATGCTTTGTAGCATTTGTTTTTATGTTTTTAGCATGGCTAATATTTTTTTTTTTCTTACAAACATACGTGATTTTTTTAAAAAAATTCCGTACAGTTGTCTTTTGTATGTATAAAATTGTATACAATTTATATAAGGTTATTTTGATTAATTTTTATTCAGTTAGTTTATACGATTTTATTTTATAATAAGAATTTTCATAATTATAAAAAGTGGAAATATTTTCAGGTTATGCATGGCATGAATAAGCAACAACGAATTTTGAAATATTTTTGTAACAGTTCATATTTTTCAATGATAAAAAAAAAAAAAAAAAAAAAAAAAAGGAAGCTAATTTTAGAATAAATGTATATATCAAAAGCGATTTATTAAAACGAATGTCAAGCACATGTTGAGAAATTTGTTAAAATGAATTAAAATGAAATTTGAATGTTATAAACACATTAGAGCCTAAGACTGAGATCATCAATTATATTTTAGTTTTTCTTATATTGAATACATAATATTCATGTTGATGAAATGAAAGCAAAAAATATTTAGAATAGCATGGACGCATGCCAACTGAAATTTCAGTAAGAAGAAAGGGAGGAGGCGTAAAATTAAATACTGCATTTTCCCGACCCATTAAAATTTTAAAGTCAATTAAGTGTGCAAGAGAAATGGCAAACAATTAACACATAACACTTGACATACTTTAATGTCCAGCGGTAACGGAGACGCCGGAGAGTATACTCCAAAGTAGAAATTGCATGTACTTGTGTATGAATTTGCAATTACTGTATAATATATAGAGACCATAATGATGCATGGTTATATTTAATGACATGTTATATTTAATTTCTAATTGTGAGTTTTCGCAGTGTTTGGTAAAAGAAAATTCAGAATATTTAGCATACAAAAAGTGTGTTTTTGCATGGAAATCTCAAATATGAAAGAAGTGTTAAAAAAAATAACAAAAAAGTTATTAATAATTTTCTCTGCTTCCAAAATTACATTAAAAATTAAACGTACTCAAAACGTTTTTTTTTAACTACATTATTACATTTTGCAAATTGCTGTTTTGCTGTTTTCTATGATATTGTTTACAGAGTTATACAATGCTCATGCAGTAAGTAAATTTTCTGCTGCTTGGTGTAATAATAATTTTTTTTATTCATTTTAAATAAACATAATACATTTCATTTATACAAAAAGATATTTATACCTCAATGAGCTAAAGCTCGAGAAGAGGAATGAAAGTTTTGTTTCATCTGGAAAAACATGATGACAGAAATATTTCACTACATATTTAATTAACAATAACAATTTTAATTGACTAATGAGATGATATCAGTGCATGACAATGGTATCAATAACACTTGTAGTTCAAACGGTATACCCACTATTAATCTTTACTTTGTAGCTTTCTATAGTTGTTGATAGATCACGTATTTTAAGTAAACATTTATTTTACCATTGTGTGGGTTTAAAATTGCACGCACGTGAAAAACAATGAATTAACAGATTTAATCAGTTTTACTTTGGTTTAAGTTGTACAGTCGTCGTTACTTACGGCAGCGGTAACTCACGTATTAGCGGATAGGTTTTTATCTTAATTGTACATTAAAATTCCTTGCAGTACAAACAGTTCGTATTTTTATATCAGATGCTTTATCAAATCTTCTTGCCTCCCATCAGTTAAAAAAAAAAAAAAAAAAAAAAAACGTTGAGTTAGCCAAGAAAAATTAGGGATTGGGTGAAGGGACTCGCTATAAATACAGCATTTTTTCCATATATAGAATTTCTCATAACCCATGCATTTCATATCATTAATGAAAAGAAACTTAATCATAGTAGATAATTTTACTGGAAAATAGAATAAAAGGCATTAATATTTTTTAATGGAGCATCGACCTCAAAATTTTTTATAGCAGAAATGGATAGAGGATGAAAAGTTATGATTCTCTGATTTTTTTCAGATTTTTTAGGGACCGGGAAGTATTGCTAAAAAGTTTTGGCGAGGTCGGGTTCGAATCCACGTCACTTTTGGGTCCTATCTTTTATTATATAAGAGAGGCGGCAAGAGGCGGCACTTTTTCTGCACTTTAAATAATTTTTAAAAAATAGTTGCCGGGTTCTAAAAAATCTGAAAAAAATCAGAGTATTAAAGCATAACTTTGCACCTTCTATTCATTTCTGCAATAAAAAAATTTGAGGTCGGTACTCCATTAAAACTTTTTTTTTTTATTTAAAAAAACAAAAAAACAAAAAAAAAATGCTCTTGCGATAAAAATTAGAATACCATTATGTCTATACAAAAGAGTAGCCATGCATGTGTCTGCATAAAACAAAGTACTTAAGCAATGATTGAAGTGGATAGTAGAATTTTTATGTATTCAAATCTTCGAATATCTAACCAATGATTTATTTAATATGATACGTACGCTTAACACAGATTTAAAAAAAAAATGTGGAAATGTGATATTTTTAAGCAGGATATTTGCAAAGGAATATGATCTGCAGCTCTGAAGACTGATCCAACCCACGGTGTTCTATCCACGTACCTTGAATTATGCCATTTTGCACGCAAGGGAAGCTTATTTCAGTGTGCGGGTGCTCAAGGTTTGCTGTATAAGTGGATATTTGTACACCACCTGACATCGTGTCACTGAAAAATAATGTGTGCTATGCACTCTGTATAACAAGTATTGTTGACAAAGTTTGGAAAAAGTGTTGCATCAATATTTATAATGAAATTGATCAAAGTACCCGAAATAAAGTTTTAATTGAGATCATTACCTCCTATTTAATTATCTATTTTATGTATTTTGAGCTAAAAATTGAGCTTCATTTTTGCAAAGTATATTTATTATACAGTATAATAACTTTATTGAATATTTATAATATATAGTGGTTTCTGCAATGGTTATCATTTATCATGAGAGTTTGAAAACTGTTTTCGTAGTTACGTCTTATTCAGTTTGTTATATTATAAATGTCAAAAAATGTTTGTCATAACGTACGTCATAACTCATAATGAAAACAAAGAGGCTAAATTTAACAAATTTTCCCTTGATTATTTACTTTTAGTATTTATTTAGATTTGTAAATAAATTAAACAAATTAGAGTTTGCCTTGAAAGTCATATTTCATCGTATTAAATTTCTGTATTTTAATTGCCTTTGAATTCTATATTTTCACTTTAATATTAATGAAGTATTACTGTATGTTCTAATATGACAATTATAAAGTTATTTGAGATTTGCATAATCATTATTATATTATTATTATTATAACAAACACATTAGTCTAATTGAATTAAGATTTCCTTTGAATTATATTTTGACAAAAATATGAAGATAAAATAATATATTATCTCATGTTCTTTATAATAAGAATAAATAACAAGTTTATATTTTCTTTCATATTAATAAATAGTTTCATGTAAAGAATTTTAACTTTTAAAAACTACAATTTTATTGTGATAGTAAAAGTCCACTATATAATTCGATGCGTAAATAAAGTGCTCTGACAAATTGGAAGAAGGTGCCCTGTGTGAAAAAACTAACAATCTATTCTCATTTCTCATATTTCTCATAGAAATATGTAAATTTGTAGTTATAAGTGAAAAAAACTGGTTATCTTTTACTAGACAACCTTTGTGATTCGCGTTCAAGATTGATCGTTGCAAAAAGTGTGTACAATCTTAAGACTCTGCATCACCTTTTCGTATTTCCTATGCTTCTCCATGTTATTTTTGATGTCGCTTTTTTTCAGAAACTAATAATCGTACAACTTTGCTTGATCCCTTAAAATAAACGCTAGTTCATTAGCTATATACACCAATGCTTTTTTTTTTTTTTTTTTTTTTTTTAAATTTCTAATCAAATTGAATTTTAATTAGTTTTAATTTTGAGAGTTAAAAATTAAAATAAAATTACAATTAAAATTCAATTTCATTAGAATTTAAAAAAAATAAAAGCATTGGTGCATATAGCTAATGAACTAGCGTTTATATTAAGGTATCAAGCAAAGTTGTACGATTATTAGTTTCTGAAAAGAAGCGACATCAAAAATAACATGGAGAAGCATAGGAAATACGAAAAGGTGATGCAGAGTCTTAAGTGCAAGAGGGTCTTACATACAGTAAGAAACTTAGATTATTTTCAATTTTCAGTGAAACGTAATTCATTGTTGAGGGCCATATTATTATGTCACGAGAATTGCTCACAATTTATATAAGTTAGATATAAAGATTAAATCATCAGTCTCCCATCTCAAGTTTCTATTTTTATAATTTAAAAAAAATACAAATATGATGGTCTCATGTACCATTGAATTAAATTGAACTAAATTACTGAAATGTTCAAAATAACAAACTTAATATTTTGATAAAAAAAAAAAAAACAACAGCATATATATATATATATATATACTTAATTGTTTCTTCAATCTCGTTCTATATTTCTTTAAAATGAATCTTTCAACTTATTTTTTTCTCCCATTTAGAGCTAAAATATTTTATAATTTTGTGTAATATTGCGTGACTCCTGTTATACTGAAGCAGAACTGAAAAATATCAACTGGTGGTTTTGATACATTTAGATTTAGTCTATGTACTCATTTAAAAGTACCATTATGTAATTATATAAGATAAAAAAAAATAGAAGATAGATATTGCTTATTATCCGAACAGAAGAATCTATAAAATACAGTGCTCTATCTATGTAGTATTATAGAAAAATGCATTTATTAATATCACGAACTACTCAACTGAATGAATTTAGCTTTGCAGCAAAATGGTGTAACGCTATCAAACGAAAAACTCTTGACTTGCAATAAAACCAATAAATTTTATATTTCGCGTAGAAATATATATATATATATATATATATTACAAAAACACAAATATATTCTGTCTTTGTGATTATGATATAATTTATTTGTAAATAGTACCTAAAGAAATTGAGAAGTTGAATTGAATTTTATACCATTTTGATTCATGTTATAAAAATCAGACAGAAAAACGTAAAAAGTACTTTTTTAATATTCTTTTTGTCTATTCAAAGTGGATAAAAAATGTTAAAAAAAATCAAAATGTAAAAATTAATTTCCTTGAATTTAATTTAATTTTAAATATGCTATTTTTCCATGCGCTGTCAAAGTTACTGCAATGAAGAGGCGCTAAACGTCAAAGTTACTCACCCATGTTGCAGAGAGGAGGAGGAAGAACTGATGGAGACCCTGTGACAAGCGACTTCGCTCCTCAAGATCGCGCCTCTTACGGTTCCACAGGCTTTATAGTCCGCACGCCACCTCTTTCCCCAGCGCTTGCGCACCCTCGTAACCCTTGGCACCAGCGTGGGTAGTTCTCGGTGTCACAATAAAGCTAATTACAGCTTTTAATTTGATTGTTAACTGCATGGAAAATGCATTTTATCATTGCAGTACTTACAGATTAGAGTAAAAACTGATCTTATTTTGCCCATCACCAACCTGAATTCAAAGTACAGGTACACCTTGGGAAAAAGCAAACGTTATACTATTTCTCTGTCTGCCAGCGTTGTCACGCAGTCTTTGTAAGCATATATGGTGAACTTAAACATATTTAGGATTGCTAGAATGCGAGTACGTCTTACCTCTCTCCAATATTTCTTTTCCCTTTTTGAGTTATCTAGTGTTTTATACATTTCTCTGGAGACTCAAATAAACAAACATGATTTGTCATGCATTTATTTATATTTATACATTGCAATGTCCTTTAAATAAACAATGAATTTGAACTACTGTCAATCAATAAAAGGATAGTCCTATTTTGTAATGTAAATATTTATTTCAATTTATTTTACATCAATGATTTGCTTCTTGGTCTAAAGAACACTTCCAAACTTACAGTTAGTCTTAGTTTAAAAAAACACGAAGTCATCTAAAAGCTTGGAAAATTCCAAGTTAATAAAAAGACAAACTGAGAAATGTAAGCAAGTACCTTCAAATACCTTACATTGATTTAATATACTTTTCTCCGAAGTAATGAGGAAAGAGAAATTGCGATGCAGTTCTGAACTTCAACCAGAAGCAGTCATAAAAATTCTTCTTGTAAATTGTATACTAATTTTAAGTTCTAAAAATAAACAAGTTTAAAGTGCCATGTATACCTTATAATTATACAGTATTACGTAGAAATACGTACGTTACTTTCCTTTTTGGAATTCACGCAGTAATTAATTTATTTCTCAATATTCACTAAACAGCAGATGAATGAATTAACAAGTTTTACAATCCATTCAACATGGTAGCACAAATTTATCTTAATCATGGCTTCATAATATATGATGAAGAGATGCATTACTTACCTGTACAGGTTAATTGTTAATTTACGCGTCAATGGTAAACTCTGATCGTGAGCATATTAGTATAGATTTATAAAAATTCATACATTCGTGGATTACTTTGATCTAGTATTTAGACTCGTCTCGTTAGCTGGTATGCAACGCAATGTAGCCACAATGTTAAATATATTAATTCTAAAATTGAATATAAAGTTATTATGCATATGCTTTACCCATTTTACAATAATCTATGTATGTAGTTTAGGTGTACGATGAACGCAGATAAACCCTAAATTTTTCTGAACAGTTGTTTTATTATACCTGCCCAAAAATTGCAGATTCTCGTCTATTTGTAGATTACTTGTAAATTGTACATACAAACAGGTAAACTTTTCTACTGTATATCTAATCAGCAAGTATACGCCAATATATACGATCACGGTTTCAAGTGTAATTTAAGACGTACTCTAACTTGCTTTACTTGCTGCTAATAACTTAATTAAGGCTACTGAATGAGCATAAATTAATTTTAATAAAGTTGAAAATTAGGTTGATTAATACCGAGTTTAACTCTTTCTCTCCTTCCCTTTCTGAAGTCTATAAATAAATATGGTAATTACTTCCATGAAGTGCATTACTAATTAACTTGATTGCTTCACGTTACCTATATTAATTAGATAGTAGTGAGACATCATGTACCAGCATGTGGTTTTCAGAATATTACAATCGATATCGTAATATAATTTAATTTCATGTTCTTGATATGAATCAAACATGCTTTTTATGAAAACAATTAATATAAAGTATAAACTAATTTCTTGATTTAATAATACGTATATGTATTGGGTGGAGATTGGTGGTCCTCCAACAATACCTTACGATAATATAAGCTGCTATGTGATCATCCTGTAAACATTACCTGAATTACCTCACTTATCAAACATGACTATATAATAAGCTCTTTTTAATTGTCACTTATTTATTATATCATATAGTTGAAAGTACAAATTTTAGTGAAAATTTCAGAATTTATTATACATATGATATTGTACTATACTCAATTAGCCTGAGTTCACTGATGATGTATATTTATAAATAAAACTGCATGTGTGTATTATATGACCTGTTTATAATAATATGCTATAGTAATTAATATTTCCAAGTGCTAAGTAGCAAGTCAAACTTTTGTTTCATTACCTCTCTTGGGAGAAAACAAAGCTCTAGAAAATACTCCATCTGAGTCGTTTAACAATAAGTTATTGTTTGGAAATGTTCCATACTCCATAGAGATTGCTGATATTTAATTTTTGAGTAAAATTGTCAAGAATATTTTATGGAATTTCCCGTGTAACATGTTAGAGACAAATTTCTTATTCTAGATGTAAACTTACTTGTTAGAAGAAAGCTTTTAATCAAAGTGGGTGTAAAGGTTAAAAATTTTAAACAAGTCTTGTAAGTATGTGCCTACTATATAAGTTCCCCTGAGGTAAGAATTATTCACGATATTATTAAAATCATTTTTAATAATACATATCACAATTTTATGAAATTCCCTTAAAATTTTAACAATTTTACTTCAAGGAAAATATATAATCTAATTCAAATTAATTTATTAACGTTTGCAAAACAAATTCGTCGTTTTCAAAGTTTTTTCGCTTCATTTTATTATTATTATTATTTTAATTTTCCCTTTTCGCCTAATATCTTAATTAAGTTTTAAATGCTGATACAAGTGACTTAAGGACAGATGATAAATTATTTGCTTTGTATGTACGACAATTTTCGACGCTCTTAATGATGTAATACGTCATTAACTGTGAACAATTGGTCAGTTGACATAACACGAGACCACATGGTCTTTCGGGTCCAGCGAGCCCAAAACTCATCAGCCTAATATAGCCCTGTGCTGGCTTCCAGGCACCAGTGAGAACAAGTTGGAGATTTCCCGAGAATATAGAAGATATATGATGTGATAATGGTCTGGTATTTCTCCTTTTGTTCAGCTCTGCATGAAGTCGGAGTTTCATGGGAATGGAGTATTGACCTCAATTTTTTTTATTGCAGAAATGGATAGAGGGTGCAAAGTTATGCTACCCTGATTTTTTTCAGATTTTTTAGAGCCCGGGAACTATTTTTAAAAAATTATTGAAAGTAATTTTTGTGACGTCACGAGACGCCGCTCCTTAAGAAAAAGATAGGACTTGCCGCCGCGTGACGTCACAAAAAGGACTTTCAATCATTTTTTAAAAATACTTCCCGGGCTCTAAAAAATCTGAAAAAAAATAGGGTAGCATAACTTTGCACGCTCTATCCATTTCTGCAATAAAAAAAAATGAGGACAATACTCCATTGAAAACGACGGTACAGCTTACTTTGCCCCTGTCTGATTTTATTCAAAATTCAAAGTGAGCGCAATTTGAAATTTTGTTAAAAAATTTTGTTTAAAAAAAAAAGCTTTAGCCATCCCCATCCCCGGACTAAAAAGGAAAATTCAACATGCTTTTATAGATTGCGTGACACTGCCAGAAAAGAATACGCGTCATGTTGTATCGAGATGTAAATTATTATATTTCAAAGCAAATTTTTTCACAAGAAAACTGCATTTTTTGTTTTACTTGATTGTGACTGTATTCATTCTGGATTTTTAAGAAATAGTTTTTGTATAAGAGCATGTTGTGTTCTGCATACCCAAGATAAAATGTCCATAGTATTTCTAATTGATGATGTTATATTTTATAACTTCATGTAACTCTTTTAGACTCTTGATGAATTGAAAACATAATAATAAACACCAACATTATCAAAACTTTATAAACAATTTAAATTACACATCAATGCGTTTTTACTGAAGCAAGTTTGTAATGTAAGAAAGAATTGTTAATTAAAATATAACATTAATTAAATGAAATTAATTAATTACTTCAATTACACTACACCAAATGATACCAAAATGAAAAGATAATCTGTAGGTTTAATATGCCAATAATTTTAACGTTATATTTAAAATGTTATGCTCTTGGCAACAGAATAACATTCGTAACACCTTTGAATAAAATATAAAAGCTTTATTAATGAAATATTTTTTATAAATAAAGGTTACAAATAATTGAAGTGATTTCGAACCCCATCACCACATACATCCTACACACTGCTATAGAGTATATAATTATGCAATTAATTAAAACTGCTGCCTACAGCTAGGTATCAAATTTCACCCTTATGAATTATATTGTGTATAAATCATATATAGCAGTGATCATATTTGCTGTTCAAATTATTTCATTGTTAAATTTAATTTATACATATAAACACGGCATATAGTTAAAAGTTCTAACATTTTATAAAGACGTGTACCTTTTGTAAATGGATACATATCCTTGCAATTCTATAATATTGTGTTACAAATTATTTTCTCCCCTACATACCATGTTTGTTAGTTATTATATTGCTAATTTATTCTATACTATGTTAAAATAAAATATTACCAGAATAAAAATATGCTTCACATGTAATATTTTATTTTAAGTTATTTTTTTAAATGTATGTAAATGTAAAGCTTATTGCGTTAAATTACGAGTAAAATATGCATTTATGCAAGCTTTGAAATATGGCATTTTTTCCCTCTCTAAATAGAAAACAGTATAAATTGTATAGAAAGTATGACGTCATTGCAATAAAAAATATTTATCAAAATTTATCATCATTCTAGATAAGTAATTATGCTTTAAATTTACGCGTCATCTTTTTATGGTGAACCATTTAGAAATTTCTATATTCACCTGAGTGTGGGAAGGCGTCATAATATTAACTGGGGTGTGCGTCTTGATGATCCGTTTACGACTCTCAACTAAGCCAGCTGACATATGTGTCCCTTTCGCCCACATCGCGGCGTCATCCGCGGCCCATCAAGCCAATTACACGCGCTGCACTGACATGGCGTTAAGCCGATCAGCTAAGCCTTTAATTACCTTTGTTTTGTGCCGCTTCTCTCTCTCTCTCTCTCTCTCTCTCTCTCTCTCTCTCTCTCTCTCTCTCTCTCTCTCTCTCTCTCTCTCTCTCTCTCTCTCTCTCTCTAAACTCTCATAATATTGCTCGAATGATGTAGCCTATTACAGAATGTGACTGTTTTCAAGTCGCCATTTTTGTGTGAACTGAATGCTACCAATAATAATAATAATAATGAATAAAGAAAGTAATTCAAGGATAATTTTCATGTCTACTAAATGCTAAAATATTCAATGCGATTGTGAGCCTATAATGACCAGGGATTTGAAAGAGCTTGCAAATTATAACTGCTGCAAAAAACAATTTCTAGAGCAAAAACTGTAAATTTAATTTATATTTGACATAATTTGAGCTATATAAAGAAAGGTATTTTTCAGTAATACCCAATCATGAAGCAACCTCGAGTATATAATAATATGTCCCATGAGAATTGTATTTACAGTCTACTTTGTATTCTAATGATAGTAATAAAAAAGAAATGAAGTTTTTATGTTAAGTTAAATAGCTTTTTTAATTCAATTAATGTATAGATTTATGCCATGTGGCTTACATGATTTACATGAATTGTTAAAAAAAAAATATAAAATTAATATTGTGATATTCTGTTATCGAGTAAGAAAATAATGGAAATTCCACAAATGATTTAAGCATACGAAAATTATAAAATAATTGACGAATTAATATTAAAAAAAAGGCTGTTTCATTATATATTATTATTATTTTTGCATGAAAACGAAACTCCCAATTTATTAGGAAATTGTCGTAAAGGAACATCGATATAATTAATTCGTAATTGTGAACTTCGGTTGAAATTTTTAAGACTCACCTTTCATTCAGTATTTATTTTACCTGTAACAATAAAACGTGACCCAAGATTTATCAAATACCTTTGAGTTGCTATTTTGCAACGCTATTTTTTTCTTTATTACGAAGTAATGTTATCTTTCAACGACTGCATGAGAAGCAAGTCTTTGTGATTTTCTTGTGTTGCTGATATTTATAAAATCTGTCACAGTATACATTAAAAACCTTCATCTGCACTTACATAATTAAATTAATTATGTTTTAAAAGGTTTTTGAGTACACGATTCTCACTGAGAACCTGTAAATATAGGACAAAGCTCAGAATTTTTCAAATAAATATTTAAACTACTTTTAATGTCATTTTTTTTAAAGTGATACTAAATAATAAAAATAATGTTATACTTTAAATAAATGTGTTTAGCCAAAATAAAGTTATTGTAGTAAACTTAAAATGAAGTAATATATAATATGACTTATTATTTGATAAATTAAAATAAGTCAGTTACAAATAAAAAAATTAATGTAATGAATATGAGCGTATAGGAATAAAATTTGATAGAGCTAGTCAGTGTTTGATATTGTGGGGTCTTATATATATATATACATATATATAACACGTGCCATCTGTTTTAGTTGTATAGGCCATTTATCACTCACTGTCACCAGTTAAAAGCCCTATAATACTACCTCCCAATCTGATCTATGATCGAACAATATAATCAAAACACACAGTTATAGTACATCATATCTTTTTTTTTTAATTTCTCTCAAAAACTCTAATAACATGAATAATACATTTTATTTTTCTTTATGTATGCTAATTAATTAATACAAAATATAATACATGTGCTCATTTTATTTTGCTTTAAATTCAGAAATACCCACTAATAAGGTGTTTATAATGATCATTTATAAACAGTTATATGTAAAATTGTTTGTACAATTCAATAATTTAAAAGGTAATAATGAATGTCATTATATATATTTCAAGGGATATCAAAGCCAGCTTAAAATTCAGCGAAAATTAGTTTTCAGAAGAATGAATTGTATAAACAACAGCGTTGACTCGAGGATAAGATAATCGTAGGCCTTATTAGGAGAACAAACTATACCTTCAAAACTAGTTGTAAGTAAAACCAATTAAAATTAACGTATTTCTGATATATAAAAATTGTAGTGCTCTAAGCAGCCTTAAAAGCCCCATCTTTTAACTGTTACTCGTTTATTAATTTTATATGCATGCAGTTGCTATAGAAATTAATACGTAATTTAATTTTTTCCCAGTGGATTAAAATAATGTAATTTATTCTGTGTTTAATTGTCATTATAACCACCTTATATAGGGAATGAAACAATAATTTTCATGGTCTTAGTACTAATATTCCATTCATGTTATTTACTTGTAAACATTCTATATTACCTGTATTTTAAATATTTTTTAATATTTATATTTTTGGCTCTTATTATAATTATTCATATAATTAAAATACATCGATTGGAAGAGATTCATAATTAATTTACTGCCATCATGCATTATAATAAATACATTTAATTAATTATGTAATTATGGACAATGGTAGAAATTACAATGGTAATGTTTTTAATGAGAGTTAATCGAGTCTTAAAAACTACATTTTTTTCTTTCAAAAACTAATACCTGGAGCATTAATATACAGAAAAATTATATAATTTATGAAATAAACACTTATAAGTAAAAATTTTGGCAATTTGTGAATTTTTTCTATTAAACAAATAAAGATAAAAATTTCAATTAATTTATAGCTAAAGTAAAATAAATCTTACAACTAAGTGGTACTAGAGTCACAAACTATAAAATACTAAATTAATTTTATGAATGATTTAAATGTATGTTTTTCTGTGATTTTAGTACTACAATGTTTATATTATTATATCAATAGTGTTAAGCGCATACATTAATTAAATTAATTGAATTAGCATTAATACGAATATCTGACATAAAAATCTGCGATGAACACCATTAATATTACATTTAAAAATTTTCTAATCTATGGTGAGGAACAGCTGATTTTGAAGAGATAGTAGGAAAACTATTTTTGTTCCCACGAAGAGGAATGTGAAAGAAAACTACGATGATTAGGCGCTAATAACAAGGGATGGAAGTGTTATAGGAGGAGGGATCGATAGCCAGGATAACATGATTACTTAAAATAAGATGACAGTCAGGGAATTCTCTTCTTGAAAATTCATTATGTACTTGGCACCATTGTACTGATTTTTCATCTTCTAAAAGTATTTAAATAAATTAAATAACTAATACTATATATTTTTTTTTCATATATATTAAAACATGCAGCAAATAAGGTATACACAGTACACTCTTATAGTCACAACAATAATTTTTTTTATATATTTTGAGAAAAATAGCCACTTAAAGCTGTAATAATTTACAATATTATAATTTTTTTTAATAATAAAAGCATTACGTAATAAAATGAGAACATTAATTAATAATTAATAAGTATATCTCCGATGAAGTTTTATATTCATGGACCTCAGTCTGTGTTACTTTAATCGTGTTTTAATTAATTTCAATTTTGATCTGATTAATGGATTTAAAAGGATTTACATTGATACGAAGGTTGATACATAAAATTTTGTCCATAAAGCAAGCACGATGACTTAATGAATTAATCTAGATAATTTAATGGCCATCTCCTTTATTTTTATTTCATTATGAATTTACTTTACTAATATTGGCCTGAGTAGTTTTTAAATTACAATTATTCTATTAATAGATTTTTTTTATTAAAGTCTTAATTAAGTCTCCCTATGTCTTACATTTTTGTTTACAATAATTTGAACAAATTTAGGACTCATATTATAGTCAATTATTACAGCCTGCCAAATTATGAACAAGCTCAAAGTTTTATAATTTGAATTTTAATTTAATGAAAGAATATTCAATTGAGTATACTTAAAATAAGTTATGATACATGCCATTTAAAGTGACAGACTGTGTAAATGACTTGATATAATAACATTATTTGTTATTTTCTTGTAAACAATAAAAAATTTGCCAATTTTAACAACTATTACATATATTTATATATTAACTTCAAGAAAAACAAATAGAATCTCCTCTTTTTTTAATTTCTTTTTTCAAAACCATTGCCTGATTTTCTCAGCAATAATTATATTCCTTTACTCTGTGTTTACCTGATTGCGTTCAATAGACTTCGAGTCAAATTACAAACTTTACATACTTTAACTATCGATAGGTACCTGTACTAAAAGCGAAATCTATAAAACTCTTCCAAGTAAACACATAGTGCAAATATCGCAACAAATATATATCTTGTGATGCAGTCCAACCTCAATTAAATTCTTTTTATGAATTTTAGGATTTCTGAGTTCCCTGGCCACATTTCAAACTTTACATACGTTAAACATACCCATCACATGCTCTAAAATTCCTAAGTAAAATTGACAGAAATTTTCTAAAATTTATTTAACAAATTTAATCAACGCTGAAAAAAATGTCAATAGTTGAATTCTGTTAATATAGCTTCGTTGTGATTTCTATGAATTTTCAACAAATACAAGGTTGTTCTGAAAGTAGACAAAAGTGGAAGAACTCTGACATTACTATAACTATTGAAATTCTGAAACTTTGCAGAAAATTTGAACATAAATCCTTTGCAAATTTTCATATTTTAATTATAAATAATTAGGACAGACCTTGCACTTTTGGCTCTTTGAACTGTAGCCAGAAAGTTTCATTGGAAGAAACCTTACGGCTGCGAGGACTGTATCATAAAATAGACTTTTATTTGCAACTTGAAGTGACTTGCAGATTATGGTTGAAAGGTGACTTCAGCTGGTGAGGCGGGCTACGCCGCGATCGGGGGAACCTCTGATCCGTCCGGGGGTGGAGGTTTCGCGCGGTCTCTGTCAGGTGGGGGCTGCGCGGTCTCTTCTTGTTGCTTCTGGTGGGGTGGCGCGCGGGGAAGAGCGCGGGGAGGCTCCACTTGATCGTCGTCATCTTCTTCCTCATCCAGCTCACCCTGTTTACCGCGACCTGCGACAGAGGACACCACCGTCAATAACTTTGATTTAAAACAATAATTTGTAAATTATAGCAAAAAATTAAAGATGATTAAGTGTATAAAATTTTTATATTCTTCTTACATAGAGAGTAATTAATAATTAATTAATTGTTATTTAATTATTAAATAATAAGCTATTTAAAGATGCCATGCAAGGAAACACCAATAAAGGGGAAAAACGAGAAGGTTCATGTTATAAAACAGCTGAAAATTAATCCTTGAAAATAAAAATAGCTTTAAATAAAATAAGTTGAAAGAACTTCAGATTGAAATTCAAATTAATGTACTTTTTTGAAACATCATTTTCTCTTATACCCATGAAAAATTAAGTCAAGCAGTAAAATAACTCCATAACCGATTCAAACATCGTCTACATCATTTAAAACAGAATGTCTGGTGGATTAAAATAATAATTTGATGAAAACATTAACGAGTGCATGCATTCACTCTGAGAATATAACATGCATGTTTAATGTTTTTAATGTAAAATACGCTTTATACTTTATATACTTGTTTAGCTAATAAATTTATGAATCCGGTAGATTTTATCTATACTGGTTGTATGATGATATTATTTTCACATAAAACTGTCTTCATCATAAAAATACAGCGATTAGTGTTCGTTATAATAGTACATACAATGGAGAACGATTAATTCTAAACCCTATGATTACTACGGGAGCAGGGGTCGTCGATACAACCCGTAAATCTTTAAAAGCGGCAAAAGTGTAAAATGTTGCTCCAAAAATTCTGAAAAAATTTGCAATCCTTAGTTAGCCACCCAGCAATGTATTTCCAAAAAAAAAAAAAAAAAAAATAGTGAGAGAAAACTTAAACTCTTCCTTCTTAATAAACATGTGATTTAAATAGCGGGTCGTTTCGGACCCCCCCCCCTCCCTGATAAAGCGTATGACAAAAAATTACCTTGGTTATGCTAGGGTTAATGAATAAAAACTATTTAATACTCAGCATTATATTATACTGTCATTTAAAGTCATTTCACTTTTTTAATTAAAATTGCTTATACTTAAGGATACAGCAAAATAGATACACATAGTCGAGTCAATTTATATAAAAAAAAATCTAATCGTTATTTTCAATTATCACTGAAACTAATTGTAATTTGGTATAGAGCACTCATTTCTATTTATAATTTTTCGGTATCAGTGGCATCGCGAGGTTCGTGTTTCCGATAATATTTGGGCGTGTTCTGGCAGATGCCTGGCAGCCAAGATGACTGGCGGTCTGCTCAATGTTAACTGACTGGCACGCTCTCTTCTCATGATCTTTCCCTTAGTACACACGCCATCGTCAACGCTATTTTTGGATACAATTACTGCGCACTAACTCAGGCATGCTACTCCACATCATGGCTTAAGAATAAAATTGTTCCAGCACGTTATTTTCTTGAAAATTAGTACTTGATAAGTAAGTTTAATTGTAATAAAAACAAAATCAAGCTAGAAATTAAAAGAAAATTGTAGCCAAAAAATATGTGCTGCAGATTTTTTTTTTCTTTTGTAAATGAATATACGGATTACGACTGGGCAAATTGAAATTGGGAAAGATGCCAACATTGGGGCGACGAAGAAGTTATCCAGAAATATTTCCAGGTATCTCGCTAACCGCACTTCTTGTGTCATTAAGTTGGGCTGCCACATGGTTAGAGAGAAAAGCTTAGATATTGTGAATTGCTCACAATGATTCAAATTCGGTGGAAGTGGAATTGAAGTGGGGGAAAAAAAATACTTTTTTTTAGTAGTCCCAGAGGATACTATCCCGCAATACACATCTGCCCAACTGGTTGCCTAGTTATGACCTCTGCAGGCGTTACCCAAAATCTCCTTTTGGCTGATCACAAAATGTGTTTTTTTGCTTTTTTCATGAACAGTCAATAGCAGATAATATGTAACAACAATGGTCCTTTGTTGTCACGATACAAAGTTGAATTCCCTACTACTGGCTTATCACAGCTGATCTGGCTTGTGTGCTATCCCATTGATGCTTGCTATGCTTGCTTGTCAGCTTGTTCCCTCTCTCACTGGCTGATGAGACAGCATACGACTTACAGTGCTGTGATAAGTTAGAAGTAAGGAATTCAACTTTGCAAAGTAACATTGTTGTTACATATTATCTGCTATTGACTGTACTTTTTGTAACATGTATTGAATATTACGTTAAAAATAGAACCCGCATGAATCTGAAAGTGGCTAAATAAAAGCCTTTTGAAACGTTGGTATGTTTTTCAGTTGCTATACAGTTGTAGTAATACTAAAAAAATATATATTTATATATTTCAATTTAAAGAAAATTTATAGATAAAAATTATTATAAATGATAAAATAACGCAATATTTTGGTATTTTAAAACTCTACGTTTTGCAATAATGTAAAATGTGTCGCAAAACAATAATAATAACTTGTTACATTTATTTTACTTAGTAATCATGCTCTAAATATATCTTGTTGAACTGAATCTCCAGCAGGCATATTCCAGCTTCATGAGACAACAAACTCGAGAGCTATTTATAAATTGATGTTTTTATACCAAGTTTCGCTCCGCATGTCATTCAGAGCTTGCTGCCTCGCTTTATAAAGCACATGTTAAACATAATGTACTGCATATAAATGCTCACGGTATGCATGCATGTATACGTGCATCATATATGTCACATGCAGATTCTTAGAAGTTAATTGCAATTCTAAACGTCAAGTTTTGCTGCAGCACGCAAGAGGATTTCAATATAAATTAAGATGATGAAATGACATTTTATAATTTATTATATTTTTTAATTAACTTGAATTTTACTTGATTTCAAGAGAGTAATTTTCAATTTTACTTTTGTATTTATATTTATAAATATAAATATATTATGCTTTGTAGCTAAATTTGGAATCAAACTTTATAAAAATAATACGAAAATAGAAGCAATAATTAAATATCATCATTTGAGTTACAAATTTTTCGTTGCTACGTACTCATAATTTTGAGCTTTTATTTAAAAAAAATCATCAAATTTCCAAATTACTGCAAAATTTATTAATCAAAATTGCACCTTGAAACTGGTTTTAAAATCGGGCTGACGTCACGGTCGTGGTTAGAGGCACACAGTATATTGCTGCAACACGCGCGCCAGGAGCTACCACGATATTTGCTACCGGATGTGCTAAAGCCATGGTAGACAGCGTTTCAGCAAAGCCAGAGCTCTTGCTGTTTATTTTCATTAAAATTTAAAGGGTGATTAAATTATAATGAGATGATGATTTCTTTATCTAATGTATAAATATAAAATTTAAGTGCTTTTAATTTCGTAAAAAAGAAAACTGAAATTTCAACATTTGAGATTTGGGGAAGGTGGAAAGTGGAAGAGGGGCAAAAATGTAAAAATATAATGATACCCAAATTTGGCTATTTCTAGTAAATAGTAAGTAAAAAATAAAAAACTGCAATAACTTAATTATTTTGTGTTTTATTTTGAGTATCTCAATTTATTGGTACATGCAGGGAAATTTAACTGATTAATAAGTTCTTCTTTACCGTAACTGTGTCCAATACATTTATACAATATCTAAAGCTAAATTTTTACTGGCAATTTAGCCGGTTGATTCTATGTGTTCAGTACGATGGTTCCATCGTTAAAACTAATTATACATATACTAATAATACGTGACCCTAATCTATGAACTTAATTAAGAGAGCAATTGAAAATTTAATCCTCTAGACATTACACAGAACTACGCATTAAGTCCTAATTATGGATGTTAAACATTTCAAGTATGTGCACATTAATCACCGTGGGTACTTGAGACTACAGTAGAGAGAATACCAATAGAGAGCGTAATGTGTTATCAATACAGTCCACTTAATATTACGTTCCCAGCAGATTTCATCGAATATTATATAATACAGTGTTACCTTAGTCGAATTTTTTAATCAAATATCATGAAGCAAAACAAATGAAATGTGGTACTTCAACTTTGCTGCTATTCACAACTGCAAGTGGCAAATTAGATGAATGCTCGATGTATATATTATTGTACTAACAGATTAACAATTTATAAATCTCCAAGTCATAAAACATTTTTATGAGAAGGAATCTTATGAATTATATTTTAAAAATTGATAATGTTCTAAAACTTAATCGCTTGTGGTTTCAGCAAATTCAAGGTGACGGTTTTCTCACAACAGCTCGATTTTCGGTATAAAGTCAAATTTTAAACTTATATCTCAATTTTCACAAAAATTTTCAAATAGTTTGACTTCAAAATTTGTTTGCCATCTATTGATGACGAGTTCAAAGTCTTCTGCAAATCTTGTTGAATTCAAGAAGCCCGATTTCGAGATCTCAATCAACTGAGATTTTAAGATCCATCCTTAACATGTTAATTACTCTCCCACTAAAGTAAGGCGGGAACGTAAGGTTTGAAGCACTGTAGTTGGGTTTGCTGATCCATCGCTCTTTATCGAGCTCCGGGGCGAGTGGTCTGACAGATCCTCAATGGCAGGATGTCATGCGTAATCAAACTGAATGATCGCTCGAACCGGCGCAGATTGAATTTCTATTAATTATTATTGGGACTCAAGGACTATACAGAATAACAGAACCTATTTGAAATTATATTTGAGGTCATTTAGCGTTAGTAAAACGTCTCAAGATTGATGTTATAATCTATTTGCTATAGCTGAACATCATTTACTTGATTATTTTAACGTGATGGGATTTGAATTCTTGGTTTTGATGGTTTTGGTTTACATATTGTTATAATTTTTTTAACCTGATTAAAAATTAAAGTGAAATTAAACATAATTCATTAATTTTTATGCATTTAAAGACAGCTTAATTACTATCTACCTAAGAAAATAAAATAACATGCAGAGTTGAATTAAAGTTATAATAACTTATATATTATAGAAACACAACTAAAATTATAACGTAAATAATTACAATATAATTATTACAGTAAAATAATTTCCAGATTAATTAAAAATAATATTTCTTAATATTGTATTTATTTAGTGACTTGTGTATTCGTATTAAGCTGATATTGCCACGGTCGGGGTAGTGCACTCTGAGATGAGCCATACTTTAATGGCTGTCCCAACTCAATCAAGTATCATCATGAGATACAATTTATTAAGTTTAGTACATAGAGCTATATTCCGATATCTCGACTTACTGACAACTAAAAGAAGTGTAAGCAGTGCTTGCTGCAATCAATATATCTTTCTTAATAGATAATATACTGTACATCTAAATCTGCTACAGTGCGAATAAGTGCTTTCAGTATGAGTAATGTGTATTTCAAATTTATAACCTTCAATTTTTTGTGTTTTTATAAAGTGAAAAATGTCAATGTTTTTAGCTAATATATCAGCTATGGTATTTGTTTACTTTCAAGAACAGGTAATTTCTTTGTAAGTATGCCTTCATTAATTTTTGACAGTCGTTAAATAAGAACGAGAACAAGTACCTTGTTATGGTTCATATTGATGCGAATAAACGCAGCATTAATTAAATTTTAAAGACATTAAGAAACATTTATTGTAATTGTTAATGATGTACGTTTAACATTCCCATGCAAAATTATAACCATTTATTTTTCAATTTCTTAATATTTTAAATTATAAAGAGGGTTTTTAAATCAATAATAATGTCATTTATTTATTGAATTTCTTCATACAAAATTACAAATGATAATGACATTGAGAAGCATGCTCTATTGTTGTTATTGTTCAGCACACTCTTGATCCATGCGGGTCACGTGACCGTGTAAACCATGCATTGGCTGACGAGCAATGTTAAGGGCAACGTCTGGTCTCACCTTCCACGGCTACCGAAGGAGCGGTGGCGGGAAAACGACCGTCAACAAAGCCAGGAGGCAAAGCCCCCAAATCTGGTGGACATCGGGTCGGAGAAGGTCTAGACGATGGCATTTGAGCTGCCGTAAAACGTGTGACATTTCTTGTAGATCTTGGATCCCATAGGAATACGTAGTATAGAGATAGCATTATAGCTGCTAATGATACAGATAGAACGTAAGCTAAAACTGTAAGAACTCTCACTACTTTCTTATGATGCTTACTTTCGTACATTCTTTCTTTAGATTCTTCGCCTGCTAGCTTGACATCGTTGTGTGCAGGTGCGGGAGCCTCTCCCGCCATCGCAGCCTTCTCCCCTCCGCCTCCACCACCAGTGCCACCACCACTTCCTCCGTTGTTCATCTTGTTCTGGGTGCGATGGACTACAGATTGGGTGAAACCCGCCACTGCACCCAGTGCACCAACTTGATGCACCAGTTTAGTTTCGAGCTCACAGCTGCACCCGTTTTTACTTTTTTCTTGCCCTTTTTTTTTTAACTAAACCGGACGAATGTTGCGCGCGCAACTATAAGATTCAAAGTCGATATATTGGTAAAAGCAGCACCAAGCGACCAAGCGCGCGCCCTAGCAGTAATGCTATCGTACCCTACAGAAAACAGTAGACTCATCCCTACACGTAAACTAAACTGGAGAAAACACTCTTGTGACGTCACGTGGAGTAAATATCTCCATATGACGTCAGTGGTGTGTAAATACCCTTTGCAACAATAGCGAGATTGCATGTAATGTAAGCTATATGGCATAGTTCAAAATGATGACTTCATATCAACTTGCTATTTTATGCATAAAGAGTGGAATGCATATTATTATATATTATATAAATTATATAATATAATAATATATATTTACTTTCGGTTATACAGAAGAATGGAAAAACTTTAACTTAAGTTTTGATGTACCTGGCCATGGCAATAACCCATGTTTGACAATCTATATGTTATGTTTTGCATGGTAATTCAAAACTCAAATTTGAGTGAAACAAAAAGAACATATATGCAGTTGGAAGATATGTATAAAAAAATTAAAATTAAAAAAAAAAATGTAATACAATATACCTAAGAAATTTATTATTATTGACTCTAAATGACGTTGCCATTCACACTGCGCAGAAAAACGTAACTTCAAGGCACGTATTATCACCATTGGAAGATGATCATGATCGAGAAATATTTTTAGATTTATTTTTATTATTTTTATTATTTTTTTTTTTACTGCCTGATAGAGCCGGACGTCTTGTAAAATAATCTGTGGTAATTGTTAGTCATAATTATTCGTATAAACGAGTGCACACATGTAAAAACAAACAAATAACATAATTTCATTATGCTTACAGGTGCTGTCGATCCAATTAATTTTTTCTCTGAATTTTATAATTTTTATTGACGCAGACCTTTCATTGTATATATTATAATAATATTCTGAAATGTAATTATATTTAAATTATAATTTATAAGCCAATCATAACTATAAAAGAATAATTAAAAGTCTCAGAAATATTATAAGGTTATATAGTTCTAATTAAGTAATTATAATTACGTAAGCTCTTAAAACCTTGTATAATATTATTAAATTTGCATTTTAATAAACTACTGACTGATGTAATTTGATTTAAAAATATGTAATACAATTATGTCGAATGTATTATAGTATAATATTGGAGCAGTAAGTAATTTAATTTAAAAAATTAATACTTCTATACTACATAATATAGCGCAATTACGGACAAGCATAATAGGTGACACAAATTGAAGGTGACATATCAATTTCTTACAAGGCTCTAAGGTGAACTTAATTTTGTTAAGCAAAGATTAGGAATGAGGTGGACAGCTTTCTTTAAACCCCAGCTAGAAGCCTTAAAAGTTAAAAATATAACATATATAATGAATACACCTTATTATTACGTATGTATGCAAATGTGAAAATTTTACTATTTTATTTATTTATTTATTTATTTGTTTGTTTGTTTGTTTGTTTGTTTGTTTGTTTGTTTGTTTGTTTGTTTGTTTGTTTGTTTGATTGATTGTTTGTTTGTTTGTTTGTTTGTTTGTTTGTTTGTTTGTTTGTTTGTTTGTTTGTTTGTTTGTTTGTTTGTTTGTTTGTTTGTTTGTTTGTTTGTTTGTTTGTTTATTTATTTATTTATTTATTTTTGTATATAGTTCAGTGAGTTTTCGTACTTCACCCCGAGTTCGGCCTGTGATGTCCTTCGTTACAAGCTGTCACTAAATCTATTAATGTAAAATTAGATGTCCTCGTTGCGAGTTGAGTTTTTTGTGTACAAAAAGTCATCTGTTTTATTATGCTATGATTTTATACCATCGACTGAGGGCATTACAAACACGATGAAAACCATATTGAATGTGACGGGCAGTGTGGCGTATCTCACACAAGGTTGATGCTCATTGCCTCACTTGTAATAGTGCCCTCGTTGCCTTCTGGTCTTAATGCAACAATTAAGGTTGACTGGCAATGCACCGAGGAAGCCTCAGAGTGATATCTTTCGAGTTGCGCAATTCACAAATAACGTATAGCAACTACGTTCAGGTGACCTACATTACTCAAAAATATTATTATGTGAATTAATGCACATTGCTGAAATTATACGCTAAAAATTAACTGTATCTATACAATTTTAAGTAAAAAACAAAATTATTGTCACAGAAATGTTAACGATTATAATATATTCTGAAAAAATGAATTGAATTTTCATATCACAATATTAAATTTCGTAATCAATGTCTTTTCAATAATTATTTAGGAGCTGGTTAATTGCAGTGCTGCATGTGTTACCAATTTTGTATTTAAGATAAAATTAAAAGTTTATGACGCTAGATACTGGTATAAATTTTTATTTTTTCATAGAAATTTTGTTGCATGGTTTCATTGAATGCATTTCGAAACCAACAACTCTTATACGAAACAAAAAAAGTGCATTTTCAAATACTTCCAATTTTTATAGTTTGTAAATTATTAAAACATACTACCAATCATTGAAGTAAACTATTTTTAGATAAAAACAATAAAGCTTAAAATATAAGAAATATCTACTGTCAGAGTAAAAAATATCATCAGCTTATGGTATAGTAAAACTCTTAGATATTTTTGACCTTCCTTTTATGAAACCCAACTTATGGAAGTTATATTTTTATTATAGAGTTTTTGCTATATGTTTGTTTACCAAACTTTTTCAGACGTCGATCAAAGTTCGTACTTTGTATCGCAGATCAAATTTCTAAAACTGTAAGCCTCTTATTTTTTTATCTTTCAAGCTTAATGTTTATCAATCACGAACACAAGGAGAAATATAAAATATTGTTTCACCTGGTAAACGATATCCAATGCAAGATGATGAAGATCACATAACTCGTAAGTTTCATCCCATGTTTTGATCTTTGATGTCAGTGTATGTCATGTGTAAAAGTACTCGCATGTATTGTATATACAAAAGCTGGGTCACTGCAAAGTAATTTTACTAAACTGAATAATATAAAAAAATTAAGCAATGCTATATAAAAAAAAGTAGGAGCTAGGAGTAGGAATACTGTGTATGAAATAAATATAAAAAATCTATATATAACATTCTGGAGTAGCTGCAGCGTATTATATATATATAATAAATTATAAACTAATAAATTATACTTCATGTATAATATATATATTATACAGTATATATTAACTGTCAAATATAGGGTCATATATTTACTTTTAGAAAATTTAAAAGTAATCTTCATAATATGGGTCTATTAAATATTAAAATCCAAAATTTTAAATTCAAAGTAAAGAGATCATTATAAATAAATTTAAAAACTTTTAAAAAGCAATAACACGATATAATGGCCAAGACATTCTACAATGTTTTGTAATGACCTATATCATTCGTTTTGTTTTCTAGCACTATAAATGCCCACTTAATTATTATATCATCAAATTTTATTTCTTAAAGAAAACATAAACTGCGACTTGGTATAGTAAACAATACAGTACCTTTATATATCCTAGTAGAAAAAGTAGAAATTGCGATGATTATAGTCGTTTTTGCGACGGTATTTTGGGGTCCCAGAGGAAGATGTAATAGAGTGATAGAAGGACCGCGCCCATCGACACTGAGGAGAGGTAGGCCATCACGGTGAGGATTCTGATGATCTTGGACTCGGACTCGGCCTCCGCCTTGTCGTCGTTGTGATCCACAGCTGCGTCCGTCATGCTGAGCTTCTGGCTGAGCGAAGCAAACTGTCGCGTCCCTCGGTAAAACCGAGCCCTCAAGAGTCCCCTGAACAACACCTGCGGGGCTTCGCAGAGGCGGAGACTTAACTCCCACCACGACCTCAGAATAACGTCCTCGGAGGATGGTAATATCATTTTCAAAGTGTGTTTTAAGTAGGTAAATAGCTGTGCGAGGGTTCTGGTAGCCTGGGATATAGTATAGTGGTGAGGTGACAGTTCATAGTATAAGGGGATTCTGTTAAAAATTAGGGTAATTGTGTACTCAAACAGCTTTAAAAAAAAGTTCTGAGTAATTGAATAATGTAATTCAAACCTACCTCAACATGTAATTTTGAAATTTTTAAAATGTGTTTCAACTTTCAACTTTACACAGTTTTTATGATATGTGTATCATTTTAATATATTTTATTTTCGACACTTCAATTTTACTATTTGTATCGTTTCATGTTTCATTTAGTCACCCATAATGCTTTTCCCATAGTTTTTAAGAGTCCTAGGAAAGTTTAATTGTTCAATAAATCACATCCACAATCAAAAAATAATTTCAAGTTATACCGTGTAATATAAACACTTATTAATTTACTCTATCATCAATGTGAATAATTATCTCTGTTTTACTATCATTATTCAGGTAGTTTTCATTTGATTAGAATAATTTTGATATCTCTCAAGAAAAAACATAAATTACGGAAAAAAATAGAAAATTATTTAGTACATAGCTTTCAGGATCGCCATATTATTTGTTATTTTTTTGTTCTTCAATAAAATTGTTTTTGATTGAGAATAAAAGGAATAAGCTATCGCACTTTGTATTATGCGGTGCATGAAACTGCATGCAATGCAACGTCACAAGCAATTTTTTTTTTTTTTTTTTTTTTTTTTTTTTTTACAAGGATACACCCCTAAGAGCTTACAGCTCGCGGCGGGGTACTGGGTAGGGATAAGGTAGGGAACGGATAGTGGCCACGGCCTGCATGCTTACGCGTCCCAGCATTCGCTGAGGTGAGACTGAGGGAACCGTGGAAAACCTCAGTCAGGACGGACACCTCTACTTTTTCTCAATGGACCAAAGCGATGTCCAAAGCCTGGGGAACCACACACAAGTGCATTACTGCACTGGGTGGAAAGCGAGACGAATTTACCCCAGGGAGGGAGCAGCGTATTTTTTACTTGAAACGGTCACCCATCCAAGTACTAACCACGCTCGACGTAGCCTGACTTCGGTGATCTAACGAGAACCGGTCAATGCACTGCGCCACGCTCGACCTCTATTTTATTTTCTCATTTTTTCTTGCTCAGTACTTGCAACCTCAAGGTGAGTGCTTTACTTCTAGAGACTTACTTTTAGAAAAAAAAAAGTAGAATGTTAATTGCCAGGTGTTGCTTTCATAAAACTCCCATCAAATATAAAATCTATATACTGTTTAGATGTGCTAAAGATAGAACAGAAACTAATACTAAAATAAATATTATATATGCTTTAATTTTATTCAATGAAGAGTCATTCTGACCTTTAACGTGTATTATTTATTGAATTATGTATAATTATATTCATACAGTATAATTGAATTGATTGTCACGCGTACATAATAAACAAGCTTGCATGCAACAAGCTAAAAGTTGTAAGAACATTGTCTATTATTTTTCAAATATGCACGTACACCTCTGCACACCACCTCATCTAATGAAAACACCTGAGAGGTGATTTTCTTACTCTCATCCGTCCAGTATTTCATACTTCAAGCCACAATACAGGACGCATGTACGAAGCCATATTAACTTTTCATGCATAATATGAAATTCGTGATGTTGTCTAGTCATAGCGTGAGCGAATTTTGGCGGAAATAATTTCCATGTACATTGTAAATGCAGTGAAAGAGCAGTCGGTCGGGCCAGTGAAGCCCGGGGTATAGTCCAGCAGCAGACTCGTGTACGGCTTCATCAGCTGACAATCGCATTAGGACAGCGACACGAGCGAAGGACGCTGCAGAAAATGTCGACGTGATTGACACCGGTAATCATGTAGCACAACACTGATGGTTAATCCAAACAGATGGTCAATAGTATGTGACGATGATATATTACTTTTTGTATATTATATGATAAAATATATAATAAATCAACTGTAGAATCATAATTCTTATTTATTTTTATCTGCAGTTTTACTCAATAATTTTTTAATACCAAAAGACGTCAAGAGCAAAGTGAATTATATTTACTAGTAATTAAATAAGTCGAGCATGCATGGTTGAAGTGCTTTGTAACTATTATTACATCATCGAGTAAAGAATCGTTGAGCATCTAATAGAGAGTACTTGGATGGGCGACCGTTTCTATGAAAAATCACGTTGCTCTCTTCTATCTCGTTCTTCACTCACAATAGTCACAATCAGAGCAATGTGTTAAATTCCCCTCATTTTGGATATCATGCACTTACAATGTTAGGTTCATTAGTAAAGGTATAATAAAGGAATCCTTCCTAAGATAAATAATTTCCACGGTTCCCTTTGTCACACATCAACGAATGCTGAACGCGAATAGGTTGCTGTCCATGCAATCCCTTAATTATTATCTGTATTCAATCTCCTCCTCGAGCTTCCAGCTGATTGAAATAAACTCAGCACTAAAATAAACATTTAAAAATTTCTGCTATTTTTAGCTAGGTCTGTACTTTTTCTAGACCCTTAAAATTTTAATATATAATTTTTTATTTTTTTTTTCTGGCATAGAATGTCAATGAAGGTGTTAAATGTTTGATATATTTTTATAATACGACTTTAAGCTATCGCACATCAGAAAAATTTAATTTAATTAATAATATTATTTGAATAAAAATTATACTTACAATGGACAACCTTCATGGCTTTTTTTATTGCATATTTGGATAAAGGATTTTGAGTTATGTATTGTCAATATTTTTTCAGATTTTTTTGTACCTTTTATTGAAAACCTTTAAAATCATGCTGCAAAACGCTGTGGTGTCATAGTTATAGTTTAACACGCAAGCATTAGGGATAGACAGTGCATGAATATGACATCACATTCCCCTCGATTTTGAGGCTGCATTAGAGGGTTTTAAAAAAAAAATAACTGACAAAATTTGACAACCCATAACTCGAGGAGCTCTCTATCCAAGCAAGCAATCAATTTTTTTCATGAAGGTTGTCCATTGTTAGTTACATAATAATTCCTAAAATGATTTGGGCTCATTAGGTATGTACACATTGTACTATGACGAATAATATAAATATAATGTTCATGTATTGACCTCATGATGGATTTACTGTCTAACAAGATTTAGGAAGGTTTAACTGTTATATGTCCAAACTTAATAAAGTCCGATACTTTTATTGAGTTAGTCTAGTACACCAGTTGCTATCTTTTGTTGTTTTGTTTTTCTTCTCTCTGTAACAATACTACAACACAACCTGTTTTTTTTTTTATTTTATAAAAATTATTGATGCCACTACAAGTTGGCTCAAAATAAAATTACTTATTATTACTTCAATATATTTAAATATTTAACATTGATTGATAAATATGATAATTCTCAGCTTCATAAGATATTCCATATAAATAAAAAAGCTGCGTCGAAGTTCGCATCACTCCTCGCGCAGTTAATATACATCTCGGAACAACATGAACGTTATCTGATCTGCAGGAGCTGTGACAGCAAAGATTTGCAATTTTTGGAAAAGTGAAGAGCAACAAGTGTAAAAAAATTTAAGTTCATCACGCCTTCGTATACTGTGTAACAATATGCCTTCGTGATTTCCTGAGGTGTTTACATCAGTCAAAGAAGAGTCGAGACGGAAGAGTCAATAAACCGCTTAATTACACTGCATGAAAATGTGTGAAAGTAGTGAGAAAATAATTAATACTTGAGTTAAATATTGAGTTTATAGCACTTACGGCGGAATAATTTAATTAAATTAATTTTTCTTTAATTTATTTTAAGATTATATAAATCTAATGAAAAAATACAAATTGATATGCTAATATGAATGTAAATCGTCGCTCAATATATAAGTTGGAGTGGACCATTATTATTGTGGTTTTGATAAATATAAATTTAATAGCTATAAATGCAGTATGATAATTATTTAGTCTTCAAGTACATTTAATTTGTAATCTAAATCTTTGATTGCCACAACTTCGGACACCTTTATATTATGAGGTGTTTAATGATACTACTGTATATAATAAACATAATAAAAAAACAACTAAAACAAACATTGCATTATACATATTTTTTTCAAATGATAGTTATACTGTAAACATCTCCCTCTATATACGTAATAAATATTATATATTGAAACTTGTGAATAAGCTTAGTTAAAGTTTTTTATTTTTGAAAAAATATTGTGTTATAGGAAAGTCATTTTAACGAGGTGACGTCACGTGGTGCTGCCCCTTTGTTGGAGTCTCCGCCTCCATCCTCACACGGACGGTGAGCGATGGAGAGTGCGTGCTGCTAACTGACCTCCTGGCTACCGTGAAGTAGCACCCACCAAACAGACCCAATAATGACTGCATGAAAAGTACATTAATAATCTCTGGGGTAAGTATATGATGAGGGTGTTTTTAATTATCTCTGCGTGTATGACAAAAAATATATTCACAATTAAAATTTTTTTTTTATAAGCACATTTTATTGTTTATATTTTTTTAGAAATTATTTTTATAATGTTAAAATGGTTTTCACGTATGTGGCAAATAAAAACTGCATTTTAATTTAATTAAAATTATCGCATAACTTTATTTACTAGCGTTGATTTTTATGAATGATTTATTTTTATCAATATCCTGTATGTACTGCATGTATTGCTGTATATGCATAGAAATATTCTACAAAATATTATACTCGTAACATTAATTTTATGTTGCAGAATTCATATTAAATTAAGCGAGACTTACAAAATTTGTTAACTCAAAAATATAAATATTTCAGCAATGCACATAAAATTTTATGAAAATTGAGAAAAATTATGACACCAATCTCACTAATCGATTTAATTAACACGTTTGAATTATTAACTCTAATATATTCCAACTAACTCTGTCCGTGGTCTCCATTACACCGCACAAGATGCAGAAGGTATTTATATATTGTATTGTATAGTGAATTGAATATTGAATAGTTATAAAATCCCTGACACCATTTCTTCTGTATATCGTCGCTGTACAGATGAAAGTAGAACAACTTTCGAGAACTAAATTTGTCCTACCCCATTCGGATTGAAGTCCATAACGAAATACAGTCGTGATGACGTCACGAGGGAACATTGATTGATCATGAAACGATGGTAAATGTTTACTTAAAATATAAAAAGAGTTGGAATATTGAATTAATATCTTCTGTAGTGACGTTTTGGATGCTAGATGACACCTTTCCCTCCTTTTTATTAATTTCTATTCCTACTCGCAGTGGATGTGTAAGGAAGAAGAACGGTGCGGGGTTCTGTCCACGAATTAATTTTAAGAACAAATGAAATAAATCTCAAAAGATATAAAGTACTTGTACTCCACAATAAGTAACATAAAATAATTAATAAATTTGAAATTGATTTAAATTAATACGTTTAAATTCTGAGTTTATAAAGTTTTAAGTTATCTTTATCTTTTATAAATAATAAAACACTATAACGCAACAACATAAAGACCTGACATTATTGATTGTTTTCTGACATATTTGATCAAGCTATTGTTGAATATTACGATTTATTACAATAACTATGCACTATGTATTTTCAATTACTATAACCCAATACATTATAGGACGAATAGTTTAACTTCAGTGTCGTTCAAAATACACGCTTGGATTCAGAGTGAGAGATCCGCATGCACCTCCCCCCACCCCCCTTCATCACTACAATTTCAGATCTTGCATTAATCTTGAATATATTATAGATTTTTCAGACATATAACTTTTCACTCGCTGTATATTTTTTTTATCTTGAAGATTACCTCAAGATGTACGTGTGTACCAACTTTTTACACCCCAAAAAATCCCTGACAGCAATATTATTCAAAGATACCTATATATATACTATATGATTTACTGAAAATTTATGTATATAGACCGTGTCTTCTGTACCTTTTACATGCAACTTTTATAAAGCTGATTGTTCTGTAAAGGAAATCGATAAAAGCGTTAGTTTTTTTTATATTATACTCTTAACTTTTCTGCAAGATCGAGCGGCAAAATAATTGGATATACATTATAAAACAGCCATGAGTAATAGGCTTATTTGAAAGGAAAAAATAAAGCTCCACATTGTTGTATATTTATAGTCTTCATGCTTGCTTCTTACAGTACAAAATTATATAAAATTATCTACCTAACTATATTTAAAGATCTGTTGAAAACTTCTTCATATATTATACCATATATATTATAATATATATATTGTCCTTGGCTGCTAGTTAAATCAATATTCATAAAAAAAAAGGCAAAAAACGACAAAAGTATTATATATAAAAAGAAATCCATCGATATTGTACAGTTAATTTTATTCAATAATTCAAACTCTGCAGTGATGGAAGACACAACCGAAGCCTTCAAAATGTCAAAATTTTGGACCATTAAAGAAAGACCTTTTGGTTCAGAGCTTCCAGAGTCCTCACCCAGAAAGCGGGTGTCGTTTAAGTCTCCAACACCAGAGGCACACTTGAGGTCCAAAAAGACACGTGGAGACGCCCAGTGGCCGTACCTGCACGAGATGGCGGGGTGCGAGGCGCGGCGGTCCCGGCACGTGCACCGTCCGTCCCCGCCCTCCAGCCCACTCGAGCCTCCGGCGTGGCGCTGCCTCAGCGACGTGTCGGTGTCGGGCGTGGCGGCCATTCTGGACCCGCACTCGCCCCTGCTGCGGCGTCTGCTGTGGGGAGGCGTGTTGGCAGTCTGCTTCGCCCTCATGCTCGCCCAGGTAGGAAAAGTGGTTCCATATGATATTCTGGATTTAAAAAGCAACAGAATCTTTCAAAATACGGTGGACAAATAAGAACACGGTAAAAAATTTGCCAGCAAAATTTTATAGCTGTATTTTATAAAGAACCAATTTAAATTTTAAATTATACAAAACTCAAGTAAACCTACTTTCAAATAATTATTTACCCGTTCAAAAACTGTTTATTAATTTTTATGTTGTACTTAAGGCATACTGTAAGACTGTAACACTATACAATTATACGTTAATATATGAAACAGTAATATGCAGTACAGAGAGAAGTTAAAAGTTCAAGTATTAAATATCTCGTCTTTTGCTATAAGGTAATTATGAAATGAGTACAATATACAATCAAAGTAATTTAAATTAATTTCCAAAAACTTGCTCCAGATTTACCAATTATAGGTCTGTTCGTAAATAAACAATCAGAAATAACCGATAATTATTGATGATCCTTATGTTTTATGTACAGAAGGGTTAATAATAATCGATTATTTTTTATTGGCGCAGATCGTGAACCGCGTGCTGCGTTACCTGGCGGAGCCGGTGAACGTGAACGTGCGCGTGACCCACAATGCGTCGCTTGAGTACCCCGCCATCACGGTATGCAACAAGAACGCCGTGAATCGCTCGGCCGTGCTTGCTCTTCTCACCGACCATGATGTGAGTTGGAGACTTCACTATAAGCACTCATGATATTATAATAACAAACGGGGGGAAATGTTAAATCGTTTCGGCAATGTTTCAAAGCCTTTTATTATAGAGAAAAATTGCAAGGAGTGTAATTGTATAACAACAAGCAAGTCAGCTGCAAGTGTCATTTATCACATTTTAACAAATTATTTCGAATATTATAAATAAAAGCAAGTAAATGTATCTAGCTCCTTGATCGATCTATAGTTACATATTGTGTAATTTCTATAATCTAATATACCCGGAGGAAAAAAAAAATTAAAATATTCGTTTTAGTTATAGGTTGTTTCAGAGGCTACTCTTAATTATCAAAAAGAGTAAACATTATTCATCGTATTGATATGTAGGAGTGGTCCATGGTGCTCCACCGCTCTCTAAAAAATAAAATTTATGAAGAAATAATCAATAAATAATTTATTAATTAATGATAACGAAATTAACGGCCCGTACTAAAGTAACCATTACTGTTAGCCTTTTCTCGGTGTACCTATACAATTCTTTTTATATTTATTTTTTCGTGATAATTGCAGCTTCTGCCGGACAACTCTTCGGACGTGTCCCGACTGGTTGGTGTGGACGGCCTGACACCCACCGTGCTGTGGAGCATGTTGGCTCACAACATCGACACCTTCGTGTATTCGGTAACACTCCATGCACATAGCAATATTATTTAAAGAAGACTATAGCATGTTAAAATAAATTCAAAAGTCTTGATATCAAAATTGGGTGTTATAATTTGTCTCCATTTCATCACAAATCATAATAATTCATAATATTTATTGCTTTTCGATTGTAAATAACAATGTGTTTTATAAAAGCTTGTTTTACACGATACAATTTTGCATAGAATTTTTCCTTACACAGGAAATTTTTTCATCTCCAACAAATGGAGTTTAAGTTTAATTTCTTGTAAGGAATTAAAAATATATGCAATAATTAAAAAAATTTAGTCGTGTACTCGTAATACCGAATTCATAAGCACTCCTCACCTCTGAAAAATTCCCTTTCGCAACCTTCTTAATCATCATTGTGAACATTGTATACTCACAGAGGATGGTGATAACTGATAACAAGGCTGCGAACGGAACATTTCAGAGGCGATGACTCTATATATAAAATTAGTACATGCATATTTCATGGTGTTTAATAATTAATTAATTGCCATCAAACATACAAACACACAAAATGCATTCTAACCATTTTATAAACCAACTACAATGTGAGCATTGCTTTCAGTGTTGGTTTGGACGCGGAGTGAAATGTCAGCAGCGGGGAACCTGGACCATGGTGCACACCGTCTTGGGATCATGCTACACCTTCACTCTCAGTATGTAATTTAAGCATTAAGTCTACATGTATAATGAATGGATATATAAGCTGAAAGTTCTCTCTATTATCAGACGCTGCGACCGTGAAGGACATGGGAGGGTTCCACCAGTTGTTTCTTCGCCTGCAAGAGACGACCCCTATTGTCTCTAATCAAGGGTCCGGGGTTAGGGTCCTGATTCACGAGCGCAGTGAGCCAGCAGTTCTCGCTATGCTCACTAGAGGCGTCAACATCGAGCTCGGCTGCAGCCGTGAGGTCAAACTCGAGCTGCGTAAGGTACGAGGGTGTAATGTCGTCAGCTCGCAAGATTAGTATAAGACTATATTAAAGCTTAAGTCTTGCTTAAAGCTAAATATATATAGAAACAGAAAAATAATTAAATTTTCCTTGCTATCTTTTATGTTATTTCCCAAGCTCTCTGCCGCTTTCTTGAGTCTTTTACTATTATAAATATATATATATATATATATATATATATATATATATATATATATATATATATATATATATATATATATATATATATATATATATATATATATATATATGTTGCATTCAATAATTTCTATTAGGTTAAATTAATTTATTTATTACTCGACTTTGATGTATTTCCATATTTTCATTTATTTAATTTAGTTTTTATAATGCAGCTAGTAATTTTTTTATTTTATCATTATTTTTTTTCTTGCATGTGACTCTTAGTACTCTTACGTTCTCCAAATTAAAATATTTTCTCATTATATTATGTATTATAATATGAAGCAATATCGATGTATTATTCGAATAATACATCTACGATATTTTCATCCACTGCATGTGAAAGAAAATTTGTTTTTTTTTGTGGCGTAATAAATAGCTGTACGTACGTCTAAATAATTACCAACTTTCCAAAGCCAAGCTTTGCTGCATGTAAAGCAAATTTAGCATTCAGAGCTAGTAACATTATCCATATTACATATCCATATTGCTTTAACAACAGTGGATTCAAAGGGAAATGCTTGTAATTTTAAATCACAAGATCGTGTATTAACCTGTTCTGTAGCGCAGGGTTCCATATTATAGGCCCAATATTGTTCCTCTTGTATGTTAATGATCTTCCTGATATTTGTTTTTTACATAAATGTGACCCAACATTGTTTGCTGATGATACCAATATAAAGATTTCTGCACCTACTAACGAGTCCCTTGCTTTAAAAATAAATAATATAATTCCTCACATAGAACAATGGTTCTCAAATAATGGTTTGTCAATGAATAAAATTAAAACAGAAGCTGTAATATTCAAGACTATACAAAACAAGACCACATTTATTGATAAAATTAATATAAATAATACAAATATTGATATAAAAGATCATGTTAAATTTCTTGGATTGTATGTGGATAGTAATTTAAGATGGGTAAATCATATTGATCACTTAAGAAATAAATTAGCTAGCACAATATTTGCATTAAATGAATTAAAAAATGTCTGTGATAAAAATTGTTTAATGACTTTGTACTATGCAAATTTTCATTCACATATGAGATATGGTATAATATTCTGGGGTAATTCTATAGACTCTGAATGTATTTTTATATTGCAAAAAAAAGCAATTTGAACTATATTTAACCTTAAAAGGTTTGAAACTTGTGTTACAAAATTTACAGAAGAGGGAATATTACCCCTACCTTGCCAGTTTATCCTAGAATGTGTATGTTTTGTTAGGAAACAATATGAAGAATATTTTAATGTACCAAAAAATTACAACTATCATACTAGGAACAAAAATTTAACAATAACTCCTTCAATATGCAGGCTCGAACTTTGTAATAAAGGTCCCCTCGCAATGTGTATTAGATTGTATAATAAGCTACCTATATGTATCAAACAAGTTTCAAATTATAGTAATTTTAAAAAATCTGTGAGATTGTTGTTAACTGATTGTTGTTTCTACTATTCTACAGTGTAGACGCTTACTTACAATGTAAATTCTAATAATAATATTTTGTTTTGTCGACGTGTCAAGCCTTCTCATTCAAAGTGCTTGCATTTCTTTTAATGTTTGTATTTGTATGTGTGGAAATTGACGAATAAAAAAATTTGAATTTGAATTTACATGATAATGTATTACTATATTATCCATGAGGCTCAGCGGTTCAGTTTTTAGGTTAAACAATTTGCCTAGCCTCAAAGCGAGATCATGGTCGAGCAAGTTGGTCACATATCAATTGTTTGAGTGTACAATCTGCCGCAGTTCCACATTTTGAACTCCAAGAGGACGCCGTGCCGTAAGGAAGTGTCGTACTCTCAGGCGTGGTGTCAGCTGGCGTGCTTCGAGCGCCTCGTGCTGCAGACCGCACGCTGCAGACTGCCCTTCATGTCAGGTACTTCTCTCAACATCGTGTCATCGTGTGGAAAATAATTTATAACAACATAAATACTGTACATTAATATATTAATTTTTCTGTACAGTGTCATGTCTCTAAAGATAATAGCAATTTCAAAACAAAAAAATGTCAGACGCAGCTCATTTACCTAATTGGCTACTATTTTTTAACGCAACCAATCACTGTAATAAAAGAAGCATGTATGACGTTTTTTGGGTACCTATTTGATGATTTTTTTGGGGTTAGTACGAAATCTAATAAATTTTATTGATTTGACAAGCTGTGTTTTCTTATAAAATTTTCTTAAAAATTTATATTGTTAAAATTCTGTTCTATGAAAGTTGTAATCGACTTAATAGAGTTAGAATAATAACAAGTACTAATACCGCAGTGGAAACAGGTTCGCTGAACGTGAGCGAGTGCGCCACCCCGGCCACCTACGAGGCTGCCAAGCGCGCCTCCAGCTCACTGCTGCACTATGGTGTCTGGACGGCGAACTGCTCGTGTCCGAGACAGTGTCACTGGACCACCTTCCAGATGTACCCGGATACCTCGGGCTTCTATACTGACCAAGTCAAAGTTAGAGTCTACTACTCGGTAAATCAATCAAAACATCTCTATTTATTTATATAGAAGAATAGTAAAATGGTGTCTGTATTTTAGGCCAGGAAGAAGAATTTTAACATTAATTGTAAATTAGTTTATAGTTAAAGTTAAATAAAATAGTATATATAAGTTTTATACATATGATACAATATATTCTATTTTATTGTATACAATTTATAGCATAATACCGGCTAATCATATTGTACACTCCTCGCTTCTGAAAAGTTCCCTTCTGCAGCTTTGTTAATCACCTTGTCCCGTATAAGAATAACACATGACATGGTGATTAACAAGGCTGCAGAAGGGAACTTTTCAGAGACTTGTATGCATTTCAATTCAACTTGAAAACAAATTGTAATTATAATTTAAATTTTAGACGTACATTATATATTATATGGTGCATTTCTGTCTACTCACGACAACTCAAACGTCTCTTTCATTTATAAAGCCCTCGACCATTTTCCATATTCTAACATGCATTATGTTACGTTGTGGTGTGTCCACCCTCTACAGGCGCTGGTGTTCGAACAGATCACGGAGGAGCGCGCCTACCCGCTCATCTCGCTGCTGTGCGACATCGGGGCCACACTGGGTCTGCTGATGGGCGCCTCCGTGCTCACGGTGTGTGAGCTGCTCGAGGTGGCCGCCTCCAGACTGGCCGCGTGCAGACCTTCTGCCGTGCTGCAACGTATGCCCTCGCCGGTCGCAAGGCCTAGGGTCACAGCGTCTTAATCCATCAGCAAAAAATTGAGATTAAAGTTGTGTAATTTTAGCATTAATTTCTTCAAATTATTTTGGTACAAAATATTATTATAAACTTTAAGCACATACTATTTTTTTTTATTTGGAATTTATTTTTAAAATACGATCCTTGCAAGATTTATCACACGTCCAAATTAAAATATTGCAGCAGCTGATTCAATAGAGGTTAGAATTCTAATACTCCGTAATTTGGTATACAAACAGAGAACTAAAATTAGAGTAAGCTCTCTAGTAAAATTTGCTTCACAGGTTGGTCCAGTTCGCATTACAATCCATGCTCTAAAGACCTTAACCTGCCTAACATCTTACTTAATATTCAATAAATATTGCACAAAGGTGGGAAATTTAATTTTTATTTATTCATTTTCTAGTAAAAAAAATATTGAAATGCTGAAATATTACATTTAAGGGACTCAATTTGATTACATGTTTGTTTGTTGTTGTTTTTTTCGCTCCGCAAGTAACGTATAATTTCCAAGAGTTCTAAACTTTTCAACTTCTGTTACGTGCATAGTATTTTTTATTATATGGTACATGCTTGAACTAATTGTTAATAGATTACTGTATTTTGATTATTATAAAACCGTATAATTGTGTAAGCTTTCGCTTTCTTATGTGATATATAATTATGTATTTGCCTCAGAGTTCCTATTTTAAAAACAATAACATAGTGTTAAATTGCAAGTACGATATAATTGATGTACCGTATATCGTAATTGATATACTGATTATAATATTTATAATAATAATAGTAATAATTGTTTATTGGGTTAAAAAAAAATACATAGTTTTGGAGGGAAAAATATTAATAAATAAACATTCAAAACCCAATTGGTGAATGTAAAAGACGAAATTCCATACACAAAATGCGTACATTGCGTACATAAATAACTATTTTAGGAAATCAATGAATTTCCTATAACATTTTAACCTATAATATTTTTCTGTGATGACTTTTTAATCATTTTAGTACATAATTGTTTTAAATTTTATTTTTCTTTAATAATAGTGCGTGTTGTTCTTAACATTCCCATGCAATGCTGTTATTGGGATTACCATGCAAAACATGACTTTAATTGCATTGAACGATCGTGTGTGGTGTGCACTGTACACCTAACTCGCATTATACATACTTACATTAAGGAAATAAAAAAAAATCACAATTTTGTCACCATAACTGGTAATAATTCATCTCCAATATCTCTGTTTATTGTTATATTTATTAGCTTATTACATGTTATTTAGAATTTACTTATACTTTTATTAGAGGTGGTAAATATATTTATACAATAAAAATTAAAATTATACACGGTGCTGATTATCTTAATATTTGCACTTCGGATATGTTGCTGAGGCTAACATTTTAGTACATATTACTTAAATAGATAATACTTAAATAAAAAAAAATATAGTAATATTATTTATAATATATGTAATATATATATATATATATATATATATATATATATATATATATTCCCCCCTGAAGACATATTATTTTAAAATGTGTTAAATGAATATGTTATTCTTTAATACAATAATACCATTCTTTCTAGCAAGTATATAATTATTATCATAATTCTGTAAACAATTAATTATGACCGTAGCGTATATGATGACCAAACAATAATAAATCAGTATATAGACAATTTAATCAAAAGCATTTTACTATACCAATTTTTTTCTAAATCCTATATAGAATTTAAAAAAATATGCATTAGTGTTATTTGATTAACGACTTTAATTATAGCTCGAAGTGCTAGTGCAACAACTTGACTTTACAAGTGTTGCTGATTAATATCGAAGAGAGTTTTAACAATTAAACCTAAAACTTCTCACATGTGGACGTTCTCATTGATTTAGTTTTATATCTTCAGTTTGAAGAGATTTATGATGTAATTTGTAATTTTACTTCTATTGAGCAAATAATTAAAAAAACAAAAACGAAACAGATTGCATGAATTTCGAGAAAGGTCTCAAAATGACATTTTTTTCAATTTCCATTTTATGTTAGTTAGAAACCAGAGAAAAAAAAGAGTATTTCTCTTCTCTGGTTTCAAAATAGTTAATAACACAATATCAATACATTTGTATATAACAATACATTAATACTTTTGTTGTCAACACACAGCATATTTGTCAAGTTGGAAAAGGTCATAAATATTATTTCTAATTGGACTGACGTATATGCGGCACGTACATTATTATATGAGACGTTCAATTTGTTCAATTATGCAGTTTTTAACAATTTTTAAGAAGGTGTCTTACGAATTATCCCGTAAAGGACCGTAAATATAATTATACCCCTATTGGCATAAATTTAATTAATGTAATAAAACAATAATCACATAAAATAATTATTTCTAAGCTATTTTATGAAATTATATAAATTATACATATGATTGCAACAATTAATATTAAATTTTTAAAATTAATTTATATTAATCAATATGTATAACAATATGAAATATGTTCAATGCATAAATAAAATCTTGTATATTTTAATATAGCTGTAACGATATATACGTACCATTTCAAAAGAAAACAGTATTCAAATATGTCATTGAATATAGCAATTGACTTACCGTCCTTCGACAGTGAACAATGATTCGTGAAAGACATAATTCATTTCACCTTTTCTTAATACGAACTTCATGTTTTGTATGTAATTTCTGAATATACGAAATTGATTTCTTTCCTTTACATTTTTGTACCATATGCTCACGTGCAAACAGTGCCATACAAGTGCCTCTCAATATCAAGTTTGTGTTCCTATTATGGCAAGAAAATATTGTTTTCCATAATGAAACCATGGAAACGTCAAACAATGCTCGAGTGTGGAAACATAAACCCATGTTGCAAGACCGGGCATGCTTCTCAATCTAAAAACATACCGCACCCAAAATATTGTAGTATCAGATCTATACTCTTCACTGTTGGTCCTCAATTTACTGTGTTCATTCTAACCATGTTTTGCAATGGTTAAAAAGGGTGCCATTTGTTATTTTTTTAGCTTTAACCCATGATGACGTCATCACTTCACAGGTGATTTCGACTAAAAGTTGAAGCTCCACCCACATTTCCACTTTTGTGATAAACCCATAAAACTGACCTTTTCAGTATCATACCATAATGAAGAATTTGTCCAATCAGTGCGGTAGTGTAACTTAATTTAGTGCTGATTGAAAAAGGAGTTGCTGGCAAAAAGGTTAGTTGCTAATATCTTGCACGTTCTTTAATTATTACTTAATTATGATAATTATACACACATGTTAAAGCATTAATTGTAATGAATAATAACTTAATTTCAACCAATAAATAATATAAAATAATGTAATTCAACTTAAAAAATTATATTCTAAAATTATTAATAATAACTGATTTGCAGTAATTGTAGGTTAATTATTTTGATTATTTCATAATTTCAGAGAAACGTACGTATCAAATTAAATGTTTCATCGAATAAATTTTTGGCTTCTCGGTCACGTTTTTTCTTTAGTATATATATTTTTTTAAATTAACACTGAAGCTGGATGCATAATTTATTTATTGTTGAAAACATAACACCTCTAAATATTTAAAAAAATTAAAATTAATTGAAAGTGTCAAATAGAGACTTCAAGTCAGCTGATTTTGCGGTGTTCCCACCGTCCTACCAACCTTATGTAAAAAATCTTGAAATTGCTTTTTTGGCATTAAAAAAAAATTAGAGGAAAATAATAGGAGATGTTTTCAAATTAATAGCTTTAATATTTTCTGAGAAAAAATTCAAATTTTCTATCACGATGGCTGATGGTGAAAATTTTCCCGCCGGGGAAAACTTGAAGCTTCTATTACAAATTTTACTATAATTTGATTATAATTTTTTGTACTGTTTGTGTTTTATTTCTATATAAAGACTTGCTTATAATTATATAATTGTAGAAACAGAAGCCGATAAAGATATTAGTGATGCTGTGGAATAAGAATGGACATAACTGATAACCATAAAGATTGAATAACATTCAAATTCATGCAATAATTTAAATTAGCAGAGCTCACTATAATATCAGTATGAAAATTGTTGTACTTGATAGAAGAAAATAAAAAATTGAAACATTGTGAAAATAATCACACATCATTGCTATATTTTTTCCTCATTATCTCTTCGGTATACTATGTTTTCAAAATCATACTTGCCCACTGTAAAAAGTTAGGATATTAATTTGAATTTGGTATATTCAGACCCCTGTTTTGCTTCTTTTGAAGTAAGCACTCGAGATGTTGGTATCGACAGCCGGGTGACGTGTTTGATCAGACGCTTGCTATGTAGGGCAGCTCGAGTGTTTACCTCAAGTTGCATGCATCTCATCAATATTATCCAGAGAGGCACGTCTCATCGTGAGCCGTCATGTACTTGCAACATAGTGTGTGTGACTGCGCCTGCCTTTTCCATTAACTTTTCCTGACCTTTTCAATGATTGTACAGTTAAGTAATAAATAAAAAAATGTGTGTACGAGAAAGAAACTATATAAAAGAGACAGCATTCTGTCGTGTTAGATTATTTACATTAATAATAAAATATAAACTGAATTTTATTATTTTATAGATATATTAAACTCCATTACCATTTTTTTTTATCCCATGGCACAAGTTGAATGAATTCCACAAATTGAAAATATAATTATATACGTATTACAATATATTTATATATCACTATTTTTTGCGTTGGTTGTTGGCTATATAACTGTATAAATCTTACTAATTTTTCAGATTTTTTGGACCTTTAATGATAATGTTGTATAATTTCATATTATTATGTTCTTAATGGAATTTAATGAAGTCTTTTATTGTATTATAGCTCGTATTTTAGAAAATGGAGAACGAAATTGAAGATATCGGAGGACTGAGTGCTAACTTTCCAAGGCGGATAATAAGAGAAATGAACGAGAATTCAGCAAATGAAATTTCAACGATTTTAGATAAAATATCCCCTCAACACTCTCCATTAGAGCAAATGGTCCCAGAATCTACAAATTTAGCCTCAGAATTTGATTACAATGAAATAATCCAAGATGATGCATCAGAAAGAATTCGCCGAAGATCTTCTACGTTTCACCGACTGTCCAAATTGTCGAACCCAGCCTCAATTGACTCTTATAATGAGATACGTGAAGATGGCTCATCGACGCCTAACCAGTGGCCGTACCTGCACGAGATGGCGGGGTGGGAGGCGCAGCGGTCTCGGCACGTGCACCGTCCGCCCCCGCTCTCCAGCCCGCTCGAGCCTCCGGCGTGGCGCTGCCTCAGCGACGTGTCGGTGTCGGGCGTGGCGGCCATTCTGGACCCGCACTCGCCGCTGCTGCGGCGTCTGCTGTGGGGAGGCGTGCTGGCAGTCTGCTTCGCCCTCATGCTCGCCCAGGTGGGTTCCTGTAGTGAGTTTAATAATAATTAAACATGGTTGGAAAATATAATTATATTAAATCTGAACTATTTCACTTCGTATTTTTCTATGCTCAAACTCACCTCCTAATTTTTACCATAATTACGCGATTAAGAATCTATTTATTTATATTTTATATTGAACAATAACATGATGTAACAGCTTACATTTATAATTGTCATAAAGTCATGAATGTAGAACACCTTTGCTGTAAGGTGAGACATGGATGAAAAACTATTGCTTGAGAAATATCATAAAAAATATTCCGAAGAGTATTACAAATATAAATTCGCTGGAGAAGAAGAAAGGGTTAATTATTAATTGATAACTTATTGTTTTATAAGTGTATCTTGATGATTTTTATATTACAGTATAGAATTCGATGAACCAAATCTGTAGGCTCGGTGAAGGAATTTTCTTAAGTGAATGTTCCGGCAGATCGTGAACCGCGTGCTGCGCTACTTTGACGAGCCGGTGAACGTGAATGTGCGCGTGACCCACAACGCGACGCTTGAGTACCCCGCCATTACCACGTGTAACAAGAACTCGCTAAATCTCTCGGCCGCGCTTGCTCTTCTCACCGAACATGGCGTAAGTTATTGAAACTATAATGTGCTCTATTATACGTATGTCTCGCTTGAGACGTCAGAATTTCAGTAAATGTCACAGATTGGTTATACAATCGTTGAAAAAAAAATTTTTTTTTTCTAATATCTTTCCTTCTAATCCTCCCATACGTAAAATTAATTAGTTGAATTACCACTAGCTGTCTGTTGATGCAATCACGTGGCGTTTGTAGTTGCTGTCGGACAACTCTCCGGCCACGAACGTGGACGTGTCCCGACTCGTCGGAGTGGACGGTTTTACTCCCACCGTGCTGTGGACCACGTTGGCGCACAGTCTGGACAGCTTCGTGTTTGAGGTATGCCAATGAAAGGTTTATCTTATTAGCCTGAAGTAAAATTCATTTATATAATTTATGGTTTCCAAAACAATAGCAAGGATGAAATCAAAGCACTTTATAAATTAAAGTTTAAGTAATCATGTTAAAACTTTAAACAATAAATGGCGCTAACAATTATTTGTGTCATACACTTTTCAGTGCTGGTTTGGTCGTGGAGGGAAGTGTCACCAACAAGGGAACTGGACCATGGTGCACACCGTGATAGGACCGTGTTACACGTTTATGCTTAGTATGAGTATTATTACAAAGTATATAAACATCTCAAATTAAAATAGAATTAGCTGTCATTCTCAGTAACGGGTATATGTTGCAATAGAGTATTGACCTCAATTTTTTTATTGTAGAAATGGATAGAGGGTGCAAAGTTATGCTACCCTGATTTTTTTCAGATTTTTTGCAGCCCGTGGGAACTATTTTTAAAAAAATTATTGAAAGTTCTTTTTGTGACGTCACGAGATGCTGCTCCTTAAGAAAAAGATAAGACTTGTCACCGCGTGACGTCACAAAAGGGACTTTTCATAATTTTTTAAAAATACTTCCCGGTCTCTAAAAATTCTGAAAAAAATCAGGGTGTCATAACTTTTCACCCTCTATCCATTTCTGCAATAAAAAAAAATGAGGTCAATACTCCATTTTTAATAAGTTTAAGTATTTCTTAAGTTCTTATAGGCTCTAGTTGAAAAACAATATTCCTTGTGGAGTACATCTTTCAGACAAAGAGAACGTCAAGGATGTTGGAGCGTTCCACAACTTGTTCTTGTGGCTCAAAGAGACGACCCCGATCGCTGCAGATGGAGAGTCCGGGGTTCGAATTGTGCTGCACGAGCGCGATGAACCGGCGGTACTCACCGAGCTCACTAGCGGCATCAACATCGAGTTGGGCATCAGCCGCGAGGTCAAGCTCGAGCTGCGTAAGGTGCGTCAGGCTATATAATTATTTGAAATGAAGACTTGTATAGGCACAAAATAACATGTAAATTACGGAATGATAAAGCGTGATGTTTAATTTTTTCCGGTTTCAAAATCAGCACTTGTCTATTGTCCGTAGTTCACCATCCTGAACTCCAAGAGGACTCCGTGTGTTGAGGAAGTGTCGTACTCGCAGGCGTGGTGTCAGCTCGCGTGTTTCGAGCGTCTCGTGCTGCTGGCCGCGCGCTGCAGACTGCCCTTCATGTCAGGTGGAGTATCGTTGTTCTATTAGCACTGACCTTATAGCATTAACAGATCAGCAATGACAAAGATACAATTTAACAAATGTTTATGTTACGTTTACTTCGAGATTAAGATTTTCAAAGCTATATAAAGAACTTTCTGTCTATTTTTATCTCCATGTTTGTCCTATTATACCATAGAAAATGCATTAAAGTAACTATATTTTTAAATGTCCAGTACATGCAGGCGTGCTGAACATGAGCGAGTGTGCCACCCCGGATGCCTACAACGCTGCTATGCGCGCCTCCAGCTCACTGCTGACCTCTGGTGTCTGGACGGCGAACTGTCCGTGTCCGAGACAGTGCCACCAGACCACCTTCCACATGTACCCTGAGACATCAGGGTTCTATGATAACGAAGTCAAGACAAGAGTATTCTATTCGGTAACATTAAAATATTTCATTTCCAGTGATTTATATTATAAGAATGACGATTAAAAAAAAATACACAAAGATTTAATCCTGTTTATTCAGTTCATCAAAAAATACAAAAAATAGCATATATTATGTATAAAACAATTTTAGTCATTTACCGTCATAAAACAACAAAATAAAAACACACAAAACAACAACAAAAACATAAAAATATACACTAATTACTAATAACTAGTATTAGCCATATAGCACAATAGCACAATACTTTCCCTGTAAATTTTTTTGACACTATATAAATAAATAAATAAATAAATAAATAAATAAATAAATAAATAAATAAATAAAACAAATTTTCCATTAGATATTTAACTTATGAGGTTTTATGTGAAAATTTTCGCTTTGACGTTGACGTGTCCCATAATTATTTTAATATTTCGATCTCTCATGGGCAAAATAAAATAATATAGAACATACATATGATTCAAAATTGTAAAATAAAAACACATGGGGCAAATGAAAAGAATATAATATTGACAGTGAGATGAGATGGACAGTAAGATGAATTCGTTCATCCAATTATATTTTTTTTAACTTTTTTATCTACTTATTTAAAATAATTTACATTCGATGTATTATACTGTGCACACTTACATATTATATACATTTAAAATTAATTTTTATTTATTTATTTTTTATTTTGGAACTTCTTTTTGGTTGTACAAGACAAACATATGTTCAAGTCAAAATTGGACAAAACACAAAACATATGTATAAATACTTAAAATTTAAACATATTTACAAAAGTTATATAATACTATCAAACATAATCACTGACAATAATAATAAAAACAAAATACAAGTCAAAGTCACCATAAACACTGATAAATTTTAGTTTATGTGGACCCAATAATAAACCAGCATCAATTTTTGACTTTTGATTCATGCTGCATGATTATGCAACCTTCTTTGTTTGTATGCTGAGCAAGTTGCCTAACCTCACGGCGACATAGAACTAAAACCTTTTTTATCTGAATCTAAAACCTTTTTTAATCTACAGGCGCTGGTGTTCGAGCAGATCACGGAGGAGCGCGCCTACCCGCTCATCTCGCTGCTGTGCGACATCGGGGCCACGCTGGGTCTGCTGATGGGCGCCTCCGTGCTCACGGTGTGTGAGCTGCTCGAGGTGGCCGCCTCCAGACTGGCCGCGTGCAGACCTTCTGCCGTGCTGCAACGTATGCCCTCGCCGGTCGCCAGGCCTAGGGTCACAGCGTCTTAATCCATCAGCAAGGGCTATCATCTTGAACTATTAGAACTAAATGTCAGTGTTTTTGGAAGGAAAACGTATAATGAGAAAACTTTAAAAAGCTAAAAGTATATTTTAAGAAATCATCAAAGAAAAACATTATATTTACGACATTATTGAACTATTGAAAAACATTGCTTTATGTTCTATTATAAAATATACTGTATATACAGTGTATATATATATATATATATATATATATACATACACAGTATATACAGAATATAATTAAACGCTAACAAATAGGTATAGCATATCAAACAACTAAATGTATTAAATGTGTCAGTATGTAGTATCAGAATTTCTGCTGTGTAGTTGAACAGTTGATTTTTTTTTTATTTGCACTTTATGACTGCATATCAGTTGGTATATGTATACAAAATATATGTAGGGAAATCAAAGGAAGTTAATGAAAACAAAAAGATAGCAAAATATTATTTTTTAACTATCAAATTTCTTAAAAAAATAATGACTATTAAATTATGCATATATAGGCTCTCATTTCAAATGTCATTATTTTATCACTATTTTAGTTTTGTCACTTGTTTTCGTCGTTGAGTTGCATATAATTATATAATAAATGTATATAAATTATGTAATATATAATCAAAATTCAAGGACAATACGGTTCAAAGTTTATTAATTTTGCTACTGATTTAAATTCATTTAAAAAAAAAATCGTTTAAAAAGCAAAATGTAAAATGAAGTAAAAATTATTATAAACTTCTTGCACTATTCTGTACTTTTTTGATATATATTATTTATAATTATTACATTTCTGGCCTGTTACATAGTTAATGTATCTATTTTTGAGGAATATAATAATTATATAAATAAAAATCAATGTTAGATACTAGAATACAATATTTAATTATTTATATAATTCCTCTTCATGTAAAAAACAATTATATCTATTGATCACTATCCTTATTACCATACCAGTCCTTTTTAATTAAATCGGCTGCTTTTTCTGCGATCATTAAGACAGGTGCCATTGTATTCCCACTCACAATATTTGGCATAATAGACGCGTCCACTACTCTCAAACCTACAATTCCATGGACTCTAAGCTCAGAGTCCACCACTGCCATGGGGTCACTGATCGGGCCCATCTTACACGTACCAACATGATGGTACATGGTGGTAGCCGTGAATCGAATTACGCACTTCCAATAATCAGCGGAACTCATATCAAATTCCTCACATCCAGGTAATGGAACCTCCCTAATCTTAACATCAAATTCTTGCAAAGACTTTGATTTGGTCATATTGACTGCCCATAATGCACCTTCTGCTAATATTTCAATGTCAGATGGATCGGAATTAAAATGTGCATTTATTTTTGGTTGTGAGAATGGATTTGAATTTCTTAATTCAATTTTACCGACACTTTTTGGTCTTAGTAATGTTGGTATAGAAAAATATACATCTCTGTTTTCATTTATTGCTGGGTAAAATAATGAATTTTTAATATCATCTGTAAAACCTATTGCTTTTGATATGGTATCAATATCATTTCCTTCGTTAGATACTGGTCCGAAGTTGATCATTTGAATGTCAGGAAAACCATCCTCTGCAAATTTAGTTGAAATAAATCCGTTCACACTTAAAACTCCTGTGTTTGCAAGGGGACCGTTTTTGTATTGAAAATAATTATAAGCGGTATCAAGTAAATTACTTTTAGGCTGTGATTTAATGTTAACAATTTGACCAAGTATTGACAAATGGTCTTGTAAGTTTTCTCCCACACCGCTCAAATGATGTACTACAGGTATTTCAAATGAATTTAAATGATTTCGTGGACCAACACCGGACAGCATAAGTAATTGAGGAGAATTTATTGCTCCAGCGGACAAAATAACTTCCTTACGAGCTCGCACGATTTCTACTTTATTGCCACGAAAGTATTCGACTCCAGTTGCTCGACCATTTTCGAAGAGAATTCTAGTAACGTGGGAATTTCTGAAGATGTGGAGATTTTCGCGGTTCTTAGCTGGTCCCAAGAACGCGCGCGCAGCATTGTAACGAGTGCCGTTGTAAGCCGTGACTAGTGCACGATTGAATCCAGTCTGCGACTCTCCGTTTGTGTCTGTGAGAGAGTACCCCGACTCAACAGCCGCTTGCAAGAGTGCCTGAAAAAAAAAAAATTGAAAACACGTCGTCGGTTTTTAAACCTAGATGTTTGGTTTGATCAAAGCCTATAGATATAGTATATACTATATATAGGCTTTGCGTTTGATGATCTGCATGGTTTCATTACTATGTTTTTTTAATAAATTTTATAATAATTAATTAGTTAACTACTATCCAACAGATTCAAAATTGTAATTAGCAAATAGCAAAAAAATATGTATGATCGAAGACCCTTCAATTCAAATATGTATACGTAAGAGCATATTGACCAACCTCCGCTAAAGGCGTCCAACCATCAAACTGCGACACTGGCACTGGTCCTCCGGTACCATGGTACGGTGACGTCATCAGCTCAGGCACCCTCACGTCCTGAGACTTCTTGAAGTACGGGAGGACGCTGTCGTAGTCCCAGCCAGGGTTGCCAAGTGCCGCCCAGCCATCGTAGTCCCGCCGATTACCTCGCACGTACATCATGGCATTGATGGCGCTCGAGCCCCCCAGGGCCTTGCCTCGGGGCCAAGAGGACCTGAGAGACACATGATGATGCTCGTTAATTTAAATAAATCATGCACAGTAAAAAATATACAATTTCTTGAAATTAAAGTCTACATAAAAAAACAAACAAAACATGAAGTTGTTAAAAAGCTGCTAAAAGTTTATAATTACACACTTTAGTGTACCCCACTATGAGATGGCTAGTGCCATTAAAGTATCGATGAAAAATTGTAGAAAAAAAAAAAGAAACAAACTAAAAATAGACTTCATAGACAAGAAAACAAATACAATAAAGCTCCTTATTTTTTTCCCAATATTCTGACCTTCGATCTCTGAGTCCCAAGAAGGCATTATCTTGCGGCTCTGTTCGATACTGCCAGTCCATCTCTGTCCTCTGTCAACAAATATGACTCATATGTGCATCACATAAAAATATTCATGTATTATACTGGGTATATACACGGGGAAAACATCCAAGTCCTATACAATTAAAGAACGGCTAAATTTTGACTTCATGAAAATTATTGATGCGGTAATTTATTATTTATTTGTGAATTGTTTCATCATTGCAATACGTTGGCCGGCTCATTTATAATAAGAGCACTTATTAAACTGAAGAACTTCTATATAGATTATTTTACACTTTTTATAGTCATTATATATAATTATGGTTTATGAATTGCATTTTGGTATGTATCTTCAATATCTTGGTATTGTAGCTTAATTGCCTTTGCTATAATGATTATTAACAAAAATTACAACTCAACATCACTGTAAGTTTAAAAAATATACTAATTAAAAATAATTTTGAGTTTACCTGTAGAGCGAGAAAGGCAGCTGGTACGTCCGAGTCAGCCGGGGGGTCGGTCCCCGCCTCCAGCAAGGCCACGGAGGCAGTGCGGGGGCCCTCACTGAGGCGAGCAGCTAGTACGGAACCGGCGGTGCCACCCCCGACAATTACAAAGTCAAATACGTCCGTATTTGTAGATCTAAAAAGCAATATTGTTGAACAGTTTGACTTAATCGTATTCGATTAAATTGTGTGAGTAGCTGTAGTTTTACTAATTCTGGTCCATTCTGGAATTGTTTCACAGGGAGGGTTTTGAATCTATCTCTTACAAACTTGAAAAAAAAAAAAAAAAAAAAAAAGTTGAACAGACCGATAGACAAATTCCTCAATTTTCACGCACTGATTTTGACTAAGACTGATGTATACTAAATACGTAATAGACTAATAGTAATTTTAATTATTGGTATCCCGGTGACTTATTCATATACACACCTCGTGTCTTGGGGGTAAATGCTGGAGTCTCCGAGCTGGCAAACCCCTTGCAGCAGCGAGCCGAGCAGCCCTGCCAGCATGACGCCCACCACACCCCCTTGTGGAGCGACCCCGCTTTCGCACGTTGCGTTCATCACAAACCTGTTCACATTAATTATATAATTTTATTGCTAAAAGACTTTGGCAGGATACAAAATTAAATTTGATTTTTTTTTGTATTTTAATATAAAGTTGTAGGAAAATTAATTTAGTGTATTCTTAATTATTCATTAATTATGCTAATGGTGAATTACAATGATGCTATAGAGCTGCAAAGGTGGTTGAAATTTTTTTTTGAAAGTTGCTGAAAAATTATAATTTACATAATTATTGTTAAATGTTTAAAAAAAATAAGATGATTGCATAATACAGTGGGAATCTCTTACAAATTTATTTGTTGAACAGGTGTGTGTGAATAATTAAGTTAATTATTATTTCTTATAAAATTTATTTATTTATTATTTCACCTAAAATACATAGATACATAATACTATGATAATACAGTTATCTATACGTATAAAATATATAGTATACACATAAATTTTCAGTTAATTTTCATACGATTTTAATTGATTTACTGTAATATTTGATAAATTATCGTCATATATTATATCTATATAAAAAGACGACCATGGGACGACTGGTATAGAATAGCTTCACATGAGTATATTTTTATTTTTACTTAAAACTCCTTAATCAATATTAAACTTTAACATAATTTTATTATGTTACATATTGTATTGAATTGATGGTCGATAGAGATGCATGCGAAACTTATTATACCGCTCAACACAATCACAAAAACTCAGCACGTACAATTAAAAGATTATTGTAATTAATTAGAATTAAATTAGAAGACCTCACTGATCGGTCACCAGTGGAGCTCAAACACGTTACTACTATTATCGTTCTTTATTTGCTGAAGTTAATTGTGTATCAAATTATCACCTTGATATTTGCCCTTGGGACGTACTTCACGAGTGACCTCTATAGCTGCTGCAGTGTTGTGGCCAGTTTATAGTTTCATTATGAAATGATGTTATTAATAAAGTTGTAATACTGTATCATTATTAATGCTTATTTCAGCTGTTTTTAGTTTATAGTCTTAATGCTAGATGGCGCTAGCTTACAGAATTTAAATAAAAATATAGTTCGAGTTTTGACTGTTAGAGAGCGCAACAGAGAGAATTTTGTATTGAAAAATGGAATAAACAGCTTCGAATTTAAACTCAAGAATCCGTGAGTTTTTATTTAATCATCCTTATGTTAATACTATTTAATTACATCAAATAGAGACTAAGGATACTTCATCTGGCGACGATGGATGTAGTTTTGTTCCATGCGTGAAGAGAAGTGAGAAAAGTGAACTGAAAAGTGACCCTCACAGACAGTGTGCAGTGGCCACATGTGCTCAGACTGAGTTTTTGAACTTTGACGACCATGCCTCCCAAAAATGAGAAATCTGTGCCTTCTATTGGTGAATTTGACCCAGAAAGAGAAACCCTTAGTGCATACTTCCTCAGACTAGAGTGTATGTTTAAGGTAAATAAGACAAGTGAAGATTTGAAATCAGCGACCTTGATTGCATTGATAGGTAGATCAGCAGTGCAAGTGTTGATAGATAAGGCAGTGCCTGGAAGTCCAATGGACTTAAGCTATTCAGGCTGTAAAAAGCTGTTGAAAGAACATTATGACTCTGTTGTTATACAATCAGTAGAAAGATTTCATTTAACTTCTAGAGAACAAAAAGAAGGTGAAAGTATTGCAGATTTTGCTGCAGCATTGCAGCACTTGTCTATAAAATGTGACCTTTCTACTGATGCATTAAAAACAACATTGGCTGACTCATTCAATAGAAATGTGCGTGACAAGAGGATCCAAACATTTTTAATTCAAGAAAACTTGGACTTTGGTGAGGCTGTTAAGAAAGCTAAAGCCATGGAGGCAGCTTTCAAAATCAGTGATGGACCTAAAGCAGCCAAGCAGAAGTCTCAAGAAGAAGAAGAGAAGAAAACTGGACCAAAAGAAGAGGAAGGTAGTGAAGGAGATGTCCATGCTCTTCAAGCTAGGAACTGGGTACCAAGACCAAGGAAGGAGGAGACTCCATGCTGGAGATGTGGGTATACAGATCACTCCCCAGACAGCTGTGGAGCTCAGAAATACAAGTGCAACCAGTGTCACTCAGTAGGACACCTAGCTAGGATGTGCAAACAAAATGGTATGTATAGGAACAGTAAGTCAGATAAACACAGTAAGTACAGTAAATGTAAATTGCACAAGAAAGACAGAAAAGAGAAAAAAAAAATTCACTGTACTTGTAAGAAATCTGTCTCAAGTAGTTCAGGTTCTGACAGTACCCACATAAAACATTTTTCGCTCTAATGCATTTCTTTTTGTAAAAATATGCATTTCTAACACATTAAAAAGCAGTCTAAATATTTTCAGGCACATTTCTGAACATTTCTATCATAAATTTTGTGACTTTTCACACTTTCCAAGGGTTTTCTGTTCCTTTGTTTACCGTTCTATGATATTTCTGTTCAATTATTATGAAATAAATAAAATAAATTCTTTTTCGTAGAATATATTTGGAATGTGTAAAAGATATTCCTAATGTGTTCTGTTTTATTTAAAGAAGAAAATTCAAGCAGAAAATATTTAGAATTAGGGGAAAAAAATTATGAAGGATACAAAAGTAGGGCCATAAAATATGAAAAATAAAATAGAATATCTTTAGAACTAACATTGTAAGAGCATATTTTTTTAGGTGTACTCTTCTAAATATTTTCAATTATGGATTTATTCAGGAATAACATGGTAGAAATATTTTTGAATGGTACATAAATTATATTTCATTAAAAAAAAAAAAAAAAAAAAAAAAAAGATGCAATTAATCTAAAATTGTTATACAACATAGAAAAATTTCAGATATATAATATATAATTTTGTTTATATCAGCTCATAATTATGTTCTTTTATTTCCATGGCACTAATTGAAAATTGCAATCTACGGTATTGTTGAATATTTAACTGTGTCATGCATGTGTACTAATGTGTACAATAATGTATCAATAAATCAATAAATTTAATATTGTATATATTGATATATTATTGTATATATATTATATTGATCGATCATTGATTATATATTGATCATTGCATTTATATAATTTGATATATATATATATATATATATATATATATATTATGTATATAATTATATTTAATTAGAATTTTTAGACCCCCTTCCCCTCTATTATTTTTTACTGGATAATTTAACTTATGATGGGTCGGCATCAAGGTGTGCATTCAATAATTGTTTGCTATAACGTATAATTGTATTATAATAATAATTAATATATTTTAATAAAGCTAAACTTAAATTTTAAACATGTTTATAAATTTAATGCATTAATAACAATTTTTCATATTAAATTTAATTTTGAAAAATCATTTGACTGATAATTATTATAATAATATAATTAATTAATGCATTGATCAGATTCAAATGATTTTTATACTTTCGTTCAAGAGTCTTAATTAAATTATGATGGAGAATTAAGTAAAAACCTTTTTGCATATTTTTTATATAATACACGCGCGGTATATTATATTGTATAATCATCTCAGCAGAGATCTGAAGTTAATATCAGTTTGAATTTTCCCACCTCTCAAGAAACTTCTAACTTATATGCCTCTCTTTTTCCTTCTTCTTACATGCGAGCGTGCGTGTCCTAGGGGGTTAGACGTCGTGTCAGGTAGGAAAAAAAAAACGTTAGAATTGAAAGTTAGGCAGGGCTGCAGGTTCAAATCTCGGTGACTTCAAAAATAAAAAATAGTCAGTTTAATATTTTTAAATTTTTAAAACATGCAAATTATTAAGAAAAAATTGAGGAATTGAGTGGTGTAACTTACATTACAATTATTGCTAATGCAAATGAGCTATAATTGATTTTAAACAATACAGCCATGAATAGAATATATATAGAATTTAAATAAATATATAAATATAATAATAAATTCTTCAAAATGAAGAAAGAAATATTGTAGAAGAGTTTGTTTTATGGTTAAAGGAAGTAATAAATCAGCACCATAAATGAATAAGAAATGTAGTAGAATAGAATTTATTCTACATCATTTCTACCAATGTTAAAAATGTGAAGACATCTAAAACATTTCTTATTGAAACAAAGAAATGTTTTAGAATAAAGTTCTAACACATTTCTTTTATAATAAAAAGAAATGTGATAGAAGGAAAAAAGTTTTATGTGGGTAGCTCAAGTTCTGATGAATTGTCATGTAATCTGATAGGTTCTGTAAAGAAAGGTGGAAAAAACCCTTATAAAGTTAAGGTAGATATCAATGATAAGAAAGTGTCTATGCTCATTGATACTTGTGCTGATGTTACTGTATTTCCCCTTTCTAAATTTGAAAGAAAGTTCCCTAATACAAAGTTAGACAAAAGTAGTGTGTCTTTGTCCACTTATGGAGGAGATAATTTGAAAATTGTTGGTCAGGCTCAAGTAAATGTAAAATATAAAGACCAACACTCCTTACAGTTACCTATAGTTGTCATTGACACAAATACAAAGCAAAAACCACTCTTAGGGAGAGACTGGTTAAGTAAAATAAAAATTGACTGGTCAGAATTTAAAGTAGTGCACAAAATAAACCAAGTCCCTGAATTTAATAAACATAGTCATGATAAAATGGTCCAAATACTGAAAGAAAAGTACTCTGATGTATTTGCTGAAGGTGTGGGGGAAATTAAAGGAGTAGAAGCCAGAATTCATGTAGACCCAAAAGCTCAACCTGTTTATTGTAAAGCTATTGATGTCCCTTATGCAATAAAGCCAGCAGTGGAAGCAGAAATTAAAAGTAAAGTTGATCAAAATATTCTACTGCCAGTTACAATAGCTAAATGGGCCACAAATGTACTGCCAATTCACAAAAAAGGTGACCCAAAAGCAGTCAGACTTGTAGGAAATTTTAAAATTACTATAAACCCACATATTGAAACTGAACATTATCCATTGCCCAATTTTAAAGACATGAGCACAACATGGGTGAATTGTAAATATTTTTCTGTAATAGATTTGAGTAAAGCTTACCTGCAAGTAAAAGTACACCCTGATGATCAAAAATATTTAACCATTAACACTCATTTGGGACTGTTTAAGTATACTAGGCTAATCTATGGTATTTCTAGTGCACCCACAACTTTCCAAGAGATCATGGACAAGATGTTGAGAGGCCTGGATGGAACTAACTGCTACATTGATGATATACTTGTGGCAGGGAGGACCAAAGTAGAGGCCAAGGAGAGACTTCATGCAGTGTTCAAGAGGCTGCACAAACATGGTGTAAGAGTAAATGTTAAAAAATGCCAGTTTGTTCAACCCTCAGTGCATTATGTTGGTCACAAGGTTAGTGCTGAAGGTACTCATCCCCTTCCTGAAAAGTTCCAAGCCATCCAAGATGCTCCTGCCCCAACTTGTCTCTCTGAAGTTCAAAAATTTATTGGTTTGCTAAATTATTACCATGAGTACATAGAAAATTTGGCTACACTGGCTAAACCATTATATCAGTTAAATGAATGTAATTTTAAATGGACAGATACAGAACAAAAGTCTTATGAAAGGTGTAAACAAGCTTTTCTGAATGCCCCAATGTTAGTACCATATGGCTCATACAAGGATATTGTTGTCTCAAGTGATGCAAGCCCAGTAGGCATAGGAGCTATTCTTGCACATATAGATGATAATGGTACTCAAAGACCAATATTCTTTGCTTCTAGAACACTCACTGAAACTGAGCAAAATTATTCTCAAATACACAAGGAAGCATTGTCATTGAAATATGCTGTAGATAAATTTCACAAATTCATATGGGGGAGAAAATTTATCTTGCTTACAGATCATCACCCACTTACTAATATATTTGGAGAAGATAAGTCTTTACCAGCCACAGCTAGAGCTAGAATGCAGAGATTTGCAGCCACTTTAGCCAATTACCAGTATAAGATAAAGTATATTAAAAGTGCAAATAATATACCAGCTGACACTTTGTCTAGACTGCCATTACCAGTTGTTTCAAAGGGACAAGTAAACTTTTTTGCTGTAAATATAGAACCCAATTTACCTCTATCCCTGGACAAAATAGCCTTAGAATCAAAGAAAGATTCAAGCCTGGCAAAAGCAATAACTCTTACTGCCTATGGTTGGCCTAACTTCACCACTGATGAAGGTCTCCAACCTTATTTCAAGCACAGACTTGACTTGTCCTTGGAACAAGAGTGTTTGTTGTGGGGTAACAGAGTTGTTATACCCAAGTCCTTGCAAGAAAGAGTGTTGCAACTGATACACAAAAATCACTGTGGTATCACAAAAACAAAAATGCTGGTTAGATCACTACTTTGGTGGCCTAATATTGACTTAGATATAGAACAGTTTATTAGTTCTTGTACAGTATGTCAAAAAGTATTGCCAGCAAAACAACCAAACCTTGCTCCCTGGCCTGCAGCCAGCAGAGTGTGGGAAAGAGTTCACATTGATTTTTGTAAAATACATGACACTACTTTGTTTGTACTCATAGATTCACACTCCAAATGGATGGAAGTTGTAATCATGAAAAAAACAGATGCAAACTCCACCATAGCTGTGTTACAAAAAATATTTTCATTCTTGGGACTAGCCTGTCAAATAGTATCTGATAATGGACCCCCATTCACATCATCTGAGTTCAAATCATTCTGTGAAAATAATGGTATTGAACACAAAACAAGCCCACCTTATCACAGTCAAAGCAATGGTGCTGCTGAAAAAGCTGTCCATATTGTAAAATCATTTATCAAAAAATCTATTGTTGAAAGCAAGGAGAAAAATTATGATTTTGATATGCAAACTACCCTTGATAATTTTCATTTATCATACAGAACTACCCCCAGTACAAGCACCAACAAAGCTCCAGCTGATTTTATTTTTAGAAACAAAATCAGAACCCCCCTGTCCAACTTGAACCCCCTAACAGCTGTTCTAAACAAAAAGGAAAGTGAGACAGTAAAACCTCCTAAATGTAAATTTAGTGCTGGTGATAAAGTTCTCACCAAAACCATTGGAGATAAAATACAGTCATGGAAGGAGGCAGAGGTAGTTGATCAGTTGAGCCCTTTTGTGTACAATGTAAAGTGTAATGGGGTGGTCAAGAAAACTCATATTGACCATATGAAACATGTTAAGGTAGGCACCACCCAGAACAGTGATGTTATTATGGAGAAAACACTGTCTGAACCAGTTGTAAAGGACCCAGCAGGTCCTGAGGTCAAGGGACCAGACCCTGGCCCTGGCACCAGTCAAGGCTTATCACTCAGAGCCTCCAATAGGGTAAGAAAAAAACCTGATGTGTTAGACTTGTAGTAGTATGCATATTGTCACTATGTTGTATATGCATACTGTGTGCTTTTAGCTGTAAGAAAATTCATGTTTGACAAACTAAAAAAATTCAAATTGGCATTGTAAGATTAAAATGTTGTAGTTCAAAATGATGTTACCTAACTGGAGATTTAAAACTATTGTGTCATTTATTGTTAGGTATTTAATTTTAAAGAGAGAGAGAAATGAAATGATGTTATTAATAAAGTTGTAATACTGTATCATTATTAATGCTTATTTCAGCTGTTTTTAGTTTATAGTCTTAATGCTAGATGGCGCTAGCTTACAGAATTTAAATAAAAATATAGTTCGAGTTTTGACTGTTAGAGAGCGCAACAGAGAGAATTTTGTATTGAAAAATGGAATAAACAGCTTCGAATTTAAACTCAAGAATCCGTGAGTTTTTATTTAATCATCCTTATGTTAATACTATTTAATTACATCAAATAGAGACTAAGGATACTTCACATTAAATATTAACTTTGAACAGGCAGATAAAAAGAAAAAACAGAGATTTAATATCAATATTGAATTAGATCGATATGAGAATTATGAGAAGCCGCAGATCAAACGGGCGACCGGGTGTAAAGACCATTTTCACTATAACAGGTGGGCCGAAACAGGTTATTTTTTCAATGAAAAAATAAGATATAATTTTAAGAAACTAACCTTTACCTGCAATGGCTTTTATACGTATACCCGTTTGATCTGATGCTTCTCATATTTAAGGAATTTTGGAAGATGTCCCAGTAAACACAATACATATGCATGCAGGGTGTCAAATATAACTATGTTGGACCGGCTCTTTAGAATGTTGGCCGGCACGTACTGCACTGTTCCACATTCAACAGTCTCGGCACTGATTAAGCCAACACTCCTGCATGCATGTGGACCGATGGAGTTTTGTTTACTGGATATGTTAAGGTAGAGATAATCAGTGGCGATCGGTGACCTTACTACATAGTCATGCGCATTGAAAACGACGAGAATAAAATGCCAAAGGGGGGTCCGGGGGGCCGTGCCCCCCGTACAGCCCGCCGCAGGCGCGATTTTTTCTAAAAAAGGGGCGTGGCAGATAAATTTTGAAGTTTAAAATTAACACTCCAGAAACATGATTCAAAGTTTTATTTGATTCTTAAAATTATCAATCCAGTATTATTTTATTAAAAATCAATGAAAACTTTGATTTTTTTTTTATAACCGAAGCTATACCATCGATGCTGATGTTTTTGTTTCTTTAATATTTTTGCCGTATTCTAAAAAAAAAAAGTTAATTTACTAATTTCAATGTTTTTAAATGTATATATTTTTCATTCTTTTTAATCAACGGTGCAAATTATAAAGTCTTATTTCTTATTTTCCGTTGCTCCTAAATTATAATAAGTATAATTTTTATTCTACCATGCATGGCATAAATATGTCAATGTAAAACAAACTTACTAAATATAAAATTTCATGTATAGACGACGCTCTTTTTGGTAAACTATCAATAAATTTGTCAACTTATTATATTAGGTATATTTCACATAGTTTAAAGAAACTCCCTAAATTATACACTAGACACGCATAACACAAGCAAAATACATCGCAGGCATCACTGAACAGAACCAGACGTGTGTGCTTCCGTACTAGCTAGCTTGCGAACTTTACTAACTACTAAGTAGTTCGTTTTTGCAACACAGCATATATATGGCGCTAGCTTGCAAAGAATATTTTTTCTATCAAAAAAATCAGACTAGAGACTATAAGACTACAGACTAGGTAATTTAAAAATTAGAATAAATGTGGTAATTTCATAATTGATATTTTTATTTTAAAAGAGTAACATACTTATTTATTTATTAAAATATTAAATATTTTCGAATATGAATATCAAAGTTTCTCGTCATCTGATTTTGATTGGTTGAGGAGGCTCTGAATACAGCGCTTCACCAGCTATTATTTTTACCATAGCCCACCCCAACCACCATCTCATTTTGCGCCTTTTCTATTGGCTAGATCCGGTTCTAGTGACGTAGTGATGACTGCGATCACTCGGGCCGCAGTCTTAAATCGCGAAAAAATACGAAGACAAGCGAGAATAAGATCAGCGGGATTTTATTCAAAATTATAAATTCAAACTAATGAAAATTATATGCTTGGAGCACCAAAAGACAATAAAAAAAATCCCATCATTCCCATCTGTGTTGGTCATGCAGTGCATTCTTCGCATCTATGGACCGATCGCCCCTGGAGATAATATGTATCAGCTGGCCCAATGCTAAAAAAATCCCATTCATAAAAATTATGAAAAAAATTTAAAATGTTCTCCTCAACATCCCCTATCAGTAGGTAAAATATCAGGTATACAAAAACGAGCTAGTTTTCGAGTTATTAATTTTTAAAGTTGACTAATTTAACATGGAGAAATGGAACTTCCATGTTAAATTAGTCAACTTTAAAAATTCATAGCTCGAAAACTAGCTCGTTTTTGTATACCTGATATTTTACCTACTGATAGGGGATGTAGTGGAGAACATTTTAAATTTTTTTCATAATTTTTATGAATGGGGTTTTTTTAGCATTGGGCCAGCTGATCTGTATTATCTCTACCTTAATTGCCTATCCTATAGCTACGGCTGAAGTACGTACATCAGTTTACAAGTATATTGTTGAAGGGATGCAATGCATGAGTTGTTGTAATAAATTAGGAAGATTAAAAAACTTTTCACCATAATTAACTTCATAAGTAATAATTATATTATATGATAGAGATCGCGATCATGCAAGCAGCAGGCCCATTATATAATAATATATAGTTCAAATTCAAATATTTGAATTTGAACTAATAATGATTTATTCAGCAACATGCAGGTACAGAATAAATGTACCAATTTATTTTAGTTATTTTTATTTATTTATTCACATTTAAATTGTGACTACATACTAAAATTATTTACAATCAATTATCTGAAAAGAAGAAAGATGCATTATACATAACAAATATACAGAAAAATTAAACAAAATTAGAAAATTACATATACAAGTATGTAACATAAAAATGATTTTTTTTTTTAATTTAGATCATATATGTTACAAAAAAAAAATTAAACACTATAATTTATATTGATAGTTAACCATTGTTTCTTAATATAAAAACAGGCACACTTTCTATATTAATTATATAATTTGAACTATTAATCACTCGTGAAATGATGTAATATAATATGTAACTGAAATTAACTGCATGTTAACTGTGTATATGGCTATATGGATATATATATATATATAAATATATATATATATATATATATATATAATGTTAATCTGCATGGCATTTTTATATAATTTTTAAAAAAATATAATTATATGAATTTAAGTAAATACAATTAGAAAATATGGCTCACAGCATCATCAAGATAGAACACTATATTAAGATTAAGATATATAATTAGGGGCTCGATCATATACAGTATATATATGATTATATATCATAGATTTTAATTATGCATAATTTATGCATATATATATATATATATATATATAATATGCATTAATTCCTGGATATTCAACAATAATAAATTATGTAATCTTTATAGGAAATGGTGAAAAATAGTATATTCTCATATAAATATAAAATTACTAATAATTAATATATGAAATAAAATAAAAAATAAATTATGTAATGAAAATGAAACCATTTTTTTTTTTTTTTAAGTATTGCGCGCTTTAGATTTCAATAAACAAGTGAAAATCAAAAGCGCATCAGAGTTTATTCAAGATGGTGTGTGCATACGGGTTGTTTTGATATGGTGCATGTTTTTTTCCAAATATCACAGAGAATAATTAATCAAGAGCAAATATAAAGATGACGTCCGTGGGATCAATTGAGATCCCACTTCGGGACACGGATGAGGTAGGTGCAGGCATCGACAAACGTTTTATATTTAAGTATTTACATGGCGTTTCGTTGGCGTTGTTGTATAAACTCAACGTGGGACCTAAATCTGATATTGTTTCATAATTTCAGTATTATACTAAATATTGAATTTTTATCATTCTTCTGATTCCTTAAGTATTTAATGGGAGTAATTGTTTCTATCAGACATGGTATGCATAACTTGCTAGTGAGTTTCGTTACTTCATTCTTACCATGACAAATGACACAGTATGATATCATATGCATACAGTACATACAGTATGCATATGCGTTACGTACAGTATCATGATCATATATCACCTCCCATTATATCATACATAAATACTGTCTGTTTATAAGCTGTCATGCCTGTCATGTTACCGGCTACCAGCAATGATAAAGACATTATATTACTCTCCGGATAAAGATAAAGCGGAGAGTATGCATATCATACGAGATAAAGATGATACCAGATGATATACATAAGATATGATCGTTGATAACACCGGTAAACATATGCATATTATGTGTACAGTACAGTATGCATACCGGTAATATACAGTACATGTATATGCATAATTATGTATGCATACTGCACAGTACTATAATATACAATCTGGTATGCATACAGTATATGCATACTGGTTGAAGAAACTGTTATTTATTTTTATCATTATTGTATAAAAAAAAGATGTAATCAGGCGCGGATCCAAGGGGAGGAAGGGGGGTGCAGCCCCGCCCAAAATTTCGGATTTAACATAGGCAATAGAAGCATTTCCCCCACTCCATTTTTTTTAACATTGGCCTTATGGAGAGGCCCTTCGCTCCCCCCCCCCCTCCCTCCGATTTTTTTTTCAGGATTTGCGCCTGGATGTAATAATAATGGTAACGTACTCTAAGCTAATATGCCATTAATTATGTGCTATTTTTGTCTTCAGGTGATTGAGCTACATTTTGACCAGCTACCAGAAGGCGAAGAGGTGCTGAGCATTTTAAGGCAGGAAAATGCCCAACTCAGCGTGTGGGTGCGCCTGGCGGTGAGTCTTTTCTCTATCTAGTGGCGAGATGATAAGGTTTATGATTGTCAAACATTCTAAATGTATTTCATCTTTTATTACCAAGCTGCCTTGTTTATTGTTAATGGTGGTATATGCATACTAGCTTTTGTGCCAATGAAGCAAAATTCTTTAAAATCATTAGCACTACTGTACAATACTACATTACTACCTTTTAGTTTCTACACTTTCAATGTTGCACTTGTGTATTTCTAAGTCCTTGTTGTATCTGCAGCTGGAGTACTACCGGCAAGGCAAGGTGGACGACTTTCTCAAGATCCTTGAGTCGTCTCGCTCTGAGGCCAACATTGACTACCGTGACTTTGAGAAAGACCAGATGCGGGCACTTGACATGCTCGCTGCCTACTACGTGCAGTGTGCCAACCGTGAGAAGAACAAGGACAAGAAACGAGAGCTCTTCACCAAGGCAACGCTGCTTTACACCACCGCAGACAAGATCATCATGTACGACCAGGTGCGTGCAGCAAAATTGTTGACTTACAAGTTAGTTGACTTAAAATGTAGTTTAAGTTGGGACCAAAAATTCAGGGCACGTGAGAATTTTTCAATCTGATTAGCCAGAGTTATTGTAAAATAAAATTCCCATCAGTGAAAAGTTGAGTATAGATCAAACCTGCTTTCATTCTGGTTTGCTATTATTGAAAGTTGAAAGTAAGTACTGCATGTAAATACAGGTAAAGTTTTTATTTCTTTATTTTCCTTTTAATAACTTGGAGTAGGAAAAATTTAAGTTAAAAAAATTAATAGCATATCAGAGTTTGCTCTGGAGAGACAGAAATGAATAACTATGCATTATAAATTTTGCCTAAATCATTTTCATAGCTATATTAGCCATGTAGTTCAAGTACCGGTAAAGAGCACCCATTACCAGAAACTAATATAAGAACCAAAAAGATGTACCCCTCTCCTTATGGAACTTGTATGTTATTCAGGGGTATACCTTTTTGAATCCGATAGTATTCTTCAAAAACACAGTTGCAGTGTCAATGTATTGTTCAAGTAATACATTTATACTACTTACAGCCATCAGCAATTCATTGAAATTTTCTGAGTCAATAACTGTACATGTAATACAGTATTATAGCTCATTATTTAGTACATACATGTATTTGATAGCTCTTAAAATACATCAACAGTTTCAAAAGTAGCTGTGAGAACAATGTATGTAGTCACAGTCTCAGATTGTGATGTTTGGCTTGTGTGACAGAACCACTTGCTGGGTCGTGCCTACTTCTGCCTGCTGGAGGGAGACAAGATGGACCAGGCCGACGCACAGTTCAACTTCGTGCTCAACCAGAGCCAGAACAACATCCCCTCCCTGCTCGGCAAGGCCTGCATTGCCTTCAATAAGAAGGACTTCCGTGGAGCCCTTGCCTTTTACAAAAAGGCTTTGCGCACCAACCCTAATTGTCCGGCAGGCGTGAGGCTTGGCATGGGACACTGCTTCATGAAGCTTGGTAACCAGGACAAAGCCAGGTCAGTTCTCCACCTTAAGTGTTAGGAATGATAGTGGCTATATTCTACATCTAGAAATAGTGTAGTAGTTATTTCTATATTCTAGAAAATATTTCATTTACAATAATTCATTTAAAACTCTTGTATATGGCCTTCCGCAGGGTACCTGTCTGGCTCCGATACTTTTCATTCTGTATATAAATGACCTACCATTAATTATTGATGAAAACAATTGTATACCTGTAGAATATGCTGATGACTCAAATTTAAAAGTAATTGGGGAAAATAATGAAATGCTTTTAAAGAACATTATTAATGCAATTGAAACAGTGAAGTGTCATTTTAATAGTCTTGGTTTAATGCTAAATGTCAATAAGACAGAGATTTTACATTTTCAAAATATTATAAGCAAAAACCCAACATTAGAGTCAGTCTCAGCAGCTAATCAAAATATTGAAGTAAAACACAACACCAAATTTTTGGGTATAATTATAGATGAACATTTAAGATGGACTGATCACATAGATTATGCTTGTAAAAAACTCTCCTCAGTAATATTTGCCATAGGTGAGCTGAGGCATGAATGTGAAGTTGAGTGTCTAAAAACTTTATACTACTCAAATTTTTACTCAATTTTGAAATATGGGATAATATGTTGGGGACATTCTCCTGACTTCCATAGACTATTTATACTACAGAAGAAGGTTATAAGACTGATGTATTTTGTAAAAAGCAGAAACTCATGTGTACATTTATTTAAAAAAAAAATGGTATTTTAACACTTCCATGCATATTTATATTTGAAAGTGTAAGTTTTGTTAAAAAAAATATGTCAGAGTTTAAAAAGCATGAAGTAAATCATACACACAATACAAGAAATATGAAACTTGTGATAGCCCCTAAATGGTGTAGACTTAATATGTATAAAAATGGCCCATTTCTTAGTTGTCTAAGTCTATATAATAAGTTACCAAGTGAAATTAAGTGCATTGATAATGTGAAGTTGTTTCAAACAAGTGTAAGAAAGTTGCTTATAGACAAGTGTTTTTACAGTGTGAAGAAATATATGGAATGTGATTTTGCTGAAAAAAATGCTACTAAAAGTTAAATAAATTACTGTATATTTTTTAACTCTAGCGTAATTGTTACCAATTTAACAATTACAACTTTGACTTGTCCTAAAACCTCAACATACATCATGTAATTGATTTTATGATTGTAGGATGAATGGAATTAATAATATTTGAAGTTGCAAGAAAGAAAAAAATAAATAAATAAATTATTCTGTACAAAACTATTTTTTATAATTTTATGTTATCATATTTCAAATTTATAGAGAAATTCTTGAATTATATTTTTAAGAAAAGCAAACAAGACATCGCGGTATTATTCACTACTACTGAATTAAATTATATTAGTGTATTGTATTATTTGTATTTATCTAATTTTTTTACCTTTGTTGTCCAGACTGGCATTTGAGCGGGCCCTCCAGCTGGACCAGTCATGTGTGGGTGCTCTGGTGGGACTGGCGGTGCTGCAACTTAACGAGCAAACCACCGACGCCATCCGCTCGGGCGTGCAGATGCTCTCAAGGGCCTACACCATCGACCCCACCAACCCCATGGTGCTGAACCACCTGGCCAACCATTTCTTTTTCAAGAAGGTGAGGAGACTGAAATTAGTGACAGTAAGATTCATGGGTGCTGCAATTAAACTTTTGCCACGTTGCCTGATTTAATTTTGGTAATTTTTTAGCTTTAATTTGTCTGAGAAGATATTTATTGTATCTTGATTAATATCACATACCAGATAAGTAGACTGAGATATGATAATGTTAGCTGCAAACATCTGAATTAATATACATACAGGAGATGTACTTCCTACATCAATAATTATGAATTTGTAAGCTCTGTTGTTATTTCCTGCTGATGCAGACACAGTCTAACATATGTTCTAACATATTTTCTCTTCTCTCAGGACTACAGCAAGGTTCAACACTTGGCCCTGCATGCCTTTCACAATACGGAGAATGAAGCGATGCGAGCTGAGAGCTGCTACCAGCTGGCACGTTCTTTTCATGTGCAGGTGAGTTTTCTGCCAGATAAAACGTCCTAATTTTCACTTACCTATTATTGATGTTAAATATTAAAATTGAGCCGTTTCTATCTACTTTATAAATAAAAATGTTGTACAGGGAGATTATGACCAGAGCTTCCAGTACTACTACCAGGCCACTCAGTTTGCTCCACCAGCCTTTGTGTTGCCGCACTATGGTCTTGGGCAGATGTATATATACCGTGGAGACCCGGAGAATGTAAGTACAACTACAGTATACAGTACCATAACTTGTTTGATAGTTAACTTTTACTGATTTTTTAAAATAAATTTATTTGTATTTGTATTGTATTTATTTATTGCACATATAGAACCGTAAGGTATAAAATGCATGTTTACAATGTTTATCTTAAAGGTGTACTGAAGGGAACACTTTTTTAATATCATCTTATCAATAAAAATAAGACCGATTCACTGGTAATAATCATTTTCTTGTTCAGGCCCCCAAATTTGAATTCCAGTGACCAACGGCTAAAAAGTGAAGTTGTGACGTATCGGTCTGGTCACACGCGATGTCCAGTAGCAATTTTATGGCGAGATGAGAGCAGAAGCGGCGATACCGGATGTTGGCTGTCATTAAAATAAACACAAATTTTCAACGTCTATATGAAATCATCTTTCGTCTTTTTCAACGATTGGGATGAAATCACAATTCAATTCCCTATCTAGCGGTACAAATATTATTTTTCTGTGATGATTAGAACAATTTATAGTAAAGTGCAATTGCATGAAAATGCATTGATGCAATTCTCAATCTCAGCTAATATGCATCGCACAAGAATGAAATTTATACTAATCGATTGGAAATTTTATCATCAGTTACGCACTATCATTAAAAATTACGAAAATTGATAATTAACAAAAGTTGATATTTTGTATTTATTAAATTTATTTTATTCACACCAGTTAGATTTATGATTTCCGGTGAAGCGCGGCGACTCCGGCGACGGCTACCATCACCATCGCCACTCCAATTTTTTTCCCATATTACTACATTCAAGATGGCAATAAAATAAAAATATAAAATTTTATCTTTTGTTAATTATCAATTTTCGTAATTTTTAATGATAGTGCGTAACTGATGATAAAATTTCCAATCGATTAGTATAAATTTCATTCTTGTGTGATGCATATTAGCTGAGATTGAGAATTGCATCAATGCATTTTCATGCAATTGCACTTTACTATAAATTGTTCTAATCATCACAGAAAAATAATTTTTGTACCGCTAGATAGAGAATTGAATTGTGATTTCATCCCAATCGTTGAAAAGGACGAAAGATGATTTCATATAGACGTTGAAAATTTGTGTTTATTCTAATGACAGCCAACATCCGGTATCGCCGCTTCTGCTCTCATCTCGCCATAAAATTGCTACTGGACATCACGTGTGACCAGACCGATACGTCACAACTTCACTTTTTAGCCGTTGGTCACTGGAATTCAAATTTGGGGGCCTGAACAAGAAAATGATTATTACCAGTGAATCGGTCTTATTTTTATTGATAAGATGATATTAAAAAAGTGTTCCCTTCAGTACACCTTTAATAATTCCTGCTACCACTAATTATGTCTTATTACCTTATAAAGTTTGTAAGAAACCTCTTTGCTGTGTTTTAGGCAGCCCAGTGTTTTGAGAAAGTGCTGAAGGCCCAGCCTGGTAACTACGAGACCATGAAGATCCTGGGCTCACTGTACGCCAACTCAAGCAGTCAGTCCAAGCGAGATGTGGCCAAGAACCACCTGCGTAAAGTGAGACACCATTGTCTTGGAGATTATGGGAATATGTTCTGTACTGCTTTAGAGAAAATAAAACCATACCTTTGTATTGAAATATTTGTGCTCAAATTTACATGAAAATTTAATTAATTTAAGTTATTTTGTTATTTTGAAATTTAGCAAGAATTACTACTCATAATTCGGAAAATTGTTTTATGTTTAAAGAATTGAGTCAAAATCTGTAAGGGATATCACTGTTTCACGTTAAAAAATAGTTCTTTTGAATATTTTTTCCTAGGTGGACCTAGCTGTAACATTTTAAGTTTCACAAGTACCTCTCACTGACTTACAATTAGTTATGAGTAGTACGAGTGCTGTAACAAAATGTTTGTGGTCCTCAGGTTACGGAGCAGTTCCCGGACGACGTTGAGGCGTGGATCGAGCTGGCCCAAATCCTCGAGCAGTCAGATCTGGCAGCCTCGCTCAGCGCCTACGGCACCGCCACCAAGATTCTCAAGGAGAAGGTGAAGGCAGAGGTGCCCCCTGAGATCCTCAACAATGTTGGCTCTCTGCACTACAGGTGGGCACATATTAGGCAATGGTGGCTAGGGTAGATAAAAATGAAATTCTGAATATTCATTCACTTAAAGTAAAGGAGAAAAAAGGTAGTTTTAAACACTTCAAAACGCTAAAACCAATAAAAACCTAGCATGTTGTAACCTAGTTTTAAACTGCCAGGTGGCTAAACCTACTTTCAAATTATCAAATTTTTTAATGTGTACCCGGGGTGCCTTGGCCTACAGATTGGGTGACCTTGAGGCTGCCAAGAAAGACTTTGAGGAGAGTCTTCAGCGGTCCAGTAGTGAAGCGGAGCATGACCCCCAGTACTACAATGCCATCGCTGTGAGCACCATGTACAACCTGGCGAGGCTCTCGGAGGCCCTGTGTCAGTTTGACCGTGCAGAGAAACTTTACAAGGACATCCTTAAAGAGCATCCCAACTATGTTGACTGTGAGTTTGGATTAACAATTTAAAGTCTTAGTTTACTTCACTAATAACCTCAGCCTAACGGTCCTAACCTCAGCACTTGTAAGACTAGTAAGACTAGCACTAAAGTGCTAATAATTTGTCATATTTTCTGTTGCCATTAGAATTTACAGTGCAAAAATGTCTTACATTAAATAAAAATGGAAGATAATTTAGTTATGACCAACCTCTGTTTAGATACTGGTAAACTATAATTACTACTGTAATTGAATTGTCATTTTGAAATCTGTAGTTTAATTAATTTGTATAATAGTATCATTGCTATTATCATAATATTTCACTCGTACAGCTGTCCTCTAATTGAACTTGTTGTAACTTGCTTCTGTTACAGGCTATCTGCGGTTGGGCTGCATGGCCCGAGACAAGGGTCAGATATACGAGGCGTCTGATTGGTTCAAGGAGGCGTTACGTATCAACAATGAGCACCCAGATGCTTGGTCTCTGCTCGGCAACCTCCATCTGGCCAAGATGGAGTGGGGGCCGGGTCAGAAGAAGTTCGAGAGAATCCTCAAGGTGAGGACATAGGGATTCAAAGTGATGAAAATTGCTCTCCTGGCTTCTAACTTATTTGCTTCAAATATACAGTATATGCTTATTTGTTATGCTCTTAAAATGTAATGAAAACTAAGAATAGAAATGCACTTATTTAATTGCAGAATTCATAATACAGTAGCTGAAATTTGAGAAAACTGTACCTATTTATAGGATTGTGTAAGAGAAGAGATTTAAAAATATTTAAAATAGTTGTGCAACTGTATGCTGCTTCCCCCCCCCCCCCCCCCTCCATACTGCATTTTTTCTAAAAATTCTCTACATGAGTAAAGGTGTACCTTTCAAATGCAGTAACTTTCATCATTAATGTATTTGCAGAACCCGACGTCTACCAACGATGCTTACTCCCTGATCGCGCTCGGCAATGTGTGGCTGCAGACGTTGCATCAGCCTACCCGTGACAAGGAACGAGAGAAGCGGCATCAGGACCGAGCACTCGTCATGTACAAGCAGGTGCTTCGTAATGATCCTCGAAACATATGGGCAGCCAATGGCATTGGTGAGTACTCAGAGTTTAGTCTAGTGGGATGGGAATTATTCTGAATTAAAAATCTCTATATGTATTGTGATTAGTTGAATAGTTAAATTGATTTTGACTGTATTCCCCTGTAACTAGAGCGTTTGCTTCAGGTGCTGTACTGGCTCACAAGGGGTGCATCATTGAAGCCCGAGACATCTTCGCCCAGGTGCGCGAGGCCACCGCAGACTTCTGTGACGTGTGGCTCAACATTGCACACATTTACGTGGAGCAGCGCCAGTTTGTCAGTGCCATACAGATGGTAAGAAGGAAGCTTTCAGTTTAACTAATACGTAGTTTTTTTAAGTAGGTCAGAAAAGTCTTTAACAAAAATAATAACTGTCTTTGGTATGCATTCTATGAAGTTTTTACTTTAAATACTGTATTTAGGAAACAAAGAATGTTTCCACTAACAAAAGAAGGGGGGGGGATGAGCAGTTTACTTAATTTTAACTATACTGACTGTCATTATGAGTCTATAGTATCTATAGTGTAGAATAACCTCTAGGCCTTATAATTATTTTCAAACTGATTCTAGCAATGAAAGCAAAAGATATTGTGTATTTTGTCTAAGGAATGACCCCAATGTTCTGTTTCAGTACGAGAACTGCCTACGTAAGTTCTTCAAGCACCACAGTGTGGAGGTGTTGCAGTACCTGGCCAGGGCCTACTTCAAGGCTGGCAAACTCAGGGAAACCAAGATGACCCTGCTCAAGGTCAGTCTTTACTGCGTCATATTTTACAGAATCAACTTTTGAAGAGATATCAGCAGTGAAATAGTTTTTTTATTGTGACTTCAATATTATTAGAATTAACAAGTAATTAAACACCAAGTATCCGAGACAATACTGGACATACTTAATTTTTAATTTCAAGCAATAGTTTCTAGCTGTCGGGTCGTCTGTCCCTGATGGTACGTTAACAATGACTGCTTGTCATTTCAGGCTCTGCGGGTGGCCCCCCAAGACACAGTGCTGCTGTACAACGCTGCTCTGGTGCTGCAGCAGCGAGCCACTCACACTCTCAAGGATGAGAAGTCCACTCTGAGCACCGTACTGGAGGCTGTCAACGAACTCTCCCTCTCTCAGAAGTGAGTCCCTGAGGCTGATGCTAGTAGTGTCACCAGTAAAGTATAAATTTATGTGAATCAAAAATAAGATACTGTACCTCTAAAGTTGATACTTATTACAGTCCAAGAACTTGATTGATTTCTTTGCTGATAAATAAAGCAAAAAGACAAACAAATATTAAATTCCCTGCTATGCATAAATTTATTAAATTATTTTTTTTTATTTTTTTCACTGAAATTTAGGTATATACAGTAATTTAAAGTAGTTGCTGTATTTAAAGATGTATTTAATTATTGTTTTTGAGTTTTTTTGCCAATAAATTATTGCTAAAAATACTAAAATAATGACTACTTTTTAACTTCACCGTCCGTGTACGTACTAAAGCAAAAAAATTGTTAAAGCTCTTCCCTTGTTCAAAAGTGCTTGGGGTTTTTTATTTACTTTTATTGTAAATATTGAACTTTCTATTTTGGACATCTCTTTCAATATAGTAACAATTTTGGTATTTCAGCATTTACTTGCCTTGTTATTTCATCAAGATGATCTGACGCTGTTGTGTCATTGCAGGTACTTCAAATATCTGTCTGTGCACGGTGACCGCATGCGCTACGACCTGGCCCAGGCCTCAAAGGAAGCTGCCAAGTGCCGGGATCTGCTGTCGCAGGCACAGTACCAAGTGGCTCGTGCACGCAGGTTGGACGAGGAGGAGCGGGCCCTACGACGCAAGCAACAGGAGGAGCGTGAGGCTTTCAGGCACCGACAGCTAGAGGAGCAGGTCAGTTCTTGTCCCTGAGTCAGTAGCAATTTCTATGGAGAAAAAATGGTTGTAGTGTAGAACAGTACCAGTACTGTGTTTACTGTATGTTTACTCTCGGTAGTTTATTGTGTTTAATTTTTTTTTGTAAATTATCAGCCATTGGTGATAGATCTTTATAAAAATGAGGTACATAATTAAAATGTAGACTAAGATAAAATCTATTAAATCAACATTAATAGCCGTTCTTTTTTTCAAGAAAAAATATTTGGATCACAGAAAGTAATATACATACTATCATTTAAATTATTTTTTTTTTTTTGGGAACTCATTGATCTGTTGTTTTAGCAACGTGAGGTGGAACGTAAACGTCACACTGCAGAGGAGATGCTGGCCAAGCGAAAGGAGTACGTGGAGAAGACGCGTAACGCCCTTGTGTTTGGAGACATGCCGAGCGAGAAGTCGAGCAAGAAGGGCGGCGGCCGCGGTCGCAGAAGGGACGACCATGACCTGTCCGACGAGGGAGACGAGAACGAAGAGCCCTCCTCCAGCCGAAAGAGGTCAGTGATGAAAAAATCAAACCTTGTTGTAAATATATGCAAAGCAAAGTTTAATTCATTTAAATGTAATTCAAAAGGAATTTGTATTCCAATGTTGTCCACCCTTGAAACTATGTGCTCTTATCAAGTGTTCTGATACCTTCTTATATTGTTCCTCCAACTTAGCTAAAATGACTTACAACGTGCTGTTAACTTAGTACATTAAATTTATTATTAAATTTGCTGCAGGGACTCTGGAGAGAAGCGGGGACGTAAGAAGGGTCGAAAGGAGGGTGGAGGACGTGGCAAACGCAAGCGTGGGGGCTCAGGATCAGACTCTGAAGGAGGCGGAGGAAGCCCCAAGAGACGCAGGGGATCAAAGAAGGTAAGCTTTAGTGTTGTAGAGGAAGACTAGAGACAAACACAAAAAAATTAAAGTTGGATTTGATACTTTGCTTGCTAGTAACAAAAATATTTAATAATAATAAAAAACAGTACAGTATTCAGTTTATTGGGTTTTATAAAAATTAACTTTAAATTATCAGCCATTGTTGATAAATATTTAAAAATCTAACTTGTTAATCTAAAAAAAAAAAAAAATAATAATAATTGTTTTGAGTATCAAACTGTGTCTGAAACGATGTACCATGTAGTGTACAGTAAAGTGGTGTTAACTGCTTCATGTTGTGTGCTTACCAGAGTGGAGGACGTAAGAAGGTGGAGAGGGACGAAGGTCTGTCCTCAAAGCAGAGGCTGCGAATCGTGTCCAAGGCGACGATATCCACCTCCGAGTCCGACTCTGACGGCAGTGCCAAACTCAAGATTGCCAGCGGAGGGTCAGTATAACCTCTCAGTTAACATGCTGCTTCCTACTTGAGATTAACTATTATGAATGCTAGAAAATAGTCAATTAACAGAAGTAGAGTTTAAGAGAGCCCAGTTGATAATTTAAATGTAGCACACACTGCTGATATTAAGGGTAAGGTAACACGCCCAATGTTAAAAATATTCCCACACATGAAAATTATGAAACATATCTTAAAATGTTCTCTACCTGCCCCTTCAGTAGTTAAAATATCATGTATACAAATTCGATCGAGTTTTTGAGTTATTAATTTTTAAAGTTGATTAATTTAGCATATAAGTTCCATTTCTCCATGTTAAAGTAGTCAACCTTTAAATTTCATAACTTGAAAACTAGATCGAATTTGTATACATGATATTTCAGCTATAGAAGATGTAGATCATGTAGAGGAGAACATTTTAAGATATGTTTCATAATTTTCATGTGAGGAAATATTTTTAACATTGGGCACGTTAAACATAGTAGAGAGAGGCATTTAAAATTTATTTTTAATATTTAATATATTGTAAAAAAATGAAAGGTTGTATTAAAAACAGTTGTGCCAGGACTTGACGTGACTTGCCTGATGTTACAGTGAGCAGAGTGGAAGTGATGGAGACAAGAAGGGTCGTAGTCGCCGCCGTATCTCGTCTGGCTCAAGTCGGTCAGGCAGTCGGTCTGGCAGTCGCTCAGGCTCTGGCTCAAGGTCCCGCTCTGGTTCTCGCTCTAAGAGTGGCTCAAGATCAAGGTCCAGGTCAAAGAGTGGGTCACGGTCAAAAAGTGGCTCGAGATCTAGGTCCAGGTCGAAAAGTGGATCCCGCTCTAGATCTCGCTCCAAGAGTGGATCCCGCTCCAAAAGTGGCTCTAGGTCAAGGTCTAGAAGTGGGTCACGGTCAAAGAGTGGGTCAAGATCAAGGTCTAGGTCCAAGAGTGGCTCTCGTTCAAGGTCGCGTTCCAAGAGTGGTTCACGGTCTAGGTCCAGATCTAAGAGTGGGTCACGCTCCAGATCTCGTTCCAAGAGTGGTTCAAGATCAAGATCGAGGTCTAAGAGTGGCTCCAGAAGCGCCTCTCCAGCCGGCAGTGCCAAGTCTGGATCTGCATCACCTCGCTCAGCAGCCAGTGGCTCCCCTAAGAGTGGAGGTGGATCTCCCAAGTAAGTTGATAGTGTGATAGTCCAACCCTAAGGTACTAGCCTTAAGTAGAGATCCTAACAATGATCTACAATTAAGGGTAAGGTAACGCCACCAATGTTAAAAAAAATCCCTCTCACAAAAATTCCGAAAAAAATTTAAAATGTTCTCCTCTATACCCCCTATCAGTACCTAAAATATCAGGTATACAAATACGATCTAGTTTTTGAGTTATGAATTTTTAAAGTTGACCAATTTAACATGGGAGTTTCATTTCTCCATGTTAAAGTAGTCAACTTTAAAAATTTATAACTCAAAAACTAGATCGTATTTGTATACCTGATATTTTAGGTACTGATAGGGGGTATAGAAGAGAACATTTTAAATTTTTTTCAGAATTTTTGTGAGAGGGATTTTTTTTAACATTGGTGGCGTTACCTTACCCTTAAATTGTTTTGAAATTTTTTCTGTGGCTTTTAGGCACTAATATCTGCCTCTCAAAAAATTTCAGAATTTTTGTGAATTTGCTAAGGTTTGTAAACATGTTAATCAAATGGAGCTAAAAAAAAAGCTGACCGACGATATCTCTACCTTAAGGTACAATGAACTTATTATCCTGCTTCTTTCCCAGCTAGCTCATCCTGGAATACAATAATATAATATAAGAAGGGAAACTAAGCAGTCTTGTTTTCTGGTTGCAGAAGTGGCTCCAACTCTCCAGCAGGCAGTGACTGAGGCTCCAGAGTCCAGCTGGACTCTCCTCTACCCCTCAAATTACACAGCAGTCTCAGATTGCAAGACACTGCTTGCAAGGAGCCAGCAGTCTCAAGCATTGGAATTAATTACATCCGGTGCTAGAAATTTAGCTAGTAAAATAAAATACTTAAGGGTAAGGTAACGCCACCAATGTTAAAAAAAAATCCCTCGCACAAAAATTCTGAAAAAAATTTAAAATGTTCTCCTCTACACCCCCTATCAGTAGCTAAAATATCAGGAATACAAATTCGATCTAGTTTTTGAGTTATGAATTTTTAAAGTTGACTAATTTAACATGGGATTTCCATTTCTCCATGTTAAAGTAGTCAACTTTAAAAATTCATAACTCAAAAACTAGATCGAATTTGTATACCTGATATTTTAGCTACTGATAGGGGGTGTAGAGGAGAACATTTTAAATTTTTTTCAGAATTTTTGTGTGAGGGATTTTTTTTTAACATTGGTGGCGTTACCTTACCCTTAAAGGTGTGCAAGATTTTTTTTTTTTTTACTTCTATAATCTTCAGAAGTTCCATATGTCCATATATATTATGTTACTAAAATTTCTCCTTGCAATATATTATGTATTTTCTTTGATTAAAAAATATGTGGACAGTTGACAGTGTAGCAACTACTGAACCGACTTCACTGGAAGTAGATAGAAACAAAAGATTTCTAACTCTTTAACTGTAGTAACACTAGTAACTTTTTTATTTTGTATTTTTTTTTCCTTTGTTTAATTTTGACCTTCAAGTTACTTGTAACATTTTATTTCAAATTTTTCGGGATGTACCCAGAAATAATGCAACAAACTTTGGCTTCTTTTATTAAAATAGTGATATGACAACTTCTAATTTAAATTTATGATTTGTTAATGTTTTGATTAAATTAAATTTGAATTATTCATTTACAAATAAAAAACTACTAGAAAACTATTTCATTTTTTATTACTAAACAAAAGACTTACAAAGTTGCAAGTTGAAGAGATTTATTTATCTGATTTATTTAGTCAATATATATACTATATAGGCCCTTTTGCACCACAGGGTTTCTTTAAATTAATAATTTGGTACATAATATTTTTTTTTGTATTTGTACTAACTTAAAAAAAAAAAATTACAGTACTTTTTTTTTCTTTACTCGTTTATTCAAAAATACCAAATCTTAGCTTTGGAAAACTCTTTTGTTATTTTACACAAACTTTTCATAGATTGAAAGATCGACATGGTCTATTTCAACTCAATAAAATGCAAAACATATATTTTTATGAATATTGATTTTATATTCCAATATTTTGATTTTTTTTTTTAAATACATCATGCTTTTTACTAAATTATGACCTTATTATTGTTACAAGGAAATTTAGCATGGATAATTAACAAATGGGAAACACCCCACAATATCAATTAAGGTTATCTAACAACATGATTATATTGTAACTTATTGCATAGTACTTTGCAGAGAATATAACACCACAGTAATTTTTTATATTTATTACACTAAAAGTTATTTTAAATTGAAATACCCACATTAATAATTTAATTGACATTTTAAAGCATTATAATTTTATTTGCTTAAATGATTATACCTGCAATTCATTTTAATTTAAATAATTATAATTAACACAGCCTATTTGACTGAATTATACATATAGAGAAGAAAAAAAATGTAAACAAAAATAGAACAAATTACAGAAAATTTGTGACGTTTTGCAACAATATTTTTTGGTATGAAAAAAAAAAAATAATAAACCAACAAAGAAACAAACAAAATAGAAGAGGAAAAGTATTTCACATTATCCTCTGCTTGTGTAAATTATAATACATATTCATAGTTTAGTATAGTAATTCAATTCAGTCTATTTTATTAGCTAATAATACTACAATCATATTTACAGCAAAGCAACCCCATTAATTGACAACAAAGTTAATTTATTTTAAATTGTTTTGGCAGTCTACATTGTCAACTGCAGTTTTTTTTTACCAAATGAATTTTACTAGGCTAATAAAATATATTTGAAGGCTTCAGCTACAAAATTCTCCTTTTGCAGATTCCAGAATGTAACAAATATACTCTTTGCAAATTAAGAAAGTCTAAATTGTTATATTTCCAGGTATGTATTTTTTTTAAAACCTTCCTATAAAATGCAAAGTGAACATATTTTACAAAACAGGACTTTGCAACGTGAGTATTTTGCTACGGAAGCCTCGATTTCTCAAAATACAGACACAACAATAAACTGCAAGTCTAATAATTGTAACCATGCATATAGGAACATGTATGTTCCTTGTTAAAAAAAATTGTCTCCAGTTTTACAACATTTAACTAAGGCTCTAACATAGGGGCTTGACATTGCTTGATTGTGCTGGTTTAATTTAATTAATTATTAATAATTGTGCAAATTTCAAATACAAAAAAATTAATATTAAATAAGTAGTTGTAAAATAAGGGTAAACCAACATTTCTTTGACACATTTAATTATAATAACTAAAAATAATTACAGATTTGTAAAAAAATAATTATCTGCATTCTTATTTTTGCAACCATATTGATACTAATTGCACAATAAATTGAAGGTACATTTTCTAATTTGACTAACAAAAAGATGCATCAATTTTTATTATAAGTAATTAATTGTACAACGAAAGAGAAATTAATAATTAAGACAAAACAAATTTATTTAATCATATTATTAAAAATATTGTTAATTAAAGATTTCTTTCACAATATTTCTTTTCAAATTTGATACAATAATAAGTCTTCATAATAGGCCTGGTAGTTAAAATAATGAAAAAAATAAGAAAACATTTAAATGTCTTTTGTTTTCAAATAAGTAAAACAGTTACTCAATAAGTAAAAAGATACAAAAAAAAAGAACACTCTCCACTGAATATAAATTGGATTTTACATTTTAGTGAAGAAACAAAAAACTGAGAAAAAAGCAGCTGCATTATATAACTTGCATATGATGACACAATTAACAGAAAAGAAGATAATTTTTGCAACAAAAAATTGTATGCTAAAAGGTAACAATTAATTTGAACTTGCAATGCATGCTCACAGAAATTTCAACTTCAAGGTTAAGCTTCTCTCATCTAATGAATTTTCACTTGGCTAGGACCAAATAAATTAAGCCTCATTACATTAGAGAGGTATGACTGATGACTTCTGCTGGGGATATGATTTGAGGGGGCATGGCTAGTGGTGCACAACTAGTGCTTGTGGCTTGCCGTTGGGTCCAAAAAGCAGAAGGGCAGGTCAGCTGGTTCCAGCCTTGCCTGCCTCAAATACGCCCTTGCGGAAGAAAGCAGAGAACTCTAGTAGTGCGAGACGAGATGGGTTCTCGCGACAAGTGTACAGAGGACACGAGGGGAGTTGCGAGCAAACGGCAAGCAGCTTCTGCAGGTACACCTGGGAAGCAATCAAAGCAATTGTTATAGGTAATTTTTTATTAAAAATATTACAACACTTTTAAGTTTGTGAGGGGGAAAAATACTTAAAGGATGCTTCTTTTCAATATACTCTAACTCGATCAAGACTGTCAGAATAAAAAGTATTATAAATAACAATTAATTGCAATAATTAAAAGCTATCATGATAATTAAGCTTTTATCTGAATGAATAATTTAAATTCAATTTTACAAATATATCTCCAACATAAAAACACAGAAAAAGCTTAAAAATAAACATATTACATAAGCAAGCAAAAAAAATGTCTGTAACGGTACCAGTTGCAACATGAAATCAAGTTTTGAAATCAGACTTACTTCTAGCTGTCGTCTTCGCTGCTTGGCGACAGTCTCAGAATTCTTGGCGAAGAATTTTCTTGGTGGGAAGGGAAGAGCATCAACCTATAAATTAAGCATGTAGTTTTTACAAGTGACTAATATGGAAGATGAAACAAAAATCTGTGGATAATCCCACAATTTACACCTTGGGGCTAGCCCTTACCTGACTTATAGCACAGCATTAATTTTAAGAAATATTACGTTCACTAGACTGTGTAGAACCACTCACAGTAAAATAGAGCAGGGGCAATGAACTAAACCAAGGTGTACAATGCAAAAGAAAATTGCCTTTAGTTTGTGAAAGTGTACAATACAAGCTTAAAATATTAGATTTGACAGAAAATTCTTTTTGTTACACCTTCATCCCCAAGATTGAACTGACTTTTGATTGATTGCTTGATAGATTGACTGGTAGACTCACCTGAGCTCCGTACTTGGCTCTCATGCCAAGGTGCAGTTCTCGGAACCTCTTGTACCTCCTGAGCAGAGTCCAGCGTGCTCCACCAACGCTCACCCGAACCTCGTACTCGTAGTGAGTGCCACCACCTGCACCTCGCAGCAGATACGAGGGCACACTCACTCGCAGCTCACTTTCCTCCAGCGCCACTGCAAGAAAAGTCGGCATTTATTTTCCTGGACACTCAAGTCTAAAAGTTAATGAAGGTTCAATTTGAAATATTCAGCCATAGTACACACTTGTCAAAATTTAAAGTTTTGGAAAATATTAAAGCTTCATTTTTTTATTCTAGATTTTTTTTTTTTGTAAAAATAATATTGTGTTTTTCTGGCATTCATTAACAAAAGTCACCGTTTGTAACTGGTCAACCCAGCCATAACAATACTCACTGCAGGAGGCCGGAGACAGGAGTGGTGAACAGTAGACAAGGGACTGGCCCAAACTGTAGGGGGACACACTGCCACCGTCCAAGCTCTGAAACAGTGAATAAACAGGAAAATTAAAAAAACAAGTCCAGGAGATTTGATCATTTTAAAGCTTACATATATGGCATTAATGAGCTTTTTTTTCCCCCAATCAATTCATTTTTGTTTGGCAAAACCATAAATTTTAAAACACTGTTACCTTTTTGATAATTAACAACAAATGAACAAACAGAACGCATCTATTTAGATGCTCTGCAATATCGACTGAACTTGACTCGTTGCGTGGCAACATGAAGAGAGAAGAGAAAGAATTCTATCTCTATTGGCTTACTAGAAGTAAATTGGTTTAAAAGCCAAAACGTGGGCATAAGAAAAGAAGAAGAAGAATACAACAAATGATTGGTCATAACTGACTACACCAGGGTGTATACCATCTGGAAAAACCTGGAATACCGGGAAATATCATGGAATTTAAAACCCTCTGGAAAAACCGGGAAAAATCATGGAATTTCGGAAAAAATGTCAAAAAAACTGGAATTATCACATTTTTCAGTAACCATTTTCTTAATTATGTAATTTTGATGCCGAAAATCTTGATACCGTTTTGTTTTTTTAATCTTTTGTCAAGTTCTAATATTTATTCAAATCAATTAAATATTTTTTCAAGTATTGGAGATGAAAATGGGAAAAAATCGTGTGCAAAAGCGTGACGTAAAAAGATCGCGATTTACGAGAGATCGCGCGCGTATTATATTGACGTCAATATTTCGGACGAATAGTTCAATATATTTACTGAAAAGTATATGAATGTTTCAAATATTAATTTGTAACTAAAAATACTCCTTCAATTAAAACAACTTTAATTATAAACCAGAAAAATATAATTATATTATTTTTAACGATGCAAGTGACCATGCATGCAGTACGTAGTGTAATTAAAAGATAGGCAATTTACGCGAATATTACTTTAAAAAAGTTAATCGTTTGATGAGAAAGCATAAATATATACAAGAGATCATTATAAATTATTATAATTTAACATATTCAAGCACAAAAAATTAAAAGTAAAAATTATGGCACTGTAAACGTCATGCTTAAAAACTAGGAAACAACGCTATGTTGCTGTAAGCGCGGCGTGAGCTCACTTTATTTTATTGATCATACCTCGTGTACACAATTTTTGCAGTATTTTTTATTTTTATTTTTTGAAAAATTCAGTGAACACAATATTCAGCATTTCAAGCATTTAGATAGAGGGAACTAAATTGAAAATTTTAACCTAAATTTTTTAAAAATGTTTTGTGTCCTAATTTATGGTTCCTAAACAGAGCGGTCTCATACGTATATAGAAGACCACTCTGTTCAAGACCGCTCTGTTCCTAAATTTCTGAATTTTCAGGGAAATGTTTAAAATAATAATAAAAATTCCAGCAATTTTTATCACATTCAATTCACACGGTTCAAACCGGACTAAAATTTATTTTAAGTGGGACTTTTAAAATTAATATTTTTTTCATTGAAATGACACTGAACACTGAAAAAAAAATGTACTTATACAGTAATAAAAGTTTTTAAACAGACCCGAATAAAATTATATTGAAGTTAAAGTTATATCAATGCATTATTGCTGGATTTTTTTTTATTTTTTTTAAACATTTCCCTGAAAATTCAGAAATTTAGGAACCATGAATTAGGACACTAAAACATTTTTCAAAAATTTAGGAAAATTTTAAATCTAGTTCCCTCTATCTAAATATTCTAAATGATGTGTAGTAACCACAAAACGTATTTTGCAAATTTACTTCTTTTGTAAAATGAAGAGTTGCATGATCTGCATTACATTCATGCATGCACCATTTATGATAAATATAATATATTGGTGTTATAATGTCATCAGACAAGTCAATTTCATTTTTTTTATTTATTTATTTATTTATTTTTGCGATTTTTAACGTTCCCTATTATTATTATCATCATTAGATTAAAGTATAAATTTAGTATATATTATATAATCATATACAGTATAATTGATGAAAAGATTGTATTTTATTAATTATAATTTCATCCAAAATTTGAGCATTAAAATTTTCTTGTCAAAAAAATTGCTCACTACGCTCGCAATTTTTTTTTTATACTTGTATTATACTGTGTTTGGTTATTTTTTCTTGTTTATACTGGGTAGCATTTTTTTTTTTTTTTTTTCATGATCTGTATCTTTCAATTGATAAATTATGGATTTATAGTTGTTAAGAAAAACAAAATATAAAATGTCAAGATTTTTTTTTCCTTAAGGAATTTAATCCTTAAACGATACCTTAAAAAATTAAATGGTTCAAGTAAATTTTTATATAATATTCCTCCCCCACCCCCTCCTGAACGCTAAAAAAATACCTGGAATTTTTTAAAATTCCCTGGAAAAACCTGGAAAACTCATGGAATTTCATTTGGGAATAATGGTATACACCCTGCTACACAGAGTACACACTATTTACTGTACAGACAATTCCTTATGTTCAAAATCCAACTCACCATGACAGAGGAGTACATCATGGGACTGAGAGGTAGCCTCAGGGTTCCTTGGTGGCTTCTAAAACAAACAGAATTCATCAGCGAGGTTTTAATTAACAATAAATACTCGGTTCTTTACAATGCGGTTCTATTTTATAACACCGAGTTCACATGCTGGTTTAAAATACAGAGTTTTTTTTTAACTACTAAATTAAATACCAAGTTTAAAAATAGATTTCAATTTTATTTGGAGTTAAGGGACTCACTGGATGATGTGTGCGGTGAACACTGGAGGGCTGTGCGCGTCTGCAGCACTGTGCCGACGGAGAACCATCCTTGGGCCAGCAGGAACATTCTCAAACTCTGATAACCTGTGACGAGAAATGCAAAACTGAGCTACATGAATGTACATGACATACTTCATATGACAGAAGTATTGGAAAAAGAAAAATAATTTAAACTAGACAAAAATTGTAACTGGTTTGGTTAATGGTTTGGTTCTAAACATAATTCCAGTGAAAAAAATTAAACACACTAATTAATACGTAATTTAAAAATATTTAAATTAGAGCCTGAGTTTGACAAGAAAATGACATTAGAAAATACATACTAATGATTGATGAGAGCCCATGCATGTACTGCAGTAGTAGAGACAATGTCTGAAGTTGTTTGATTTAGAAGAGCAGCAAACAGGGGCTTACCTGTCATCAACGTCAGTGGCAAGGGACTCGGGGGCATCCTCCGAGTCGTCCCCCTCCCCCTCCGTTGCGGCGAGGATCGTCCTCTCCAGCACAGCCTCAAGACGCACATGCTGCCTCTGCAACTCTTGCAGAACCTACAGGAGAGACACACATTTCAGGAGTCAACCAATTTGAGTAATACTTTTAGATCTAGTAGCAGCTTGGAAAGGTCAAAAGTACTGTAAAAAGATATATATAAAGTATATACAATTATATTATGAAACAGATAAATACTGTGGACAAATAATTATATATTGTATGGTGCTTTGCTTTGTGCTAATCAAGTAATTATTTTATCAGTTATTTAATCAGTTGATTAACTACATTCATACTTTTTTATTAATATGTTTTCAACTGTATTGGAAAAGGAATTAAGCTTTCAATTTACACTGTTCCTACAAGCCTAACATTCAAGCAGAACCTCCCATCAAGAGTCGGAGGGCAGCCCCTCACCACAATCTGCCTGTTGAGGGCTTCCTTGTCGCATTTCTCGTCCTCCAGGGCACGCAGGACCTTCTCCTTCTGGCGAGCCACTTGACTGGTGAGGGCGGCCATAGCACGACCAGCTTCCCTGCCCAGGCCGGTGTCCTCACTGGCCTCGCTGTCTGGGCTGAGGGGGTCCGTGAAGCTGAGGCGGCGACCACAAGTCTGCAGCAAAAAAATGGGATAATAAAGGCTGTACTGCATATCTTAAAATAATCGTAATTACATAAAATTATGTACTGTATGTACTTAAAAAAAAAAAAAAAAAAAAAAAAAAAAGCATTTTCATTAAAAATTTTCTAGCTTATTTTGAATGTGTTTCAAGCAATTTAGTACAGGTAAATAAAGGTGCTGATTAGTAAATAAATATGAATATGATTTTGGTAGAAATTTAGTCAGTGTTTGAATGAATATTTATAATATACTGTAGAACTCTAATTTAGAGTATATGCTACATAAATAGGAACAAAAAAGAATTAAAATGCTTTTAAGATATTAATATTTTTTGTTCATACCTTATTTTTATGTTCAGGTACATTTTCTGCATTGTCTTTACATATCACAGCATCACCATTCACTAATTTTGTCTTTGAAATCAGTTCAGTATTTGACTCTTTAACAAAAGAATCTTTAGAGTGTCCATTTACCATATGATTAACTTTTCCTGTCACATGTTGCATTTCAACAGCATCTACACAGTGTTCAGTGTTTGACTGATCCTTATTATTTAGGTCAACAGGCTGCACTTCCATTTCTTCTTGAGTTTTGTTGTGCCAGGTTTCGTGTTCACTCGATGCTGAAGAGTGGGAAGGAGAGCCGTTCAGCAGCCCTACCCCACTGTCACTGAGACCCTGGCCGTGGGGGGACTCCAGAGGGTGTGGGGGGTTCACGATGCTCTGTGCCAGGGCCAGCCAGTCCGTGGTTGGCCCTTGAGAGGCCGCAGTGTGAAACGAGCCTGTCTCACCGGAGGATTCGGAAGATGTTGAAACGTCCGGAGCGTCAGACTGCTTTGTGTCATCTTTACGAGCAATTTGCCGAAGGTTCAGAGTCAGACTATGGAAGGAAGAGAAATTATGTTAGTACCTTTGTTGCAAACAGATCTATGATTGCTTATTCAGTTATTGTAACTGTGCATGTTCAGCTACTATAAACCCAAAACTTAAAAAAGAATATGATTTTTGAATTTTTATTATATAATTTTAGATAAAAAATATGAACTATAGTCTCAGTATTTTGATGGTGAACAAATTGAATTTATTTATTTAATTGAATCACATTTTTCCTGCGAGCATTAGAACTTTATACTTTGTGGCAATAATATTCATACTTTGTTTGCAGCAAAGGTAAAACTTGTCTATTGATGGCATTAACTAATATTTAAGAATCCATATATTATATGTTATGGATTTAATTTCTTGTTAAAACAGATAAGTAATTGTAAAAAAGATAAGACTCACGATTGTCTGCGAGCCTTCATTTCCTCAAGTTCCAACTGTGAGCGTTGGGAGAGAGAGAGACGAGCCTCCTCCATGGCCTGAAAAATAAACAGCAATTACATTAAATAAAATTAAAATAATTACAGTAATTCTTGATGATAAGAAATTCTGTGTACATAATATAATTTCAATGAATTATTGAAATTATTTGGTATCATTAACAGCTTTGTACGGTTGAACTGCTTTCAATATCCACGAGTCAAGCTAGAGTACAATTTCACATTCCTGTAACATAATCTCTTGTATAATTAACCCAGTACCCACCTGTTGCTGCTGCTCACTCAGCTGGGCCAGTTCCTTGTCGAGGCTCGTGAGCTGCTGCTGCCGAGCCTCCAGGGCAGACACTCGAGCTTGAACTTCCTCCTCCAGGCCGGCAAGCTCAGCTCGCTGTTGGATAAACCTTCATGTCAACTTCCGTAAAAGTCTCTCTGCAGTAGGAAATACTAAATTCTTGTATCAAAATCAAAGCATAAACTACTTTCAGTTTAAAGACATTACAGGTACAGCTTGAATAATTTAAATACAAGGTGATCATACCTGCTGAGACACCATCTCTCTCAAGGTGGATAACGCCTCCGTTGGTCTCTGCAGACCATTTCTCTCCTAAAACAAACAAATATGGTGGTCAATTAAACTGCTCACAAGACATAAGGACATTGTTTTTTATCTTTTTGATCTTCAGTTAATAAATATACTGTACCTATTCAATTATTTAAAAAAAAAATTAATTACTTAGGTGTATATATTATAATAACACTACTGAATTTTTCAAGGTACCCAAATTCCTTATGTACACAAGTTCAATTTAATAGAAAATGAGAGAAAAAAAATAAATATGGATTTGACACTGTAGTCTGGAAATAATTCTGGAAATAATTATTACTTTAAAAAATAATTCTAACACAATCAGAAAACACAGACAGTTTGTGGAACCCTCACATGCACTAATCTTCAACCTGATAACACCACACATACCTGCTGCTCCGAGGCTTCTTTTGCTTGGTTCTCAAGGTCCCTGAGCCTCTCTCGGCGCTGCTGCAACTCTCCCTGCAGTGTTGCCACCTCACGAGCCTCCTCACACACCTGGGGGTGCCAACATGACATGCACATGCTACTAAAGACAGATACATGAGAATGGCAAGCTCTCAGCTGTTTCCTGGAATTTTGTCTGAATTTATACTGACCATTCTCCTGTATACAATATGCCACATTAACAGTAAGCTAAATATATATTTAATAATCAAAATAAATAATAAAATTAAGAATAAAATATGGAAAAAAAAATGTGCTGCATTGAAATGGTCAAACTTAAAATTTGCACAAATTTAAACTACGCGACAACACAGATTACTTTTATCCCTATACATTAAAACTTCCAGAGAATGTAAACAGAACTAGTATGAAAAATATATTATATTGTCCCTCGTCCGGAATAATGAGCTATCTGCTTACCATGATTTTCTAGCTATCTGCTTTTTCATATAAAATATTTCACCTGAAAAAGCAGATAGCTCATTATTGCCAAAAAATCATGGTAAGCAGATAGCTCATTATTCCGGACGAGGGACGATATATATATAAAATAAATAAATAAAAAATAAATAAAAACATTCAAAATAAACATTTAAAGTAAACCAACAGAAAATGTTCATGCCTGTAAATCAGCTACATTTTTACATTTGTCCAACTAAATTATATTAAAATACCTTGAGTCGTGAGTAATGGAGAGACTTTCCATCCATTGCAGCAAAACAATTGCACATCAAGTTAGATTTAAAGTTAACAGAAACTTTTGATTACAAAACAAATTATTTCTATTTAATAAAGAGTTATTTTCAATCAGAAAGAAACTGGTAATTTAATCAGCATGAGCAAGTTGACCTCACATTCAAATTTCTCATTTAATTAAACCCATAGTTCCCAATCTAGCCGCAGACAATCTCGTTGTTCTCACCAGGGTTGCCTCCTTCTGTCGCTGCCTCTCCACCTCCTCCCTCTGAGCCCGCAGAGTCTGCTCCCTCTCCTCCAGCACTCGCTCAGCCTCTGCCTGACGAGCCTCCAGGGCCTCACGATCCAGCTCCAGCTGACGACTGCGCTCTGCAAACTCCTTTTCTAGGTGAACTCGCTCCTGGAAATTTGATTAATCAGAATAAAATTTGTGGCACTTCGTAATTTTAAAAATAGATAATTTAAAATCAATATTTGATACAGATTAAAGAAATTATAATAAATTAACACTAAATAATACTTTTGACAATCTTGAATGAAATTTAGAGATTGGATTTTGAGAATCGTTATGCACTTATTTTAACTTGCAAATTTTGTACCCCAGTGGAGGTACTTACAATCTCAAGCTCTCGTTGTGCCTCCTCAAGAGCTTCCTTTTTCTGCTGCAGACGCTGCTCCCAGCATTGCTCCTCCTCTGTCTCCTCCTGGACCAAACATTGACAGTCAGTCTTCAGCAAGTAAAGAAGTAAATATTTCATGTGAAATAGTAATTTAGTATTGCAAGTGCAGCGTAAATTGGAATACCTTGAGAGCTTCCTTCGTTTCCTGAGACAAAATCGAAGCTCTGCGCAAATCAGACCTTTCTGGCTCCTCCCTGTGTAACAGAAGCAATTAAAACATGTAAGCATCAAAATTAAAAGTTTTATTTAAAAAAAAAAGGGGGGATTACTATTGGAAAAGCTGTAGTTTATCATTATAAAATTTAGACATTCCTTTTGATACACTTTGTCCAGCCAAGAAGCATTCTCCCAGGTTGTTACTCACCCTGGCTGCAGGAGGCTCTCTGACGAGCAGGCCAGTTCTGGCGAGGACCAACTTAGCAGGGAGAGGCGGGACAGGTTGAGCTGAGAGCGGCTGCCTTCTTTCCGTAGCTGAGCAGCCTCCGCAGGGTCGTTGTAGCGGAACATGTGAGTGCGGCCCAGCATCAAGATGCAGCCTGTAATGTTTATCACATGTTACTACAAGAATAGAAAAGTTTATATTGGGAATAAAAGTAACTTTACCTTCTAAAAATATTCAGGTTGAACTTAACAGTTGAATGAAGTGGATTACAGTGTATGTATAATAAAATTAATACAGTAACTTGTTATTTAAATTTGAAGTGCAAGATAAATCAGTACATAATTATTTCAAAATTAAAAAATGTTTTTTTTAAAAAATGCATGTGTTGATGAAATGAAAATCTATTTGCACTTAATTAGAGGTTCAACTGACCTTGTGAAAGTTTGGTTGGCTTGTCGATAAGCACGTTGTTGACGTAACTCTGGGAGCCCTCACGAGGCAACAGCATGGCGGCACCAGACCTCAGTACTACGGAGCAATGGTGAGTCTCCAGGCCAGCCAGCATGATGTCTGCAGCCGCAGCAGCACCAATCACAGTTTCCCCTTCCTGCAATTGTCATGATAATAGTTTTAATTGTTTTGTCTAAATAACCTTATTTTTAAACAAAATTTTGAAATTCAAACATGAAAATAGATAGGAAAGTGAAAAGAATCCAAATAAACTTTATTTAATTAACAAAAGAAGGCATTTCTATAAGACAGAATATTCATCCTAGATGTTAACTTTTTTTTTGTTTCAGACATAGTTCTTTATCTCTGAGCAGAATGAATCAGGCCTGTAAGTACTTTCGTTCAATAATTGTCAACACAACACGGCACTGACCCTGAGGTGGTAGAGAGTGACTCCTGTGCTGAGGCGGTCGTCGTCAATGCCGACAAGATGAGGTCTGTCTGAGTCCAGCACGACGCCGCGGCCAGCCTTCCGAAGTCCGAGGGCCTGCTGCTCTCTCAAGATGGCCTGAGTCTCACGCCACTTCTCGGCCCACTCGGCAGTGAGCACCTTTTCCTGGGCCTCCTTCTGCTGTAGCTCAGCCAGCACTCGTGGCTCCAGAACACCAGGGGCCTGGACACAAGAGTCCCATTATTTTTCAAAGGAGATTTTAATGCAAGTTTAAAAAAATTCTACCATAAAAATATGGCTACATTTAAATTTAGATCATATTTTAAAAAAAAAAAAAATACAATTTAAAAAATTATTGAAAATAGACCAATGATAGAATTTATTTTATCATGAAAATATGTACTTAAAATTTTGTACTGATCTCCACCTATACAGCTTGAATAGCTTCCTCAGTTCTAAACCCAATCTGAAAATCCAAAATCTGCCAGACTCACAGTGTCATTGTTGCCGAGCATGCAGCGAAGCTTGGAGATCTCGTCACGTAGCTCCCTGATGAGCCTCACGTTGGGGTCCTCATTGACAGTGGGCTTGTTGATGATGTTCTTGGCCCGGTTGGCATACCTCAGTGTGCTCAGCGTCTCTCCGTAGTTGCAGTCAGCAGGTGAGATGGCTAAAAATAGCACAGAGAATACCATAGTATGAATTAGGTTAAGGTTGTATGTTAACAACAGAGTGAGCAATTTACTGTACATCTTCAATTAATAATTGTTACATGAATTATACAGTACTTTTTATTTAATTAAAATATATAATTAAAAAAAAAATCTGTAGTATAAATTTAAACAAGTAAATCTATTATTGACCTAACTTAAACTGCTGACGATACTGAAAAATCATTGAGTGGCCCTGTTTTTCACCTGCAATCATGATGGTCTTGGAGTTTCCTCCTAGGCTGTCTTTGAGCAGCCAAGTGAGCACCGAGTCTCGGTAGGGGATGAACGAGGATCGGCGAGGTTCTCCTCCGCCCGCAGGACTTGAGAGCTCCGCCAGGGCTGAGATGACTGAGCCGAGGGTCACCAGCGACTTGTTGATGTGCGCCCCCTCCTTGAGACGCTGACCAGTGGCACCTGTCGCATCAGCTCTCTCACTGTAACAGAATTAGTCCCAGTTGTTATACAGTTTATCACATAAAACTGCAGTAATGGACACAATATTGATTGTATTATTTATAATACAGTAAAAACTTGTTATTACGCAACTTGTTGTAAGGTAAAACTCGATTTTGAGTAAAAGAGATCTCAGTCCCATCAAAAATAATTAGCATTGCATAGATAGGAAAAACTTGATATAAGGTAAACCTAATTTTCTGGGTCCCTTGACTTTATGTAATAACAAGTTTTTACTGTACATAATTAATATGGAAAAAATTCATGAACAAGTATGCTTGAAACTAGTAAACAGTTGTATGTAAATTCATACACCATTTATAAAAGCTTTTCATCAAATTTCTGAGACACAAATTAATTAAACCCCTAACCACATTGACATAGTTTTTTATCATTATTGTTTATGCATTGATTTTTAAATACAAGTCTGAAAACACTTGGGCGCTCAGCACTATCAAGAGGATTCTGCTGCGACTACATGAGAGCTCTCACCTGCCCGCCAGGTCGACCAGGTGGACCTTGGAGGTCGTCTCTGAGGGAAGTCCTCCCTCGGCCAAGCCCGCCTGCAGGAAGGTCAGGGTAAAGATGGCATGGCTGCGAGAGCTCACATCATTCATGTTGGTGCTGGCCGTGGTACGCAGGCGGTTGCCACGAGCCATCAGCTCCTGTAAATAGGCAAAAAGATGTTCAGGGCAAGCATTTGCAACATTATCATGAACAATTTTGGTCTAGTTTGAGAGATAAAATCCAACTACAGTAAAAATTGAACTCCCCAAATTTAACAAATTAGTACCATGAGACGTTAAAATACTGACCTGTGATCAGTTTACTTCGGTGTTGGATTGATCATTAAAAAATTCATTATCACATTCAATTGATTTTAATTAATAGGGTGCTTTCCATTCATAATTTTATTCACATTATTTACAATTACTGTAATGTAGAGACAGCAACGGCCCCCACCAGCTGTAACTTCAAGCCCACCTGGATGTGTGCGTAGTCTGTGACAAGGTGATGGGACAGTTGCTGTACGTATGGCCCTAGGCGGGGGTGCTCCCTCACTCGGAGGTTGTGTGTCGGCTCCCTGCTCAGCAGGTCCTTCACCCTCTCGTTGTAGATCTCGAGGTAGCTAACGTCCACACGGTAACTCTGACCCCCTAGCTCCTGGCCGGCCTGCATGCGGCTGAATAATGTCTGGCAAATAACAGAACATCAGTAATGGAAACAACCTCACTGTTTTAACACATTGCCAGATTCTGTGTACAGTAGGCTAAAAAACTAACAATAAAGGGTGGTAAATTTTTTTTATTTTATGCCTGGAAAAAGAACAAGTTGTTGAGAAGATATGTGCCTGGGTGTAAATGTGGCAATTTATTTAATTCATCATTTGAGTGAATCTCAATTTAAAATTTGAGTAAAAAATAAAAATGGTAAAAATTAGAACCTAAAACAGTGACAACATAAAGAATGAAAGATTGTATAAAATTGTTTTTACAAGTTTTAAGAAATACTAACCTTGCATATTCGAGGAATCAACCCTTGTGAGTCCTGTGAACATAAAAACATTTCTCTTTAATTTAAAATTTAACAAGAACGCTATACAGAAGGCAAAGAGAAATAATTATACGTAATATATTATTATATTAGGTTCTGAAAACTGTGGATTTATAATTTAACAATATTTTTTCTTTTCTATATTGTTAGTGCAATTGAGAAAAAATAAATAAATAAATAAATAAATAAATAAATAAATAAATAAATAAATAAATAAATAAATAAATAAATAAATAAATAAATAAATAAATAAAATAGCACAAAAATTATTTAAATTAGTAAAACAAAATTTGGTTCATAAATAAATAAAATTACCTGAGAGAGATATCAAATAAGTATCCTGTTTGCACACCAAGAACATATTATTTTTATAAAATTTAGTTTCTTTAATAGCATTAGTTTTTATTAATTCATTTTAAGATTGCAAAATAAAAATGTGAACAAAAATTTAATTTTTAGAACAACTACTGTCTAGATTAACATTAATAAGTAACACAGAGTAGAGTCAGTAGAGATAACAACCCTCATATTTATGTCTCATATTTTAACGTTTATTGACAGGGGACGAGTCTCAGCTGACACTCACCATGGCACCCATCATGGTGAAGGTCTTGCCACTGCCAGTCTGGCCGTATGCAAACACACAGGCGTTGTAGCCCTCGAAGGCACTGGACACCACATCCGTCCCCAGGTCCTCAAATACCTGCAACGACAGCCCAGTTGTCAGGTAAGCATCTTCCTGACAAACTAACAAAACGTATTCTTTGCCATATGTTTAAATTAAATTATAAGCTATATCAAAAATATGTATTATTTTTGTATAGTTACAATATTTCAGTCACTAGGGTATTATATAAGATATTTGATTAAAATACTTGCTTTTTTATCTTCAAACCTGCATTTCTATATACAGTACAATACTATTTATGTAGTATTTATCTAACAGAAATAAACACACTGATAATTCTGGTATAGACTGATATGATATAGCGGTAATGGTACAACCAAATCAGAGGGGTATTCCCCCACTTAAAGTTGGCATATCACGCACCTGTTCCTGAGAGGCAAAGTGCTGGTCCCCGGGGTCGAAGCTCCAGTAAGAGTGGTCAAAGGTGAAGTCCTTGTAGCGCTCACGACCCGCGGCATTCTGCTCCCCGCCCCCTGCACCCTGCGCCACCTGCACACAGAATAACACAAAGGTTAGTCACTTCTATTTCATCGGGAATGACATTATATAGCAGATAATATTATTTATAGCAATATTTTAGATAACACCTCTGAGACTGTCTAAAATAAATCTATAAATAATGCGATAAATTAAGTATAAAAAAATAATAAAGATTACAAATTTTCGTAGTATATCAAGAGTAAAAGCAAATAATACTCATAAGGTAAAGATAACGCCAATCAGCTGTTCGACGTACTAATTTTTGATTAACATGTAAACCTTAGCAAATTCACCAAACTTCTGAAATTTTTTTGAGAGGCAGAATGATATTAGTGTCTAAACTGCCTAAAAGCCATAGAAAAAGTTTCAAAAGTATTTAACGAGCCGATTTTTTTTAATTAAGTTTTTAGTTTGTCTCTCCATAGGGAAGCCCTATGCTGAAAATTCAAAAAAAAAATAATAATAATAATTAAAAAAAAATCGCCTCAATAAACTGTTTTTAAATTTTTTATGGCATTTAGGCACTATAAAAAAAAAATGTGAATTTGCTAAGGTTGCTTAGGTTTTCATGTTAACTAAAGGGGACTACGTTGAACAGCTGACCGTATTATCTCTACCTTAACATGCAAGATGACTTGAAGATGTTGAAATCAATATTTTCCGCACATTGATTGCAGCTAAAAGAATATGTAATTTTTTATGATGTTTAAATAAAAATTATATTAAAAGCTATATGATTATTCATAACACTACAGTCAAAATAATTTGATATTCCTTCCGGAAGTAGCTGGATTAAGTGTGAAATTTGCAGCTCTTCTGTTTGTAATTCAGTTTGAAAACTCCCGGAGTGGTTTGAAGAGAAAGTATACTGAACTATGTATGAAATTTTAACGCTGAAATACGAATAGCAAGACCAGAAACCTTACACTTCCGGCTACTTCCGGATGGAATGTCATGTAAATCTGACTGTAGCTTGATAAAAATTTACTAATAATTCATATTTATTGCGAGTTGCGACATAGAATATCTTAAATTAGAAACTATAATAGAAGAAAAATGAAAGAAAAAAAATTAATTATTATACTATTAGTAAACTTGTTGCATTGCGAAAACCTCTTAAAAAGAAAAATAAGATTTCGTGCCTCGTATAATCTCAAGAGCACCGCGTGCGTTGCGGCAGACTGTTTCAATTTGGAAAATCACGATACGTGACAGATCTAGCGTAGATCAGAGTATAATTTTATCGAACTACACAAACTATACTTGCAACCTTACAGAGTTATGTTACGTAACACTCTCTGGCATTTATTATAACATTTCACGTAACTGTTATAACAATTAGTGCTGCAATGCAAGCAGTCGAGCTTTCATATATCTCCAGTGAAAACGTCGATAGTTGTGTCGCCGCAGCATTCTTGCTCGTACAAATTTAATCTGCTGCTGTATACTCTGCGTGGCATTTAGATTAAAATTGGAGAACACCAGCAGAAAATCAACTTTTATTACTTTCGCAATATTTAAATTGCGTTGCTTTGTTCATTGTATAAAAAATAATGATCAAATTATAAAGAGCGCCCCGAAATTTTTATTTTAATGACTTGGTATAATGACTACGCGATTATATAACATTGCCAGCTAATGATTTCAATGCTTTGTTACAAGTTGTTATTGATAAAATTTTTGTTTGTGTTTTAAATTATCTTTCAACTTGTTAGAATTTAATTGAAACGTCAACAACAAGTGCATGTAAGATGATATTCCACTAATATCGATTGCAATACTGTATTGTATTCTGAAAATTAATGGTTAGAGGATGGGAGGTTTCAAATAAGCAACTATTTGTTTCAATATAATTAAATTCATCATATTAAACATGCACTAAACTATGCGCGCAAAGATGGCTGTAGCACTGATCAACATAATTTACATAATTCTGAACAGCACCAATTTGCAAAATAAAACAAATCATTGAACAGTCTAAGAATTAAAATGATTTTTGATCATGTTTCTTTTAAAGTTTTGAATTACTTCGATTTTACTGCAAGACAATGGGGAAAAATACAGATTTTCAGTATAAATAGATAAATACTATAATATTAGGAAAACACATCACGCAACGGATTAAAAACGGTGGGATTTTACGTTGTAATTAAAACCAAATTGATGTGGCTGAATACCTTCAAGCACAATTATTTACAGGGAACTGCGGTCATTGATTAAAAGTTGTATATACGTGATATAAACTGTACAGTTTATTCAATAAAAAATACTCATCATAGGCGCACGCTTTCATTTTAAACTATATTAAAATTAAGTTCATTATTTTTAAAACTGTCATATATTATACAGAACAGAGATGATTGTATTATCGTATTTCACTGTTTATATACTATAACCCTCCTTAATTGCTTCAAATAATAATAAAAAAAAATATATATGGTCCAGGAAATCTTTAAGACTCATTTTCAGTGAAGAGAACTTTACGTTTTCGAGTGTGCAGCGTGTGGGAGGGCATGCAACGAGTGACGAGACAGGGGGTATGTACGTGAAGCCGCCTGTTTATTTATACGTCACGATCACGGCTGCGACGCCGAGTTGAGAGCCCTCTGTCTTCCCCTTCCTTCCTGCATGTTCTTTGTAGTAGTCTGGCTCTCGTGAGGGAGCTTGTTTCTATAATTGTGAGTGATGACTGCATCTGCATCTCAATGCGCAGTCACGGACCGCGAGAGTAGCATTCACATATCAGGGAGGAAATACGTTGTTAACTTTATACAAAACCTACGTCTCGTGAATCTATTTATTTATTGACCCGTCTCAAAACTAATTAAATCAAGTTTATTCTAATTAATAATATTATGTTAATTTATTTTACAAAAGTTCATAAATTATTTGCTGGAATATTAATAATTTTATCTTCCATGTTTATTTTTATTTTGTTTATTTATTGGTTGCAATTACATTTACTTATTCACACCAAAAAAGTAGGAGCAGCTATCTTTTAAAAATATATGTATTGTATCTAAATATTTAGAAAAATGGGTTCATCGTCGTTCATCGATCAGTTCAAATAATGTCCTCTGCGCCCTCTGCGTTCTAAAGGGTATAGCGCGCGTGTGTGCCCAACTAAGGGTGTTGTGAAGGGAAAGAACCTAATACATTAAGAACAGACTGTGCGTGCATGAATATACATCGTAATTACATGTTAGCATGCTTCTAATATAATCTCTATTTTAATATAACTAAGCTTTTCCGAAGTATTTCAATACATCGCTCAAAAAAGTAAATTTATCAGCTTCAACAAGATAAAACAATTCAATTGCATAACGTTAAATGACCTTTTTATCCCCCTAGCTGTTGGCTAGGTTAATTTCCTCAGGATAATACGTGGTGCAGTTCGCAATCTTCAACGCTCTAGCTGCATGGTACGTATACCCATCTCAGAGTCGGTAGAGGACAATTTCTTAGGAACATTAATGCATTTACTGAATAAAGAAAAAAAAATTAAATAATTTAATTTAACAATAAAAGTAAACTATGTCAGACTAATAATAACGTTGATTAGAACATCGCTCAATATCAAATTACATATACAGCATTACAAGCTTCAAGGTACTGACGTTTTAATTAATAATTAGCACGTCAGATGAACAATTAAGATGCTAAGTAATTCATTATCGGAAGCGTAATAATGGACAACCTCATCAAGCTACAGTGACTTTCGACGTCTTGGTGCATGGATCAGCTAATACACAAATAATAAGTATTTAATTATTATAATTTTGGACATCACCGTATTTCCACATCTTAAATTTGGGGAGCGATGTTTTCATAAGATGAGTCAGTGAGTTAAGTGACGTAATTAAAAAAAAAGAAGTGTGGAAGGGGGCAGGGGGGCGGGGGGGGGGGACTTTGCTGCACACTGCAAAAACAACTAAATACCAAAGGCATTGAGAATCTCCACAATCACTTTTACATCACCAAAAGTGTTTAACTTCTCAATGCTTTTATTGTTTACGGTCTTCATACCTGTTGTAAAAAGCTAAAAAGTGATCACCAATCTAACTACTCGCCAGCTTAACTTCGGTAATCACTTTCGATCATACCCTTACCACTGCACTGCTAATGCTTTCATAGTAGGAAGAGAATTATTGAGGTATATAAAATAAATAAGAGCTATGGTGTAATGACAAGGGTTCATTTTAATACAAGGTTATACAAATTTCGACCCTAGGGTAAAATTTGATGGCGGTTCTAATGGTGACCCTTAAATTTGCGACCCTTTGACCCTTAAGGGTCAAAAGACCCTTAATTTTTTTTTTCGTGAAAAATTGCGAAATTGACATTAGCAATGTATTTAATTAACTTTAGAGCTCTTATTTACGCATTTTAAGGGTCGACCCTTGGGGTCTAACAGGGGTCATTTTTAAAAGTATACAAATATTTATAACAAAATTTGTCAAAAACTGTGAGGATTATGGATTTAGCATTAGCTTTAATTGATTCAGTAAGAATAATGACCCTCTAAGGGTCGACCCCTAAAATATATTACGATCTATTCCGCATATAATACTTCTAAATGCTATTAACATGCAATTTCTGAATGCTAATTCTATTAACAAAAATCTAATGTTTAAAACGTTAGTTTTTAAATGGTAAAAACAGTGATTAAATAGCAAAGACATTTAGCTATTTTTTTAAATACTTTTAACGTTCAGTAAATGTTAAAAGCATGGAGGGTCTGAATACCGATTTTTTGCAGTGCAGGTGGGAACACACTCACCAACTTCAATGTTTTTTACCTTATGCTTTATAACTGGAGGAAAATTGATTTTTACTGCCAACCTCTAATCAAACGATTTTTTACTTTCCGTCTGGGTTTTCCATGAATCTTTACTCCAGAATTTCTCTTATTATATCCAAAATCTGTTACAATATCATATAATAAGCCACACTAAAAAAAAGTTGGTACATGTTGTGATGCCAGCAAGTGCGCCGGTCTCTTCACTGCGGCAGCTCCCATGCACGTTTCACGCCGGCTGTAGCCTGCGTATTGATTGTGCCTGCCGGTGGTAAAACATCTCACAGTAAGCCTCTCGACGTCCTTTCATAACCAAATTTAGCAGAACTCACATCTTCACAATATAATATGTCAGAAATGTAAAGAAAGTAACAATGTGAGAATCTCAATGATAACAACAAATTTCATTATATTTCTTACTCGCGTTACAAGCCAAGAAATTATTAGGATTTTTCATGTGATAAATTTTTCTATATGAAGCTTAATTAAAAATAAAATAATAAAAAAAAAAAAACACTTCGACAACAAAACTTGATATAACATTATTAAAGATTAAGACGGTAGTTTTAACATTATCACATTGTATTAAAAAATGTAATATGAACAAATTGACACTTTTCATGTTTTCAATGTTTTCTTTGCTGTTTTAATTTCGTTCTCTTTACTTAAATTATCAAACAAATTATTTCTAAAAGCTCTTTGCTAATAAATGAACTCTAAAACTAGCACAGAGCTTTGAAATGTCTCCTCGATGGCATGTCATTATATTTTGTTTCATCATGCTTGGCATTTCGTTCACATCAAAGCGACCACGGTACGAGACGATAAAGATGATGAACGACAAAAACAGAACATTTTAACTTTTAACTAAAACAGGGGCAGAGAGCTACTTATTTACGATTGCAATAACGCATTAACGTTTTCTAATCAATCGTTCATCTTTGCATTTAAATATAATTATAATCGTTCAATAATTTTATCAAACGATCTGTCATTACGAGCAATGCGTTATAATTTATTAAATAACATTTGCTTGCTAGTAGATAAAGAGCCCGATTATAAAATGATGATGCATGATTTTTTCGTTATCAAATCAGTTATTATAAATTTATACTACTTGAACTGTTCGATATAATTATAATAAGTACATATATAAAAAAAATAATCAGTGATATATTTCTATAAATACAATTTTGTCGACTTAAAAGAGGTTATCTTCTATATTTATCGTGAGTTCAATAAACAGAAATTGATTGCTTTTGAAGATCAGACAGAAGTAAAAAAAAAAAAATAATAATAATAATAAGTGCCGATATTTCGATACCAGATTAAATTCGATCGACTTCTGACGAATTCAAGAGCAATAAAACTTCTCCAAGGGTTAGAACATCGACATTTGTTAAGCACTGCCTAATAATATGGTAAAGGTGAGAGGGTTCAGCTAGTTGACATTTCTGTACAGCATGCAGACACAACCGGCTCAGGACACCAGTCAGCCCACACGCAGGCTGACTGACCTCTTATTTCCCGGCTGCTACACAGATAGCCTGGCGATGTCGTATAGCATGACGGCGAGATACGGCAACCACCACGTGGTTTTTCACGCCCACATTGGAGGAGCTGTGAAGTCGAAGATACGGGAAAAGAGGCTTTTACTTGAGCTGAGTGCAATGCAAAGACAGCAAGTGCAACTGAAGTGACGTGGGTTTAACTGAGGGAGAAACGAGACAGCATTCATTATTTACACTTATCTGTACAACTGCACGGAATAATACAAAATGACAAAATATTAAAATATATTATAACACACAAATTTGAATGTTGCATAGAAAATCAAGAATTTACGAGCAGAGTTCAATGCCTGCTTTAGCCAGGATACTGTGCTTTATAGCAGTGTTTTTTTTTAGTGCAGCCGTCACTAGCATTTTATCAAAATGATAATTGTACAATTATTACATCGCGAGTATATATACTATCGATCCATCTCCGAAAGTTTATATTACAATTTCCAAATTGGTGTAAAGATTATTATCCAAAAGTAGTCTTCGCAGACTGCCGATATTGGAACCAGGCCACACGTTAGATATAAACAAATATCTTTCTCTGGTGAATCATGTCCTCTGATTAACATATGTACACATTACAGCAGATAATAACACCAGATGGTTGTATTACACGCTCAGCAATTTGTTATAGGCATATTATATACAGCTAAAATTTGTTTGTTTGTTGCATACCCATGAAATTTTTTAAATAACTATAATATAGTAAGATAATATGTGCATACGGAGAAAAAAAAATTAAAACAGCATGATAAGATCTATAATAGGCAGTTTGAATAGATGCTTGGCAGAATGTTGCATGAATCATTATAATAGTGTTTTTCATGAAATAGCATCTCATGTATGATCTGTAAACTCTATATCTTCAATACAGAACCACAGAACGATTAGATTGCAGCAATATAATATTGTATTATTTTCAAACAAGTAATAAGCGAACGTTGCATATTACTATATAGCAACAATGTTAGAATACCACCAGTTCTTGGTGAACATAATAAGCACACAGTATCAGGTCAGTTTAACATTGAAAGCTGACCTCCCTTCGGTGACATACGATCCCGTAACTGCAGAGGTGACGGCTATACTGGAGGTGTGAAGGCACGTAATATTACCTGTACATGCAGTATGACGGCACGAGATAATCGAAGTAAAGAAAATTGCAAATTTTTATGGTGGATATAAAATATTTAAAATTATTCAAGGTGGAAAAGAACTTGAATCAGAGAAAATAAATATATTTGGTATGACAAAATGCACGAGAGCAATTAAAGATTGCGGTTTCTCGGCACTTTTTAATGCAAAATGGGAGCAAAAAGTATTTGATAGAGAAGCTTTAGATTTTAGAGCATTTGAAAATGAATAGTCACTATATAATACAACGTAAAATGAAAGTGCAGCTAGGCCAGCTAGTATAGTAAAAAAATTCAATAGCTCTATTCTGCAGGTTTCTTCAAAAGCAGCAAGAAAGCAGTATTGGAATTTCATCCTTCACAGATGATTACAAGAGAAATTTACGATGTTCAGCTGATTTTTCACTTGTTGATTTATATCGAAGTTTATTGAATGGTCTCGGCTTCTTGTTTCTATTTGATAGATGATGATCATGGTTCTGCAGCCCCGCCTTTCTCCTTCCGATTAATTTTAACCCCGCGTATAATATTTATTACATTCGCGATATACTGCGACATTTTAAACAAGACAGAGAGCAGTTCGATCAGTGGGCGTCACTCGCTCTTTTCTACAACGCTTTGATTAAGTATATGGGAGTCGAAGGACAAAGCGTTGCCATAATATACTACTTGACCCTTGATACATGGATGTACTTAGCATACAAGTACCATAGTTTGTTTAGTTTTTGCTATGCTTATCATATTAGCTCGTATACTATACAGTTGCATGCAGTCACACAAAAAATGAAAACGTTAAATTTATGCAAAATTAAGCCAAGAGTGGTCAGTATAATAGAAGTATATGAGAGTGGAAATTGCTCTATGCTAAAGTCTGTATACTTAAAAGTTAATAAAGTTATATTATCGAAGTAAAAAATGTTGAGACGAATGCACATCATTCATTTACAAGGAGAACTGCACACACTTTTCCCCCCATCGAATGTAGTTTTTTTTATTCCAAATCCCTCACAAGGACAACTACTATGCTATACGTAATATAGTTTGATATAACTGCCCACACATATATATATACATCTTTAGGTTGGGTGGCTGAGTGCGGGAATGATATGGATTATATAGAAATCGACAAGCAGCTATAGTTAGCTAGTCTTATATTAATTGTAAGTAATAATTCATACATTATACTGCACTAGCTGTACAATTAGAAGTCCGTATCATCATTTTTGTTACATTAGTACATGTGAGCTATGACGTCACTGGTGCTAATTTTTTATACACAACGGTGCACTGGTGCGCACCACAGCTTACTGCTTCCAACGGGGTAAACAATTACAATATAATAAAATCATGCATTTGAACCATTCAAAACAATTTTATTGACGCGCATTCAACATTGATACAGCTGCAGTTATAACATTTTGAAGTTGCAAAATCTATCACATGCACTCCAGTTAACAATAAACCATGACTATATATGAGTCATCTTAAGTTAGTCATGTCTGAGTTAATATTACAAGGATTCAACTTTGTGGGATAAAAAGTATTTCGGTTTTCGTGACGGAAATGAAGGCACGATTTCAAAAATCTTATTGCATTTTTTTGTCCTTTTGACGTGTCTATGAAACAAGTATTACATGATTTAATTATTTGTAATCTTGGACTTCAAAATTGTAAATAATGTAAAGTATATATTATACATATTATATATATATATATATAATAAACTGTAAATATGGTGTGAATCTGAAAATGACAAACATGCCATGTTTGAGCTTTCTATATATAGTATTAGTATATAAAATTTGATAAGATCAATGTTCGTATTGCGATTTAATATTTTAATCACAATATATTAATACTGCCAAATGATCAAATAAATATTTCTAATTTCTCTTCTGCCTAATGTTTTATTCGTTGGGCATAAAAAATAAAGAATAATTAGCAAGCGTTGATATAAAATAATGCAAAATAATAATATACTGCGGTACTGCAATAAATTACGACGACATTAATCCGATGTCATACATCAAGTTTAAAGCATTGTGTATTTTTATTCGAATATTTTGTATTCTAAAAAAATACAAAAAAACACAGTAAAACAGTAACTATATTTAGGGTATATTTATTCAGTCAAGAAAATATCACAGAGCGAAACTTAAAAAAATCCTAACAAGTATAATACGTTATAGAAATTATTGTACTGTCAGTTATATTGACAAAGTAAGTCATGCAGTAAACCAATTAAGAGTCATTCAACCATGAATTTTAATAACTAGGTATAATTAAACCTTTATCTTTATTGTAGGGCAATGCTTTTTAACTATATGTCATGCAGCAATTATTACAATAATAAAACCACGTTATACTAAAATATAATGAACGCTAAAAGGATTTCGATTAACGGTTGAAATAATTATGTTTTTAATCAATCGCTTGATTTATTATTATACTATTTATACCGTATGTAGAACATACTATGTACCACAAAAATTACGTAAAATTATAAATTGGAATTATAAAAAAATCATCGAATTAAAGGCCTTGAAGAAGGTCAAACCATTATACGAGTTCAAAAGCTAAATAAGACGAATGCTAAAATAACATTTATCACTCATTATAATATGATGCTATAGCTTTCCATGCTATATTCCAGTTTTTTAAACCACAATGTCAAACTTTATCTTAATGTAAAGAGAGAAAAGTAAGTATACGCAATTGGTGAACGAGATTCTGAAACACGTTGACGCCTATGTAAATATACTGGGATATCATTTTCGATGCCAGGGTGTGTTGCGTCATATTAGCTTTATTGCAGCAAGCGAGAAAATATCAACTATATTGATCTCAGGCTTGTAAGACTTTCTTAGAATTGTTAAAGTCAAAATTGTACAATAATTGTAATTTTTACTATTATTTTTATATAATATTGCACGTCTGTTAAATAACCATCATACATGAGATTGTAATCAAATTGACGATAAAAAGTCTGTGAGGTAGTCCTATCGAAGGGTTCGTTCTGCAGAAACTGGAGCTCACGCGCGGGCTCGGCGGAGCGCGCAGTGTCAGGCCGCGAACACGTGGAGGGCGAACGTAACCCGAGACCTCAGGTGACTGGACAGTGTGACGAACGAGTGTTTCTTGTCTCTGCATAGGAACTGGCACTCAGGAACAATGTTATAAAAAAATATTTATAAAAAAACGGCATAAAAAAATAGTTAAGTTAATTAAAAAAATATATAAAAAAATGCTCGTATTTTATTACAGTCTCGACAATCTGGATTAAAAATTTTGGCATTGAAAAACTTTGAAAGCAAAAAATAAATTATATTTTTTCCCTTACAAGAATGGGAGTAAAATTTATCTCTTTGTTAATCCAACATTGCTCTTGTTAAAGTCCTTATATTAGCGTATGTCTTTGTACTCTTCGTGGATTACATTTTTTCAAACCGTATTATAAAACTTTTTGTTAACTTGAGATAACTCATGAAAGTACAGCTAGTATATTATATATAGTCTAAGGACTATTATTGCCCTATTATATTATATATCATGTAACAGAGTTATAGATTTAGAGTTTACAGGTGAAATTATATTATATAAATTTATTATGTACCGACAGGACCACAAAAAAATGTCTATACACAGGCCTTATGGGTGACTTTACAAAAGACGTTTGGCATCAAAGTATGAGTGATAAGAGAAGGCAGTATTAAATAACCTTTGATCAATTCACAGTTACAATACACATTATTGCCGATACCATGTAAACAAATAGGCATTTTTTGTGGTTCCGTCGGTACATACATTGTACTGTATATTTATAAGCAAAACACTATAAAATTAGTAGAAAATAACCGTTATTGTACTAGTTACTTATTCTATATTGTAAAATATTGATGGGTATATTAATCGATGGCTAAAAACTTACAACAAATTTATATAAATGTTGTGTTATTGTAATATAAATAATGCTCTCTTCCATATCGTTTAAGATTTAGACTTCCAACTTTCAAGCAACAGACAAATTCAAACGATTCAAACTTGAACTACAATCCATGCTCAGCACGATTTAAAGTACAATGTACGGTAGCGGTCGGCATTCTCGACTGCTTCATCTCAAATCGAAGCTACTTTGCAGTTTACAAAAACGAAGGCTTATAATTTATCGAGGTTATAATCCTTGCAATTCGTGCATTCAGTAAATACAGCTTACTATCCTATGCAAACTGAGCTGCAGTAAATTATCATCGTCTCCAATATAATAATATTGTTAGTACCATGGGGAAAATATTGAAAATATCCCAAACATGTTAGTAAAAAATAGTCCAAATGAACCCTATAGCTGCAATTTTATTATACAATGTACTCAATGTAGTAACCTATAATATTATATGTAACCAGTCTGTTAACAAATTGCGCACTCTGATTCCCTCGATCCCACACGTTCACACATTGAGCACCACGTGACTACAGCATGATTTTTTTTTTCACCTCTTACGTCTTAATTGCATGGCAAATATCATTAACTGCAGCAGATATAATTATTCTTTTTTTTGACTCCTCGGGTATAATGCACGGTGATGTCTATTCTTAACGAGAATATCAATAACAACAATAAGTTTCATTGCATTTAAAAGCGACAACGGTAAAAGTTATACTCTACATGTTATGCTGGTTTCAACGCTTGCATTACCGTCATGACCGCACACACGGAATTGTTCAATACTACCAAACAAGAAGTAGTGATGGCTCGGTCACTGCCATGCAGTATGCAGTTGTGTTTATTTACAGCTCCACATAAGGACAAGACGCCCGTTACTAACAAGACACTGTAGTACATACAGAAGGCCCCCTCTGCGGTTTCAATATGACCACTTTATGAGGCATCTACTTTCCCAGTTTTCACACTATTAAATTATGTGTAATCCCTTCCCTTTATAAAATTATTGTGGATTTAGAGAGAGAGAGAGAGAGAGAGAGAGAGAGAGAGAGAGAGAGAGAGAGAGAGAGAGAGAGAGAGAGAGAGAGAGAGAGAGAGAGAGAGAGAGAGAGAGATAGAGAGAGAGAGAGAGAGAGAGAGAGAGAGAGAGAGAGAGAGAGAGAGAGAGAGAGAGAGAGAGAGAGAGAGAGAGAGAGAGAGAGAGAGAGAGAGAGAGAGAGAGAGAGAGAGAGAACATAGTCTCTGAATGCCTCCTATATAAACATTGCATTGGGAGTTTTATAGCAGTTATTAATTAAGTTAAATATTAAGTAGTTATTGACAAAATGTTAATTTACTATGGTAATTTAAATACGACATATCTGACACGGTTAATCTGACATATCTATTTCCTAGCAAAAAACAAAAAAAAAATGCTGAATTAATTAGTATTTAGTCAATAAAATATTTATTTCATATTATACTATAATATTATACATATAAATTATTATATATAATTATAATCTGCATCATTTTAAAGCCTAATTGAGAAAATATCATACTACGTTTTTGTTTATATCTCTTTGCTCATTAGAAAGCAGAAAATACATGGATGGATGCTTGTCACTTTGTAGGGTAACACATCTTTTCTCCCAATCGTGCAATTAATTAAAAAAAAAAGTATACAATTTGGCGACGATAAGATTTTGTTCTAACCAAAGTCTTGTGGTTAACATTTTTAGACCTGTGAAACAGTCGTTACACCACAAACAACTTATTGAAAGATACAAATGACATGTACCGAGCCAACATATGAACTCGATGAAATATATCCGTGACATTTCTTTCAGTTGGCGATCAAGGTTAGTTATATTGATTTAACACTGCCAACATAGCTGGAACTGAAATGTTGGTGACAATTTTTGTATAGATATAATTTAAAACAATGTTGTTTACTCTTATCAATTTACGGTATACATTTTTATTATTACAGGATTTTGAACTTCCGTAAAACTTTAGGTTGTATAGTACATTGATAATACCAAAGAAGTCACATGCAATGCATCATGTCGACTGTTTGTATTATATTTAATACGGTCCTCCGCAGACAAGTACGACGTTCTGTACTGTACAGACATGCCGAGATGCTTGGCTGCTTTGAAAGGTGTCAGTTTACGGCCACTTTGCGACTACAGCGGCCTATCAAATAAAGGCCTGTTTGACAGGACGGGGCTAGAAAGAAAAGTTAAGCTGTGGTTTCATGAAATAAATGACAATTAATGTATGATGTACGTACGTTCCTTGAGTATTACACATTTACGTTACTCAAAAGTCCAAATAGATATAAAAATAGACAAGCAATGATTTGCAATTAAGTTTTTCTCCCTGTTGTTACATCTCACTGCTGTCTTACTGACTCACAAAACAAATTTTAACTGTGTCAAAATTTCCTTTGGGAGGCACCAGTATAAAGACTAAAGGATAAAAGAGTATAGTATTTTTAATTTAAAAAATATTTCAAATTTATTTAATGATTTATTTAATCTTTCTCCTGTACTCGTCACTTCCCTGTTTGGCGCGTTATACTTATATTCATCGATCGCTTGGATTTTCATATTAACGTACGTAGCAAATTCCTCATATACGGCGCGGCAACAACACCTTTTGTTTCGTTTTTATTTGACCAGTGAGATCGTCTGACACCATGCATACACGTGGTTTCTTCCAGCTGTCCGAACCGATCGCGATACTTTTTGACAAGAGACGAGGCGGTTTCAGCAGACTCGTTCTCGGCAACAGAGCAAAATAAATTGCGAAGTCTACATAACACTGCAATGCGTGACGTCATTGTTATAAAAACTATCAAATAAATTATTGGTAAAGTATCCATCAGAAAAATTATATAGTCGCCATGTTCGTTTGCTAATTTTGACTCCTGCTACAACCACCGCGCATCGGCGCGCAACCCTTCTGCGCACGTTTTTTCGGCTCGAAGTCAAAACACTACTACCGCGAAATTCTTTAGATGCTCTTTAATTAAATTGACCCAAGGCAAATAATAAAATTTTTATTGCAGCAAACGTAAAAGGTTAGTGCCAATACGTAATTTTAAATTTGCAAACATAACTTATAATTTAGAGGGTTAACAATAAGCGATCGAAAAATTGATCAATTGATCGTAATTGATCTTACGTGCGCCCAATCTTTTTTTGTAAGTATATGGGAGGACAAAGGATTGGTGATGTCATCATGGATCATGGATGGAATTTAAAATCAATTTTTTAATAACTAATGGAGCAATTTGTTTATTCCATGATTTGTACGTAAAAAGCTTTTAATCTAGAGGTATCCTGTCCCATCAATATCATATACTAACAGTAAGTAATAAAGATTATAACCAGGACATTTGAAGCTATAATGTTCCAAATGATGAGATTGCCATGCATTAATATGAACACTTCTTTATAAATATATTATATATGTGTACGTAGTCCTTTAGATCGTGTGTAATTTAAGTCTATATCATACGATAGTATATACATATATTATACATCAAACAATTTCTTGCTATGGAATTTGATACGTTGTTTGCTATCAAGATTAAGGAAAGGGAAAACCATAATTTTTCTCAATCGCGTGAGCAGATTAGACTCGAATTCTTAACATCAAATATCAAATTAAAAATTAATATCTTAACATAAGACATTCAGTTGTCGCTTTTATCTTTTATTTGGTCCATGATGCAAGCTGAATTATGCAAGGCGATATGTGATACTAGTGTAATCTCGCAGGCTCTCTTCACAAATCTTTGGTCTAAATAATTATAATATATGACTGCATACTGCATCATGCCAGAGAATAATAACACACAAAAGTGAGGATTGTATATATGTAAGTAATCCTTTATACAATATAATATGAATGCAGTATACGTATATATAATATAGTAAAGTGACATATATAAAATCAATTCGAATTACGCGACTGGTTTATCGCATTTACAGAAGCTTTATGGCATTGCAGTAAAAAATAGAATTTCTTTTGACCTAACATATTAAATTATATAGTTCTTAGCTACAATGAAGTTTATATTATTACCTGGAATTATGTATTATTGCTACTAATATTGATGCTAGGGCAGTCAATGCAACGATGTTTACCTCCACTTTAAGGACATTATGATAGCCTTGCAACTGCTGCATGTGAAGAAATATTACGTTGCTATAACAAGAAGTATAAATCATAAATAAATATATTATGAAGATAGCCATATGATGCGCATATTTATGCACTCGGAGCTTGATTGTTTTCATTATTATTTTTATACATTTCACTAAAATTCTATAACATTTTAATTTTGTGTATCTCTAAACAAACAATTTACACATTGCATGAAGCTACAACGCCTGTACAATACAACTTTAATGCAATAAATTACAAGCAGAGTTTATAATAGTTTCATAATATTTATATTGTTGTATATAATAATGTAGGAAGAAATATAACTTATACATTATGCATTGGATTATTTAGAGTGAAGTTTCATCAATAAAATTGTTAACTATATTGTTCCATATAATGTGTAAGTAAAGTGCACAAATGTTTAAAATTCAAATTCGGTTAAAGGTATGTATATATTGTATATGTATACAGTCTGCCGTATTTTAATTCTATTTTTATCATCAACAATTATTATTATACAGCAAGTCGCTATTTCCCATTCATGCTTTCGTTACTCGTCATGCACACGTGACGAGACTGCTTAATTCCCCGGGCGATTGCGCGGACGCATGTGACTTCCTCCCGCTACTCTCTCCAGCACGTCTCGCCATGTTGGGTCACCGCCAGCATCCATAAATGATAATTGTTGCACAATTGATGGGGAGGGAAGCGCCTGACTGCCTCCCATCCACACACAGCTGTGCGAGCGTCAATCGATGTTGTCTGGCCAAACAAATATCTCTCTGGACCGAAACCCACATCAATAAAATATTATTTGGCCTATACTGTATGTGGGATTATTTCCATCATTAGAAATGCACAAATAGACGTAAGTTACAACAGTGTCGAATTGATACGTTATAGCATTAAATTTTTATCCTTTCATCTCGGAATGATATTGAACATGCAAGTCCAATGACCCCAATGTAACATTATTATTAAGCTGATTGTAATAACGATAAAAGCAAAGGGAAAAAAAAAGGAGAGATATTTGTTTGTCTGTTTTGTTTTTAATCAATGTCAACGATAAAATAATCTATTAATAGATCATACATCATGGAGCTATATATAAATAAAAAATACATATATTTTATACAATTCATTTCTGCAAATTTCACCGTCAAAGTATATATATTTTTTTTATTTGCTTATAGTCTCAAAAGTGTAGGTAACACTGATAACGCGATCAAACGTTCAGTAAAATACGTGTACGATAAATCAAAAAGTTTTACATGACGAGGAGGCAGGTTATACGGTGCAAGGTCATCGACCCCGTGACTGACAGTATTATGCGACACTGTTGCAAGGTTAATGTTTATCAGAGGAAGTCACGAGGGATCCACTGTCATTGCCGGTCAGTGCTAGTAAAAAATTTCCGTAATTAAGTTATTTAATGTCGAACATCGCGTTCTCTATTGTATATAAAACAGCATTGACACCATTCATTTTATCAGTCAATATAATACAGGTGGAAAATTTATTCAAATTTGTTGAATTTCTCTTTTTACTTTGTTCTAAACATATTTGATTTATTATTATTTACGTTGTTAAACTAAATTTTGGTAATTAAAATAATTATATCCTTATAGCAAAACATAATTGTAACAGGTGTGAAATCCTCTCGTCCCTCCCTCCTGCGTGTTTGCTAAGTTGAGGTACCACCAGTATATTCTCTACCCCATGCACTCTTCGATAAAATGAAGACAATGTTTACAAACCACAAAATAATATAAGCGTTGCACGCTAGGTCATGCAAAATATCGAGTTTCTATACCACGCTTCAACCGATCTATAAAAAATACCGAATAACTAGAGCCTATAATAGTGCTACATTATAAGCTCTCTAGCTTAGTAGCTTTACTAAAAAAAAAAAAAAAGTTAAATTTTGTTTTAAAATTAAGGAAACTTAATTTAGTGTGTTATGGCATGCATTATAGCTGTTGTGATAATTGTTATATACATTTTATAAAAACAATTTTAAGGTGCATTACTTTTTTAAACGTCTAGTTTTAGAAGGTTGCACGAGTTCAAAGATTGGGCCAGTAAACAGTTCTTTTTTTGGTATGGGTCTGCAAAGTGCAAACCATTAAAATTAAAAATATTATAACGAAAAAAGACAGCAGATAAATATATCAGATTTTTATAATATAAAATTTGCATGGGGGTAACATTTACTTGTATTGGTCTAACTCTATACAAGTTCAAAAATAATAATATTCATGTGTAACTGGATTCGCCTGCATGTATAAGGGCATTTTAATTTATTTCTTGCTGGACATTTATACTAAATTACGTCATGCAGTAATATAGCAAGCTGCATGCAATATTAAATCCAGTCTCAGACAGGGGAATAGACAAGTGGAAAACCCCATCTCCTCCCCCCCCCCCATAAAGCACGCAAAATGAATAAGGAGTGGGTGAATCCCACCCGCCTTTTCCACACCCCCACCCATCCCCTGGAAAAAATTTAGCTCTGCACGTAAGTATAATTAACGTCTACTAGAAAAAAAAAAATGACACTATAGCTAAAATGAAGAGAATGTTTGTTGTATGCGTAAGCGAAAGTCGCGGGCCTCGTGGCAACGAAGAACCACACCTCACGCAAAGCGCGTGAGCTTCTTATCTTCGTAACGTAATCTTTTTTGAGGAGGGAAGAAAAGTACTGTTTTCAGCATATAAACTATAAACTAAATCTTAAGTCACGAGGCCCGGCAAGTGCTACTTGCGAGCTTGCAGTCTCAAGACAACGTCTGTTTATATTACGAAGCCACGTAGAGAGGACGATGGGGCTCGCGAATTATTAAAGCTGATGGACCGAATTAACAATTAACCTTGAAATTGAAATGAAGTGGTATACGTGTCCTTATTGAAGCCCCTCTTATTGCAGTGTTAACTTTTACTATAGCATTTGTATATACAATAAATCAGTCAATAAAAAAACAAAAATGTATATAATACTGAATTTTTATATATAAAAAAAATGTTACCTGGATGACATGCAGAAAACAACTTTTTAATTTTATCTCATGTTAAATTTTCTCGATTATGTAGTCAATTACTGTCTCAATAGCAATTTATACTATTTAAATAATATATTCAATTTTAAGGATTGAATTTTGGTCCATGAACCATAGCAAAATGTGCTAAAAACAAACTCTTAATTTCCCTACCTTGTTATTAAGGATTCGGGTCTTCTTCCCGTCCATTTCGATCACTTGCTTGGCGCCCATGTCGAGCTCCCTGAAATCAAACATTGGATTCAAAGTCAACCTTCTGCAGAAAGAAAACAATAAAACAGAACATCAACACTTGATACTCTTACGTTTAAAATACAGTGTAATATTTCATACGCATATGGATGGACTTATGATCTTATGATCGTTTGTCGAGTTATGATTTTGAAGAGGTGAAGATAGAGATGACAAAGGCCGGGACGATCACAGAAAGCTAAATAGTTTTGGCCGGCAATGTAAGCATGCATTGACGCAGTATACGCGAAATAACTAATATGATGCAGTGAAAGGATATCTCGAAGTACCGTACGATTTTAACTTGCGTTGAAATTCAAACACTCTGGCCTCTTTAATACAGACCAGCTGGACGACCTTTACTGCTTGCTGCGTCCTAAAATGTTTTTATTATTATTTTTATCTGATGGTGGTGTATATAACCTGTGATGTACGGTAAATATAGATCGAAAATTTATGAATTTGCAATGGAGAATGCCATGCAGACGCAAAAGCAAATAATTTAATTGAAAATTTTAATAAGAACAATTTTTCTTGTCTCTAATCATGGTGTTCTGTTATATTACAGAACGCCATGCTCTGACTGTTGAAAGTATAACCTTTATCTTATAATGCAAAATGTTAATTGTCTGCTTTGAATCTGGCGGTGTCGATAATAGATTTTAATTGACAGATATATAAAATTTATGATGCAAATAACGTGCTTCGTTTCACAATGTCACAAATCCATCCAAAAACAATGCCGTTAAAAACATAAAATTAGGCAAACACCCTGTTTGAAAAAATCATTCTTATTTTGATAACATAATTTAACATAATTATATGTAAGGATAATGGATAATATACATAAAAATGTGCATTTAAAATGATAAATCCATACATAAAATACCATGCCTATAATAATATAATATATTTTAATATTACTTTATACAACTATCAGGACATTTGATTATTTTCCAACCTTTATTATTATCATGTAATCATGTAAGTCATGTAACACACTGTATATCAGAGAATAAAGTATGACATACGGTATATTGTCTATAATTCTCTGACTGTATTACGTATAACATGATTTATTTATGCAGTATAAAAGTTCGCAATAGTAAAGTCCATGATTGCATCAAAAAATATTTTTTCGGAAATGGCATGCACATTATTTCAGCAACTTTGACGTTTTAAAAATATTTCTTGCAATTATAAAATTAACTTAAATTACACTAAAAAAACTTAAAATTGCAGCAATTTATTTTTAATTGTGCGTAGGTATTTGCTGAGTTTATAAGCCTAAGTATTTGTTTGGTAAACATTTTCAAACGTACGACGTACGTATACAGGTGCAGCTGTACCTGTCGTAAATTCACTTAAATTAATTTCGAATGCGTATCTTATTCAAGCCTCTTATTCATGCTTGTCTCGATAGGGATAATAGAGGTATACGATGAGAACGAAAACAAAAATAAGATGATTTTGATGAGCCTCTAGTTTCGTTGTTTAATTATCACATGCATTGGTACTGTAGATAACCATCGTTATAATATGCCACGGTGAAACCAAAAATATTCACTCCATAAGAAATATAAATATAATATATTAATTCCTAACGATGTAGATGCCCTTGATATATAAATGAATGCGCTCTACGATAAAACGAAATTAAATTTATCAATCAGCAACTTCACATATTTAGTAATAAAAAAAAAAAAAAAAAATGTGGTTTAAGTTAAAACCCGCTATACGTATCCGGATGAATGAAATATAATATAATTATCTTTATTATAATTTGGCTTTTAAGTTAAAACTTTGAATTGACTATCAATATGTTCGTGGTAAAATTACGCAACTTTTTCTATGCGCTTCGGCTATAATATGTTACTTTGTTGTTTATTCTCCAAAAAAGTTAAAGGTCAGAGGTCGGAGGTGAAAATGGAAAAACGCATTTTCTCGTTTAGACGGTTCTAAGTTTTTGAAGTGAAAATATATATTTTGTAGGTCTGGTAGGTCATTTGTTCTTCTGTAATGATCTGCTCTTGAATTAATAAACGTTTTAAAAAAATTTGAAGTTATATGAATGTTAATTTTAAAAATGAACAAGCCTTTTCTTTTTGCGAGTATAACTCAACGACAGTATATTATAGTTCTTTGGTATAACTACCACGAGACGACAAGAATGTTTTTTTATTATTATTATTCGTCCGGATCAAGGAGAATACATACATATATATCCTCCTTGGTCCGGATAGTAGGTTTTGGCCACATTTCAAAAACCGCGCGGGTTTTTCAGGGAATTTTTGCTATTCGAAAATAATAGTAACCAAAACTCATGCAACTATACCTAAATAGGCGAGTTGTGAAACATGGAAACATCTATATAATATGTACCGGTATATATTATTATATTATGACAATCATCAAAATCGATTGGCTCCCTCCATTTTCTTATTGAATTGGCTTAATTAATTTCAATCATTACCACTGTAGTGTTATCTCGTGGCAGAGAAAATTCTCCAGGGTCCGAGGACGGTGATATACCGGTATGGATCCACCAGATGACCGGTAGAGATGTATTTTTTTTTTATTTTTTTTTTTCTTGTAAGCTAGGGGAGTGTGTGTTTGTGGCGACGGGGAGGAGAGGATGCGGATTCAAGTAGGAAGAAAAGGTTGAACAAATACCAAAGTAATTTACACATTTTGGCGAAGAAAACTCGAAGTTTCAGCTAGGGGTATCGACTTTGTGCCAGGCTGCAATTGTTTTGGGGAGAGCAGGAAGGAAAGGTACCACGTACCGTAGTGAAAATAATGAGAAGAATTTTTATTTGGCTTCGACAGTAAAAATGCGAATATTTAAAACAGCAATTAATAATAATAATAATCTAACTCGTTTTTTAGGTTAATTATTATATATTATATCACAGCTGTGTGATATACCTATAATAGGTGTTGCTCTTTTTTTGCGATTTTACACTATATCGTATTATTATGGCAGGCATACCGTATGTATACAGTATAATTGTTATATTAAATTATACTATGTAAACTAACTAAAAGTAGAATATTCAATAGACTTTGCAAAACTATGTTGTAGCAAAAAGTAAACAAACTATAGTTCACCCATGGCAGTGTATTGTTGTTGTTGATTATTTGTGTCAATTTTGCTTATACGTTGGACCTTATGGGAATTTCACGATTTTCACATACAGATTTCAATATATGACAAACGAATCTATCTATCTTCTAAAAATGAATAATATATAAAAATATCACTGGAATCTGCCGTTTTTTACCATTATTTATGCCCCTGAAATGTGCATCGGAAGAAGTTTTCTTATTTCAATATTTCATACGATACCAAATCAGCTGATTGCATGGTACAATTAAAATCTGGAGCTTGCTTAGTTACGTATCTTTTTATATATCTCATGCTGATTTGGTATCGTATGAAAATTAATTCCCATTTTGAAATAAAGAAATTTTCTTCCTAATATATGCACATTTCAGGGGCATAAATGGCCGAAAACTGCAGATTCCGGTGATATTTTCATTTTTCAAGTCTACATCTGTCATATATACATTATAAATGCGTATTATATTGAAATATGCATGTGAAAATCGTAAAATTCCCATAAGGTCCAATGTATAAGTAAAATTGACACACATAATTAACATCATGCACATAATCAACAACAATGCACTGGGTGTATGCATACGAGGTACGAGCACAGACAGGTACGAGTTTGTTTACTTTTTGCTACAACATAATTATATAGTATTGCAAGTGGTCTATTAGTTTTTCATAAAATGAAATGCTGCCAAGGACGTGAATCCTGCATCAACATGTTGCTTTTGGTACGTACGCGGCGTATATATATATCTGCATATAATATACTTGCACTTTCACCGCCTGCATGCTATTGCCTCATACATTGGTAGCGTGACTCATTATGCATACACCATGCATATGCTCGTGCTTGACAACAAACAGTTCATTCTTGATTTATTTATCTATCTATATTATTATATTGCGCAAATAAAATTCACATATCCAGCATAATATAATATATAAAACATACTATCCCGTCAGAATTTAATTCTTATTAGAGGTCAAAGGCCTACATACATGTTACTACAATGCTACATGTACTGTATCACAATGACAGACCTCAATTTCCTATAACCGTATGCGTACGTTTTGCATGCAAAAACATGGACATGCATAATGTTGTGAGGGCCAGCAGTGCGGCAGCTGTCACTTACCTCTGGTTAAAGGGTCTAACCCGCACGGCAACTTTAACTGATGCCATGTCACCGAATACAGAGCACTTTCAAGATTTATTTAATACCCCATACGAATATTTTAAAGTTTTACTCTGTCAAGAAAATTGAAGAAACTTGAGCTATTTTAATACTCGCACCCTCGCACTGCATCTGCGATCTGCGTCGATCTGCGTTCTGCGATTCTGCGGGCTCGGGCTGCTGGCTGGCTGGCTCTGCGGCTGCGGCGCTGCGGCTAGTGCGGCTCTCCCACTCCCAGCTAACTCAGCTGCTTATGACATCATTTACAAGGCTACCAAGTTTAAAAAATATATTTGCTTGTGGTAACACGTTATAATCAAGCCAATATTCTACTTTTTGTAACTTAATTAGCTTAAAACAACTAATTTAAATTTTTTCTTTATAAAAAAAAATATTTGACTAAAAAATAGGTTAAAAATTACATCATTTTTTATTTTATTTAGTATTTATCCCTATACTTTATATTTTTTTTTTGTTACCTACTCTGTAATCTACATGCCATTATTATATAGTACAAATCTAGAGAAAAGTAATGACGTCATCAACATAAAAATTTAATATGCTTAGTTTATAAAATCATATCAAAGATATTATTACTAAATACACATTTAGAAAGACAATTTCACTAACATTTAAATGACTAGAAATTATGATATAATAAATAGAATGAAAATAATATATTTTTATAGAAATTAAACGTCACAGGAATAAGCATTGATATATTAATACGTAACAGCTGTTCTATGTTGATTTCGGAAAATGGATTAGCTGTGGTTTTAGGCTGGTTTTAGGTTAAAATTTATTATTATGTCGGTATACATAATTTGTTCCATTTAAGTTAAAAATTATAGATAATCTAATTTACATAACACACATATAGCTTTATGCATATGTACTATCACAGTATATTACATATATCATATACAGTATATTATATTCATCTTCCAGCATTACATGCATTAATAATATTTAATACATATATGTATGCATAACTATGCATACGAGGCCAGCAAGCATTTTACTGTATGTACAGTATGCATACTAGTGTCCATGTACATCCAGTTCAGTACTTTTTTCAGTTTTTAGTCTAGCTACAATATGGAAAGTAACGATTTTGTCGGTGAGATGTCTGCTCTCTCAGTGGTGGAACCAACTTGTAAGTTTTAGTTAATAAAAAACATATTATGCATATAATATAATTATGCATTACATATAATTATATATATTATACATACGTACATAGAGTTGTAAATGAGATAAATAAAAAACTGTGAGAGACCTCTGTGTTTAAAGGTCCTTGCACGTACATATATCATATACTCTAAAATTGCTACGGAGTGCTAGGTACGTATCATAACTACATAGACATATACCGGTATACATACCGCAGTCTGCTTAAAAAATCCGTCCTTGGCAACAGTGGCTCTACTGTTCCGGGACCCCGTCGTCCCAAGGTCCCTCTACATATGTAGAGTAATCTTGCCGTCGTCCTCTAAAAGTTTTACAGTACGTAGTCATTTTTCTGATAAAATAGACATGCAAGGGCGAAGACCTCTGAGATAGTCTCTGGAGATGAGCCGTTTGTATTTTAATGTACTGTATTATATGCATGCAGGCCGGAGATTTAAAATTAATCTGATGCAGAATCAATAAAAAAAAATAGACCAACATTAATATTACTTTTTATTTTCAGGTTCTAGTGGAACTACCAGCGTTTTAGGGCCTTTAACTTTCCCTCAGAAGCTTTCAAAGCAAACATTTGACCCTGAGAATGAAGAGGATTGTATGGTACCATGTCTGCTTTGTAGCAACAAGTTTCGACTACAGAGTGACCAAGATGCATTCTTACGTCATCTCTTTATGGATCATCGACTTGTCATTGCAGATGTTCACACCATAGCCAGCCTCAAAAGGTACACCAGAGCCCAAGATATACCTCCCATCAAAAACGAGTGCCGCCAGCCTACGAAATCGTAGCATAAAATCAAGTGACGTTGCCACATTGTGCATCACCGCTGTTGTTCAGCTGCAGGTGTACCACCGAAATTGCAACGTCACACTTTTTCATTGGCTCGCAGCATCCCTCTGATGGGAAACTTAGCTTTGCCTCCAGTGTACTAGCAAAAAAAAATATATTAATTATACATTACAACATACCTTACTTTTCTACATACAGTATAATAAGCATGTAGTGGTACATATCAAGCATTGAAGATTGGAGCTCTTGTAATGGACCTAATTGTTTTTATTTGCAGCTATGTTGACTTCTGGCGTGTAAGATTTCGTTCTGCACCACTGGAGGAGTTTTGCAGTGTCATGCTGATGGATTCACTCCCAGACGGCACACCCTCGCCTGGTGAACGTTACTTCTTGCTCTCTGATATTCTGCCTGAAGACAAGTTGCTGCGAGAAGGACTGCAGGAGAAACGACTGGTGAGCTACTAATGGTGAAGTAGGGCAACATTTCCTATTATTTTCCAAGAATATTTGAAATTGCAAGGCCTTTCCCCCTTCCCCCGAAACTCCATCCCACATTCTTTTTGTTGTTTCCATTAAAAGCACAAGCATTAAAAGCTAAACATATTTTAAAACTAAAGCTTAAAATAGAAGGGGAACCAAGTTTCTGTGACTCAGTGTATTGTCCCTTGTAATAGACAGAGTTCCAACAAATAACAGTACCGATGCAGTAAATGATTTTTTATTCACACCTGACGTGTGAACAACACTGTTGCAGCGTTGGGTGCTGGAGCGACAACAGTTTGAGAGGGAGGACCGTAATTTCTCTCGAGACTGCCTCTTCTGTAGGCACCACATGGAAGGCAGCCGAGCAGATGCTCTGCACCACCTCTCTGAGAAACACCGGCTGCAGCTGGGTCGCCCAGACAACCTGGTGAGATGCTGGCTCAGCTACTCGGCAAATTACTGCAATGTTAATAAAAACCCCATTCATGAAAATTATGAAAAAAATTAAAACATTCTCCTTTACATACATTATCAGTAGCTAAAATATTAGGTATACAAATTGGAGCTGGTTCTTTAGTTATGAATTTTTAAAGTTTACTAATTTCATGGAGAAATGGAACTTTCATGCTAAATTAGCCAAATTTAAAAAATTTTAACGCGAAAACTAGCTCGAATTTGTATACCTGATATTTTAGCTGCTGATAAGGTATGTAAAGGAGAACATTTGAAATTTTTTTCATAATTTTTATGAATGGGATTTTTATTAATATTGGGCGTGTTATCTCTACCTTAAAAGAAGTGCTGCCTCGTGACGTCATAAACTGGACATTCAATAATTTTTTTAAATAGTTCCTAGATTGTAAAATATAAATATATGAAAATATGAATTATGAATTATATGAAAAAAAAATCCTAGTAGGATAACTTTGCACCCTCTATCCGCAATTCAGCAATATATATATTTAAATTTTAGGTACGGCATTGTATAAACATAAATTGTTCAGAGATATATAAAAAAATTAATCTACAAATTAATGAATAGTAAAAAAATATTTTTTCTCTGTGTTGATGTACACAATATCTTACTGTAACTTTCTGTCTCAGGTGTTTGTGGACGAACTGCTGGAGCGACTGCATACACGCCTAGAGGCTCTTCGTTGTTTGTTCTGTGGTAACCTTTTCCCAGACCGTGTCACACTTAAAGAGCACATGAGGAAGAAACAGCACAAAGCCATTAACCCCGACGACACAGAGTATGATCGCTTTTATGTTGTCAACTACCTTGAGCTGGGCAAGAGTTGGAGAGAAGTAGAGGTGCTTACAAGTTCAATATTGAGTTATCAAATATTTTGTTACTATTCTAAAAATTATCACAGCATAGTCACATAATAAATACATACAACAAAAAACTGCATTTATTATACTGGCAATCATTGTTCTTTCAGAGAGAGAAAGATGACCCAGTTCCGGCAGAGGAGGAGTCTTGGTCTGACTGGTGTGAAGAGGGGGAGGGGTCATTGACCTGCCTGTTCTGTGAGCACCAGGCTGCTTCCCTGCAGGCTCTCAACTGCCACTCTGAGGTGCAGCACAGCGGCTTCAGTCTTGCAGCACTTGATCTCTCCTTCTATCTTCAGGTAAAGTAGGAACCCAGTTCTATTACTTCTACAGTAATCATTAATTAATAATATTAAGGGTGAACCAGCTGATTGATGAAGTCCGATTTGATTAACATGTTAACCTTAGCAACCTCGTAAAAATTCTGATTTTTTTTTTTTTTTTTTTTTTTAGACAGTCCTTAGCACCATGCAAGAAGTTGCAGAAAAAATTTCAAAACAGTTGGCCGATTTTTTTAAATTAAGTTTTTAGCTTAGCTCTACACGGGAAAGCCCTATACTTAAAACTTAAAAAAAAATAATTTAATAAAATCGGCTTGTCCAATTGTATTGAATTATTTTCAAAAAAAAAAAAAATATATATATATATATATATATATATATATATATATATATATATATATATATATATGAGGTTGCTATTGTTGCTAAGGTTTACATGTTAATCAAATGGGACTACGTCAATCAGCTGGTTCGTGTTATCTTACCCGTAATAAGAGATTTCTTTTTAATGTCAGGTTTAAATTCAATTTTTGTTAAAAATAAAATTGGACAATAATTTTTTTTTATTATTATTATTTTATTATTACTTCATAAATAAAAAATATTAATCACAGTTATATGCTAGTTAAAATTATTATTATTATTTTTGTTATTATTACTATTATTTTAGAGTAGGGTTAATTTTTAAAAAGGGTTGAAATTTTCCAAAATAAGATATTTAGTAATAAGTATAATGTTTTATGCAGGTTAAGATGGTGAACTATGTGCGGCGGCAGATGCATTTGCTGCAGTGCCCCGTGTGTGAAGTTGCCTTCCCTGAGCGCACACCTCTACTGGAGCATTTGGCCGAGCAGAGCCACTTTCGGGTGCCTGACCGGACACTCTTTGATCAGCCGCAGTAAGTGACCTTAACCACTTTTGCTTTTCTTGGTGTTGTTGCAGTAACTCGTTATCTGTCTGAGCTATTTTTTTTTTTAATACTAAGCCAAATATAGTTGGATGATATTACTTTCCCTCTGATATCACTGCTCTTTGGTGTAGTGGTTAGTACACTTGGCTCTCGTCCGAGAGGTCCCCGGTTCAAATCCCGAATACGGCAGACTTTTCGCGACTTGGAATGGGTGTGACTGGCTACTAGATGAAAGAGTTGGTAGGAGGAAGGCAGCTTACGGCTGTCTATACTCCGCTGGGGTGATTAAGACCGCGGAATGTTGTGCAAACAACATACGTGCCCCGCTAAGAAACGGTACTTAACTGTCTGGCGTGCAGACTGGGTATTAGGAGCCCCAGAGAGCACTGTGAACAATGTTGAAAAACAAGTTCCGCCATTGGTAACCAAACCAACCACTTTCCCTCTAATAATATTCCATTAGCGAAGCCATGCATGTACAGATACATTGGAAGATATCACATCTCTACGCTCCAAAATTGCCTGATATCTGGAAGGGATGGAGGGGAAGCAAATATCACTAATATTTATCTTTGGAAAAAAAAAATAATAATAATAATAATAAAATAAAAAAAATAACATAACCCTGAAAAAATAAAAAATCTTTTGCAGGTACTTTTTCCCCACCTATGAAGATGATGCTGTGCTATGCCATTTACAAGATAATGATGAAAATGAAGATTCAAATGAAGCCCCAATCATAACATAATTTACTCAACTACTTAGATATTAAAAATTTTACTCAGCTACCTTTAAAAATGGTCTAACCACATCTGATAGGCACTTTAAGCAGTTAGTAAATTTTTGACATTAATCTTTTAAATAGACAATCTAATAATTTTTCTATATTATCTACTTTTAAATATACACTTGATTGAGCTTTAAGAGTTTGACTCTCCCGACCAATTAAATTAACGTAGCTGTATATAAGTACAGAGTGTAGTTTTTGCTCTGCTTTCCATAATTTTTCAATTTTTTTAATCTTATTCTAAAAATCATTAAAAATGTATACTCATGAAATTTCAAATCAAAATTACAATTACTAAATGCCTAGTTCCTATAGCACAAATTTAAACAAAGTTATATGAAATATTACCTAAAATTAAATTAAATACAGTATAGGCTAATATACCCTGACCAAAAAGACATTTTTTATTATATCTTAAAAACTTACAGTATGTAAAAAATATGAATAGCAATAAATTCAATCATAAACTTATTACAAACAACTTTTATTTATTCACTGTTGTCTATAGCTTTAATAAATTGATTTAAAAAAATTGAAGCACATATTTATATATAAAATACATATTAGGAAATCATGCAAGACTAAAATAATAAATAAATAATAATAAAATAATAAACATTTTAAAGGAGGGGAACCGCTTCAGCTTTTATATTTTTAATGTTTTATAAATAATGTCAAACTTACTTGTGCACCAAAAAAATAGTCACCACCCTCCTCCTTCTACCAGTACAGCAGTTGACATTTAAAAAGCGCGCCGAAGAAAATTGGGGCATATGACGTCAAGATCAACGATTGGTTGCGCTTGACCTATCATGGCGCTTTACGTCATAAGCCCCAATTTTCTTTGGCGCACTTTTTGAAAATCAACTGCTGAAATGGTGGAAGGAGGAGGGTGGTGACTATTTTTTTGGTGCACAAGTAAGTTTGACATTATTTATAAAACATTAAAAATATAAAAGCTGAAGCGGTTCCCCTCCTTTAAGCAGTGTGTATTTTTTTTTTTTTTTTTTCTTATTATTATTATTTTTACTTAAAAATTTGTTTTCAATTTTTCCTCAATGTATTATAGTTTATATTAAATGATCTTAGTATTCCCCACTCCAATTAATCTATTAACATTGATAGGCTTTGCAAGTCTCTCAAAATTCAAGACGAGAACTTACAACAAACACTTTTGACTATGAAAAGTTAAGATTTTCTAAGTTTGCTTCGAGAAATTTGTGATATGGTGAAAGTCCGTAATATCCTCTTAGCTCTTAATTGACAACTCAAAAGTAAATTTTAATATAAATTTGGAAAATGTATGAAACATTACAAAGATATGAATTGCATCAGAGTCAACATATTCAAGATTAAGACTATTTTTGCAATGTTTTAATGATTTTTTTTTTTATATGAATTGATATTAGAAATAACTTTTGAGTTATCAGAGCTCATAGCATACATATTACTTTGCCATCAGATTTCTATTTCAAGATGAGAGTCATATTATTAGTTCTAATTTAGATTATAAATAATATTCACAATATTTGCCTCTTTTCATGCATCAAGTCACCTCGGAGAGATGCTGAGAAGCAGGTGTAAAACTAACCAATACGAGGCTTCTTTTCTGGGGGAGGTCTCATTCTGCCACCACTGGTAGTACCACCCTGAGAAAGGGGTGTATCAGGCTTCTCTGTCTTCACCTCAATGTTGCGTTGCTCAGTCTTCACTTCCTCTGCAATGTAAAAATATCGGTCACTTTAAATTCTCTTAAAGTTAATTTACTTTACTGTAATTTGCCAAAAAAATTTAAGTTGGGTTACAACAAAATGAAAATAAAAAATTTAAAATAATTACAAAATATTCAAAATAATAAAGTTTATTTACAACTGAAAAAACTTGATTATTATAAAGAAAGGAAATTTGGTATTTTTTTAAGTGTTTTGTAAGAAATATAGTAAGTAATAAATCATTATAAACAAAGGAATCATAAGGAATGAGGCCGGTGCTGCCTAGCATAAACAGCAGCAGCAACAATGGCTTATAGCTGGGTTGCTACCTGCTGCTGGCTGCTTGTTCTGCTCTGGTGCAGCTGTACTGCTGCTGGGTAGACTTGGCTGCTTAACTGGGAACTTCCGAGTGAGTTCTCCCAGCAGCAAGTCAACTCGCTGCCTCTGGAACATTGAGCTCATTTCCTCTTTGACGCTCTCCTTCTTGCCTGTCGCTGCCACTGCAGCCTTCACACTCTTATCCTTGAAGTCCCATGAGTAACCCTTGGACGGGTGATACCGAGAGAACGAAACGGTCTCATCAAATGCAGACTGGAGATTGTGTACTGCAGACAGCTGTGGAAAATATGTTGTTAAGTTCTGCTGGTAGGGTGTATAATATTGAAATTGTCAAATTTTCTAATTACAGTAGTATGTTTGAATGTACAGTAGTACAGATTTATAGCATAATACTATAATAGCTAGTAAATTTAAAAAGAAAAAGCAGTCCAGTATTTTCCCTCACCAGTCTTGAGTTGAAAACAGAGCCGAGATCTGGTGCCATGTAGACAACGCCTGCGATGATGTAGTAGTCTGCCAAGGGCGTAGCCTGTGTTGGGGAGTGCCGATGCTGCTTACGGATCACATACAGGATTGGCTCCTGCACATGTAGTAGAATATACTCCAAGCCAGTCATGTTCCTGCAACACAATCATATAAATGTTTACAAAGATGAATAAGATAAATATCATGCTGTATATATTGTATTTTTAAAAAGACAAAACTGTAAAAGTACATATGCATATTAATTTATGTATGCATATTTATACTGAATGTATCTGTACATACTGTACATAAATATATGTATGTACAGTATGCATACAGTACTGTACAGTATCATAGTATTTACTTGATCTGAACATCATAAACTTACGTAAGTTGATCAGTGCTGAGACGCTGCATTTTAACAATTTCATTGTTACAAGTTCGGTCAAAGAATGGATTTGTACGTTCAGAGAAGTAGTCCATGATGTTTGTTGGATTCAAAACTGGAATCCATGCACTGTCGTGCCATGATAAACCCAATGGGTTTTCTGTCAAAGAAATTGTAATTAAAAATGGTGCAATAGAGGTCGCAGCCACTTGTACAAGTACAGTATGCATACATATGCAAAAGATAGATAGATAAGATAAAGATTAGTTTATACTGCGGCAGTTGTGGTTACACCACTATGGCTCACAGTTTGTGTCTTGCTTGAGGTCTTGAGGTCACCAGCTCCCTGAACTTCTCAATCCTGTCCACGCCCACCTCCGCAGACCCCAGCAGATTCCACTCTCTCGCCGTCCTCCTGATAAAAGAATACTTTCCCACATCATTGTTGCTTCCCTGATACTCGAGCTTCCATTCATGGTCCCTTCTCCCCAGATATCTTCCCCTGTCCACTTTTCCACTCGTCTCCTCCCAACCCTTGGCGTTCCTTGTAATTTTGTACATTGTTGTCAATCTAATTTGCCTCCTCCTTTCCTCCAGTGAGCTCCATCCCAGTTCTCCAATCATTTGTGTGACACTCTCCCTTTCCTTACGAATTTCCTTTCCGTCACTCACCAGTTTCCAGCTTCCCATTTTGCCAGTCACTCTTCTGGCCGCTCTTCTCTGTATCTTTTCCAGTTCCTTCTTTCCCTTCGTCCTATATGGGTCCCAAACGTTGCATCCATATGTATTCTAACATTGGTCGGATAAGTGTTTTGTACGCTTTTTCCCTGATTTCCCTCCCCGTTCCTTTCAAATTTCTCATTACAAACTCCAGATTTCTTCTTCCTTTATTTGTGATGTATGCAATTTGGTCATTCCACTCATTCCAGTTAAGCTTACATTGCATTACTACCCCTAAATATTTATATTTCTTTTCTGTAATTTTTTTATATTATAAATGCCATCACCAGAACATGCAGAAAAAATAGAAAAATACTGTATGCATACTGTATGCATACGTTTCTCATAGTTTCTCATGAACTTGTGGCGCATATGATACATTACTACAGCAGTATTAAGCTCACCCTTTGGATCGGCCATCATTTTCGGTGTTTTTGTTTCGTCTTATAATTTTTAAGAACAATTACCGCACAATAGTTATTTACTCAAATATCGGAAGAATTATCCAACCACAGACACATCCGTGATCAATCTACAAAGGAGCAAATTAATCAACGAAAATTAATTAATTAAAATGTAAACAACCCTGAAACCCTGATACAAAAAACAGCTGAGCTGAAAGAGGCACCAACGAAACAAAAATAAATTCACTATATTATGTCTGAATAATAATATTTTGTGCTCTTTAAAATATTTTAAACACACTAAATTGTATTTAAACTATATATATTTTGTTATTGTTACTTATATCATAAAATTTAATAGTTATTAAGAAAGTTTTACGCTAATAATTGAGAGAAAACAACCTACAAAATATTTTTTACAGTTGGCTTTTATGAACATCTATAAACGGATGAGAACCACACCCCCTCACACGGGTATGCCTTATTATTTTTAGAATTAATTAAATTCGTGTTTATTAATGTCATTTATATCAGATGGAAGTTTTGGTTTTACACCATTATCCAGAACTGTTAGAAAAGTGTTGTGACCTTATTAATTCAGAATGGCCTCGAAGTAAAACTGCAAGGTGTGTATGTCATTTTAGGTAACTAAATTTTATAATTTACATGTACCCCGTATACAGTGTACATTATGTACAGTACAGTATTGACATATACCCTGATACCATACTGTATGATACTGAATGGTTGTACATTATAGCTACATATTATACACAACATACTTTGCAGGTATGCAAAACCGTCTGCAGCTACAGTATAACAGATCTTAGTTTACGTGTGGATTTGATTACGCGCGACGGCCATCTTGGAAGTCATAACATGGCTAAGATAGGGGGCGCCAGTCGGTCTAGACGTATAGTCTAGCCATGTCAAGCGTAAACTTAGATTTGTTTTACTGTAGCTGCCATCAACAGGGAACATTTTAATTTATTTTAATAGAACAGGAGCAGATCCCGAACCAAATTTTAGAGGTGCTGGCCCCATTAATTAAGAGCGCGGAGCGTGGCCTGCGTAGCGCAGTGCATTGACTGGTTCTCGTTAGATCACCGAAGTCGAGCGTGGTTAGTACTTGGATGGGTGACCGTTTCAAGTAAAAATGACGTTGGTGTCCCTCACTGGGGTAAATACCTCTCTCGCTTTCCACCCGGTGCAGTGATGCACTTGTGTGGTGGTTCGACGAACGTACCCCAGGCTTTGGACATCGCTTTGGTTCATTGAGAAAAAGTAGAAGTGTCCGTCCTGACTTAGGTTTTTCACTGTTTCCTCAGTCTCACCTCAGCGAATGCTGGGACACAGGCCGTGGCCACCATCCTTTACCTTTATCTTATCCCATTACCCTGCCGCGAGCTGTAAGCTCTTAGGGGTGTATCCCTGGAAAAAATAATAATAATAAAAAGTCAATAAAAAAACGGGGGAGGGGGGGGGGAGGCAGCCCTCTCTTCTCCCGAGATTAAAGAACACTACAAACACACCACGCTAACTGTAGATTTGCCAGTTCTAAGCGCAACTCTTCTTATCTACAGGATACGAGGGCTGGAGTGCTCTTGCGACAACTTTCCAACATGCCTCGTACTGGTCCAGAAAGGGCTGCAAGAAGTGATTGGTCACAGCAAAATCTCCCGAATTCCTTCTATCCCCTCTGGGGCATTCATAGAGTCTGGTAAGTATGTAAGCCTAGCTAGTCTAGCTACCAATATTATAACATTTAATATATTGTACTTTGCTTGCACAGTGGTGATCCAGCGAGCATTACGAGGTAAAGGCCTGGGACGACTGCTCATGCTGCACACAGAGGAGTATATGAAGAGGTAAGAGCTATTTTAGTTTCGTTCCCTCAAAGGCAATAATCGGATATCATAATCTATTTGAAGCCATCTTCACAAGTTTTTACTGCTTTATCTCAGGATTCTCATAAATAAAATACAACATTAAATAAAAACACTTCTGCTGCATAAGTTTGTGCCCATAAAAACTTGCTTACTGTATTTTAGGAACAAAAATAATGTACTTAAAAAATACAGAATAAATTTAACTTATTAACTTAAAATTTGAAAAAGAAAATCTGTTGTTGAGGATGATTCTACAGTGCATCCGTTTTTCAGCAAAGGATTGAGTGAGTCATACCTCTCGACTTATGACCAGCAGGCTTTTTACACCAAGCTGGGCTACGTGTTCTGTGAAAGAGTTTCCATTTACGGAGCTGCCATGCCTCTACTCTACCAGGTTAGTTGGATAATTTTAAACAATTGCCACAGTTATTTGTAAATACAGCATTATGTATCGTAATCATTTCAAATCGAGAAGCAGATAAACCTCATAATTTTTTTATAGATGTGTCATCAGTAGATTAATACAGTATTTACAATTGTTATTTTAAGAATTGATTGTCCACTTGTGAAAAATAAGCAGTAATCACATTATGTAAATAAAAAAATGAAGATTTAACACTAAAATTTTTTAGGACGAAGAAATATCAACTAAGCTTTTGGGACAGCTCAATCTCACGGATGACAAGGTCAAGCAAACTCCTCTTGCTCCTCCACCGAGCAATGGTTTCTTTCCTCCACCCCCTCCCCCTCCTCCTCCTGCACCTTCAATGCATACTCCTAAAACTTTATCCACACCAAGATTTAAATCTGAAAACGGTAAACCACAAAAAGACTTCATGAAGAAAGTTTTGGTGCCATAATGCATAATGTGTTTATTTATTACAAGAATATAAATATGTGCCATATAAGCAAGCTAATTTTACAATAAACATAACAATTAATTTATAGATTAGGAATAATAGTTATTATTTTTAAAACCATATTAGCTGATAGATTAAGAATGACTGATGTACCACAAAAGTACAAGCATTGGATATAATAATTTATAAACATTATAAAGTTAACCAAAAAGTTATACTGTATTAATATTTCAAGGAAGAAAAAAGTAGGTATATATTTTTTACCCCACAGAGATATAACATTTTTAATTTATAGTGGGTGCCTTGTAAAAAGCTATTATTCCATTCACGACACTTAACCCTTAACTTTGTTTAGCGTTCATAAAAATATTAGCAAATTAAGTTAAATAGGAACCCTTAAAAATGAAATGTGGATATTTTTTTGACACCATAAAGTTGGCAGCGAACCTGGTGGTAATATATCTCGCGTCAGCTACGAAAATCATCCACAAGGCTCATATTTCTATCTTGTAGCGTTGCGAGAGGGGTGAAAAATTATTCTCTTGCGTGATTTTTACTATAGCTGAACTATGATGTGTGTGCACTGCGGCACCATTACATTATTTAGCATTGTAAAGTCATGAAAATGCTCTTACAGTAGCCACAGCATAATTTTACAGAATTGACAACACCATAAATAGTTGTTGTCCCATAACTTCAGATAAATGTTGAAAATATTTCAACTTTATAAGTGATTTCTTTGTTATAAATTTTGTAATTTTTGTGATGCTATAATATACAGTCTTTCAAACGTTAGAATACCCATGGAAAATAGTTCATGGATGACCTGTCAATCAACTGCAACAGCTGTAAAAAATGGCAGCCAACACTAAAAAATTTTCAATAGAGCTAGTGGACAGAAATATATGTTCATATTTTACGAAGATTTTCACATAAGTCGAGACAGATAATATTGCAAAGAAGTTTCAATAATTTAGCAATTATTATGCAACAGGTATCGAGTGTCTTTGATTTATTTTCAGCTACTTTATTTTTCTAGTGAAAGAACTATTTTTTTGTATTTTGTTGGCAACATGGGTCGGAAGAATACAAATCACTACGCCGAAGATGATTGACAGGGGTATTCTAACGTTTGAAAGACTGTAGGTATTGACATACATATTCTCAATGCAGAAAGCCATAATTTCTGTGCACAACGCCAACTATTGGTCCTTTATGTACTGAATAATACACATTACCGGTACCTCAAGAGTAAAAATATTAATCGCTGGCTTTTACTATCTAACCAATTCATTTGTCTGTATAATTAAAGGTTATGAATTGTAAAATATGAAGTAGATTTATAATGCAATATTAAGCATAACTAACTTGCAAGTTTATAACATGTATTTGGATATCAAATAATGGAATAAAAATATATTATTTGGCTGTTTCCAGCATAGACATAGCTATGGGGTTTATAACCTCGCCCCTGTAATAGATTTAGCTCCCGGCAGGTATAGATTCCTTTTCAATGACATCCTGCCATGTAGAATTCAATAACTAATCATGCCACTGAACATCAAATATATAGAGAAATAAATTTGTGCAAACATAACACAGCTGTAAATAACTATTCATCACAACTAGCAGTGTGTATTATTCAACAGCTATTTACAATTTTTACGAATGATTGAGTAAAGAGTACAAAATAAATCAACAATTAACACTAGTGTGTCCAGAACAAGATGAAAAAAAAATACCCTTATGTTTGTGACACAAAACATGCAAGAACATATTTCAATAGAGGCTTCAAGTCAGCTGATTTTTCGGTGATCCCACCCGCTATACCAAACCTATGTAAAAAAAACGTGATTTCGTTTTTTCACTAAGAATAAGATTTTTCAGGGAAAATTCCTTTACGGAACTATGGTCCAAACTGAAAAATACAGTAGATATTTCAAGATTTAGATTTTTTACTTGATTTATAACCGAGAAAAGTTAAAAAAACACTTTGCTTCATTTTCAAGTGCAAGATGGACCTTAGCGACAAACAGTTGCGCAGCGAAAGCGCATCACTTGAAGCCTCCATTAATTGAAAATAATAACATAGGGTTAAATGTCATTCTAGTGAGAGATTCTACAGTACTGTACATAAAGAGAAATGCAAATTAGAAATGAGCTGTATAATTTTTAGTTTCTGGAATTTTTATAATTTTATTGTAGGTAAGATGAAAAAAAAATAAATTGTCATGGAGCTTTATGATTTTTATGCCGTCGAAATATGTCTTGCAAGTTGTCTACTCTAACAGTAAGATCTGCTGTCATTAATTTGAAGGCCACTACGGCCTTGTGATTGATGCTTGTGTCTGCTGCCCGTCCCTCTATGATTGGTGAGTCTAGGTGGCGATGCCACACACCTGCTTGTAGTGCTCGGGCATGGTGAGACTATGCACCAGGAAGTGTGCAAGATCATGCACGGACACACTTCGACCTCGGAATGTCGCACTTGGCTCTGTCTCATGGCTCACCTAGAACAGGATATGTTGTCATTGTTACAATATATAAATTATATTACACGTATTGTTACAACATATGGCACAGTTTCTGTCATAAAAAAAATAGGACAGAGTGATTGACGTGCAATACTTTGTGATGTCACACTTATTTTGTCTCTGACAGTACATCTATGCATATTTGAAACAAAAAGATTGCTGAAACACCATGCTCAAAGACCAATTCTTGCACTTTTCCCAATAATAAGATTTATATGCTAAGGCCGACTTTGTTTTGACTCACTGTGTAAGCTCCGTTAGTTCCGGGAGCATCAGCAATGTGGGGAGGGTAGACAGCAATCCAGTCTACACCATTGCTGGCCTTGAGAACTTCAGCCATGCGCCGGTGGTCTTCCGTCAGTGGTATGAACTGAGGAGGCACTTTGCCAGGCTCAAAGAACAGGAATGCTGGTCACAGGAAAATAAATGTTTTAGTTCACCGGAACCTACAACAGTTACTTCCCACTGTACGTAATAAATGTTTTGTTAATATTATTTTGTATTAAGGCTCATTTCCATGGAGCGATGTCGAGCGAGGCTTGGCGGGGCGAGAAAAGCGCACTTGCTTCAATCTCGTATGGCGGCCATGTTGGCAAAAAAAACGCCCCCCGCAAGGCGAGGAAATTCCGAGCCTTTGATTGGCTATGGCACGCGATTTTCTCGCTTTCCACGCTCCATGGAAATCCGCCTTTATCATGCTATTTTTAACACTTTTACAACAAAAGAAAGATTAAACACTGTAATACAATAATACATACAATAAGCAGATAGTAAGATATAAGCAAAACCATTATGAACTCAAAGCCATGAATTTTACTACTCAGTGTTACAACTCTATTTTGGTATTGTTTTTACTGTAAAAATTGCAGTGGTCCTAAAACTTCTGTATTAATCAGGGAGTCGAACCGCAAGTGCAATGGTTCCGGTTTTTGCGGAACCGGTTCGAGTCGTTGGGGTTCGCGATGCGTTCCGGTTTTAAGAGCTAATGGCCAAGGGGTTCGGGATGCGATTCGGTTTTTAGAGTTCATTGCTAAGGGGTTCGAAGGAGCGGTTCGAACCGGTTCCGGAAAATATTGCGGTTTTTAAGGGGTTTTGTTGTTGCGTTCCGTTCCGGTTTTTGTGAAATAATATAACATAATACTTCGAGCTATAGGTGATCATTATAAATATATAACATCACTGAAAAAAAAAGTGATTTTTCAAACAATCAAAACTCGTTTAAAGTAATCAAATTAATAAATTAAAATTAATTAATAAAGTGCAAAACTTGAGAAAAGTATTAGGCGCACATAAGTTTCCAGTAGCAGGTCTTTAGATGAGTAAACTCTCTTGTATGCATAGACTGTAGACTGTATTATATAAAGAGAGCCGATACAAAAAAAGTTGTAAAATTCAGGTAAGGAGCGCATCCCCAAGCTGGCCGAACCGCATGGAGCTGATCGTGAACCGATAGCTATAGGAGCAGTAGGAGCGCAAGCTTGGCTCACGTGCTGGTTCAATCAACTCCACTGCAGGCTTTCGTTCTGCGGGAACTGTCACATCAGCTCTAAATGCTCCGAGTCTTTCGGTTCGGTTTGAAGAACGTTTGAACCGAACCAGCTCACGAGCTTGCACTCCTAGCTGTTGGTTCGGCTCCAAGGTTTGCGTTCGTTCCGCTCTCTGCTGATCCGCTCCGTCATGAGGTTCGCGATCAGCTCCGGCTTGAGGTTCGCGATCAGTTCCTTACCTATGGCTCCGCCCGCTCATCCCTTAGTGCGTTATGTGCGCCTAATACTTTACCATTATATTGCAGCTTATTTCAGTGGCTATAGTGATTGATATTAGTTAATTTTAAAATAAATTTTTATTATTGATGATCATTACATTTAAAAGCACTTATTTTTATTAAAAAAAAAAAATACTCAAGAACCTCTAAAATGAAAAAATCCAAACCGCTTCCGATTGATCTCGAGAATATTATGTTTGACACGAATCGAACCGCTTCCAAGCTCTCCCAGTTTAGGCGTTCCTCTGAACCCGCTCCGAACCGGTTCAACAGTTTATGTGCTCCTCAGAACCCGTTCCGAAACGGTTCTGGAGTTTTTTCGTTCCTCTAAACCCGTTTCGAACCGGTTCGGAGTTTTTATGTGGTTTTAAGTGGTTTCAATCGTTCCGTTCCGTTCCGGTTCGACTCCCTGGTATTAATCAAGTATTATTTAAAATTATTTTTGATTTTTTTACCATATCCAAAAACAAAAAAAAAAAACTATTATCGCGTGGGAAGAAGATGGATGAGGTCATCATAATATTATAGTCTCTCTGCACAACAATCAAGTTATAAACTAGATCAAAGAGTCACCTGACAAGCAAACGGAGATCGTCTTTACTCCAGTTTCATTCATGGCTGCAACTATGTTCTTCGTGCCCTCCGACATCATGGTGGTAGCAGCTGCAAAATAAGCATTGTTTATTTCATTTTTAAGCATACAACTACGATAAATGGGAAGAAAATATTACCAACATAATTACTTTTATTTGATTGGTAAATCATAAATATGTGAAACAAACTTCAGTAACATTTACTACACACTATATGGACTATAAACACATGTTATATATATATATATATATATATAGCTTTTAAATTAATCTCAACTACCTTGATATTACACTATAATACGGTGAACACAGATTAGAAATTTTAATTTTATAGCCCTTGCAAAAGCTGTACAAAAATGTACATATTACACATTGTTGGATTTCCTTGCAAAAGTTTTATCAGGATTCCAGCAAATAAAAAAATTTGCTTTCTATATACATATATGATAATTTAATATTTGCTATTAAACACACAGCGGCTAATCTATGGGAGGGGAGTAGGAATTAAACTAGCTCCTCCCAAACGTCCCAAAATAAAATAATTAAATGTATGTCGGAGTAATAGGTAACCCTCCCATTATCCCTAATAAAATCTGAACATCGATTGCCCCCCCCCTCCCCCTTCAAATGTATGGGCTAACGTGTCCTAGAACACAACAATATCTGTGTTAGAATAAGACCCTCATAACATATTCCTATGCTCAGTTCTCACCAAGATCATTCCGTGTGCCAAGGGCAACAATGACTCCGTCCTGGCCATCCACTCCCCGCTTGACGTCTTCTGGGTTGAGTACATCACCCTGAACGACCTCTACACGACCCTGCACATTCTCAGCAAGCTTGGCAGGGTCGCGTACAAAGGCACGCACCGACAGACCTAAAGGAAAAGATAAAAAAAAAAAATAAAAAAAAAGGGGCAAGGGGATCTGAAATTTTTGTTATGGACCACTTTTTATACTGTACTATGTGGAATAAAAATACATTATATATTATTATGTACATATTATGTATGCATACAGTATATACATGCCATGTCAGTATATATTATATGCGTACAGTACATACATACTTATACAGATTTATGTTGTTCAGCTTTTTTGACTACTAATATTTTTTATAATTTCAGGAATATAAATTTATTTAAATTATTGTGCTTACCTTTTTCTAAAGCCGCTCTAACAACATTTAAACCGGTGAAACCAGAAGCACCAAACACAACGACCGATTTCATTTTCTATTCTTTGGTAAACTGACGACGTGATTTTTGTCTGTATGTACTATGAAAGTACAGCTTTATATTGATGTTTATTTTGATTAAACTGTTAAAATAAATATATTTTACCAAAACTATATTATATTTAAGTTACTTCGCTTACAAATAATGTAGCACGAATGCACGATTTTAAACTCTCCAAAAGTTAAAAAGGGGTGTGTCCGGATTTTAACAGCTGACTAAAAAAAAAAAAAATCGAAAAAAAAAACGATTGAAACGATTGAAATTCAACAGGGCGCCAACTATTTTAAATATTATTAAAAATTCTATAAAATGTATTTTTTTATATTATTATATAGATTAAATGTATGCTCAGTAACCAAAAATTGATGTGTGTAGATCGAGCCTAACTCAATGATACTATTGATGCAATAGAGACGACAAACTTTTAAAATGAAATTCATACACAGCCTATAATATAAAAGTATATAATAATATACTATGTGACATTAAAATTAAAAGAGAAAGTTAAGTATTATATTAATTATATGGAATTAAAGTACTTTTGTTCAAATTTCATGTCATTGAAATTGAAATACAAAAACATCAGGTTTCATCACAATAGCGCAATATAATAACAAATTTATTAATAGGATCGAATGACATACTTTTTCTTACTGAATATTTTTTTAATTATAATAATCAATATATATATATATATATAATATATATATATATATATATATATATATATATATATATATATATATATATATAATATATATATATATATATATATACTTAAACTATATTTTTTTATTTATTGTATTTATTATTATATATATTTTATATAATATATATATGCCATGCACATCATATATCTCATATATTAAATTCATGCACATCATGCATAGTAAAATAATTTAAAAATGTATGCTCAGTAACCAAAAATTGATGTGTGTATATAGATCGAGCCTATAACTCAATGATACTGTTGATGCAATAGAGACGACAAACTTTTAAAATGAAATTCATACACAGCCTATATAATATAAAAGTATATAATATATTATGTGACATTAAAATTAAAAGAGAAAGTTATGTATTATATTAATTATATGGAATTAAAGTACTTTTGTTCAAATTTCATGTCATTGAAATAGAAATACAAAAACATCAGGTTTCATCACAATAGCGCAATATAATAACAAATTTATTAATACGGGTCTTTCACCATACGTCACAAAAATATGACGTCACGTGAATGTAGGCAAAAAGCACCTATTTAACATGGTAGTAGCATACCAAAAACTATATATTTTCTGCGATATGACAATCGTGGTACATTTGACAATTATTTTATTTGATAGATTGAGATGTCAAGTAAATGGAAAAAAATACAATATTTGCCAATGATATCTGTGAAAAATACAATAAATCATTAAATAAAATGTAAATTGACTCCAAATTTCACGTCAATAATGACCATTTTACGACACTTATGCACTGATATTGACCCTAAGATTCTTAAAAAAATTCAGCCAATCACCGGCCATTGCTTTCCCCGCGGACTTTTGAATACGAGAGGGAAACGGAACAACAAAAAGTAATGATAAAGAAACTAGGTAAAATAAAAAAATGTATATGTTCAAGTTATGTATATTTATTTCTTACGTATATATTATTGTTAACAAAAATTAAAATATGTTAAATTAGGAGGAATAAATTAAGTGATTCCAGTTCCCTCTCTCAGTTCCTACTGCTGAATGTAAACAACAACAAAGCCAAGCAAACGCTATTCTCGAACGAAATGACCGATGGCGGCGCTGTCTGCAGAGTGATGACGTCACAAAATGGCGGACGTAATGCGGCTCGAAAGAAATATGGAGTATGAAAAGCAGGTTAATAATTTGATAATGTGCGATTGGAAGCTTACATACAAACGTAAAATTTGACGCACCAGCTGTCAAATTAAATTCAGGGGCTTTTCAATATTATTTAAGCCAATCGCAACCCTTTCAGCCTTTTCAGGGGTGTTTTTCTTTCCCCCATAGGAAATACGAAAAGTTTTTCCAATGAATATGACCGAGATGTAACAATTTGAAAATTTATAAGAATTTTATGGAGAAAATTTCATACAATAGGTAATTAATTTACACCTCTGAAATAATTAATTAATACAGATTCATTACCACACCCCCGTGGCACCACCTCTACCACGCACACCCCTGGAGTGCTACCCGGCCGTACCCCGTTATTCAGACCTATTAGTATTTTCCACTTTTTTAATAAGCGAGCTAAAATTATAAAACTTAATTTTCAAGTGGTTATCAACCCTCCTGAACCAAGAAATAATTTTAGATTTTCTCCCCGACGCACCCTTGAGTGTTAGATAACTACCCCTAAAACCCATTTTCCTTAAAAATTGTGCTAAAATTATGAAATTAATTTTCAAGGGGTAATCGACCCTCCTAAACTAGGAAATAATTTTAGATTTTCTCCCCGACGCACCCCTGAGGGTGGAGAACTACCCCTAAAATCCACTTTCCTTAAAAATTGTGCTAAAATTATGAAATTAATTTTCAAGGGGTAATCGACCGTACTGAAGTCGGAAATAATTTTAAATTTTCTCCCTGACGCACCCTTGAGGGTGGAGACCTACCCCTATAAAATCCACTTTCCTTAAAAATTGTGTTAAAATTATGAAATTAATTCTCAAGAGGTAATTGACCCTCCTGAACTCGGAAATAATTTTAAATTTTCTTCCCGACGCACCCCTGAGGGTGGAAAACTACCCCGAAAATCAATTTTCCTTAAAAAATATGCTAGAATTATGAAATTAATTTTCAAGGGGTAATCGACCCTACTGAAGTCGGAAATAATTTTAGATTTTCTCTCCGACGCAACCCTGAGGGTAAACGGCTACCCACCATATCCTTCTTTCTTAATAATCGAGTTGAAATTGTGAATTAAATTTTTTCGGGATTTATCGTAATTTTTCATAGAAAAAAAAATATATCAGACTCGCCTCTTTACTTGCAGTATGATGATGGATGTCCACCGTTATAATAATTACATGGCGTGAAGGCTCATGTTGGGGTCTGCACAATGAGGCTATGTGTGACTTTAATTAACAACTGAGGTGTGACCATCAATTCCACATAACGTCTATCACTTTCAGCTCGTCAATGGTCTCAAATCTCTTTCTGAAGCAAAAGGTTTACAAGAAGAGATTTGAGACCAATTGACGAACAGAAAGTGGAGATAAGACGTTGCATGGAATTGGTCACAACTCAGATGTTAGAGGCCATGCACCTACACACATAGCCTCGTTGACCGAACCAACATGTGCCATCACACCAATTAACGGTGCTGAACACATTGAGTGAAACCATCATCATACTGCAAGTGAAGAAGTGAGTCTGGGATACTTTTTCTCTGAAAAATTTCGATAAATCCCGAATAAAAATTTAATTCACAATTTCAACTCGATTATTAAGAAAGAAGGATATGGTGGGTAGCCGTTGACCCTCAGGGTTGCGTCGGGGAAAAAGTCTAAATTTATTTCCGAGTTCAGGAGGGTCAATTACCTCTTGAGAATTAATTTCATAATTTTAACACAATTTTTAAGGAAAGTGGATTTTAGGGGTAGGTCTCCACCCTCAAGGGTGCGTCAGGGAGAAAATTTAAAATTATTTTCGACTTCAGTAGGGTCGATTACCCCTTGAAAATTAATTTCATAATTCTAGCATATTTTTTAAGGAAAATTGATTTTCGGGGTAGTTTTCCACCCTCAGGGGTGCGTCGGGAAGAAAATTTAAAATTATTTCCGAGTTCAGGAGGGTCAATTACCTCTTGAGAATTAATTTCATAATTTTAACACAATTTTTAAGGAAAGTGGATTTTATAGGGGTAGGTCTCCACCCTCAAGGGTGCGTCAGGGAGAAAATTTAAAATTATTTCCGACTTCAGTAGGGTCGATTACCACTTGAAAATTAATTTCATACTTTTAGCACAATTTTTAAGGAAAGTGGATTTTAGGGGTAGTTCTCCACCCCCTCAGGGGTGCGTCGGGGAAAAAATCTAAAATTATTTCCAAGTTTTTTGGAGGGTCGATTACACCTTGAAAATTAATTTCATAATTTTATCCCAATCAGTAAGAAAAATTAACAATAATTTAATATCATATTGATCGACATATACATATATGCAAATATACCACGCGCCGCGCGCAAGACTCTATTTAAAGCAAATGACACGGTGTATGGTCACATTTATCTGTTATTTTATTTATTAAGACTAATATTTAACTTTATTATGATAATTAAAAATTTGCAAGTGGATAATATTATATAATCACGTAAATTAACTCAGGAATGGTATGTTGTTCCTATACTGTTATGAACAGCTAGCCGCATTCTAGTAGTTCACACTTTTGGCCGCTAGAGGGCTGAATTTGGTTGCGTTCGCGAATATAGGATCGAATGACATACTTTTTCTTACTGAATATTTTTTAAATTATAATAATTAATATATTTTATATATATATATATATATATATATATATATATAGATACTGCCATGCATAATAAAAATTAATACATTATATATATATATATATATATACATATAATTATATATATTATATATATATATATATATATATATATATATATATATATATATATATATATATATATATATATATATATACTTAAACTATATTTTTTTATTTATTGTATTTATTATTATACATATTATATATAATATATATATGCCATGCACATCATATATTAAATTCATGCACATCATGCATATAGTAAAATAAATAAAATTATATATACCATGTACTGCAGCTAGGTATATATATATCTTTACAATTTTTGGTCCACACATTCAACATTGATTGACGAAGGTGGATATACGTTACCCCGGCCTTCCCTAGCTCATCCTCTCGCCACCCCAGGTCTTGAATAACATGTATGCGTATGTATATATATATATTATATATATTTATATATAATATGTATATATATATATTATAATGCATGTGGGACATATAAGGTAGGGGTACGTGTATGAATCTCGCCCCTCTCCATGTCATCAGAATTTAAATAATAAATATATTTCATATCATATATACGTGGACGCACATTAATAATAAAATAATATTATAATATTTTACTTAAAATCATGCATATATTATATGGCATGCATGCAGCACTTTTATTGATCATATAATAATTATATGCCTGGTGTAGATGCACACTGACAGTACGTGCAAGGAAGCGAGGAACTTTTCTATAAAAATATTATATTTTATAACTATAAAAATTACAGAACTGTTTGTGATTCTCTTAGTTAAAATAAAATTTTTGTCTAATTGTCTAATAATTGTCTAATTATTAGCAATAATTGATGTATCGAATTTGATAGTTGAGTAAATAATATAAATTATTAATAGTATGCCCATGGTGAAAAATCATAAATACCTAGCTATGTGAGTGTGTGTGTGTGTATATATATATATTATATTATATATATATATATATATATATATATATATATATATATATATATATATACATATATATATATATAGCAAACTCTTAATTTTCATAAGGCAGTTATATAATGTGTATAATATATATATAATATTACATTATATCATAATAATTAATAAGCAGATTTTTTTTTTATTCATTTTGAATATCTTTTATTAAATAATTATCATTACACTATTTTACCACTTATAATACATTTAAATACTTAAGGTAGAGATAATACGGATCAGCTGGCCCCATGCTAAAAAAATCCCATTCATAAAAATTATGAAAAAAATTTAAAATGTTCTCCTCTACATCCCCTATCAGTAGGTAAAATATCAGGTATACAAAAACGAGCTAGTTTTCGAGTTATTAATTTTTAAAGTTGACTAATTTAACATGGAGAAATGGAACTTCCATGTTAAATTGGCCAACTTTAAAAATTAATAACTCGAAAACTAGCTCGTTTTTGTATACCTGATATTTTACCCACTGATAGGGGATGTAGAGGAGAACACTTTAAATTTTTTTCATAATTTTTATGAATGGGATTTTTTTAGCATTGGGCCAGCTGATCTGTATTATCTCTACCTTAAGTGTTATCAGTTCTTAAAACTAATAAATGTATAAAAAAATTCTAGTGCATGTTTATAGAAGTTTCATTTTTTTAATGATTTACAATAAGACCATGCGCATTAATGTCCAACTCACTCGCACGATGGAAAAACAAACATGAAAGTTACACTACACTATCTTACACACATATTAGTACTAATTAAAATGCTTAAAGTTTGGTGTGTAGTCAGTTAATGCTTTCGACAAGCTACACAATTAAGATATACCCCAAATTTCTATGCTATAAACATTGACAGCCGGCTACATATTGCATTTTCAATGGAGTATCGACCTCAAAATTTTTTATAGCAGAAATGGATAGAGGATGAAAAGTTATGTTACTCTGATTTTTTTCAGATTTTTTAGGGACCGGGAAATATAATTGCTAAAAAGTTTTGGCGAGGTCGGGTTCAAATCCAGCACATCCCTTTTGGGTCCTATCTTTTACTAAGAGAGGCGGTAAGAGGCGGCACTTTTTCTGCACTTTCAATAAATTTTAAAAAATAGTTGCAGGGCTCTAAAAAATCTGAAAAAAATCAGAGTAGCATATATTGTAGTAACTTTGCACCCTCTATATATATATCCATTTCTGCATTAAAAAAAATTGAGGTCGGTACTCCATTGCACTGCTTCCATTGATAAGAGACCAGCAAGGTGGTACCACATTCGGAGGCAGAATTTCAGCAGACTCTGCCTCTTGTTGAATTCTGTTGATATGAATCATGTATGTGATACGTTGGCCAGCACGCTAATGACGCCTGAGGCAACTAGATCAAATTTTTACTGCAACTAGCTGAAGTACAGTCAATTTCTGTATACAGATTAATTGTATCTGGGTTACAGACAATATTTTATTGAATTCTAGTGGTAACTTTACTTACATTCATTCAACTTTATAGCAGTAGCACAACTGAAACCTTGGCTGTAAGGGGGGGGGGGGGGGCACGTTTTTATCAGATTTATAGTTAACAAAAGCATTATGGAGTGCACTTCTTTTTTTTTTTTTAGTAAAAGGCATGACATACATTACAAGTAAAAGATAAAAATTTATAAATCATCTATGATAAGACTGTATTATATTGTATCATGTAATTCACATGGAGGAGTAAAAATATATTTTTAAAAAAATGTGATTACAATATAGAGAGCAATAAGACATTTTCTATCAATACTTTTTAAAACGTTAAAATAGCTCTTAAAATGCTATGCAAGAAAGGTAATAAAAAAACTCCTTAATTTATCCCATAAACCTGTAGCATTAATTTACACAAATCCTAAATATTAAGATTATACAAACTACAGTGCTCTACATTGACATATCAATAACACCACAATAACATTATTAGTTAATTACAAAAAGAGCATTGAACCGACATGAGAATAAAAATTAAGCTCAACAGCTGTTCAATGGGATATATTCTTATTGATACAAAATACAAGTGATACCAAATTCACTAGACATTTTCAGTTTGTAGTATATATGTATGTTTGATGCTGAGGTAAGATTTTGTGATTGTTATTATAATTATGTAACAGGTGATTTTGTACTTTTTTCTTTATTTTTTTTCAGAAACAATAGTCAGAAATTCGGAAGGAACAACAATTTTATTTTAACAAAAAATTAAATAACACAAAAAAGTCAAAAATTAACTATCTAATAAATATTCACATTAGTAACAATTTTTAAGGAGTAAATGATTAATTATAAAGTTGAAAGTACAAAGATATCTATAAGGGCTCTTGGGTATGGTTGGATATATCTATTCAGCCCTACAGAACACTTGAACATTTAGAGCAATTCTGTGGGGACAGTTTCACTGTCAGATTCATCTACATTATCAGCCTGACTATCTGAGTAGGTTTGAGATTCCTTCAAACCAGGCTTGCCTGCTTTAGGTAGTTGTTTGGTCTTGCTTGGAACCTCTTTCTTATCGGTTGCTATACTTGCTATAGTCTTCACTTTCTGTCGAAAACTGGCACACTTCCTGTTCACCAACTCGGTTATTACGCTAGCTGTCAATGGCAATCGCTTCCCACTCTTGGACTTCATAGGTTTTCCATGCAGCTTGACGAAAGCTGAAAACACAATCAATATAATCTTTCAGTATGTTTGTCTTGCATCTTTTGACTTGTTGAATTTTCATTATGTTTGAATTTTTTTATTAATTTAAATGAAATCAGTATTTCTTGTTTTAGAAAATGCATTTTTTTTTTTTTCTTTTCTAGTATTACTTTTTGACATAACACAATTGGCAGTTACCATGTTGGAGAGGAGTGACAAAATAAGGTAAAATTGTTTTTGAGCTAAAGCTTTGACATGGCACTGATGTGTTGCTTTGGTTTGGAATATGCTAATTGCTAGTATAAATTTTGCTGCAAAAATTTGCACTTAAATTATATTTTCATTTTATTTTCTTAAAATGTTGTTCAATGTCAGGAATACCAAGAACTATTTAACTGAGGTTAATGGGAACAAAGTTAACTAAACACTTACTTATGATTGCATTCAAAATTCTTGCTGGCACAGCTGGATTATCTCTAGTTCCAAGTGCAGACATATTAGCTGCTTCGTCCTCCGTAAAGAACAGGAGCAATGCTGCTCGAACAAGTTTTGTTGTTTCTCCGTCACACACCGTAAGCACATAGTTCAAACGTTGGCTATCTATGTACACACCGCTCAATTCTGTCAGCTCTACCTGCAAATAGTACAGTACGTTGATCACAGTTTATTCTTTCCACTTCGCATACACAAACTTCGTAACACAAAACATTGATACGTGCAGTATAATGACATTACATGCTTTAATGAAAAAATGCAGGCAAGTATTGATTACAGTATTTATACAAAATATACTTTTACATTATTTTCATAATATCCACAGCTGACCATGGAATTCTCATAAGATCACTAGTCAGATATAATAAAACATGTGCCTACAATGATTGTGTGCAATACTGAGTTATCTGCTATATCATGTGAGCAAATTTATGAAGTGACATGCATAAATATACAGTATTATCAGTATCAGAATATTCAATAATCCACACAAGGTTTAAGAACGATACTCTACATAAATAAATTCCAAGCAATTTTGTACCTTATTTGGTCCTGGAATGTAGATGTTGCTCAGAGTACCCTGGAGATCGCAGTCTGCAAGCGGTGGCATTGGTGGCATGGTTGGAAGGGTCTGTAGAGTTGGAGCAGGTCCAGCGAATGTATTTGTCAAAACTGATGTAAGTTTTTGTAAGAAGTCTAAGTTTTCTGCTCCCACTGCAAAAAGAAAAATTGACAAACCGAGATGTTGCACTTCTATTTTTAGTTAATAGCTCTGATGAAATACTTTATCTAATTCCAGTACAGTCTTTTAACCCTAGCATTACCAAGGGGGAAAATGGGGGTGGGCGAGGAAGGAGGGCTAGATGACCTCTTAACTCTTTTAAAGTGGGAAAAAAGTGTTTCTGAAAAATTTTGTATTCCTTAAACCCCTAGTTATAGCAACCTAGCAATGTATTTTCCCAAAAAAAAATAGTGAAGAAAAAATGTTATGTCATTTTTGTTTTACATGTGATTTAAATAGCGGGGCGTTTTGCCCTCCCCCGACTCTCCCCTTGGTATAGCGTGTGACAAAAAATCTCTTGGTAATTCCAGGGTTAAGCTTAAGATGGAACCTGAAAAATTCCCTTAAATGATGTAAATTTTGCAGTTTCCCTTTCCTAATACAGCCCGCTATCAGAAAGGAGCAAAACTGCGTCATTTCTGGCAATTTCCAGAGGTAAGCTAAGACTTGAAAGACTGTTTATATCTTATATGAGAGAACTTTTTATTGTATACTAACCAAATGATAGTGATGTACATAACCCATTGCAGGAAGGCACAGAATTTAATAGTTTGGCAGAAATTAAGGACTTGAGCTCTTTTAGTTTGTTCAATATAATCTTTCTTGATTTTCCACATGCAACTGCCGAGATTACAGTGTCCACCATCAAATGCAAACTACTTATAACTTCATCATTTTCATGGTGATGTCCTTCAAAACTATCAGCACTGTTACTACATTCATTGTCACTCCACTTGTTAACACTCACTTCAACATCATTATTTTGATTGAATTCATCATAATTATTAGGCACTGATGATTTTCTAGAAACCAAATATCCATCTCTTTCTTCCAGAATACCAAACTTTTGATTATCTGCAGTAACAGGTTTCACATCAGAATGAGTTGACCCATAATGGCAGGCAGCATATTTAATAGGATCAACATTAATCAGTTCACAGACCTCATTTTTCTTGGACCTTTTCAGGATCTGCAACATTTTCTTTTTTTCTTTATTTCCTAGCATTGTCTTTTGTCCAGCTTGTTCTTCATTGTAGGCAAAGATGTGAGCATCTTCCTTTTCTCGTAGCTCTTTTTTGTTATCTGTAACAGAAAAATAATGTAGATATAAATTACTGGTACATTTTAAGAGTCCAAAGCAGCTCAGATAACTATACAACATGAGTAGCAAATACTGTATGTTAGATCTATCAAACTACATATATTATTATGTTAGGAAAAATATAGCTTCAAGCGAGGTAAAATGGACGAAGGAAGCAGCAAACTGCCGAAAAAATTAATGTATTTTTAATTCCAGAGCATGGTAGACTTCGTGACTTGAGATGGGTGTGACTGATTTCTAGGTGATAGAGTTGGTAGGAGGAAGGCAGCTTACGGCAGTCTATACTCCGCTGCCCTGCAGGCTGCACAGATCTGATAGTAGGAGCCCGGAAGAGTGCAGGCAAGTGTTCTGGTTCTGGGTGCAGTGGCGTAGGCAGGATTTCTCCAAGGGAGGGGAGGGGGGAGGGTAAAAAATCATAAGGGCCTCGAGGGACAAAAAACGAGCATGTTCTATTATTTTTTTCCCTTGAAAAGTCGCAGCAAATTTCTTATATTTGTAAATTGTAAATTATGTACAGTAGTTACGTAGTTAAAATATTTTTGTAACTACTTTTGTATAATATATATTATTATATACATATTTATATATATGTAAAATAGTGCTCATTTTAAGAAGATGTACTGTGATGTGCGATCAAGAAAAAAATATTTATATTTAAATTTTAAACAGAGAAAAATCAATTTATTACGCTATAGGTAAACTTTACAATACAGTTTTATACATTAGACAATAAAAGTAACAATTGTAGGATGCCATGTACCTAACCTTAATTAAAAAATAAAAATAAATACCATTATACTGTAATTTTAACTTTTATGCAGAACATCATACAGGCGATACAGTGAATGTTCACTACATTTATTATATTTTAAATAATACAGTCACAGGGGGGGTAATGGTAAAGCTAAAAACTGGATCCAGTAATGGTTAACTGAGGTTTAAACAGGTAGCAATTAACTTTTTATTACATATATACACCATTGGAATCGTGGACATGGATGTTTAGAATGCTTTTGGCACATTTACTTGCATGGTGATAAACAAATAAATTAATTGTGAGCCAAAGAAAACTCGGTTTACCATCATTTCTCCAGCCCTTACCATTACACCCCCTGTGACTGTAGTCTTCATTACAAAAACATAAACAATCTAACACAATAATGATAGAATTATGGTATAGAACTTCAATAATCATAATACTGGCTGCATTTTAAATAAATTAAACACATGTTTTTGTGCGAAAAATTTACAATTTTTTTTTATCTAAATCTGTATCCATCAAGTACTATTTTTTTGTTATTTTTTCCTTTAAAATGTAATGCAGTACTAAGGTTCAGCTCTCAAGGGGGGTTAACACCCCCCCCCCTTGTCTACACCCCTGTCTGGGTGTCTGGTAAGCCGCCCCAGCTCGGACGCAAGATAACTCTTACTGGCCACAACCGGAAGGGTGAAATGGCATTAAGGCTATTAACTGAACTTTAATACAAACTGTGCACATTTGAACTGTGTGTGTTTTTAAATGCAACGTGTGAAGTGTAAATTTTCAGCAAGGGTGATAGCTCAGTTTCAAGGTATGCATAATTGTATAATAATTACTCATTCATCATCTTTTGCTTATCCCATTCAGACGTACGGCCATAGAGTCTACAGGTATGCATATATGCATGATGTAAAACCTGTTAGATTGTATTACAGTATGCATTATGCATACTGTACAGGTCCGATTTAGTGTTGTCTTTTGACACCAACTTTAAAACTGTAAACTAATTTGGCCTACCGAGACACTTTTTCAGGACGTAAGATGAAGGATGATTGTGGAGGTGATAAATTGTGGCTGTGATCACCATAATGGTGAACCGGGCCTATACGCCTCTGATTTGTAATCGGATGGTCGTGAGTTCGATCCCAGCCATGCACCGCCAAACTTAATTTTCACAAGTGGCGGTTGCTAAAGAACACCCACTTGTGCATCCGGGAGGTGATTGATGGCATCTTCCATCAATTGCGGACCATCCTGACTGAGGTTTCCATGGTTTCCTCAGTCACAACCAGGCGAATGCTAGGATGGATTGCTTAGGCCATGGCCGCCCCAGTTTGAAAGGGACCCACAAAAGTAGGGTCTACAAAGAGCCGGGAAGTTAAATTCAGTCACTTAATTTTGACCAGTACCCTATACTATAGAGTTCAGTTGAAGCAAAAAAAAAAAAATAATAATGGTGTCTCTCGAATAGTCAGTCACGTTAAGGTGCTTTCACATATTCGAAAATCGCTACAGAGTTCCGTAGCAATGCCGTACATAAGCCTTTCACATAATAATATTCTCTTTCGTCTGCGGCAGCTGCGGCGGTAAATCATGTGAATGCAGTAACAAAATCAAACTCATCTTGATTTTGCTACGGCGTGCCGTAGAACGCCGCAGCAGCAGATCGCGATCTCTAGGGCGTAATCAACAACATTTGCTACGGTGTAGCTACGGCGTGTTTCCGTAACGATTTTCGAATATGTGAAAGCACCTTTATGCATACAGTAACATATCACGGTGACCCATATCACAGCATATGCATACTGTACCATCAGTTATGTAACTGTTCAACAGTTCTGTTTTCTGTATATGTATCATATTCATATTGTATGCATACAGTGTATGATATAGGACATAACTCATGAGCAAAAAATTGCTGCAGGTTGCGTTTGGGTTTGCAGGGCCATGTTCCACTGTGTATACAGTATACATAATTATTTAAATCAACTTACTGCCAGTGGCGATAATTGTGGCTTCGTGAAGCTTTCTTGGTAAGTGTGCCTCCGACGCCCACAATGCCTGAATAACTCTTCCCTCTTGGAGCGATTCCATGTTGTGGTAAATTTCAGGTACGTCATTTGGAATGTTTATAATTGACGTTTCACACGTATGTGCCCAAAACGATACTGCCATTTTCGGCAACTTTTGATCTACTTTTACTTTTTTGGGCACTAAATTTGTCTCACTCTGTAAATGTCTCTTCATTTTTTCGCTACGCACAAATTCAGCTTCGTGAAAGTCGTGAAACAGTAGCCACAGTCACACACGATTAAAATGGACTCAAACTAGCTCAAACTAGACAAGCTGCTCATCCTAAAATTAATGTAAAATGTTAATTATTTATGTCAATCAATGTGATTTCAGTGTTTTGACTAAACACTCTGCGCCCGTGCTGATAAAAAGGGGGCGTTTCGGCTTTTCTGCGATCTTCAGCTGTCCGATGACGCCGCTGCTGCCGTGCTGCGGCTGCTGACCGGAAATTCAAAAGTGCGCCAATACTTTTAAAAGGAAGCAAAAAGGTTCAGAGACTCTACCAAATTGGTAGGGTCAAGGTTCCTGTAGGGTCGTCTCTGAATCTTTTTGTTCCACCAAAATTCCTTTGAGAACAGGCGCGGATCCAGGGGGGAAGCTGAGGGGGCTGCAGCCCCTCCCGAAATTTTTTTCTGGATCCGCGTGCCCTATATATATATTCAGTCTCTGAAAAATATTACATTTATAACAGAGAGACCCTATATATATATAATTATATATATACATATATTGGGTCTCTCTGCATTTATAATAATTGAATCATCAGCAGAGAACGATAAATGATAAATCTGATAAATTTTAATATATAAAAAGACTCTTGACAGCTGTCAGCAGGTTATGCAAAGAATATAGCTGTTTTTATAATAATACAAGCTATAAGGGCAAAGACAAATTCATTTAATATATATTAACATTTTAACTGCAACAAAAAAAAAATAAATAAATAACAAAAATCTAAATATAAAAGTTTAATAATTATATTAATTATAAATATTAATTAGGTTTGCATGAACGTAAACCCTGCTCGGTGTGTACTTTGAGCAAGTTTACGAACAAAAATCATGACATCATTTGCACTGCACTCCCTGTATACCCCACCTCTGATCTGCTGTAAGAAAGTGGGGGCTGCAATTAAGGTGTACACCGAGCAGTTTATGAACAGGCCAAATTGAAACGGACCCTAACTTCCTCCCCTCGTCGTAACTGATAGATGGACCTCAAGTTGTCTAGGGGGCGAGAGGAGGAGAGCGTGGGTGTGTTCCCAATCTGGCAATTACTTTACCACTAGCTTAAATTCAACTAAGCGCACTTCTTCTTATTATCTTTATATTATTTTTATATAGGAATGGGTGTATATTATAAATTAAAAGATTATAATTTAATCAACAAACACTGACTCTATTTTATTGCATGTAAAACAAATAAACTGGGAAAAATACTCTATTGACAATATTAATATTATTATGATTTTATACTGTAGCTTAATTTAATAATTATGATAGAAGACAAATGTGATATAATTAATACTTAATTGATAGGACGTTGAATAATCTTGAAGTAAATCACGTAGCAGAAACACAATGAAGATCTAAACAGACAGCACCCGATTCTACCAGGTGATTCTGTTGATTACCAGCGGGTGGATAAGCAACAAACGCCACCTGTAGACAGAACTATGAAATTCACCGAACAAAGGAATGTGAGCCGTCGCGGGACCAGCAGCGTGGCGCCGCAGTGAATCAACCGCAAGGACTGACTTGACATTTTTGGGCACGAGCTTTTATAACCTCGGTGCCCTCGGTCAGCTGTGTCTATTGTTTACCTGGAATTTTAGTGTTGCCACCTTTTGAGTATTATTGCTGTTATGTCACTTCCCTAGTTTTGTGGAAAATTCTTCACACTTTCAATAAATCAATATTGACGTTAAATAATAGAAAACATAATAAATTGCATGTGACAAATTAGACAATACTATTATGCAGCTTTTTTACATAATTAGGTAAGCAAATTGTATGAATTACGGCTCGTTTTGCGAGCCGGCAATATACGATTTTACATTATTTATATTTACAAGAAAAACAACTTTTATGATTAACAGTATACTTCTATGCACACTTGAAATAATTAAATATAAAAATATATTAACTGTTTTACATGAAACGAAAAATTAACGATGAACTGTTATTTAATATGCACTGGTATGCATAGGAGGGAAGTTTAGTAAATATGAGATTGCACAACAAATATACGTAATAATGAGCTCATATATCATTTAAAAGAAAGTAAATAAAATTTACTATGGACAGTGCTAATAGGTTTAGTTGGGGAATTTTTACTTTTGTTGTAATAATAAATTAAAGAAAATATTTTGTTTACGTTCACAATATGTGCATAGATTTGGCGGGAACAGGACAGCTGTTTATTTAATATGGTTGGTACCTCCCAATATTTATTGGGTGCACCAAAAATTTAAAAGCAAATTGAGAAGGTTATAACTGAAGTAAAACATTATAATTAAAACATAAAAAGTAGGGAAGTTACATTACCCCCTTTGTAAATTTGGAAATACTTTTTTGAAATTTACAACAAAGAGTAACACTCTACTTTTTATGACAACTGAAAAATAAACACAATGAACAATTATCATATTAAACAAATTAGATCCAAGCTTGATTTACCATGCTTCTGCCCTTTCTGTAAGTGTTGATTGGGAACATCTTGGACTGCAAGCTGAAGTAATATCCGTAGCCCGTAGCTCATTGAACGTTGCAGCCATCATGGCATTTGATGCTTAGGCTGATCTGAAGACTAGGGGAACATTGAAGCCATCTTGGCATGTGATGCTTAGGCTTACTGGTACATGAATGGGGTCGGGGCATGATATGGCATAATTTATTTGTTTAGGTAACTGTGGGTGATGATGATGGGGGGAGCTTTGCTTATCACTGAACTAGGACAGCGCAGTTCGTGAACAGAAGCTCATTGGGGGGAGTTGACTTGTTTTTAAGTCTTCCCTTTTTCTTCTTGGTGAAAAGAGGAGCTGTTGTTTGGTTTCTCCCCATCACTACTGAAGAATTATCTTTTTGTCGTGGTCGATATTGGGGTGACATGGTTGCTAGTAAATTATAGTCGGGTTCAGATTTTGAAGAGCCACGTTGCAGTGGGTTGTTGTGCTGCACTGGCGGGGTTTTAATAGGTATTGTAAGGTTAGGTATGGCAGGGCATGATGATGAGTTTGCTTCCCTTAACCTTTTCCTTTGTCTCTTCCAAAATCTTTTTCTTTTTCTGTTGCGTCTTTTTGTCGCACAGCGTTCTTCACCCTCACGCAGACTTTTTGATTGCGTGAGGGTCTCTACACGTTTTTTGGCTCCTGCTGAGGGGTAATTTGAGGTCGTTGATTATTTGAATCTCGACCCCCTGTCTCCCGCTTTGCAGTAGGTTGACGGGTGTCATCGAGAGAGGTGGGCGTTGAGGTGCGTGACGCAGGGGATGAGGTTCTTGCTACCTCAATACTTGTACTGTATGGCTCCGCCGAGTAGCTGGCAAAAGGGAGGGTGTGAGACATTCGTTGTTGCAAAATTAAATCTTGGATGTCGCGTGCATCTCTGGCGAGCTCGTACAAACTATGGTAAGTTCGTCCATGAGTATAGTGATGATACCCAGGTAACATTTGGGTTAACACTCGGTGTACTTTCTCAGACTCTGTTACTGGTACATTGAGACGTCTGAAAAATGCTGCGATTACTGTGATGAATTCTGGGAGCGTCTCTCCAGGGAGTTGAGTTCTTTCGTCGAGTTGTTTCCACAGTAGCTCCTGGTAATTTGGCTCGGCAAATTCACGCATAAATTCGCCTATAAAAATGTCCCAGTTGTAGAATCCGCCATGCAAATTCCACCAACAATTAGCATCACCCTTTAATGCTGATGGCATCTCAGAGATAAGTATGGCTTGAGGAACATAGGTACTAGAACGAGCGTATAGTTCGAATGCACTGATAAATTCGGGGGGGGGTGAGTTTATCTCTGCGGCCACTATATGTAGGCAACGGTAAGCGGAGACTTGGCATTTGCTGTGGCACCTGCCGTGATGTGGGCGCAGGGAATGTTTGGGGGTAGGTTTGGTAAGTAGGGGGTTGAACAACACATGCGGAAATACGCGGCTGGTAGCCTGATCCCTGCATTTGGTTGTTGAAAGGTGGGGGAGGAATGGCGCCTGACGCTGGCTGAGCCAGCGGGCGTCCTTTTCCTCGTTGGTTAAATTGATTAAAATTTGCACCGAACTGATATGTTCCACTTGTTTGAAGAGGTGGCATTATTTTTGACTGAGACTGTACTTGCAGCACTGTTTGATTTAACCCCCTGGTCTCGACTTCCAATGCAGCTGAGGTTAAATCATATGGTCGCTCAATTAAATTATCACAACGTACTGCTGAAGGAGACCGGAAGGGTTGATGAGACAGGGGTTGGAAGGGTGTTAAGGTATTACTGTTACGATACTGTAAGTTCAGGGGTGGGGGGTGGTGATTGTTTTCGGTTGGAGAATTAAATCGATTTGCTTGTTGTGAAGAAACAGGCGAATAATAATTATTTTGATTGTTATCAGTCGGTGACGCTTTTGTAGTAGTCTTGTATAGTTGACTATGGGGGTGGTTAGGTGGGTGTTCAGGGTGTCGGGTTAGGTTGTGCCGCTCTTGGCTGGCATAGCCTTGTGTGAGAACTGGTTGAGTATCTTCATGTCTATATGCTAGAGTGAACTCGGTTTCCACAGTTCCCTCAATAGCATTTCGTGTCTTGAAATATTCTTGACGATAATTATAATTTTCACTGTCACATTGTTCTTCATTCACGGATTGCAAATTTAAATTAGCAAATCTGTCGTAAACTCGTTGACTTTGTAGGGGTTGGTAAGCAGCAGGGTTGTTTTGCAGAATGTCGATAGTTGAGGTGGTTGCTTGGTGTCCTCTCTCTCGATGTATCATTGCGCGATGCATTTCAGTATGCTCGAAGTGTAGGTTGTTCGTCGTGTAATGCGAACTGTCTCCAAATTCAGCTGGGTAAAGCACATATGGCGTCCTTGCTGATAGGTCACCAAAGTGCGTAGGAATCGCGTCAGGTCCGACATTGCGACCCCTACCGGCCTCCTCACGGGGCGGCCAACGGCTCGTTCTCCCACCCCCGCCCGCACGCGGTTGTGAGAAAAGTCCGTGCTCCGCGGAGACTGACTGACCCTCTTGGCTTATCCACAAGCCCCGACTCATTTCCGATGAATCGTGATGACACACCCTACTCGGTGGCCTCAGAGGTTGCTCCGCGTGCCGTTGTGGGGCTTGACCCTCCAAATCTTGCCCCCTGGGTACTTCTTGCTCCCCCGGGAAGGTTGAAGCACCACTCTTTGTCGTCATCGCTGAAGATTTTGTGAAACTCGTCTTGTCGACGCTGGGTCGAAAGTGGGAGGAGGAATAATGCCAGTATATGATAGCACCGACAAAAACTACCCCCACATCAAAACAATTTCCACTTAACACTGCTTTCACTTATTGTGTTCACTTAACTTGGTATTGAGAAGATAATCGTACATGAAGTTTCGGCGTAACGCTACTGTACACTCTTTCGAATATAAATGACACGCTCGGGCGAGCAGACCTGCGTGCGAGCACGACAAGGTTACCCTAATCCCGGACACGGCCACCAAGGGTGAAACGGACCCTAACTTCCTCCCCTCGTCGTAACTGATAGATGGACCTCAAGTTGTCTAGGGGGCGAGAGGAGGAGAGCGTGGGTGTGTTCCCAATCTGGCAATTACTTTACCACTAGCTTAAATTCAACTAAGCGCACTTCTTCTTATTATCTTTATATTATTTTTATATAGGAATGGGTGTATATTATAAATTAAAAGATTATAATTTAATCAACAAACACTGACTCTATTTTATTGCATGTAAAACAAATAAACTGGGAAAAATACTCTATTGACAATATTAATATTATTATGATTTTATACTGTAGCTTAATTTAATAATTATGATAGAAGACAAATGTGATATAATTAATACTTAATTGATAGGACGTTGAATAATCTTGAAGTAAATCACGTAGCAGAAACACAATGAAGATCTAAACAGACAGCACCCGATTCTACCAGGTGATTCTGTTGATTACCAGCGGGTGGATAAGCAACAAACGCCACCTGTAGACAGAACTATGAAATTCACCGAACAAAGGAATGTGAGCCGTCGCGGGACCAGCAGCGTGGCGCCGCAGTGAATCAACCGCAAGGACTGACCATTGAGCTCTATACAAGGCTAGAGGGATAATGCCCTATACTTCTCAATGTTAAAATGTGCGCACGGTCCGGCGGGAGGAAGTGGGTGGGAGATTGCGCTTTCGTCACACATTCCAACGTATTCTCCTCAGAATTGCCAACTGCAGTGTAACTTTTAATATTTATTTTATAAGGAAACTTTCTTAGGTTGGTCAACCAGGCATTCGATAGCACCGACCACCACCCACTTTCCTCCCAGACGCCGTGCGCGCCTAAAACAGCTGATTAGCCCTCTAGCCTTGTATAGAGCTCAATGGGACTGACTTGACATTTTTGGGCACGAGCTTTTATAACCTCGGTGCCCTCGGTCAGCTGTGTCTATTGTTTACCTGGAATTTTAGTGTTGCCACCTTTTGAGTATTATTGCTGTTATGTCACTTCCCTAGTTTTGTGGAAAATTCTTCACACTTTCAATAAATCAATATTGACGTTAAATAATAGAAAACATAATAAATTGCATGTGACAAATTAGACAATACTATTATGCAGCTTTTTTACATAATTAGGTAAGCAAATTGTATGAATTACGGCTCGTTTTGCGAGCCGGCAATATACGATTTTACATTATTTATATTTACAAGAAAAACAACTTTTATGATTAACAGTATACTTCTATGCACACTTGAAATAATTAAATATAAAAATATATTAACTGTTTTACATGAAACGAAAAATTAACGATGAACTGTTATTTAATATGCACTGGTATGCATAGGAGGGAAGTTTAGTAAATATGAGATTGCACAACAAATATACGTAATAATGAGCTCATATATCATTTAAAAGAAAGTAAATAAAATTTACTATGGACAGTGCTAATAGGTTTAGTTGGGGAATTTTTACTTTTGTTGTAATAATAAATTAAAGAAAATATTTTGTTTACGTTCACAATATGTGCATAGATTTGGCGGGAACAGGACAGCTGTTTATTTAATATGGTTGGTACCTCCCAATATTTATTGGGTGCACCAAAAATTTAAAAGCAAATTGAGAAGGTTATAACTGAAGTAAAACATTATAATTAAAACATAAAAAGTAGGGAAGTTACAAAATATATAATTATTATATATAGAGCATGACTGAACTAAAAGACGCGCGTTAATTCATCCTCAAAAATCTCAAAATGATGTAAAATATATGTTAATTAAAATTAAACATGTCAATCAATGTGATTTTAGTGTTTAGATCAGTCTCGCGCCTGTGTTAATTTATTAAATTCCTTAAATACTAGAATATAGAATAATTATGTTATTACTATATTACCTAACGCATAAAATATACATTCAATATAAGCATAAAAAAATTGCATATATATTTTTGTGTATGTGTACAGAATATATTATAAAATAAATGTCGCTTAATTTTAAAAATTTGTAAATAAAAATTGAAGTATATATTGAAATATATTATTTATTATAACCACTAAAGACATTTATCAATAGGTGCGAGATTCAAACATATAATAGAAAAAATAGAACTCTCGACTGTCGAAATGCTCCGAGTTGATTAACAGCTAGTTCACACTTTCCGCAGCTCCGGGAATGTCATCATGGTGTTTTAAAACGGAAATTCGGGGTGGTTTTTTATCCTGAAAAAAAAAAAAAAAGAGTGATGCATTATTTTATTAGATACAAAAAAATTTAAATAAGTCCAGCTTATTGTTTTGGTATATGGTATATATTATAATTATATACATGAATAAAGTTTTTATGTTTCAAATTGCAAACCAGCATGCAAATATTTATTATAAATTTACATTAAATTGTTTTAAAATGCAAAGAATTATATGAACATAGTCTATCCATTCTGTATAATATGAAGTTTTAGCACTAAAACGAAAGACACCAAGCTCCAAGCTCACTTTTAATAACTGCAATGCATGCTCTTGACGATTTTATTTTATGAGGAAATTATATTCGGCAATGTACATCACTCCTCGCCTCTGAAAAGTTCTCCCTTCTGCAGCCTTGTTAATCACCATGACCCGTAAGTATATAAGTATAACACACGGTATAGTGTATGGTGATTGGTAATTAAGATAATTTATTGATTAAAATTTGATTTGGGTTTAGGACAATACGTTCCATGCACCCACGTACACGTAATTAATTCAATTAGTTAATTAAAAATTATAAATGTTTAAAATATTCAAGTTTTTATATTCTTTTTGTGGATTTTATAGTTTTTATTGAGTCGAAATGTCACCAGACGTAGCGTAGATTGAAACTATGATGATGAAGGACACGATCCAACACGATGAATCATGTCCACACTGCTACCAGCGTTGCAAGATAGAGATAACACGGATCAGCTGGCCCAATGCTAAAAAAATCCCATTCATGAAAATTATGAAAAAAAAATTTAAAATGTTCTACTCTACATCCCCTATCAGTAACTAAAATATCAGGTACACAAAAACGAGCTAGTTTTCGAGTTATTATAATTATAAGTTAACTTTAAAAATTAATAACTCGAAAACTAGCTCGTTTTTGTATACCTGATATTTTAGCTACTGATAGGGGATGAACATTTTAAATTTTTTTCATAATTTTCATGAATGGGATTTTTTTTTAACATTAGGTCAGCTGATCCGTGTTATCTCTACCTTAAGACGTACTGCAGAAGAAAACTTTTCAGAGGCGAGGAGTGTACAAAGGTCGTGCATGCAGTCAAGTGAATTCTAAAACATATGTACCCGTTGAAGAAGGAGAAGTCAACAATGCGGGCGGCAGCTCCCTGGTCCAGAGCGTCCAGTGCCCGCATGTCCTCTGCACTCAGCTCGAAGTCCAGCATCTGCGTCAAAAGAAAACAGGGAGTTGTTACTTGTAGTCAAAAATACTAGAATGTGTTTAGTTATTTAAATTTGTTATAATTTGTAATTAAATAATTTGACTATATACGAAGCAAAAACTAACTATCAAAAACAATAATTATATAAATTAAGCCTACAGTTGATGCGTTAAAAATTTGTTGACAACCTTTAAACCGAGACAATCAACGATCATGTGCGTTGTTAAAAATTACTTTGAAAAATAAATACAATATGACACCTGAAAGATGAGTATATACCTCGAAGTTCTCCCGCATGCGTGTGGGCGTGACGCTCTTTGGGATGACTGCGATGCCGCGCTGCACCGTGTGGCGCAGCAGCACCTGGGCGGGGGTGCGGGCCACGCGAGCAGCCACCTCGCGCACCACTGGGTTGGCGAACAGGTCCGGCAGTTCACGGCTGCAACAACCGCATGAAATTTTACACAAATGCATACAGATGATCGGAGATCGAGGATCAGATGGATATATCATATAAATAATTATATTTTCTTACACAAGCTTATAAAATTAACTCGATTGAACTGGTAAATTAATATTATTGATTTAATTAAACCGGTATTTACTGCACGATACAATTATTATTGTGCTTACAATTTTTTATTATATAAATTTTTTTCTTGCGAATGGACTTGCAAAGTATTTGAGTCTGTCCTTTCGACTTAAGGCTTCGTATTGTAATCGTAACTAATCATGACAGTCTGTTTCACGCACCTGACGCCGATCTGCTGGAATATGCGCACCATGCCGCGCGAGCCAAGCGGAGAGTAGGCGCACATGGAGATGCCGTGCTTGCGACACACCTCAGCGATCTCTCGCTGCTGGAAGTACACGTGCAGCTCCACCTGGACCACGAACAATTAATATACTAAATAGTACAGTATATTAATTAATACATTTACTAGGATCACTAGAGCATTATAACACAATACTGTATAGTTATAATAAATGTTGTATTTAAAAAAAAAAAATGACTCCGTAAATAAGGGGCTTGGTCGTCACGTTTAACACTAAAAAAATAAATGGTTCCGGTCCGTACTCAGAAAAATATGGAATAAATGAGAATTGCACAAATTTTCACGCCGTTTTAAATGAACAAATTTTAGATTAATTATTTTTAGAGATTTGCAATAGAAATGCAATGCCAGCTAAAAAAAAAAAAAAGAGAGAGAGAGAGAGAGAGAGAGAGAGAGAGAGAGAGAGAGAGAGAGAGAGAGAGAGAGAGAGAGAGAGAGAGAAAGGGTAAGGTCACCTGCAGGTTTGCGGGCTTGATGGTGGCGTTGGCGACTAAACGCTCGATCTGGCCAGCATTAAAGTTGGAGATGCCGATCGCCTTGGCACGTCCCGCGGTCACCTGTGCCTCCATCGCCTACATAGAGGGTGTTTATCAGTGACCTGCATGCTATCCCGCCTGGTGCCCAACAAAGCTTTTTAACCATAAATATTTCATGCGCATAAAGTCAAAGAAGAAAGTCTCCATCAGCGGTAATATTTTTTAAGGTATATTTTTTTTTATCGCTGATCACCTGCTTAAGCGCATGAATATTAATTTTGTTATCTTATATATATACCACGTAACTATGATTATATTAATAAATTTGTAAGTAGTGTACATTTGATAAAACTCTTTAAAATAATCAAGATAATATTAATTGAATAAATATAATAAATACAATGTAAGTGATAACATTGATAATGATTTGAAAAAAAAAAAAGTTGAAATGTTGAACGGGAAATTATATAATATATAACTACTAATGAAATAGGAAATTTTTTACTGTTTATTAATTAATGCTGCAAAGTATAATTATATGCCTCGAACAATGTATAATATTGATTAATATAAAATATACAATAAAACAATAACAAATTTATACGTGCATATGTGTACAATTTCCCACTATATAGGTTAAAATATATTATATATATTGCCAAAAATTAGCTTTCCAGTCTCGCACCTTCCAGATGGCGATATGGTCAGTCGAAGTGTCGATGAGCATATCACCCTTATCATCACGTGGGTGGATCTCGTCACCCTTCTCCAGGTAGCCAAAGGGCGTGTGGATCAGGTACAGGTCCACGTAGTCGAGCTGCAGGCGCTCCAGTGAGCGGCCCAGGTACTTCTCCACGCCCTCGGGACGCATGCCGATCTCGGGGAGCTGATAGTAGTCAGAAGACAAATTTTCCAAATTTTGTAATGCTTGAGAAAACCCATAAAATGGATGACTAAGTGGTTCCCTAAAGTTTCTTCGTCAGGGGCAAGCAACACTTACCTTGGTGACGATGAAGAGGTCCGCCCTGCTGAGCTTGCCACCGTCAATCCATCGCTTGAGCACACGCCCCACCACTTGCTCGTTCTCGTACACGTAGGCCGTGTCGATGTGGCGGTAGCCCATCTCGAGCGCCGCGTCCAGCGCCGCGTCCAGCTCGGCCTCCATCGCCTGCACACACACACACGTCAGCTACATTGGAATCGAATGTCGCAGATGACCCTTCTTAGACAATTTTCATTCAAAAACAAAAAATAAAGCATGGGTTCATTAAGTTGAGAAAAAAAAATGTATCTTATCTGCTGATGTGCTTATGTTTATATTACTCTATATGTAAATTAATATACGAGTTACATATATATATTATGCAGAAAAATTAAATTTTTTAGCTACTAAATAAAAATAAATCAATATAATACATTTTTGTCAGTGTAGTATAAATATTATATAATAAAATAATAAAAATACTGCTATTATTATATCAAATTCATAAATTAAATAAAAAAATTTCATTTAACATACTTAATTATACTTTTTATATACTAAAATCTGAAAATAGTTTAAGTTTTACTATTTTCTGCCATATTATAATATAATCATTGATCCTCCATAATATATTGCATGCATGGGAATTGCTCATGAACATATCTTGTCATGTCCGTAAGGTGAAAATGTCCTTGAAGTACCTTTGGTATCGCGTTTTTTATATACGTTTTTTTATCATTACTAATAGTTACCATGCATTATAATAAGACACTTTTTCTCAAGGTTTAAATTGCTCTGTCTTGCAAATTATAATTTAGCAAACTTTTATAAATTTAAAGTAGAGGTTCGAGAATTAATCATGCAAGTTATTAGTACTTTATTTTTATTATTAGTTACATTGAATGACAATACATATATTTCACATCGCATATAATTATTGTGGCCTATCCTTTTCAGTATTTCAAGTTAATTAATATAATAATTATACTTTGCTATAATTGTCTTCGCTCAATCTATATAAGAGATTGAGCGTGGCGCAATTTATTGACCGGTTCTCATTAAATCACCGAAGTCAAGCTACGTCGAGCGTGGTTAGCACTTGGATGGATGACCATTTCAAGTAAAAATTATGTTGCCCCCTCCTTGGGTAAATTCTTCTCGCTTTCCACCCAGTGCAGTGTTGAACTTGTGTATGGTTCCCCAGGCTTTGGACATCACTTTGGTCCATTGATAAAAAGTAGAGGCCGTGGCCATCATCTTTTCGCTTCCCCTACCCATTATCCCGCCGCGAGCTGTAAGCTCTTAGGGGATAGGGGTGTATCGTCCATGTAAAAAAAAAAAGCGAAATTCAACTAACATTATGCTTTCCGATTAAAAATAATTATCACATAAAAATTAAAAGATCTATACGAGTCCATAAATTAAAATTTTATTTATTGCGTTGAAGCAGCTAGAGTGAACATAAAAATTAAACCGGTTTCTTTGTGGCATTGACGAGATTTGAGGATCACTTCAACAATTCTGTTGACTCACTGTAAGTGGAAATACCAATTTTAAGCTGAAGCTATATTTAATAATATATATTATATGTTAAAATCAGTTGTAAAAATGATTGTACACTCGTTACATTGCAAAATTTCCTACCTGCAGCCTTGCTTACCATACCCTGTGTTATTCTTACGGAGCATTATGGTAATTAACAAGGCCGCAAAGTGAAATTTTCCGAGGCGACGACTATATATACATTCATTTTTATATATTGAAACTGCGCTTCAAAACCGTTTCTTTGCTTTTTCTGATAAAGTCAGGTGTCGCATAAGGTACAAATTAATCTATCCCATTACAACTTCATATGTTAATTAATATATGCCTTCCGTAAGTTAATTAATAATTTTTTTTTACTGACGCAAACTAGGAAAAACAAAATTTTATCACAAATTATATCGTCAATGTTAATTTAATACATAAGACATAGAATCATAATGAATAAACAAACAATAATTTATTAATTCATTTTAACTCTTAAATATCGATTAAGAGAACTAACAGAGAAGGTCAAAGAGAAGGTGTAAGAGAAAGTAATTTTTTTCTATAATATAATTATATATACATAAAAACATAAATAATATTTATGAACCAATAATGTATAATATTATTTTTCAAATTTTAATTTTGAAATGAATGAAAATTACGAGATCAAATTACATAATTATAAACAATCAACATTTTCTGGAAAGTACATTGATTTAGTTACACATTAAGTGTTGTTGATGTCATGCTGCATGCATCATACAATTTTAATGGTTGATCTATAATTTAGTGCGTAAAATCTAATTATTGCAAGTTAGAAAATAAAGGAGGTGATTTATGAAGGAAAAGACGAGAAGAAGTTATCCAGAGAGATCCCATGCAGATTTCTCGCTAACCGCGACGTTTATATGGTGTCATTGAGTTAATTAATTAGACTGACACTAACCGCGGTTAGTCATCCTCGTCTAGACAATTACAATTAGACATCGCGTTCGTGAAATCATGCATCACTTCCAACAAAATATTTTCCTACACAAAATTATGTTGAATTTTTGTTCAGCGCTGGAGGATATAATTATTTTATATCACAGAATATCAGATTTTTTTGTTTAGTTATAACGTATCAATATTATAGTGTTAGAGAACTGCCTCCAATTTCTAAAACCCAGTCGTCTTGGTGACAACAAAGGGTTAATTTACTTTATTATGCGTCAGGCGCGGATCTAGAGGGGAGGGGGGATTTTTTTTTTTTTAACATTGACCTTTTGGAGGCAGATCCCTTCTTTCCCCCCACCCCCCATTTTTTTTTTTTTTTTTCGATCCGCGCCTGTTATATATTGCATGCATGAGGCACGGCATAGGATAATTATATATGTCATTATTACAAGGGAAAATGTAATTAATGACATTGAATTTCATAATTCAGGATAGGTTCTATTTCAAGCTCACACAACACAACAAAATCTTAGGATTTAAAGCAATATGAAAGTCTCATAACATAATCTCATGTCAGATTCAAAAGGCTGCGTATTTAAAAGCTTCCCGCACAATTTGTAGACATGCAACCAGTCGCAACCAGTTGAGCATGTAGTATAAGCGGTTTGCATCATCTATATAGGTGCCAGCGAGAAATTAAATGAACTTGTGCTTATTTAAATAATATTTTTGTTATAGAAAATTCGTTAATTGTTAATTAACCTATTTAATATACATTTGAATTTTTTATTTGCATTCAAAAAAGGAAAAAAAAATAAATTTATAAATAAACAGTCCATATACACAGGTTGCAGAAATTTGGTTCACATAATAGCATAACATAATGTCCCTGCATAGTGTGTAATTCTTACAACAAGAAGGGGCAAATATTTTTTCATTCAGATAGTAGTTCACTTCAAACGAATATATGGCATTGCCAAACAGCTAGCTTTTATAATATTTTCAATATATTTCTAAATATTTTGTGTCCCTGCCCGCATAGTAGTATCATTACTTCTTACTATATGCGGTAGTATTGAGTGTCGGCAGGCTAAAGTGTGCAAACTTATTATATTTTAGACAGAGGAAGGCAGCAGGTTTTCCTTGCATGCGGTCGACCGATATTTTTACGATAAGCACTAAAGGTGGTCAGCGTACATTATTTTCCCCGCTGTCAAATAATATGTTTCTCCTGTTGTTATTTCTACTTTCTCTATTATATATATATATATATATATATATATATATATATATATATATATATATATATATATATATATATATATATATATATATATATATATATTGATCAATACTGTACTTTCAAGTAAATGGTTGGTCAAGTTGAAATTTGTGTATATATAGTGTTGTCATGACAACGTGATGTTTACGACCATTATCTCTTCAAATATTCATTAATAATTAATAAAAATTTGTAGTGCATGGTACCATTACTAATTTAAATGCGTATATTAGAAAGGATACTTTTAATATAGAATACGTTTCATGATTTGAACATTTTTTTAATCATATTTTTAATCATATTTTTTTAAATATAAATTCAGTGTTAAAATAATTATTAATAAAATACGCGTATATTATATAGTAAAAATATTATAGTCTTTATCCTGCTTGACAGTTGATATAACCTCTTTGATCTCTTGAACTTAAGGGGCATAATTGATGGCATTCACCAACCGTATTTGGCCAAACTTAAGTGTAACTAGCTTGGCGTTTTCCCATAGCTAGTAATATTTTGTAAGTGCCTTTACTTCACGTTTCCATAAACAAAAATCCATCTCTTTCATAATATAAATTTACCCTCCTATTAAAAATAGGAATTAAAAAAATTGTTACGAGAAAACACAATTAATTAAATATTCTAAAATAATAAAAATATATATTATATACTAAAAATTGGCCTGGCATATGCTGATTCAAATCAGCAGAAAAATACCAATATTGTCACTTTAACGGTTAAAATAATTAAAAGCGTTTTTGCACATGATTAGTTTTGAGCTAGACTTTTTATTAATATATCAACGACGTTTTCAGGATTTTGAAAAAAGTAAAGGATAATATTTAAAAATTTACTGCTGCTGTAACATAAAAAAACTTTTTAATGCAACGTTGTATTAGAAATTAGAAGACAATTTATTGATTGTGTTAATTGCCACGCCTCCTTTTCCTAAGTCTGCTCCAAGGTTAATTACTTAATTATTTTAGGTCAAGTCTGAAAGATTTACCTGCCAAGTTCCATAGCCCACGATTGGCATTTTCCCTCCTCCTGGTAGCTCCAGGTACTTCATCTCGACAACTGACGAGGAGCTCATTTCTGTCACTTGTAATGGTGATGTAGGCTCGCGACGAGGCTCTCTGAGTGTGACGGCGGCTGGCTGGGGAGAGTCTCGCCCAAGGAGGATAGATATGTATTCTCCTTGGTCTCGCCGCTACACATTCCCGTAGTCCCGCCAGCAACCAGCGTGTAGCCGTGACCTTGTGGTGTGCGCTCACGCAAGTCGCCGAAGTCGTTCTCCAAAATGGTGCTTCACGCCATCTAGTGCTTATCACCACAACTCTTGTTGCAAGCTCGAATAATTAATAAATTAACAACTATTAATGTTCAGGCGCGGATCCAAGGGGGGGGGGGGCGATGGGGGCGATCGCCCCTCCCAAAAGGTCCCAAAATACATTGAAGGTGTTACCACGTACCCCCCACCCGTCGCCCCACCCTCCCACCCCAAATTTGACATTGCGGGATAGGGCACCGCCCCCTCCAAAGCCGCGCGCTGGATCCGCACCTGTTAATGTTAAAATTAACTTTACAGCAGAGGGGATTTGCTAAATACTATTATAAATAGGAACATCGGAATATAAATTAAGATTAATTAAATCTCATTCAATTCCTTACAAATAATTTTGGTGCCTTCTGCTCATATATGATACAATAAGCCTTCTGCTTATAATGTGTATATTATACCTTCACTTAATCGTTAATTTTACCTTCAACCCCCTAAAAATATACAAACAAAAATAATAAATGCAATCATTATCAAAGATTCTTTCAATGTGCTGGTCCATGATACACGGTGCTGGTCCATATATATGGGCCTGGTGCTCATGTCTTCTCTGATCCGACGCAAGTGCCATGGTGCCATGCACACTGATTGCACGACTGCATGGACGATAATGGTGTAGTGTGAAAAATCATCCGATCGAGTCATAATATATATGAAATTAATTAAGGGTCGACTCAAAAGGAGGATAATTAAGAAGTATAACATTATCTCCCAATGCATTTAATTATTTATATGCCATATATCATATATATATAACTCGAACAAAAAAGTTTCATTATTTTTGATAACACCACGAACGGCCGCATGCAGGTGGCCACTTGCAACACGTACCCCAAGCGGAAGGGATTTAAATCTGGTTGCAGCTGTGACTGCAGCTTGATGGTCAATCTTACATCTGCGGGGCTAGCAGACATGCAGGATATATGCGGTCACTGCAGTACGTACCACAAATTAATGCAGCTATAGCTACATTATATCGTATTAAGATCTTTTAATACTGAATATTTTATTAGTTCTTTATTTCATAATAATAATTAATTCATTTAAAATTATCAAAGAGGTGTCATAAATGCAACTTGCATTTGAATGTAACCATGTTAACATGCATCTGATTGTAATTTTAGAATTTTAATTTATTTCCCCCAGTAAATTAAACAGCAAATAGTCTTATAACATATACATATAACGCTGTAAATAAAGTGTACAATGTAACGTAAGATAATTACGTATGCAAATATAGAAAAGTATACTTCGGAAAAAAATCTGGAAAATCATGATAGTCGCTCGTGGTAAGTATAAAAGTTATACATGCCTAGCATTGTAAATTATAATGCAAGTATTAAATATATAATAGAGTTAATGATATAAAATGAATTAGCATAAATATACATATATAATAATTATATATACGAGCTTTGTACTTTACAGTACCGTGTATTTATTATACACAGCACGTTATATGCAGAGAGAGTCACAATTCGTGGACGTTCCATTTTTGGCCATGGATTTTGCAAATGAATGGTTGTTTGTTGCGCTTTGAAACTTTGTACCTTGATAGCTGAGATACCTTGGTTTATGATTCTGCATGGTATTATAGTGAATTTTTAAATATTTTAATTTTTTTTCAACTCTTCAGGCGGTCTCAAACCCAAAAATTGGATTTCTATTATGGAATTTCCATGTTAAATTAAAGTCATACAAAAATTTTATTCAATGTGCACCAAATTTTTATTTTATGGGGCAAATTGCCATTCTGAATCCATTGGTGCTAATTTAAAATTAAGCAAAACAACCAGCGTCTTCATTAAAAAAATATGGTCTCCAAAACATCAAATAATAAATTAAGCTTCTTTCTGATATTGTCATTCAATCAGGCTTTAATTTTTACCCCAAGATCAGCGTTTGATTTTTTTTTTTTTTTTTAATTGGTTCGACATTTTACATTAAGGATTTTGACAGAGTAGAAAAATTCATCACTTACATTGACACTATAATATACAGTTATATACTCTGTTTAATATATATATTACATTGACACTAAATGCATCAAATCCATAGGTCTGACATGTGTATTGTATGGAAATAGCGAGAGTTGACAAAATCGAAAATCACGTACGCATGACACAGCTGCAGAGGAAACTAAGACACCACCACATCCTTGCAAGCCGCGTCCAGCAGGCCCCTTGTCTCAGTATATAAAGTGGACTGTTCTTCGAGGTCCTCACTCTCTCCAGTCCTCGAGACTCCAGCAGAACTTGCCACAACAGCAACCATGGCACAGCGTGGAACAGCCTCAGCCCAAGAGCAGGCGCTCGCCATGTTAGAGCGAACCACCGAGCCTGTCTTCATCCCCAAGGGAGATAGGAACGTCGTGTTTGATGTCCCGAATGAGTACCTGGTGAGTGGAAAAACATGTTATATTTAATCTCTTTTATATTTTTACAAAGTTTTATGTTCTCTCTGAAGTACACTCTTCTTTTAAAAAAAATAATTGTTGCATTTTTCACTGACAATGATAACATGATAAAACTCGCTGCGCATTTTATATGCATATATGTTATAGAATTCAAATTCGAACCTAAAAGCATTATAGGGGAAACAGATCCTCAATTAAAAATTAATTTAACTACTTCGAAAAAATATTTATAACATGCAACATAAATCATAATTCATCATTGTTTAGTGCTTTCCGATTGTACAACAATATACTACAGTGCCTCAGAAGATCATAATTCATAATACAATCACAAACATATATATTAAAAAAATATTATACATATGCAAGATTTAGAATTAATTTGCATTAAATATGAAGGTTTTGTTACTGTGCTTATTCTACAGACCTTAATACGAGCTTTTGCCGAACAGTACTTTACGGAGAGTTATAGATCATTTTTAGTTCTCTATTTCTGCACACTGAGCTTTCTGGTCACTGAATCACTTGTTGCTCTCCTGCAGGCCGAACGCTACCGTCCCCAGGCCACAGCTCTGAAGACCCGGTTCAGCGTGGGTGATACGACCAAGGTGGCAGTGCGACAAGTGGCAGTGCCAGACATTAGCGCCCTCGAGGCGTTCCCGCGCAGAGCAAACTTCTCGCTCTTCATCCCCTACCATCGCCGCCTGGCCACCCAGCTCATCAACATCTTCATGGGTGAGAGGAGTCGCTGACTTTGCACCAAGGCTGCAGATACGATATAATATAGATGATAAGATGATCGTGTTTCGATCAGCTCTTTGTCTAAAAATAATTATTTCTTAAATACCCAAGCCAATTGCAAGCCCAGAAATACGATTAGTGGAGTAGCCTATAAATAAAAACTTTGGGTGAATTCTTGTCATTGGTACGCCCCTCTTCCGTAAGAAGATTTTGAGGGAATGGATGACCCACCTATAGCCTTATCGTGACCAAATTTCAAGGAGAGTGTTGTGACATTATAAAATCTTTGGTTGATGCAAAACTCCAAAGGCTCAAAATTATTTGCTTTATGAAATACGAACATTTCGTAATGCAAGAGCAAAATTAAACCTTATACCAACGTTAAAAATGCTTTTAAATTTGTATATTTTATGAATAATTTTACAATATTAATAAAAAAAATATGCAAAATATTTAGTTCTTGAACGATAAATTCATTATTCATATATATATATATATATATATATATATATATATATATATATATATATATATATATATATATATATTACTCTAAATTTTTTGACAAAATATCAAATAAACTATTTGCAGACGACTTCAATTAAAACATTTTTCTTCCAAATTCAATGTAATATGAGATAAACTATAATAAAAGTAGAATATTGTGAACTATCGTGCGAAATGTCATGGCAAATTTGCAAATAAATTTGAATTCAGTTTGTACTCTAAATAATTGTACATTTTACTTCATCAAATATAAACCTCAGAGTTTTTTTTTTTTTTTTTTGTTTTCCATGCAGGAATGCGCACGGTGGAGGACTTTTTCTCGATGGCTGCGTACTGTCGCGACCGCCTGAATCCTTATCTCTTCGTGTACGCCTTCTCCGTGGCTTTGCTGCACCGTCCGGACACTCGCAGTGTACAGCTTCCACCACTGTCCGAGATCTTTCCGGACAAGTACGTTGACGGAGCCGTGTTCGCCCGAGCCCGCGAGCAAGCGAACATCCTGGATGAGGGTACACGTGTGAGTATTGAGATTGAAATTGACAAATTTAAAAGGATTGAAATACTTAGCGTAATAAAATTTAAAACATTACAAAATGATATTGCATTTATATATTTTACTTCTTAATGAATAACTCAATAACTTACACTTTTAATGTGATTAATATGATTATGCAGAATACTTGTAAATAAAGTTTTAATAAATTATGATCTAATAATTCTGTTATTAATATTTATATTCTTTTGTTTATCCTGAAAATAAAATACTGGTGAGAGTAAATTGACCTTCGGATGAAAACAACGTTGTCTGTACAATTCGTCACATTGTCACCCAGGTACCGATCGAGATCCCGCAAGACTACACGGCGTCTGACCGCGAGCTCGAGCACCGCGTGGCTTACTTCCGCGAGGACCTGGGCATCAACCTGCACCACTGGCACTGGCACCTCGTCTACCCGTTCGACGGGCCGCGTGAGATCGCCAACAAGGACCGCCGTGGAGAGCTCTTCTACTACATGCACCAACAGATCATTGCACGGTAATTAAATGGAATACCTACATAATAATGTGTAACTATCCAGGCTAGCAAAACATAATTATAACACGAAATGTGGCATAAAAATCAGGTGAAAGGAAAAAAAGAAGCTCCAAACTAATGTTTTACCATCACAGTTACGACTTGGAGCGTATTAGCAACAGACTGCCTCGCGTGGAGCGTCTGACCAACTTGTTTGCGCCGATCGAGGAGGCTTACTTCCCCAAGCTGGACAGCCTGGTGGCTAGTCGTGTGTGGGCTGCGCGTCACTCGGGGGCCACACTCAAGGTAAGTCGTTCTCTCCCTCGTCACAATTGTGTCACGTGCTGATGAGCTTATTCCTAGGACGTGGACCGTGAGGTGGACCAGCTCAAGTTTGACCTGCAGGACCTAGTGCGCTGGAGGGACCGAATCTTCGAGGCTATCCACAAAGGACGCGTCGAGCTGGTGAGTAAAGAGCTGTACAATCTAGGATTGTAAATTATTAAGCTTCTTTAGTAGTTATTTTTATTGTTTTTTAGATTTGTTAAAACTCTTAATAATAATTGTGTGTTTGGTTTGGATCGAAAACTATATAAAAATAAAGAAGATTAACATTATTACCAATTTGAATGCAAAAGACAAGAGCACACAAAATGCGCATGTTCACCCAAACATCAGACATTTTATCAATATCTAAATGTGTAGTAAAATATCTAAAATATACCTCGTAATAAGAGCGTGAAATAATAATGTTTAAATAACACACTCGATCAACAAATTCACATGAAATTGAATAAAATCATTCACAACGAACAGCGATAGAAGTTTGCACACAAAATTTGAACTGAAAAAAAAATTTAATTATATAAAATATATTACTTATTATAATATATATATATATATATATTAATAATACATACAATTATGTATAAAAAACATAAGGAGCATTATGTGCTAAATATATTTTAATTGTATAATTAAATGATTTAGAAACCTTCATCAAATTTCAATTTCTGTGATTAATTTTTTCTCGTTATTGTTTTTCATCTTCAGCCCGACGGCACAACTCAGCGCTTGGACGAGACTCGCGGTATTGACATTCTTGGTAACATCATCGAGGCGTCCATTCTAACACCGAACAGCCAACTGTACGGAGACATGCACAACTTTGGTCACGTGGCCATCGCCCTGTGTCACGACCCTGACCAGCGCCATCTTGAAACGTTCGGAGTGATGGGAGACGCAGCCACCGCCATGCGAGACCCAGTCTTCTATCGCTGGCATGCATTCGTCAATGATATCTTCATTGAGCACAAGAACACGCTGCCTCGATACACGCGAGCTCAGGTAAGACCTTAATCTTTTCTTCATTCTGTAAGGTCATTGACCTCGTGTACTGACATTTATTTGTCTATAGTTGGAGTACCAGGGCGTCCGTGTGGCCTCAGTGGAGCTGTTGACTCAAAACGCCGAGCGCAACACCATCCAGACGTTCTGGCAGAAGAACGACGTAGACCTGAGTCGCGGCATGGACTTCGCGCCTCGCGGCGGCGTGTTCGCTCGCTTCACGCACTTGCAGCACGCACCATTCCAGTACCGCATCAACGTAAGTGAACGTGTCATATTATTGAAACCTTTGTTCTAACATCATTCTGTGTCAGGTTGAGAACAACACCAAGGGCGCTCTCACAGGCACGGTGCGCATCTTCCTCGCTCCCAAGTTTGACGAGCGTGGTCAGCCCTGGCAGCTGGTCGACCAGAAGAATCTCTTCATTGAGCTGGACCGTTTCGTCATAACACGTGAGTGCTTCGCATTTTGTAATTTTTAAACAATTAATATATTATGTCACTAGAGTTACTGCATATATAGTGCATAATATATAATTATGTATACCTTGGTTACTTAAAAGTTTAACACAATTTTGTATCTAAAAAAATATGTATTATGTAAATTTATAATGAAGAAAAAGAAATGTATATGAAGTTAACTAAAAATTCAGAATAAAGCCAATTATTATCAGCTAGCAAGGTTTCAATCATGCATAAAATTGATATAATAATGACGAATCCAAGTCATGAAACATATGATTCGAGTTATATATTTTTAATTGTTATTTTAAAAACAATGGAACAATCTTTCCTGGGACTTTCAGTGAAGAACAATCCAAAGGTGACGACCATTACTCGTAATTCGACCCAATCGACGGTGACGATTCCATTCGAGCGCACATTCCGAGACTTGGAGACAAACCGTCCGGCTGCGGGCACTGATGCACTCAGCCAGTTCAACTTCTGCGGGTGTGGATGGCCCCAGCACATGCTCGTGCCCAAGGGGAACGCAGAGGGACTGCCCTGCCAGCTCTTCGTCATGGTCTCCAACTTCAATGACGATAGGGTAGGGGTATGAAGAGATTTAATGTAATGATATGAATTAATTGGAAGCCTCGCGATGATATATACTCAGAAGTTGCTTAAGATCTTGTATGTATTACAATCTTATTTGAGATAGTTACATTAATCAAATTTACAAAAAATTAGCGAAAATTAGTTATTGCATGAAATATGTTATAATTATGGATCTGCAAATTACGGAAAAAACGTGAGCCCTTTTTCATCATTTAACTGGTATGGTTTACACAGGTGGACCAGGCTCGTGGAGCTGCTGCGTGCAACGATTCCGCGTCTTACTGCGGGATACGTGATCAGCTGTACCCGGACAAGCGGTCCATGGGCTACCCCTTCGACCGTCTACCTGCCGGGAACGTGGTCACACTGAACCAGTTCCTCACGCCCAACATGTTCGTCTCAGACGTCAACATTCGCTTCACCAACCGCGTGCAGCAACAACAAAACTCCAACAATCTCGCTGGCTAGAGAAGAGGCAGTACATTAGAATTCAAAGCTAGTAAGCATTGTGGACGTAAAAAGAAATATGCAAATTATAATATTACTAATTATTATAGTAATTATATCACTTTTTACATATATTATTTCACATCTTTATTAATTAATTGCGTATTTTGTGTGCAACTTGTGAGGCTTCTTTTTTATTGTTTTGCTTTTTAATCACTTTCATGTTAGCTTTAACAGCTGTGTTAAGATTTACACAAGTATTGAGTGTGCTTAATTTGAGATTCTTATGACAATGTTAAATTACCATTAATCTCATTTTCGTAATCTTCCTATCTAATGTCTGTTCTGCTGTAGAACTTCATTGTAGACTTTTTGACGCCCTTCTCTATGCTTACATACTATATTAATTAGTTTGTTAAAAAAATACTAGATTTCGTGTTTTTGCAGCGTAAATTATTTGGAAGTTTTGTTAATGAAGTTAAGATAAACACCATTTACTTCTTTGATAACTTTATTAAAATGAGTGATCTTCAGGTGAAGATAAGCGCTGTTAATTGTTTTAAACAAATTTTTATTTATTTTTACGTTCTGTACGTTGACGACCATGGCAAGTTTGAGGTTTTTGATTTATTTAATTCAATTTTTTTTTTCTGTTTTTAATTTATGTTCTTCTATCAATAAAAATGACTACGAAAATATTTAAACACTTCAATTATTTTAATTTTTAATACAACCTAGATGTCAGCATTTTTATTTTATTTTTTTAATTTAACTAATAAATCAGGTACCATGTAAAAAGTTTGCTTAAAAAAAAGGATTAAAATGAAGATTTAAAATTCAATATACACAACTTCTTGACTTCTGATTTTACTTAATACTATTAATACTATTACTATAATATATATTATATAATATACATAGTGCATTATTCTCACATGTTTTGTTTTTTAATTGGAATTTATATAACATCAGTTTAATGTTTAATTTCAATATTTTCATAGGTCCTCTATATAAGCACAATTTAAAGGCATACAGGCCTCAAAATACAAATTAGACAGGCACCAAGTGGGTTTAGAGTATATAATCAACATTCGCATCATTTTTTTCCACGCGTGATGCATCCGTGTGAAGTCGCAGTTCAAAGTAAGAAATTTAGTCCTTGATGACGTCACAACTCAATGCTAATCGGTGCTAGCTGTGAGTTGTGACGTCAGCAAGGACTTTCTTTACAGCGCGACTTCGCACAGACGCACCGCGCACAGGTAAAAATAATACGAATGTTGATTATAAACTTGAGCAACACTTAATGTCTGTCTAATTTGTAATTTGAGGCCTGTATACCTTTAAACTATATAATTATAAATATTATTATACAGTATATAATTTCTAACAACTATACAGCTGATAATATTTCACCAGCTGTATAGTGATTGGAATGTAATGCATGCATGCCATGGGTATTATAGTACATAATTACATATACTACATATATGCAAAATTCATTATTCGAAATATTTGAAGAGTTGTATTTTTTTTTATGTTTATATATAATATTTCCAAAAAAATAAAAATATACAAGCGCTTAGATATTTCCAAATAAAGAATGAATTTTATATAATATATTTTTGAAATTTATGTATGTGTGTATCATATATATATAATACGTATATACACATCCGTGTACATATCATCGTACAATATAAAGTAGGTAAATTGTTTTTACAAGAAAAAATAAAGGACATACAAGATACATGATTATTTAAATTTTAAATAAAATATTATGATAAAAAAGAAATTTGTGACATCATGATTTTTTCCATTTTTTAAGGACATTTTAAATATCACATTTTAAAATACAAAATATGTTTTTGATAAATTGATATTATTAGTTATTTATTCCACATGCATGTTTGTAAATTACAAGAAATCTTATAAATATGTAAAATAAATAAAAAATAATTCTTTTTTTGCTGCTCTAAAACTTTTAGAGTCTCGTCAATTTTTGACACCCTGATTTTAAAGGGATCCTTAAAATCCTAGAAGCAATCTGGTCCACGAAGAGCCAGGAAGTTAATATTAATATCACTAGTGTGACTAGTACCCTAAAATAGTGTTTAGTTAAAAAAAAAAAAAATCACGAAGCATTAGTTTCTAATGCGTCACTGACAATGGGTCGTAATTTCAGTTGCATTAATTGTTGCGTTGCATGACATTGTATGGCTCTTTTTTAATTTTCAAGTCCATTTTAGTTCAAAAGGTAAAATTATATTAAACAGCTGCTCGTTCACTTTGATTTAAGGACCTTTTGAAATTTAATCTCAGCAATGAATGCACAAATTCATTCTCAAACTCGTAAATTTACATTTTTTTTAATGGATTGCAAAATAATGATTTTGACCTTTTAATATATATATTATGTAGAATTTATAATGCTATATTTGCAATTATATTTGACATTTATGTGATAATATGCCTCTTATCTGGTGCTGAGGGTTACTTTCTTCAAATAATAATATTCTTTTTCTTTTTATATAATTTGTTTTATTGTTTAGCAAAGTATGTAAGTACTTTTATTTTTATTAATATAAATCATGAACTTTAAAATATAGCCTGGTCGTCATAAGTAATTCATAAACATAATACATAACCTGGCATATTATGTCAGAGCTATCTAGCCTGCCAGTTTGTTGTTGGCTTCCCGAGGCTGCTGCACGCGGTTGGTGAAGCGAATGTTGACATCTGAGACGAACATGTTGGGCGTGAGGAACTGCTGCAGTGTGGCCACGTTCCCGGCAGGCAGACGATCGAAGGGGTAGCCCATGGACCGCTTGTCCGGGTACAGCTGGTCACGTACCCCGCAGAATGCAGCAGCGTCGCTGCAAGCAGCAGGCCCTCGAGACGCCTGCTCTACCTGTATTGAGAAAAAATTAGAAACATTATTACATTAATTATCTAGCTTTGTTATAGCGATTACACTCCATTCAAATAAAAAACATGTCCGATTCGGCTATGTATAATACGAATAGCCAAATCGGGTATTTATTTTGTAATGCAATTAATGTAAATGGAGTATCGACCATAAGAATTTTTATTGCAGAAATGGATAGAGCGTGCAAAGTTATGCTACCCTGATTTTGTTCATAATTTTTAAAGCTCTGGAAGTATTTTTAAAAAATTATTGAAAGTCCATTTTGTGACGTCACGAGGCGCCTAGCTCTCCTTAAGAAAAGGGTAGGACTTGCCGCCTCGTGACGTCATAAAAAGGACTTTCAATAATTTTTAAAAAATACTTCCAGGGCTGTAAAAAATCTGAAAAAAATCAGGGTAGCAAAACTTTGCACCCTCTATCCATTTCTACAATAACAATTTTTGAGGTCGATACTCCATTATAGAATATCAAGTGATCGCGAATGACATTATACTTACCTTGTCATTGACATAGTCAGAGATCATGACGAAAAGCTGACAGGGTAGTCCAGCTGCGTTTCCTTTTGGCACGAGCATGTGCTGGGGCCAGCCACACCCGCAGAAATTGAACGCGTCACCGTTCGTGGCCGGACGGTTTGTCTCCAAGTCACGAAACGTTCGCTCGAACGGAATCGTCAGCGTTGATTGAGAAGAGTTGCGAGTGACAGTCGTTGCCCGTGGGTTATTTTTTACTGAAATTGAAACCATTCAATCAAAATTGTCTGCTTTTTAAGTAAATGATGAACAAATTAAAACTGAAATTACATTGTACAAATAAAAATTATTTAGAATCTGAAAAGAGAATATTATACTCACGCGTTACAACAAAGCGGTCCATCTCAATGAAGAGATTCTTTTGATCTACCAGTTGCCAAGGCTGGCCGCGTTCGTCAAATTTGGGAGATAGAAAGATGCGTACTGTGCCCATACGCACACTATTGCTAGTGTTCTCGACCTACAGTCGCACAGCATTAGAAAACATTGAACAAAATCAAGCCACGAGCTTCTGCAGAACATGGTTTACACTCACGTTGATGCGATACTGGAATGGTGCGTGCTGCAGGTGCGTGAAGCGAGCGAACAGAGATCCGCGAGGCGCGAAGTCCATGCCGCGACTCAGGTCCACGTCGTTCTTCTGCCAGAACGTCTGGATGGTATTGCGCTCGGCGTTTTGAGTAAACAGCTCCACCGAGGCCACACGGATGCCCTGATACTCCAACTAAAGAGAAAAAAAAAAAAGCGTCAACACAACAGGCCAATGACCTTGGATGGTTGAAATATATTTTACCTGGGCGCGTGTGTATCGTGGCAGCAAGTTCTTGTGCTCAACAAATATATCATTAATAAAAGCATGCCAACGATAGAAGACTGGGTCTCGCATGGCTGTTGTTGAGTCTCCCATCACTCCAAATGTTTCGAGATGACGCTGGTCAGGGTCGTGACACAGAGAGATGGCCATGTGACCAAGATTATGTAATGAGCCGTACAAGACATTGTTTGGCGTTAGGACCGAAGCTTCAACCATGTTCCCAAGAATATCAATACCGCGAGCCTCATCCAAGCGTTGTGTTGTGCCATCGGGCTGAAATACGGACAATTAAAATAATTTATTAATATATAAATAAAATTTAACTAAAGTATATAATTCACCACGGTAGCCCCCAAATTGTATCTCAATGGTCAATATATATCCTCGTTACAAGGTCTCTCTCACCAGCTCGACGCGTCTCTTGTGGATGGCCTCGAAGATTCGGTCCCTCCAGCGCACCAGGTCTTGCAGAGTGAACTTGAGCTGGTCCACCTCACGGTCCACGTCCTAGGAACAAGCTCGTCAGCACGTGACACAATTGTGACGAGGGAGATGATGACTTACCTTGAGTGTGGCCCCCGAGTGACGTGAGGCCCACACGCGGCTGGCTACCAGGCTGTCCAGCTTGGGGAAGTAAGCCTCCTCGATCGGCGCAAACAAGTTGGTCAAACGCTCCACGCGAGGTAAGCCATTACTCAGGCGCTCAAAATCGTATCTGTGTCACAATACAGGCGTTTAAGAATGCAGGAACATCTCGCAAGAATTGCTTGTGTGGCTAAATTCACATGCAATTAATATTATTATTTATATTATAATATACACTGTATCAATAGCAGTAAACCAAATATGATAACAGATATTATTTATAAACATAATACATGATAAAAATAAATTAATTTACATTTTTTTGGGAAAATTGGAAGTGTACAATTTTTAATTGATTAATAAATTGTTTAAATTATGTTTTGAGAGTTGAGTAACTTCATTAGCAATAGTATTTCTCCTTACCGTGCTACGATCTGTTGGTGCATGTAGTAGAAGAGCTCTCCACGGCGGTCCTTGTTGGCGATTTCACGCGGCCCGTCGAACGGGTAGACGAGGTGCCAGTGCCAGTGGTGCAGGTTGATGCCCAGGTCCTCGCGGAAGTAAGCCACGCGGTGCTCGAGCTCGCGGTCAGACGCCGTGTAGTCCTGCGGGATCTCGATCGGTATCTAATAAAACACAAATAAATTTACATTTTTATTCTCTTAACTCTTTTTTTTTTTTTTTTTTTTAGAGTACGATTTTATATTTTTATAGTTTCAGTGTGGCATTATATACGTACTCTGGTTCCTTCATCAGCGAGGATGTTTGCCTGTTCTTGAGCTCGGATGAACACAGCACCATCCACGAATTTGTCCGGGAAGATCTCGGACAGTGGTGGAATCTCCACATTACGAGTATCCGGACGGTGCAGCAGAGCCACGGAGAAAGCGTAAACGAAAAGGAAAGGATTTAGACGGTCGCGACAGTACGCAGCAACGGAGAAGAAGTCCTCCACCGAGCTCATGCCTGGAAAACACGAAATGATTATTATCATATTGAGAGATCCTTCCTTCTAACATCCAATTTAAAGTACATTTTTTAAAATATACAAATCAAATTATATATCAAACTCTATATTGAAATTTAACAAGATTTTCATTGTACACTTGTTGCCTTTGAAAAATTCCTTTTGTCAGCATATCACAGAGCATGCATGCATGGTGATTAACAAGGCTTTAAACGGAAGTTTTCCAAGGCGACGAGTGTGCAATCAATTGTATAATATAATAAGTAATACTACGGGGGAAAAGATAAAAATGTAATTTCTTTTTCTGATGGATCTAATAATGCAAAAAATATACCCACCCATGAAGATGTCCACGAGCTGGTTTGCAAGACGGCTGTGCTGAGGGATGAACAGCGAGAAGTTGCCTCTGCGCGGTAGCTGAAGCAGCTCGCTGATGTCGGGCACTGCGATGGACTGCACCGCAACATGCGTCGCGTCACCGAGGTTGAAGCGAGTCCGTAACGAGGTTGCCAGCGGGCGGTAGTACTCGTCCTGTGAAGGGGCAGTTAGCCTTAGAAAATCAGGATGTTGTTTTTATCTGTAAAATAATTTTTAAATCCTGTTCTGAGCTTTATAGTTACTAACTTCATTTTTATCTTTTTATTGAATATTATTTACAATTTTAATGTTTTCAAAATATATATAAAAATGTTGCTCTATATCTTGTGGAAAAAAATTGATGATTGAAATTTCAACAATCATCTTCTGACCATAAAAATCTATAAAATTCATAAGCGTCATTAATTTTATTATAAGCTATTTATATAATGTTTGGTAGTACGTACGTACCAGATACTCATCAGGCACGTCGAACACGATGTTCCTTTCTCCCTTGGGGATGAAGACAGGTTCGGTGGTTCGCTCGAACATGCAGAGTGCCTGCTCCTGCACTGATGCACGCTGGGACATGGTTGCTGCAAGTCTTAAGTGTTATATGAGCACCAAGGGATCTTCATTGTTTATATATGTTGAAGGGTGGTTTTGGTGGGGGCGAGGACACGGCTTGCAGGGATGTGGTACCACCACTCAGCTTCCTATATACATGGCCTTATAGTGGTTACTGTGGTTTATTCTTTCCCATGCTTACAATGTAAGTACATTGTAAGTAATTTCTTTATGCGTCTTTCTTGACGACTCAACAATCAACATGTTGAGCAGGTCAGTTGGGTGCACGTGTCCGGAACGATTACCGCAGAAATTACTACACAGAGTTGCGCAGTTCTCGCAGCTGTTGCTAATTAGTTTTCTCTTGCAAAATCACTTGTAATCACGCATGAGTATTTATCGTTGCCCATGGATTAAATTATCAGGATAAGGGAATAAAATAATTGAAAAAATACCTTATAATGCAAATTAAGTTCACCGAGTTCAATTTATTTTACAACTATTATTAAATTTACATTTTTAACTGATTAAATCAATCTGCTTGTAACGATACTTTTCCAATGAAAATATAACATTCAATTAAAATAATACACTACAGGGATAATTTTCTAAACATTAAAATGTTCCTAAACAAGTTATTACAATGTGGCAAAAAAATACATATTATATTTACTCACTTACTCATACTATTTCACATGTAGGAAGTTTATTTTAAACACTTCACTAGTTTAATTACACGAAGTTGTGCTGGCTATATACGTATATAGCTTTATGTCAAAGTTCTCTTGAACCGTTACGATCATGTACCATATTGTTTATAATTTATAATAATGTTTTGTTAAAAATTTTTAGGAAAAATTTAGTTGTGTTGTTTCAGTTCTCTATAATAAAAATAATAATATCCCTATTTTTAGTAAAAAAAATGTGTGTAATATACCTGGGTATATATTTTATTATACTGTAATGTATATTTAAAATTAAACTTATGTCAACAGTTAAACACGTGGCCGGAGAAGTAACCACAGAAATCAACAGAAGAAAAGTACATCTGAATAGGATGTTAATTGACACACTGTTGCAGTATTTAACCACATTTGCCACAGAGGCAATATGCTTACTGCATTGAAACACATTGAATGTTAAACCGCAGTAACGAGGCTTGCACGTGCATCAACTACCGGAAACTCCACGTGACACGGGGATCACTATAAAAAGGGTTCGTCGCGGTCCTCTGCAGTAACAAGCCATCATGTCCAAGACAACGAGTCAAGAGCTGGCACTGTCTATGCTGGAGCGCCTCACTGAGCCTGTCTTCATGCCCAAGGGGGATAAGAGCATCGTGTTCGACGTACCTGCCGAGTACCTGGTGAGGGCGAACGTGAAATATAATATCAGATGCATACTTAATTGTTTAATTATGCGGCCGTTATGCCTATATAAATGAAATGTCTACTAACATTGTATATATAGCGTCTGCCTCGTAAGTTTATTTTGCTTGTAACTGCCTAGCTGTAACAAAACAAGACAGCGCCTGACATTTTATGATAATTTAGCTACAAATTGTCGCATCTCTTATAAAACGTAAAATCTTAAAAACAAAATTTAACCTTTAAAATGTCGCAAATGTCTCAACTATATATTGTACATTTTTTTTTTTTTCATTTACTATATGTTAGCATTAATGTCGGGGAGTAAAGCAGTTACGTATATATAAACAAATTTTTATAATGCAAACAATTTTAAGTCTTTATGATTCAATTTTACTTGACTTTTATAATTTAAGGTAAAGATACATAATATGATTGCAGTTTTTTGAATGACAAATATGAGTAAACGATTTCTGCTAATTTATGTATTACTATATTTTTACTCAACGTATGATGCAGGCTGAACGCTACCGTCCGTTGGTAAGCTCTCTGAAAACTCGGTTTAACGTTGGCGACACGACGCAAGTGGCGGTGCGGCCCATCTCGGTGCCAGACATCAGCAGCTTGCTGCAGCTGCCCCGCCGATCAAACTTTTCCATTTTCATCCCTTTCCATAATCAACTCGCGACACAGCTCATCAACATCTTCATGGGTGAGTGTGATACCTTATAGTCACGAACAAAAAGATCTTACAGTGCACAATTACGATTTTTATTAGGCATGCGATCGGTGGAGGACTTCTTCTCCGTGGCTGCTTACTGTCGCGACCGCCTGAATCCTTATCTCTTCGTCTACGCTTTCTCTGTGGCTTTGCTACACCGTCCGGACACTCGCGGTGTCCAGCTACCACCATTGTCCGAGATCTTCCCGGACAAGTTTGTGGACGGTGCAGTGTTTGCCCGAGCCCGTGAAGAGATTAATCTTCTCGAAGAAGAAGGAACTCGTGTCAGTATTATACTTTATATGATTACTTACATACTGTATAAAGGAAGAAATTAGGAAATACCTCAAATTTTTTCACCAATTTGCTTGTAGAGGACAGTGAATAGAATATAACATGTACTGTACATCATGTGGTAACAGATCTAAACTTCTAAATACTATATTATGCTAAATAGTCTTTTGCATTAAGTTGAAATATTTTATCAAATATACTCTTCACATAACACATCATATCAATATAATATATAACATATAACGACTATAATATATATAAATAAAATAATGTAACTATATTTACATTAATGTGATTTTATTCATGTCAATTATAAATTGGAATTAACCACCAAACTTAAAAAATTAAAAAAAAATAGCTCACATAAGATATAATAAAACATATTATGTTAATTATTCTAAATTATAGTAAGTTGTTATACATTATACAGCATAAATTCACTGAAAACTTTAGGAGTTATTAAGTCAATAGATTGAGTAAAATACACAAAAAGATACTAAATAAGCTGTTAGTAACTTTTACAGTGATTTGGTACAAAATTTACTCAATGGACAACATACATGAAAAAAATTTATTGCAGAAATGAATAGATGGTACCAAATTATGCTACTCTGAATTTTTTCAGATTTTTTTGAGACCCGGAATTATTTTTAAATAATTAGTGAAAGTCCTGTGATTTCAGTTGGCACCCCTGCAGCCTTAATAAAAAGGATAGAGACTGGACGCCTATTGACGCCTCCAGGGGGCGTGGCCGCACTTTCAATAATTATTTAAAAATAGTTCTGGGTCTCAAAAAAATCTGAAAGAATTCAAAGTAGCATAATTTGGTACCCTCTATTCATTTCTTCAATAAAAAATTTTCATGTATGTTGTCCATTGTTGTATTCTTCGCACTTATCCAGGTTCCGATCGAAATCCCTCAAGACAACACAGCCTCGGACCTGGAACTCGAGCACCGCGTGGCGTACTTCCGCGAGGACCTGGGCATCAACCTGCACCACTGGCACTGGCACCTCGTCTACCCGCTGGACGGTCCTCGAGAGATCGTCGATAAGAACCGCCGTGGAGAGCTCTTCTACTACATGCACCAGCAGATCATCGCAAGGTAAGCGACTTTGAGTGATCATAGCACAACACTTTCTTTCGTCACTTTGGAGAGCTCGATGCCCGAGTTTTTACATTAATATTATAAATGCAATGAAATAAGATTACTTTCCAAACACAAAAAAGCGTTTACATTAAATAAACATTCAAAAACTCATTGGACCTTTATGAATTTCCAGGTACGATTTTGAACGTTTGAGTAATGGTCTGGCGCGCGTAAGAAGCCTCAATGACTTGCAGGTTCCGGTCGAGGAGGCTTACTTCCCCAAGCTGGACAGCCTCGTGGCTAGTCGCGTGTGGGCTGCGCGTCAGGCGGGAGTCACGCTCAAGGTAAGTTTAAGTTCATTCTCTCTGCTGCATATAAATTATGATTTTGATAGCATTAAATTAGCGATGCCAGGAATTAGTTATAATATAAATTACTGCATGGTTTAATTAATTATGTTTTATAAATGTGTTGAAATAATATTGAAATGATTCAATGATTCAAGATAGGTTTATTTCATTTCATTACATGATACATAAAGTACATGAACATAACACAATTTATGGTTAGCCAACAGGCTTTTACCGTTATCTACCAAAATAATATTGAAATATGATGTTACGCCTGATTGAAAGAAACGATGCAACCTTTTGAAGTCACGTGTAAAGTGGGTTGCGGCTTACATGCGCAAGTTGCTTTTATTTACAGTTTACAGTTTACACAGTAATATTTTTCAGGATGTTGACCGTGAAGGAGACCAGCTGAGATTCACGCTACAGGACATGATGCTCTGGCAGACTCGGATCTACGACGCCATCCACCTGGGACGCGTGCAGCTCGTGAGTGTACAGAAGTAGACGTGGTTTAATATTATAGATATATATATATAGGAACCGATATGAAGATCATTTATAAGAGAAAGGGAAATAATAAATCAATAATCATAATTGGATAGGAATATATATTAATACTGATGATATAATGGCCGGAGTTTCGACCTCAATTTTTTTTATCGCAGATATGGATAGAGGGTGCAAAGTTATGCCACCCTGATTTTTTTCAGATTTTTTACAGCCCTGGAAGTATTTTTAAAACATTATTGAAATTATTGTGAGAGGCGCTTCGTGACGTCCAAAAAGGACTTTCAATCATTTTTTAAAAATACTTCCAGGGCTGTAAAAAATCTGAAAAAAATCAGGGTGGCATAACTTTGCACCCTCTATCCATTTCTGCAATAAAAAATTGAGGTCGATACTCCATTATATATGTGAAGCCAGGAAATTAATAGTACCAAAGAGTCTAAATTGTGATTATTTATAAGTAAATAAGTATATGTCTGTTTGTAAAGCCTGATGGTACGACTCAAGCTTTGGACGAGACTCGTGGCATTGACATTCTTGGCAACATGGTGGAAGCCTCCATGCTGACACCTCACAGCACCTTCTACGGTTCTCTGCACAACATGGGTCACATGGCCATCGCTCTTTGTCACGACCCTGACCAACGCCATCTTGAGACTATCGGTGTCATAGGAGACAACGCTACTGCAATGCGGGACCCACTCTTCTATCGATGGCACGCACATATCAATGACATCTTCGTTGAGCACAAGAACACGCTGCCTCGCTACACACGAGCTCAGGTTAATATCATTGATGACCTCTCCAAGGTCATTGACCTCGTGTACTGACGTTTTTTTTCTCTTCAGCTGGAGTATCAGGGCATTCGCGTGACCTCGGTAGAGCTGTTGACTCAAAACGCCGAGCGCAACACCATCCAGACGTTCTGGCAGAAGAACGACGTGGACCTGAGTCGCGGCATGGACTTCGCGCCTCGTGGCTCCGTGTTCGCTCGCTTCACGCACCTGCAGCACGCGCCCTTCCAGTACCGCATCAACGTAAGTGATATTTATGTAGCTTTGTTCCATTAAAATAAATCGCAATGTTTTTATTTTTAGGTCGAAAACACTAGCAATGGTGCCCGCATGGGTACGATGCGTATCTTCCTCGCTCCAAAGTTTGACGAACGTGGCTTGCCGTGGCAACTCGTCAATCAAAAAGATCTCTTCATTGAAATGGATCGATTTGTTGTCACATGTCAGTATATCATACAAAATATTATTAAAATTTTGAATTTAAAAAAAAATATATTTCATAAGTTTAAATTCTATTAAATATCTGTGTTTAATCGAGTTCATATTATGTTCTCGCAGTGAAGAACAACCCGAGGGTAACGACGATCACGCGACGCTCAACGCAGTCTACGGTGACAATTCCGTTCGAACGAACGTTCCGTGATTTGGAGACAAACCGTCCGGCCACGAACGGTGACGCGTTCAACTTCTGCGGGTGTGGCTGGCCCCAGCACATGCTCGTGCCCAAGGGGAACGCGGAGGGAATGCCCTGTCACCTCTTCGTCATGGTCTCCAACTTTAACGATGATAGGGTATGTAAAGCTGTCAATTACGAATGTCATAAATTTATTTTACTATTTATTTCATGTACTTATATTTATATAATATTGAGACATATTTAAAAAAATAATGCTTAATTATAATTTATAACGTTATATATATATATTTATATAACATTCCTAATATTCCTATATTTATATATATTTTTCGTTCTTTTATTTTAATTTTTTTTTCTTGAAAAAATATATTTTAAAAGTTTTGTAACCTTTAAATAATAAATTGTAACATTTCGGATATATTAGAAACAATACACATCTTATAGTGATCGAGCATGCGCCTTGAAAATTTTTTCAACTATAAAAAAGACTATAACTTTAAATCTCAATTAATTAATTTTTTACAACGTTTATATTAGACTTATTAAAATAAATAAAAATAAATGTTATATATTACGAATTGCAAAATCGTATTCTTGGCTTTTGTCCTTATGTATAAACTATTTGAGCTTATAATCAATTAGTCATTTTGACAAATGCGTTGTACAGTGGCAAATATCACTTTCGTGTTCAGGTGGAGCAGTCCTCTCGGGGCCCTGCTGCGTGCAACGACTCCGCGTCTTACTGCGGGGTACGTGACCAGCTGTACCCGGACAAGCGGTCCATGGGCTACCCCTTCGACCGCCTGCCTGCCAGGAACGTGGCCACACTGCAGCAGTTCCTCACGCCCAACATGGCCGTAATCGAAGTCAACATTCGCTTCACCAACCGCGTGCAGCAGCCAAAAGATGCGAACGTACTCGATGGCTAGACGAGAATTTTACTCACGTCTTATTTCATGATGTCATGAAAACTCATAAAATGACACATGTATAACATTATTTTTGCACGCCAGTAACACAAAATTAAAGTATAATTTGAAATATTTGTAGTGGAATAATTCAATTTTATTTTTCGTATAATGGAGTATAATCGACCTATTTTTATTTTTTATTATTACAGAAATGGAGAGAGGGTACAAAGTTATGCGACCCTGATTTTTTTACTATTTTTTACAGTCCGGATACTATTTTTAAAAAATTATTGAACGTCCCTTTTTGTGACGTCACGAGGCGGTAAGTTCTATCCTTTTATTAAGGAGTGACGTCTCTCGTGACGTCACAAAAAACACTTTCTACTGCACTTACTTTAATTACTTTACTGTTACTTTCATTCAAAACTTTAAGCAGAAAAGCACTTTAAATCAATTTTTGAATTGCTTATAAAATGTGAGATATTGCTCTAAAAATAATTATTTTCTTTGTTATATATAGCAGACACTATTATAAGGTATTTAAATTATCTGCATGGTTATAGTTTACTTGCAATGAATATAATTTAGCAGCCTTTAACAGGTAAACATGCTTAAGAATTGAAAAATGTTAAGTAATTTTATTTAATTTTAATTTCTTCAATTAACAATGTAGCAATGAAATTTCAAAAGAAGAACAGGTAAGATAATCAGAGTACTACTGAGGTCCCACAAAACCGCTGAGCCATTGCATGGCAATGGTCTTCAACACGGCAGCTTGGATCTGAACCTCAGGATCGTTAGGGTAATTGTCCTCAAAATGGGCAGTGCAGGCATTCATTTTCTACAACAAAGCAACCAAATTAGGGTAGAGAAGTTGTCTTCGAATATGAATTAAAGGTAAAGAAATAAGCAAGAAACAAGCACCATTAATTTAGATATCAAAATATTCTCATTAAGACAAAATTATAAAAAAATGGTAATTAGGTAATTACTATAGGGTGTACCTTGCTTGTTTTTTTTATAATTTGGATTTAACAAGATCTGTACTATTTTCATTTATTTAACATTATGATTACTCAAAAAGCATTTTCTCAGAAACTTATTCTAAAAGATTATATTTGTTAACTGTATAGAACAGTGCTTCAAAAGAGTGAATTGAGTTTTATAAAGATGAGAAGGAACAAATAATAAATGCAGTCATGTCACTAGAGTGCCAGTAAAAAAATTCTCTGCAGACATTTACCTTCATCATCTTGGCCACGAACTCGGGAGATTGGTCTGGATCACCCCAGCGCTCCATCAGGGTGGATATCGGCTGAACAATCAAGACAGGAAAAATAAGAAAAAGTTACATCTAGAGAACAAATTAAATGAAAATATCACCCATTTTAGTTTTATAACTATAATCTTCGAAAACACGTTACAATGGACAATTTGCATCAACTTTTTTTAGTAGCTCAATCGAAAGAGGAGGTCGAAAAATACACCTGTGAATTTTATGCGATTTTTATTCGTACTGCATCATGGCTAAAAAAGAGGTCACGTGACCTGGAGCCGGCGCCCGTGTCGCCCGTGACGTCATTGAACTGTCTGGTCAAGCAAACGATTGTCTATATAACGCTTGTAAACAATAAATTAATTGTTGCTTGTTTCCATAGCAACGTGGTTGTTTGCAAGCGTTATAAAGTCGATCGTTTGTTTGACGGAACAGTTAAGTGACGTCACGGGCGACACGGGCGCCGGCTCCAGGTCACGTGACCTCTCTTTTAGCCATGATGCAGTTCGAATAAAAATCGCATAAAATTCACAGGTGTATTTTTCGACCTCCTCTTTCGATTGAGCTACTAAAAAAAGTTGATGCAAATTGTCCATTTTAAAGGCATTCAGGCCTCAAATTACAAATTAGACAGTCACCAAGTGTTGTTAGAGTATAATAATCAACATTCGCATAATTTTTATTTGCACGGTGCAAACGTGCAAAGTTGCCAAAGTTGCTCTGTAAAGAAAGGCTTTGCTGACGTCACAACTCACAGCCAACTCCGATTAGCATTGAGTTGTGACGTAGCTAGGCAAGGACTAAAATTCTTACTTTGGAGCGCAACTTCGTACGCCTGCACAGCTTGTGGAGAAAAATTATGCGATTGTTGATTATTATATATACTCTAACAACACTTAATAGTGACTGTCTAATTTGTAATTTCAAGCCTGTATGCCTTTAAGAACTACTTTTATAAAGATGATCTTGTAAACAGCATAGTAATTTAAAATTTAAAGGCAATTTTAATTTCATAAGTATTATAAGATTCAAGTTCACTTACAGGAGTTTCTTTAACCTTCTTGAGAAACTCAGAACATTGTTGATCAGTGGGGCAACCTCCGTACTTTGCTTTAAACTCTTCAACTTGGGGCTAAAACACAAAGTTACAGTAAGATTAAATAATGAATTTCACAAAACCACCATGATCTGCACCAACAGCGGCCCCAGACAGGCTCACGCCCAGACCCTTCAGCGCTCACCGTTGCGACCCTTAGACTAGTATTTTAAATTCTTCAAGAAAAGACAGGGAAAAAAACATAGCATAATGCTGCATGCTTGATTTTTTTTTTTCACTAAAATAACTTAAATTAAAATACATATATAGGCTGCTTTACAAATATATATAATATAATATATATATATATATGAATTTGGTCTGAAAACAACTAAAAAGTTAAAAAGTTTCCAAGCAACTGGAGTTAAACGTTAAACAAAAAGTTTAACAACAAACCCTGTGCTGAATATAGGGCATTTATAATTAACGGGGCAGTTGATTTAAAAAAATTTCACTGCAAAAATAAAGGGTACAAATTTATACTACTCTGAATTTTTCAGGTTTTTCTGAGTCCGGAAACTATTTAATATAATAAATATGTTTAATACGGAGAGGCTACTCCTTGGTAAAAGAATAAGAACAGAATAAATATAGCCTCCAAAAAACTTAATTTTCAATAATTATGTAAAAATAGTTCCCGGACTCAGATTTTTTTTTTTTTTTTATGCTTTATTAAATGCTGAATAAAAATAAGGTTCTGTTCTCATTTAATTATTGATTGAGGTCCAAGTTTGGAATTTTCAAACATTCACAATCAAAGTTAAAAGTCTGTAGTTCTGAACTCTGTATATTACAAAAATGATTTATTATAGTTACCGCAAGAAGGCTGTTCAGGAGTTGATGTCGTCCTTTACCACCCAACAGTTCAGACATAAGGTCATTCATCTCATCATTAAGTTTCTTAATGACAGAATCAGGCTTGTAGTCAGTGGTGAAAGTAGTTTTAATCTCTTACCAGTGCGCCTCAGATAGAGGCCTGAAGGGCCAAAACCCCCGCCGGAGGCGCGATTTTTTGGGAAAAAGGGGCGTGGCTTAATTTTTCTTATATTGAAAAGTGGGTTTAAAATTTATTTATAATATTTGAATGCATCTTCATTTTAAGTAAAATTAAATAATTATCCAAATTTAAAAAAAAAAAAAAAAAAAAATGCAATGAGTGATTCTCACATTAAATTCATATAAAAAAATATTTAAATATATATCGTAGATATAACAGCTATTAAAAATTTTAATACGAAAGAAAATCCCGAGTGCTTTAAATTGAAAGCACGTCGATCTTCATTGCTCATATAACAGCAGTATTAATATAGTAAGAAATATAAAAATACTTTAGTTAACTGTTACGATTTGGAATGCTTTAATATAATTTAATCAAATACGTCACCTATTACATTTTCAAATATTTAAAATTTAAATTAATGTTTTGAATATATATGCCTAAAAAAAATACATAAAAAAACTCGAGAGAATTTTTTTTAATTATAAATTGTAATGTTTATATTTGTTTCGGTAATTAATTTTTATTTACTCTAGATCTTGTGGCAATTATTGTTCCCCTTTGTCATCGATAGGAATTAAAATCTAGCCATATTAAATATGGTCCAAATGTGCAGTCATCTCGGCCCTAATATAGAGCTGCTGCATATATTATTGTTAGCTACTCGACTCTTCGCTTCTTGCTAGCAATTCTTAAGTCGCATGCATGTGGCTAAAATTTTGTTACACTTAATCTTTACAAACTCATTCAGATTAAAATTTTTTGTTTGCTTTTCTAAAAAATTCATTACTATGAAGAATTTTTTAAGACGACTGAATTTTATTAATCTAGCACCGACTGCGATTGATCTCCTACGATCCCGAATCCTTTGCCCTATGCTTTTTTAAACTCCTTGCGTAAATGAACCCTCTAAACTATACCGGCCTATACCTCGGAGGTAGTTTAGAGGCCAGAGAAGGCACTCCGCTCTCTGCCTCCTGACTTAATTAAAATTATTGTAATTAAAAATTAATTTTAATAAAAATGTGTTAATTTTGTACAATAAATGAGACAGAAAAAAAATGTAATAAAATTCGTGGGGTAGTATAATATATTATAACTTATAACGCATCAGCAAAATTCAAAACGTCATTCAAGAATTAAAAAAATAAAATAAATATATATTGAAAGAAATATTACACGGACTAATAAATATCTGTCTGTTCATAAAAATTGAAGATAAAATAGTAAACCCAGTAAGCCTACAGAAATTTAAATAAATTGAGAAAAATATTAAAAACTATTTCTGTATAAAAATAAAAAAATAATAATCGTTAGCTCGACATAGTAAATTAAATAGTTGATTTTAATTGTTTTCCTTAATTAGGAGCTTTTTAACTCAAAAGAAAGAGTAAATTAAATTTCATGCATGAGACAAAGGTACGAAGTATAAGAAAATTGTCATTAATTATTTAAACATGATTAATGTTTTACAACGTAACTTCTTTGATTTTGAAAATATTATTAATTTTACTAAAAATTATTGATTATTTTCAATAAATTTCGATCGGTGTCTTACCAGTGCGCCGCACTGGCGTCAAATGTGTTACCAGTGCGGCGCACTGGCGCGCACCGGCTTACTTTCACCACTGCTTGTAGTTCACCTAAAACAAAACATATAAATACATAACATATAATACATTACGTGTATTTTCCAGTATTGTATCATCAAATACAACAGTAGTGCACAATATTGTCTTGGTGTGGGCGAGTTAGAGCTACTAGACCAAGACCCGGCCATTGACGATAATGGCCAGCCTATCTCAGAGTGCTCTACCCCCTGACCGTGACAATATTTATTTAATATTATATATGACTATAATTATTAGTGCTGTTGAAATCCGCTTTTTTTGAGATCCGAAATCCGGATTTTAAAAAATCCGAAATCCGAAAATCCGTTTTCCGGATTCCTATTAGAAAGCGGATTCAAAATCCGATCTTTGCGAACGGATATCGGATTCAAATCGGATTTCGGATTCCGAATTTGAAACGGATTCCAAATTTCAATCGGATTCCGAATTTCAATCGGATTCCGAATTTGAATCGGATTTCGGATTCCAAATTTGAATCGGATTTCGGATTCTGAATTTGAAGCGGATTTTAGATTCAAAACGGATTTCGGATTCAAATCGGATATCAGATTCAATCGGAATACAGTTTTTAGTTTTTATTTAAATAACTTGTATAATAACGAAACAAGTATAATTTTAAACTCAACTCTATTAAAATTTCAACAGACTAGCTTGCAAAAAAAAATACAAGACCAAATCCCGCAGAATCACTGCACGTGCTTGATGTAGACGTCGAATAGTAAAATTGTCGAATGTAGCGGACGAAATGATGCAGGAATACGGTACGTTTTTAAAATTTTAACAATTTTTAAATATTGGTGCTTTTTAATTTGTTTACAAAATATTGAAAATGTAAGTAAAGGACCATAAAATAAAGTGTGTTTAAAGTGCTTTAAACTGCGTTACATTTGTTTAGTTTTCATGTTTTATATTACAAATTTGATTGCAAATTTCATGACAAAAATAATAGAGAGTTTTGAACCCTAATAAACACATGATGATATTACGAGGTTGGTAAGCACGTACTATAGCAGCTATAAAGCAAACAAATTCCACTAGCAGCAAGTTGGAACCTGCACAGCCCAACCTGATGAGAGCTAAAAAATAGCTAACGAAAATCCTCCAATATTATATTATCAAATTCGCATTACAAATATTAAAATAAATAAAAATTATACATTTCTTTAGTAAATGGCTATATAAATGCGTAAATAAAATGCTATAAATATATATATATATATATATATATATATATATATATATATATATATATATATATATATATATATATATATATAATATATATATATATATACATATATATATATATATACATATATATAGTAGATACAGATACTAATATAGTTATAGTGAAGGTGTAGCCTGTAGATCTAGATACTTTTAGATATATATGATCATATATATACATTACAATTTATACATTAATTATACAATGTACTGCAATTATACATAATTATTATATATATGGGACATAAGGTTGAAAGGTTAATTCATCAGCAAAAATCGATATTTAATATAGTATCTATTTTATTTACACTATTTAGTATATATATACGTATTTATTACAGATTTTCTATGTTAGCAGTAAAAGCATAATTAGCGTAATAGCAGTGTATTTATTAAGACTATTTAACTATTTTATTCAGTATAATATTTAGTTACAAACAGCGGCGCTATATATAGTGTTTACAGTTTACTGAGTTTAGTTTACGTAACACAGCAAAATATATTTATTTTTTCTATTCAAAATACATGTATTCGTTTTTTTACAAGTTTTTACAAATCCGATATCCGATCGAATCCGAAATCCGCTTTGAATCCGATATCCGATAAAATCCGAAATCCGCTTTGAATCCGATATCCGATAAAATCCGAAATCCGCTTTGAATCCGATATCCGATAAAATCCGATATCCGCTTTTCGGATTTCGGATCTCCTAAAAAAGCGGATTCCGGAGCTTTAAAAATCCGAAAAATTTCGACAGCACTAATAATTATGAATATTATATTTTTAGAGCTGCAACAAAAAATATACAGTGTATTCAAAATATACAAAAATCTAATATTTATTTTACTATCTCTTTCATGGGCACAAAATATACAAAGCAACGAAATTAGGGTAGAGAATTTGACTTCAAATAAGAATAGGAATATATTTTTATTTGTCGCCTCAGAATATACAAGTGTCTTATAAACCACAGTATTTTGTTGCAAAATGATGGACTTTATGCTATATGTATACATCATGTGTACTGCATTCATTCTATGATATAATTATTCTTATATATTAAGAAGCACTTTGAAAACCCCAAATTTCCAATGCTTTTCATATGGCGGACGCCAGATCGGCTTGACAGACCCCTTCCCCCCTTCGGAACTCGACGAGACCTTCTGGGGGGGTCGTCGGTAGGGGCCGCCGGGGGAGGGTGACGTGCACTAAGGTCCACGTTTGGGTGCGGGGGACGGGGGCGCATTTACCCCGGGTGGTGTGCCTCCGCGGGAAAGCTGATCAATCTCCGAGTTCGTGTCTTCGCGTCTTCTCATCTGGGTTTTTGGATACGTTAAGATGCAAGGCAAAAAGTTACGAGACGTTTTGGACGGTGGCTGCCCGCAAATGGAATCACGTGACCACAGAAATCATTAACTTTCTTTGTGTGACCGCTGCCATCCCATTGGCTGCTTCTGTTTAGAGGCAACGTTGCGAAAGGGGATCTGACTGCTCGGTGCAGTGATGTGAAATTCGCGCGAAGATTGGTCCGCGAAAATGCGCATGCGAATATCCGCGCAAGTGCGCGCATACGTGCGTAACATAGTTTCAAGATGGTGGCCGCCCGCAAATGGAATCACGTGATCACAGATATTGTAGACTTTCAGAAGTTCGATTTTCTTCCCATAGATGGAGATGCCATGGTAGCACGTTCCAAGCAAACTATACTTTCAGGTGTGACTTAATTATTATAACTTTATATAAAATTGATTATTTTCGTAAATAATGCTCGGATTTACTCCCAATTAGGTCTAGGGGGGGTTATAAAATTAAGGTGAAAGTAATGCGGGTTGCATACTTTCAGGGGCATGTAGGTTGAGGTTGCATACTTTCAGGGGCACGTAAGTGAAGGTTGCCTACCTTTAGGGGTAACTTATGATAACTTTATATAAAAACGAATATTTTCGTAAATAATGCTCGGATCATCTCCCAATTAGGTCTAGGGGGGTTATCAAATTAAGGTGTAATTAATGCGGGTTGCATACTTTCAGGGGCATGTAGGTTGGGGTGGCCTACTTTCAGGAGCATTTCGCGTTCGGTACATCATAGCATTACGAGGTTTAATTACAACTGGCCACCTCTTTGTGTTGAAGATGGGCAGTGTCCGGAGTAAGCCCATTGCCTTGCTCGCTCGATCACAACCGGACGCTAAGAAAATATAATTAACTCGAATCTGCCCAAACTCCTTAAAAAAATTATTAAATAAAATAAAATAAGTATTAATAATAATAAAATAGTAGGGGCCTAACAACTGCGTCAACACGAATTTATCCCAGGGAGGGAGCGGCGTATTTTTAAACTTGAAATGGTCACTCATCCAACTATTAACCACGCTTGACGTAGCCTGACTTCGGTGATCTAACGAGAACCGGTCAATGCACAACGCTACGCGGCGCTCCACCTCTACTCTGAGTTTTATTTAGATTCTCATGAATCCTGCAAACTATTTTTTAAAATAATTATTGAAAGTTCTGTACTTTAAGTTGGCACCCCTGAATCGTTATTAAAAAGGATAGGACAGAGACGCCTGTTGACGCCTCCAGGGGGCGTGGCAGCACATTTAATAATTATTCAAAAATAGTTATGGGTTTAAAAAAAACAAACCCTGGAGAAAAAAAATTTGGTAGCATAATTTTTGGTACCTTCAATTCATTTCTGCAATAACAATTTTTCATGTAGGTTGTCCATTTTGCATTAAAACACCGTTATGATATCACGTACTGAATACTTATATGGATGGCAACGTATGATTGACAAAATTATTTAAAAGACTTGAAAGCAAACGAGCGTAAGCGCGAGTTTACACCCCACCCCTAGTATTATATGTTATATGTACCGTACAGCATAATAATGTATTTCTTAAATACTAGTTCTTTAATTAATAATTGAACTCCAACATATTTTATATTAAAGATAATCAATTCAATTATTGTCTTCTTTTTGGCATTACCATTACAAAATAATAATAACAGCTTTCCCCTTTATATAAATCACTAATCCAATTAATGAATATTGTTTAATTTATTATTATTATTTTTTAATTGTGCAATTGAGCAGTAAGTACAATACGTACGTTTAATAAAACAATTCATCATAGGTTCAGTTCTGCTGTACTTACCATTGTGCGCAAGTTTTCCATGTCCATGTTGCTGCAAATAACCGGTAGAACCCTCTGAAACAAGCAAGACAGTGCAATATGAAATGCTATACATTATCATAATTGTACTATATTTAATTCTCAGGAGATTGCATGCTAGATTTTATATATACTGTATTTATAGGTTTATATATATATAAAACCACTCTGTAGTGTAGTGGTTAGAGCACTTGACTTTGGTCCGTGAGGTCCCCGGTTCAATTCCCGAACCCGGCAGACTTTTCGTGACTGAGTTGGGTGTGACTGATCACTAGATTATGGAGTTGGTAGGAGGAAGGCAGCTTATAGCTGTCTATACTCCGCTGCCCTGCAGTATTGCACTATCACTGCAGGCTGCACAGATCTGGTAGTAGGAGCCCAGAAGAGTGCAGGAAAGGGTTCTGGGAGCCTGGTAAGCCCCAGCATGGTCGCAAGATAACTCGACTTACACACAAGGTTAAATACCTGGCCACACTCGAAAGGGTAAAATGGCGTCAAGGATATTAACTTTTATTAGTTTTATTATATATATATATATATATATATACATATTTGATTTGATTTGTTTATTGGATCCAATACAGAATACAGAAATGACATATTATGGATACATGATATAGTACATCTTCAACAAAAAAAACAAACATATAATTTTATTTTATTTATTTTTATTTTGGAACAACTGGTTGTACATATATACAACATGGTTCACGTCAGACACTGAAAACAAAACATAAAACATTGCATAATCGATATAAATTTTAACCATTTATAAATACAATAATAAAAAAGTCAATTATTAACAGGTACATTAATCATAACACTTTCACTAATTTTGTTACTAAAATATGATTTCACTGAATATATATATATTATGATTGCCTGCAGTAAGCTAGCTGCAGCTCATCCAAGAAACAATACAAGATTATCATCTTGTCGACAATGAATTTCTAATTTTGGGGTGGTAAAAAGAGAATCAATCACCTAAAGCTATATATCTTCATATAATACAGTATGACATTAATGTCATTAATGCAATGCCAATACTGTATATAACATATAAAACATATTATATATTACATATATATATATATATAACATTATAAAATTTATAATAATACATATCTACACGTGCACGGATCCAGAGGGAGGTGGCTGCAATGGGGTGCCTCGATCGTGCATCAACACCTCCCCCCCCCTCCCCCCTCATTCCCCAACCCCCCAAATTACAAAATTTTGGATTTAAAACATTATGGACATTTATATATTATACTGTATAGGCATTTTCCTCACTTCAATTTCTTAAAATTTTTTTTTAACCCGGCCTCTGGCTTTATTGACACAGTTCTCTCCTGTTCCCTTCCCCCCCCCCCTCCCCCCAAATTTGGTTCTGTTTCCGCGACTCCTCCATCGAAGCTGGCCGGGCGGCCTATATATATAGATACAAAATACATAGAACATCGCACTATTATACGTACCAGTGCATGATATATGATATCACGTGATGATATTATATACAGTGCATGTGATATGATACAGTATATCATAATACATAATGAATTAATTTAAATTAATATTATAGGCATACTATGAAATTACAATTATACATATATAATACGTACATTGCACTGTCGCAATTAATTAAAGGGTGTCTAGCAGGACTCACAGCGCTCACAGCTAGTAGTTGGAAAATAACACAATAAACACATGCACAGATTACAGACGTGCACAGACTGACACATGTGACATGCAGCAAAAATGACGTCAATGACGTCATGTACAGCACTAACAATAACAATTATGATGTGCAAATTATGCTGCAGAGGGCAGCATCTTCAAGGAAAAAAGGAGCTCGCACATCGACAAGTTATAATAATATAATATATATTTATTATTTTTTATAAATATAATTAAATATGATATATATTAATAAAATAATTAATAATTATAATATTTATACACTATTATGCAGTATGTATACCGTAAACATTACATTCAAACAACTATGATCAAAATACTCCTTATGGCCATGATACGCCTTATGGCTATGCAAATTTTACTACAGATGTGCGTTTGACGAGAACTGGTTGCATATCCACAAAGGCGAGGAGATTCACAAGGCCGCAATTATCCGCAATATTATAAATAAATATTTATTTTCATCAAATTAATTCAACATTTCCTCCGAAAATAAGAATATAGCTCTGGAAGTGCGAGATTTCTATATACCCTTTCTATTTGTATTTTAAGTTTTAATATTATAAAAATGCTCAAAAAAATTGTAATAAAAGTTATATTATATATTTACTGCAATGAATCGATCATCGACTTAATTTTTTATTAAAAAAAATAATAAATAAAAAATTAGGCAAAGAGCGGAAGGCCAGAAAGAACTCAATTAAATTCTGCATGGTTATTTAATTCCGATGGAAATTAATGATTATTAACATATAAATTAAATTTGACTGTGCATATGTACGATAATGTACGTATTATGCACACTGCATATAATACACAATGTTTATATTATACTGTATACATCAGCGTGCTACTCTATATATACTGTATAATATACTGTCACGAACTTTTTCAGCGCACGCGGTTGGAAATAAATCTTATTGAGCCAGGAAAATCAGGAGATCGACGCGCCGTATTGTGTGTATATGTATAATATATATATATTATACATCAGTATATAATATTAAATTATATATATATATATATATATATATATATATATATACATATATATATATATATATATATATATATATATATATATATATATATATATATATATATATATATATATATATATATATATATATATATATATATATATATCAGAGTCTTCTGCGCGTAATGTTTCTGACAAAACATTGTTCAATGTCTGTCGCGTGGTGTAATTTTCGATTGTTGAACGCGAGAAAGGAAAAAAGTAAACAAACTCCGCTGTTTACAATTTTTTGCCGCTGGCGGCGCCACTAGCGAGCGGTAATTATCAAGGGAAGCATTATGAATAACATGAAAAACTAATAGAAATAATTAAAATATTGAGGACATGTTTTCAAAAATCAAGTGAAATGGAAAGAAACATGCGCGGAAATTTTTTAGAAAAAATTAAGAATTTTTAACGGTTTTTTATCATTGAAACGGTCGAAGAAATGTGGAGCGATAACCATGGTGTAAGTAATGTATATCATTTCTATGTTCCCAAGGGCTTGTAAGCTCTAAAATCTTTTAGCTAGCAGTTCTGGCAGGACTTGGCTGCTCTTACCAGGTGCACTAGTGTCCATTTCTTGATTTATTTAAAAATAAAAAGCAATATATAATAGGGTTTTAAAATTGTACCTTTGAATTTCTTATATCCTGAAGATATAGCAGTAATTCGATAATTTACAAGTTTCTATGCTTTTAGACTTTAATGCTGGAGTGACTGGAGTCCCATCTAACATATATGATTGCATAGAATCACATTAAAGGCAATGAAACGCAAACCTCAGTCTGCGTCGTCTTTTCTATGTGCTAAAAATAAGATAAAGTACCGTTATATTTACTAATAATTAATTTTTTACATTACCTGGATCAATGTAGTACGAAATAATGATATTTTTTTATACTTTTGGTGTGATATTTTGGAAGTTAACGTTACATTTAGGCGTCAACTCTCGAATTTCCTATGTTAAACAATGGCGCATAGTCAACAAAAACCGCTCGCTAGTGGCGCCTCTGGTCACTCTGGCGGGCGCAAAATGGAACTAAAGCGTCACGCAATAATCGGACCACGCGACAGACATTGAACAATGTTTTGTTAGAAACATTGCGCGCAGAAGACTCTGATATATATATATATATATATATATATATATATATATATATATATATATATATATATATATTAATTATTGTTGTTTTTCTTTTCTTTTATATATTTGAAATGTCAAATGATGTATTATTTTCTATACCGATTTCCGCTTCCTATTGCGGGCGAAATAAAAGCGAAACCAAGATTCCTTGAAGCGAAACTATATATACGTTTAACGTCACCTTTGGAAATTTTTGGGCATCGTCAACTCTCGATTGTTGGACTAGCCCTAGCGGTATATGTGCATGTACTGTGCGTGATGGTCAATTCTACCATATAATTATAAATTATAATATATTATACAGGATCATATACAATGTACTGTTTACTACATTGCTTCAATATAATTATATTTATTATATTATATTATATGAAAAATTTAACTCTGCAAAAATATAATATATATAATAATAGCAAATTTACGCGTGTATATTATACTTTGGGATTTTTTGAAAAAGGCATACATTCAGAATTTAACTTAAAGTGCAAAAATTTGCAGCTTCTAGCTCGTACGTATAATATTCAGCAAGGCTTTAATTTAAAATAACTTGTGGGAAGAAATTAAATAATAAAAAATCAAAACTTAATTGCTTTGCTTTCTCGCATCAGAATTAATGTAACGATATCTCTAAATTACACAACAAATATGTTGATATACGCATGAGCCTCAAATACTCTGAGCATAAATAAGAGTGTAATTTACTAATTACATAGTTTGATTTTTTTTTAATTTAAGCTATCTGACTTGCTTTTGATGAGGCGATGAAATATGTACATAATTTTACTATTTATATTATAACTGCAGCTATAGGGTATGTATTATATACTATGTATACATATATCCTGCTCCTGCTATAACTATATGCATATAGTGTATAGTAAAACTTTGTCCGTTTTATTTTATTTTTTCAAAAGTCCTGCACTGCTCTCATGATAACTTAATTAAATTTAACTATAATTTTTTTTTTTTTTTTTTTTTTTTGCTTGTGTGCATCTCCGTATTCTTGTCCCGTCAAGACAGAGTCTTATCGACAGGTGCTGTAGTTTGCACTGCGTCCATGGCCGACTTATTTTATCCATCCCGGCATTAGCCATTGTAGTCGAGGGGGAACCATGGAAAACCCCAAGTCAGGATGGTCGGTGTCAGAACACGTTCTAAACACCTCCCGAATGCATGTGGCAGTGGCTCGTCTCTAACCAGACAGCGAAGGTTCAGACCTCTCGATCTTTTCACCTATAGCTCCCAGTAGGATTCGAACACACGACCTTCTGATTACCAGTCAGACGCGCTACCACTGCGCCACCATGCTCGGTGCAAACCTATTAATTGCTTAATTGCATGTGTATATACTATACCATTTGGTTTGACTATAGCGCAAATGATTAAAGCTCGCAAAAATATAACACAGAGAAGTCCCGTATTATCTCTACGGAACATCTCTGCATTCATTTCAAGTATCTAAAAGCATCTGCCGTCTGCACCACCTTTTTTTTTTTTTTTTTTTTTCTTTTTTTTTTTTTTTACTACGAAGAGAAACACTCGAATTTGTATACAACTCTTGGTGCTGCAGAGACTATAGCTATATAACAGAGTACAGTGTACTGGCTTTTTATATTATATTTTAACTATATTTATATTCTACACATTTTATATAATTTATGTAATAGAGAATAATGACAACAATAATATATTGTTATAAACTTAATTAAAGCGAAAATATTTGTGAAATAGAGGATATAAATGAATATATTAAATATAAATGTAATATGTAATATGTGACGAGCGTTAATTGTTAAATTTAACAATATTTAAATTTTATATCATATACAATAATATCGGACACTATTTGTATTTAATATAATAATATTTATTGGAAGGAATCAATTGAAATAATTATTATGTCACACCATATGCAATAAAAATGTTTAAATTAAATTTTTTCATTTCAGAATTCTGTTACATTTTACAACACAAAAGTTTGAAAATTATTATTAATAAAATAAAAAATAAAATAAAAATCAAAATACATAATATTCTATGTAATTAATGGAGAATCGACTTCAATTTTTTTATTGCAGAAATGGATAGAGGGTGCAAAGCTGCAAAGTTATGCTACTCTGATTTTTTTCAGATTTTTTAGAGCCTGGGAAGTATTTTTAAAAAATTATTGAAAGTTCTTTTTGTGACGTCACGAGACGCCGCTCCTTAAGAAAAATATAGGACTTAACGCCGCGTGACGTCACAAAAAGGGCCATCAATAATTTTTTAAAAATACTTCCCGGTCTCTAAAAAATCTGAAAAAAATCAGGGTAGTATAACTTTTCACCCTCTATCCATTCCTGCAATAAAAAAATTGAGTTCGGTACTCCATTAATATAATTAATTATTAAATACATTTACTTATTTATTAACTATTATTCAATTAAATGAATAAACTAAAATATTTGATTGTCAATTAATTAAACAACATTAATAGCATTAATTAAACTTATAGCTTTTTTGTTTTTTACAGACAGTAACAATTTTAATTCTTAAATAATATAAATATATTAAATGATAATATTGATGACCAAATAATAATTTAAAATGTTAATATTTCATATATAATCTTGAATTTATTTCTTGAAGAAAAAATTAATTCTTGTAAAATTTTGCACCAGCTAATGAGATTATTGATATTAATCTCTGTTAACAATATTTGTAAAATTATAAATAAATGAAAAAAAATACTAAATAACATACTTAACAAGAAAACTATACAATTCTGCAATAGTAGATTTACATTTAACTTGGGTAATTAATTTTTTGCTTATTATACCTTAGATAGTAAAAAAAATAAAATGAAAAATATTGCATGCATGCGCGTCAGCTGTGAAAAGCCACAAGAATAAGGTTTGGTGATGCATGCTTCCTATAAGATCTTTAGGTCCAGATAGATGCTGAGGATCGGTTTTGACTGAATGAAACATCAAACTGATGGCTCCCTTACGTTTGAGGGGATAGCAAAGTTAGTAACTTGCAGGCGGGGTCTCCTTTGAAACCAAATCTATATTGTAGTGCCTATCGGTCCGTAACAAAATATAGGCCAACATCAGTATCGGCTTACCTAATTTGCATATCATATACGATGTCATGGCATCTCAGAGACCTATGATAATAATATGAGAAGCTTCATGAATCTGTTATATTATGTCACATAGCCCTTGAATTTACAATATAATATATGTGATGGGCAAATAATTAAATTAACTACTTTTTTTGTTACACATTTATATGAATAATTTAAATTTACATAATTATAATTAAAAGTTGCGAAAATAAAACTTTAATATTATATTATTATACTGTGTATATGGATGAATGTTTTCTAGGGCTGGTAATATCAAAATTACAAATTGTAAATGGACAATATTTTTAGTCTCTATTAAATGAATACTTAAAATACGTAAAAGTTATATTATAGTTTATATCTTAAATTTAAATAAAAGTATATAGTTCTATATAAGCAGGCAATAATAATTCAAACATAAAATAATAATTATTTAATTATTAAGAAATAATGTCATATAAATTGCATTGTAATTTACCAATGTTTTTCAGATTTTATTTAAAAACATCTATGATCTGCCGAAGATAAGTTTATTAGTTTATTTTGCATTTGAACTGTGGCATAAACATATTTTACAGTGCACACAAATATATTCTTATCTCTCAGGTGATCTTATACCCACATTTTAGCAGTCTCTGCAGTAAGGCGATTATGTACTGTATGCTGCTGATTGTGTTACTCTGCCAGTCGAAGATAACATCTCGCACGCGCGCACCTGGACCTGTACACATGACCACGTGGACAACCACCACCTCCCACAATCCACTTGATAAACTTATCGCTGTGCCTCTCCATCTAGACGCGGACCAGCTCAAGTATATATGACATTCTGAGGACCAGTATAACATATATAAGCGTACCATACAATATATATCAATAAGTGATTTTAAGTATGAAGAGAGGGATTATAAATAGTCATCCGTCATGTGCTTGCTTATATTCGCGATGTAAACACCAGGAAAAAATACAGTCAATTTTTGTCTGTTATTAATTTTCTTGTATTACCACGTTTTGAGACAGAAATAATATGATAATATTGATTAAAAATTACACTACATAAAAATACCTGTGTTTTTTTAGGCAAAATATTCTGTATGTATATACTAACATATACAATGACATACGAGACGTATATAAGTATCAAAAGTATAATATATAGTAAAGAACATATATATATATATATATATATATATATATATATATATATATATATATATATATATAGTATTTATTATTATTAGCTATAATAATATATTATATATTATTATAAAGTAAAATATAAATGGAACGATAAATTATAAATTTATATTTTTAAGTGAATTTAATGTTCATTTTAGGCGTCCACAAATAATTTAGATAATATTAAATGAAAATCAACATTTTCAGTTGTATAATTAACTCATATTACTCATATTTAGATAAAATATATAAATATTAAAAATATTTATTTGCAACGTATACTTAGGGATACGTACACCTCGTAACACCGCGATCTATATGCAATGAGAGCTGTCATCCATATATAGCTCCCACCCTCCCACTATCAATTAACTCGTATGGTCTCGTACTGTACACCATACACACTGTGTCCAAAGCCGGGTCTCGATCTCGGAGCCGCTGCTCGCTAGCTGCTGCTGCTGCCGTGTCGCGCGGGCGTAACGAGATAATTGAGTGGATAGTGCCCGGCCGAGCGTGCGGCCCGCGTGCTTGGACCTCGCCGTCTTCCACATGGCCGCAGCGAAGCCACGTGGTGTCAGGTTGCTGCTCCCCAAGCTGAAGCGGTCTATCGGAAATCTTGGGAAATAACGAAAAATGTGAAGTTGACAAAAATGGAGAAGAATGGGTTTCTATTGTGACGTGACATGAACGGAATCTTAACGGGATTTGACATTTTAGGAACGTTGTCCACATATTTTATTATATAACATTATAAATTATCTAGCTCTTATCACGCAGCGTGAATAAAATATTGTAGTCGATTTGTTAAAGGTGTTGAAGACTCTTATATTTTTCATGTAGAAGAAAAAAAAAATTTTTTTGTAGACATTTAGAAGTTTAAAGTTAGAAATTGTCAGTTTATACGATTTTATAAATTTATGTGTATTTTTTTTTTGCAGGTCCACGCCATGGTTTTCACACTACATGGCTTAATTGTTAATTAATATAAAATAAAAGGCAATCCGGCTAAGCTATATAATATGGGTTCATACAATTAAGTGTGGACTCCACACATATAGCTATAATTATTATACTGTATATAAATTACATTAATTGATAATTATACATAAAATATATGTTAAGGATTTTGCTCTCTATATATTTATTTATTATTATGAAGCGAGTGAAATAATTCTCAATTTACTCCCGAAATAATTAAATAAATTGCAGGATAAAATCTCTCTCTCTCTCTCTCTGTTTCTCTCTGTCTCTCTCTCTAATATATATATATATATATATATATATATATATATATATATATATATATATATATATATATATATATATATTACATACACAAGCAAAATTGTTTAACTATTAATTTTATTTTTCTACTTAATATATATATAACACTGTAATAGTATAGTTTTCAAGTTTTGTAAACAAGTTTAATACTGCCATGTATAAAATTCATCGTATATTTTAATATAAGCTATAAATGGTAAAAGTATTGAAACTTACTACCCTGAAAACTCTGCAGTCTTGCATGACCAGCTAATGCGTAATCTGGTTCAAAAAGCGCAACAATAACAAGCGACCACCAAACAACAACACGATCTATATAAATATTACGATAGGAGAAGCCGATTTTGCGGTGACTGCCTCTTCGGTAAAGAACGCGGTAAGATCGGATTACTTAAAGCTGCAGCGGCTTGTTTATTTAAGGCACAAGTCCACAGCCACATTACAATAATGGTTATATGGAATATATGTATGTAAACAGACGCAAGCCACAATGGAGAAATCGCATGCATGCACGAAAAGCGCATCAAACACGCGTGCGCCGGCCTATAAAAGTAATGTATCATCATCATCCTCCACAAACTATTATCCCCCTTAATATTATAATAACGCTTGACCGCATGGGCTTATATAAACTGAAACGTCTCAAATATCAAGTTAGCCGCTCTATATTATAAACTCTTGTATATTGTATATCTTTCAATATGATGTAAAGATTATTATACTTAACAAATTATTTACTCCAGTGATAAACCATATAATATTCTATAATAAATCCATATACTCCCAATTTCATTATGGAATATATACCTGCAAATAAAATCATAAAATATACCACACAAGAAGATTTCTTGTAAATATAATTATTACATTCAGTTCTATAATACATGTAAATTGCACACGGTCCCAAACATTGTGTCCATAAACTTGCTTTAGAATTAAAATTAACGTTCCGATATTCAGTGGCGTAGCCAAGGGGGGGGGGTCTGGGTTTAACCCCCCCCCCCCATGAAGATCGAGTAATGACTGGATATATTATTAAGAACAAAAAAGGAAAAATTATAGAATTTTGAAAAAAATAAAATTAAATAAAAAATTGAAATTTAGGAGATTTCAAGTAGTACGTTTTTTCTTTAAAATAAACAAATTATAAGTTAGTTTCTAATTTTAACAGGAAAAAGTGCGACTTAAAAATAAATATGTTTTATTTCCCTTACAAACTGCATCATGCATGCATATAACTATACTATTGTATAAATTAAAACACTCTCACGTGTGCTGCACTTTCATTTAATTAGTAGCTGCCCACGCGGTGCTGACAAAATATAAAAAAATCACTTTTTTTATTTTCGTTTACAATATCAGAATATCTTATTAATGATGTGAACTTGAATTATTAAAAAAAAAATTAAAAATCAAATTCAATTAAATGATACGTACACTGATTCTTTATAAAAATAATATAAAAGTGGTTACATGAATTACTTGATTTAATTAAAATGACTTACTCGAAGCTTTATTTATTTATTACGCACGTATTGAAAAGAAATTCAAATATGGGGTGAAAAAAATATAAAATGTTAAAAAACAATTGCATCAGGCCATATATTTTGTTCTCTAATATAATAGTATTTTTTCATGATTTTACCCTAAAAAAGGGGCGTGCCCTTAAAAAAATCGCGCCTGCGGCGGGCTATTGGGGGGCTACGCCCCCAGTGGGCTGTTCTCAATCTTCATCCTAAGGACCCCCGCCCCCCTTGGGCAAATCCTGGCTACGCCACTGGATATTAACCATTATTTTATATGATATAATTATGTACTGAATGTATATAATTATGTGTGAGTACGTGTAGTTCGATAGAATTATGGGGAATATGTAAAAAATGTAAAAATGAAATTAGTTTATTAAATAATATCAATTACAGTAATTATCATCATATATTACATATCACATTAAATTATTGTTAATTGTTTTATTAAAATTATATTGTAAATATTTATAATAATTTATATAATGTTATAACACTTATAACATAGATTTTGCGTCATTTTTAAAAGTTGTCAAACATTTATTTTTAATATTGTATAATTAGCAGCACACGTTAGAAAAAATAATACAATAAAAATAATCATAAATTATAAAAAACACTAAAAGTTTAAATGTCATTTTAAAAAGTTACAATTGTGGTTTAATTAAGAATAATTTGAATCCTTTTTCGTCTACATCAGTTAAAATTAAAATTATGTAAAAATTAAGTCAAATGATGTTATTATTATAAAAACTATGTAAAAATTTTAACATTAAAATATTTTATATTCACTATCAATATACAAGAAGAATATAATTAGATAGTTATATAATTTATCATTATATACTATAACTTTCATTTCTTTGCTGCATTTTCAACAATAAAATATAACGATTGTAAATTATGATACGTGTACGCGAATACATATTATAATGCTATAATTATTCTACTATATATATTTTATTTATTTATATTTAGCCAAATCTAAATAGTTAAAATCTTTAAATAACAATTTTACATTAAAAACCATTTTATATTAATTAACCAATTAAATCTGACTATTTATCCTGTCATTAGGGAATTACATTAAAAAATAATGCATCAATTTAATTAGTAGCTACATAAAGATTACTAAATTAGTTATTGATTGAATAATCTTTAAGTCATGAAATCGGATTACGAAGCTATTAACTCATGAGTCAGCCAACCCCTCCTATACCCTATGATGGAGTACAGAGGGAGAGGGGGTTGCTATGAACTAGGGTACTAGCATTATCACATCATATGATCAGAGACGGGTACATAGTTGTTGATGTTGCGCTGACAATGCGATCACGGACCACTGGAGACATGATATGCAGTCCATTTTGACAATCTCGCTCCCATACCGTTCTTTAATGTAAGTTCTCTATGTGTGGGGTCCACGTAAACATTTAGCATGCCTCAGTAAACATTAGCAGACTATAGACGTTATGTTTAGTTTTATATAATAAGTGGATTTTTCTTTAAGGTGGTTGCTGTATTTTTTTTAAACAAAATATTATATAGAAATTTATTTAAAATATTGTTTATTGTTACAAAACTTACAAACAATGTAATGGCAAATAGTGTACAGTGTATGTTAATTTATAGTAAAATTTGATAATTTTCTTCAGCACTAAAAATTGACAACAGAAAACTTTATACTTTAAACTAAAAATTAAATATTTTACTCACATCATTTTCAATCCACGCGTGACAGCAATATATATATATATATATACAATAATATATACTATATATAAACATACAGTATATAATATACTTTTTGCGTTAAACAATGCAATTATATATTTTTAATGGCGCTCTCTCATTTCACATCTGCAAAGTTCAAAAATTAATTGTCAATGATTTTTTTATTATTAATAATGAAATATATGCATTGCAGGCTAAAAGTGATTATATATGTAGACTGTATATATATATACAAATTATACTGCAATGTATATTATTTGAATATAATTTTATTATATTGACCTGATTTATAATATTATTTAATAGCTATAAACAAAATGTATAAAGAGGAAAGTTATGATTTGATCTACTATTTATATTAAAAAGCACATAAAAAACATCCAAAAATACATGCATGTAATTTGACCATATATTTATAATTTTATAGTTCCCACCAGCGAGTTCACCTTAAACATTTTGTACTTCCTACTACAGCCACAAAATACGCCATATATATATAGTTACAGTGTTTTATCACAATAGGGTAACATCGTTACGAATAGGAAGATTGAATATATTAAAAAGTTTCGTGTTATCTTACAACAATCTTGCGGCTGAAGAGGCCTTCTGCATTGATTGTAACAATGCAAGACCTTTCAATCTGAAAATTGACAGTGAAAAGAAGTTTTTACTCCTCACTACCATAAATGTTAATGTAGATTTATATACTATTAGATTAAATGATTATTTAAGCTCTCAACATGATAGCATATTAACAGATATACTGGTAGAGCCACCGCTGATGGGTTGCGAGACTTAATTGCTGTAACTGTATTGACGGAGAATGACAAAAAACTCAAAAAAGGGTGTCCTGCCCCTTTTTAGATACTTTTATTGAATAAAACATTGCATATAATGTAAGTATACACACAGTAAATTTTAATGCTATAATATAAACTTATTTGATGGTCTTTAGTATTGTCCAAAAAGTTGGTATTTTAATAACCATGATAACTTTTATTTTTAGTTAAATCATTATAATTATAATCACTGCAGACCAAAAAAATAATGCGGCATTTCCTATAATCATCAATTAATCAACCATTTTATATTTAAATTGATGATGAACAGCATAACAGTTTTAATATAAACTTATTTGATGGTCTTTAGTATTGTCCAAAAATTTGGTATTTTAATAACCATGATAACTTTTATTTTTAGTTAAATTATTATAATTATAATCACTGCAGACCAAAAAAATAAAGCAGCATTTCCTATAATCATCAATTAATCAACCATTTTATATATAAATTGATAATGAATAGCATAACAGTTTTTCCCTCCATTATTGTCTCATCTCCATCAAATTTATATTACGTTTTTCTTTGTAAATGCATTGAAGCTTCTTATTTTATAATAATAAGAAATTTGAAACTCTGCACTAATAAGATGACAAGACAACATTGTTTTTACTTTGAATAGATTTATAAGAACAAAAGAAACATCTTCAGATTATTCATTAAGTTTTCAGACTCTTGAGCAAGCTATGATCTTGTTACATTGACGGAACGTTAATTCCTTTGTTCTTCGGCATGGTGGCTGCAGCCTCAAGCCTTCAGAAGTATAATATTTTACATGAATTATCTGGAGACTCAAACGAGCCTCGAGATCCACAGGTGCGAAACAAGAGACGAAACACGTCACTCGTTACGTCGGCATTTGATAATACTAAGCATGAGTTCCAAATATTACAAAATATCTTACATATTGGATGACGATGGAATGAATGAATATTAATAGTAAATAGAGTCGAGGTACTTTTTGCACACTATACATAAAAAACTGTACTGTTTTCTTAACCATGCATTGCTAATTATAGAAAAAAAATTACCATGCAGCAATCAAGACGTACATAGTCTTGCATACAATCATGTTTATATTAAGACAGTTTAATATTCGTCAGTTTAGTTCTTCTCAATGTTATATTCATACAAGCATTTAATTATCACGCTTGTTATTATGCCATGCTGTGGACTTAATTAATTAATATATAAGAGTTAATTTATTATAATATTAATACAACATTATAATACAATATAATTATCTAGTAAAAATATCATTCTGGCCTTTCATAAATTTTATTATGTCACATGCATGCTTTGTTCATTGGAAATCTCCCAAATGGAGGAGTTTTCATATAAAATTAGCATTAGACTTGTTTTTGCTAAATTTTAAAATCAAGGTTAAGATGACAGGTTTGCCAATATTGGGCCAGCACACGGCAGCAACTCGGGGCATCTCGTGCACGCACGGCTGTCCCACTACAGCTAGACTATAAAGTTACACGCGGGCGGGCGGACGACCAAGTGGAAGCCGCTCGCTTCACTGCACACACCCGAGTTTGCTTATCTGATAATTTTCCTTGTGACGGAGCATGCATGCGAGTTATAGGATCGTCAACAGTTTGTTCGACTCACAGCTGTGTAGGCAGCAGCCTGCATGGTACAGCAGCAGATTTGCACGCTACTATCAACACTAAGTGCTCTCTGTACATGAAAGTAATTGAATAGGAGGGGGTTTTAAATTACCAGTCATGAGAAAATTTACCTTAAAAATTAGAAAATATATAATCAATTGAAAAAAAATATATATATATTTTCTTTTATTCTTATTCTGGTTTTTAATATGTTTTTTTAACTTCAATTTTTACATTATAAATCACACTGGCTCATTATTATTAGTATAACAAAATCGTCGAAACAATAGTTTTACTGCATTTCAGAAATTTATGAATACAATAAACTATAAATTTATCAATTCATCAATAAAAATATTTAAAAAGAATATACATATATAGCTTAGTAGATTATAATTACAATTACTATTCGAAAATAAATTATTATTATTATTATTATTATTATTATTATTATTATTATTATTATTATTATTACAATCAGTAGATTATAATTATTATAATAAGACAAATATTTTTGTAACCAAATTTCAAGCAAATATTTTATTGTTCTCAAAAATGTTCTTGTTGTTTGAAAATATCAAAAATAATAATTTGTTGGTGAATGCATGTATTGTAATAAAAAATAGAGAATATCGTGAAAACGACTCTTTAATTTTGAGAATGCATTGATGTTTTTATTACAGATGTCCACAGATTTTATGTAACTGAACCTAGCTCCATTCAGTGCTTAGCTCATAAAAAAAGAGACTATTTCCGGCTGTTGTCCTATTTCACGACTATTTTAGAAAAACTCGATTATATTTTGTAACTTTCTTTTCAGGTTTTTGCCTTGATTTTAAAATAATTTTAAATCGATAAGTGCCCAAATGAAATTCCTAAAACTTTATATTTTCCAGTCAAACCATGAGCTCATTTACTCTTCGAGTAGCCTATGGTGCATTATAAAATTAAATTACTCTAAATTTAACTCTCCCTGCAAAACTAAATTATTCTAAACTCTAAACAAAACCTTGCTCTCGTAAGACAAAAAATTTTAAAAGACGAGGCAATTTTTCTAAAAATGTAAAAATTACTTGATTTACAGCACAGACCTTGAAACCATCCATTGCAGTTTTACAAAATTCTTGAGTGGGCTAAAGATTTTTGGCCCATAGAGACCTTTAAATTATCATTAAACTCCCAAAATTATAATTTTTAGACCGACTTTATGAGAAAAAATTTTGGGAAAATTTTGTGAAAAGTAAGCGCCTAGGTGACTATTTTGTTAAAAAAGAGACTATTTTTGCGACCCCTATACTTACAAGTATTAAAAATATATAGATTTTTATTATTATTATTCTTAATAAAATAACAAAATAAGTTAAGCTATGTTTATAAATCATATCATTTGCCATGTATAATAATTATATATTACTTACATTATCTCAAATTAAGAAGGTGGAAAACAAAGAAACCATAACAAAATAAAAACAAACAACAACAAAAACAATCAAATCTATGTTTCGTATTTCGCATAGAATGTATAATATAATATTAATGTGAATTATTTCAAAATTGCATGCTAATTCAATTTTAAGCAATCCTTAACATTAATAAACTTGATCATGATTAATTATAATTATTTCTTATAAAATTATTATATACGTATTACGTACGATGATAAATATCAAGTTGACACATTTAAAATTTGATTTCTGAAACGTTATCGTCTATATAATATGCAACATCAGATCAGAAAGTTGTATTAAGTTACAAAATTGATAACAGAAGTTTAAATTAATCAATATTCATTATATTGACAAGTAATATGGATCATCAGTTTAAATTAACTCATGGCTAATAAGAATAGTGTTTTTGCTTGTGTTGTCACTTTATATACACATATGGCATGTATAGCGTTCATGTTACAATATACATATATCACCTTTCAGCAACAGCAGCTTAGGGGGGAGGGAGAGAGGAGGAGGTTAGAGGCACGGGCCAGTGGCTCACAACAATTGAGGGGTTATAATAATTGAAACGGCAACAATCCCCAGGTGATCCTATAGGGGGATTTAAAAAATAGAGTGGGGAGGTTGTGTGACCAATTACAAACGCTGTCACAACATTTTCCTCCCCCTCCATCCCTCCTCCCTTCTTACCACAACATAACTCTATCAGGTATAGAGTAACTTTACGGCTAATTAACTACAAAGAGGATCCCCGCAGGCTGGTTCTTCCTTTTGCTACTACTGCTGCTTACTCAAATGACCGATCTGAAAGTTGTTATAAAAGATAAGAAAAGAAGGGAGGGGGAGATGAGTAAAAAAAAAAAAAAAAGTGGAGTGGGGTTAATATTTAAATAGAAAGACTCTAAGATTTTCATACTCAGTTTTAACATGGATCATCAAGGGTGCACATCTAGTGTTAAACATAAACGTTCAGATTTTAGTATTGCTAGAATTTTAGGTACGATAGATCGAAGACCAGAGACACCGGAAAGTCCTCCTGCATCTCCCGAGGAATGTGTATCACTCGAGGTCGGCAATCAGGAACAAGAGCACCAGAGATTCGAGTGGCTGCAATGTACCAGATACAGACCGCCACGACTACCACGTGAGTGATGTGACCTATAGAGGAGTTGAACGTGATTCATAATATTATGTATAAAGCACCATATACCTTATTGACTAATTCTGAAAGCGTGAAGATTTATCTATTTCATGAGAGCATGATTTGGTTTATGAATTTTAAGTTGTCGTTTTTATTATTCTATTTCATTATTGAAGTTAGAAAGAACCTACATTTATAATTATTACTATTATAATATTAGTTATTTTATTTTATTGAAATGCAGACAAATTTTTAGAATTCAAACTATATTTTAGCAATGTTTATAAATTTAAGAGAATTAATTTAAGATCGTTAAGATAAATATATTATAATTTTTGTTTTAATATAAGTTGTTACCAAGATAAGACATATTTACATTTATTTACACAAATGCGCGTTAAATCACTTTGCGTTCTGCCCAAATTTTTAATATTCTGAGTGACGCAACCCGCACGACTCCGATGCTCAAGAAGTTGCATACATACAGGAAGTCAACAAGAGAGCTCCTCGCTGCTATCTATCTTCTGCTACCGGAGTTCAGTACATTATTACCAATTTTAATTATTATAACAAGTTATTATTAACAAGTAATTATTGACTGAAGATAATTTTTAGTGCTTTCTCAATTGTAATGTTTAGAAACCAACTCTTTATTTAGTTAATGTTTAGTTAAATTCTTACTAATTATTTTTTTTCGGAGTTATAGACAGTATTTTTGGTGAACTTAATAAATGAAATGAATCAACCTTATTATAACAGCTAGGCTAATTCTAAGAACGCATGAAAAAAAAATTGTATTTTTTTTTTAAGATTAAAATATGGAGCTTTATTTTAAAGTAAATAACGTTAGTGCTATGGAAAACACACTTACTTAATTGACTATAATTAATAATTATATATTAGAGTTGATAATTTTATCATACTTTCATTTCAATGCCATTGTGAAGTCTGGGAAAAGAGATTGTAATGGTTTACTTTCTATAAATATTTCGAGAGGCTGTGTTTTAATTAAGACTGACGTGGATTTGTAGGATCGCGACGTCGCGAGGGCGCTCAAAGACGCAAGCTGGGCCGCAACCCTCGCATTCCGTTCTCGAGCGCGCAGGTGGGCGTCCTGGAGCAGAGATTCCGGCGCAGTCAGTACCTCAGCAGCACCGACGTGGCCGAACTGGCGGCCTTCCTGGCGCTCTCCGAGACCAGGGTACGAAATAAATATGCTTATAATAAAATCATAAGCAAAACGCTGTAGTTTTGAATAACGATAATATTTATGTACACTCTCGTCGCCTTGGAAAATTTTCAACTTGCAGCCTTGTTAATTTATCACGTTAATTACTATGTCCTGTGTTATATTATATTTTTACGGGCATATAATTATATATGGTGATTAACAAGGCCGCAAAGGGAATTAAAATTTTCCAAGCGGACTGTACATTAAAATTTCTACTCTATGACCATATCAATAATAGGTTGTATTAATTATAATTATAAAATAGTAAAAATACACAAAATAAAATAAATAAATAATGTTTTGAATCTTTGATAATTACTATTAGTTAAAATTGAAAACATTATATTATACCAATCATTAATAATTGTTAAATAAATCTCAGGTGAAAATTTGGTTCCAAAATCGTCGTGCTCGTGAGCGCCGAGACCGGGATACAAGACAACGCAGTCCTGATAGTTCGCCGCCTTCCGAACCCTCATCGTCACTCGCTGGCATCGCCCGCTCTCACGGGCTCTCGCTTCCCGAAGTGCGGCAACGTAGTTTGGCGGAGGCGGCGGTCGCTCTCGCCGGCATCTCCCGCGTTCACGGGCTGAACGAGCTCGCCGTGTCCAGAGCTCACGCTCTGGCGGGTACCTCGGCCTTCGCTCCCGTCACCCCGCTCGCCCTGCTTGCAGCGACATCCGCGAGGTCCGGCCTGGCCCTCATCAAAACAGCGATACGATGTAAGTTGAAATTCCATATCAATATTTATTTATCGGTAATTTTTTGCTTGTTTTCCTAACTTATACTCGTAGCCCTGTGCCATGGTACACGTCACACGAACATAATTAAATTAATTTACAATGCAGATTGAGGGGCGTAATATTATTTGGTTACTTTTTTACTATATACAACATCCGGGGTAGCTCACAGTCCTGTTTTTTCCCCGTATAGTAAAAAAAAAAAAAAAAAAAAAAAAAAAGAAGTATTCAAAGTATTCGGTTATCAAACTCACTTTTCAAACTAAATAATTAATTGTAAAATAACTAGGCATTGTACGAAAATATTGAGACACAGGGATATTAGAATAATTCTTAGCTGCCCGAACATGTAAAAAAAGTATTCACTTTGGTACCCCTTCAACGTAATCTCCACAAAGATTATGAAAGCCCTTCTCCTTTTCTATGTGTGACAATTAATTTAAATTATTTAATTGATCAATAATCTATTTTTTAATCATATTCAGTGGTACTGGTGGTATATTGCTATCTTTTGGGGAGAGAAATTTTCAAATAAAGGAGAGGACTGTAAGTAGAAATTAACTCGGGGTCTCGGAATTAAATTTTGATGATAATAAAAAAAAATTTAATTTAAATTAAACTTTATTACATGAAATATACACTTTTGAAATGTACAGTATGACAGCATTTACTTAAAATTTTATATTCATTTATATTATTTTTTTTACATGAATGTTAGAACATTTCACTATAAATAAGGCCATAAGACAATTAAAAAACTATACAATCTGAAATACAAAGTAAAGCATTTTTTTTCCTCAGGCATCTCCACAAAATTACTATAGTGTTTAATTATTTTTAAATAATAGTTGTTTTTTTAATTGATAAACTTTCAAGAAATAAATATATTGTGGGTAAATATATTAATATAATAAAATTAAATTGAAGCTGGGTCAATGCTTAAGTTCAAACAACAAGTTTTTCAAGTAGACAAACCTTATTAATGTTTTACTACCAAATTATAATTTATAACACTTAATTACTTTATGTGACTGCAGCTTCTATACAGCTTTAAAATGTTGATAGTTTAATAGAATTTAAGAATTAATATTATTTATACACCACATTTTCTTCTATAAAATAAAAAGTTTGTTTGCGACATTCATAACTTAATTTAACATGAACAGGCTTAATTGCTGCTCTTTAAAATTAAAAGACTGAAGAATCCTTTTACAACTTAAAACTCAATTAACATTTGCTTGTGCTATAAAATTAATAGAAATTGAGAACAACCAGTGATGTGTATCAGCCAACACTGATCAAACATTGTTCAGTAGTCAACGGAGAGCAGCTGATAAATGTTTGCTCCTTTCTTCAGCAGGAAGCCCTGGTGGTTGAGCGTGGCCAGGAAGTTGGTGAAGTCTGGGATGACGATGCGGGACTGGGTGGCCACCTCTCGCAGCTCAGACACCGTGAACATGGACTTGGACTGCAGCTCAGCTCGGCGCTGCAGTGCAGTCACAAATTTCTTGGCCTGCAAACACTCTGGCGTTAGTCACATGCTCAGTACTATGTATAAAAAAACATTGCCAGATAAATTTAAATAAACTATAATGGGAAAAAACTGACAAACTAGTGTTAGTTACGTGCTCATAATTATGTCTAGGTCTTTTCATATATAAAGGGAATTATTTACCTTGCTGGATCTTATATATATTCACTTAAATCACAAATGAAGGGGAAAAAAAAAACAAAAACAAAAATTAAATAAAATTAGTTAATTAAATATTCCTGTAAATTATAATTATATGATATCATGTTGCTTAAAATTAACAAGAGTGTACCTATTTAATTATATTTTATCTCATGACTGAAAATAAATGTATTATTTATTTCTCCAGGAAGACACAATTACCTGTTCATTAATGTCTATGTTGCTCAACACTGTAAGGTAATTAATATTATAGTTAGCTTATAGGATTTTAATATTCCCATGGTAATCTTCTGTAATTTTAGTTCTGTATGATATGTACAAAATGATGTATTGCCTTTTTGTTGATATTGTATGAAAATAAATATTTATTTCAATTGAAAGTTGTATTGTATAATTATTCCATTTTTAATGCTATGAATTTTGACACATAATCGCAAATAAAATTAGTTTGATGAAATAAAAGTCAGAACAGAATAACATACAAATTTATTTTATTATAGTAAATAAAGGATAATTGAATCCCATAAATGTTTATTTAAGCATACATTTTACGAATTATTTTAAATTTAGAGGAGAAATTGTAATTAAATGAGGATAAGAACCACTGTGGAGGAAATTGATGTTTTCCTATTTAATTTTTCTATATTTTCTGTATTTAATACAGAGTATAGTGTTAGGTATGTTAACAATTATTTTAGACTCGTATAGAAGTGATTTACTCCTAGTTCAGACTGAAAAGCTTAAACTCCTAAAAAAAAAATTGATGACGATAATGCAGTTCTCACCTGAGAGCGGCTGCTGGTGCCAGAACCATTCTGTGATCGCTGGAAGTCGAGGGCCCCCAACTCATCACAGAAGGTGTCCAGCAGGGAGTGCTTCATCAGCTCCACCACGTCACGAGCATCCTCCTCTCCAGCCTCCTCACGGAGCTCCAGCTTGGCACGAGCCTGACACAGTAACAGCATGGTTAAATATGTAGCTATTACCATTAGCTTATAACACACATACTACTCATTTGATCTTTAACGACTTAAGAATATCAAATATTAAAGGTAAGATTTTTTACATGAAATTCAGTAAAGTAAAAATTTCAGCTAGTGCAGAATAGGAAAAATATTGGTGCACACAATGATCATAAAAAAATCAAATAAAATACAAATCATTATTACTAAATTACTACTGGAAGTATCAACAAACCAGAATAAAAAATAAAATTCTAAATATAAAAATTAATATGTAAATAATTAAATTATATATTTTTTAAAATTTTATTTTTTTTTTCTTTTAATCAAGAATTAGTGTAATTATGAGCAACAACTCAACAAGGCCACCATTGACAGCTGACTGAGCTGACGTACCTCGGTCAGTCTGATGAGGGACTCCAGCTGTCGTGTGGTGACGGGGGTGCAGTCCTGGTTGCCTCGCTGGGCCCGCAGGCGCAGGTAGAACCTCTGAAGTACACCAGCCGCCTCCTTGCTGAGCCGCGGTCGCACATACTTTCGAGCATAGGCTACATACTTGCGCAGCAGTGGCGGGGGAATAACATCCAGTCTTTCGCCAGCAGGTGCCTTCAGCTTCTCACTAACAATACAAAACAAACCTGAGACTCTTGCTGCATGCTTCAGTACAGTTGTAGTCTGTACAGAATCTAATAATAAGTCAATAAAAAGTTAAACAGAATGTAACATTTAATTACTTAAAAATTCACCATACTAATATAACTACTGCATATGATTTGATTAATATTAGAGTATTTTTAACTATGATAGTTAATTATAGCATCTTAAAAAATAAAAACAATTAAAGAAGGGCTTCATTTTTTTTTTTTTATTAGCAGCAATTTTGAATAATTTAAATATTGATCAAGTATCGTTTTAAGTATATATAGATATTTAATACTTATTTTATAAACATTTTATCTTTGGCTTCACAGTTTTTACATCATATTATACGCCACTCTCTTGCATGACACCTACTGCCAAGCACAGTCAAGGATCAGCGAGTCCCCCTGACTCACCTGAGAGGCTGGTCGGCGATGAAGGAGCTCAGTGTGCTGTCGGCCTGGCTACGACTCGGCTGCTCTGCCACTCGGCTGCGCCCTCCTGAGTGCAGCGCCATGATGTGCTCCGAGAGCAGAGAGTCCAGGTGCTGCAACATCCAACCTTGACGCTTCAGCAAACTCCTCATTTGTAAAATCATTGTTAAAAATTTTAATTATTTTTTTAATTTTAGATAAATAATAAGAAGGAAATAAATTATGTACATAAGTATATTTCTGTATTAAATATTTGAATAAAAAAAAATACATGAACACAGTTAGACTCCAGCAGTTAACACTACTCAAATAATTTACAAGTTGTCCTGGTCAGTATTGCTGGGAGGTGTACCTCATTGGGCTGGTCCAGCAGGATGAAGACGAGGTCAAACCTGGACAGCAGGGCTGGTCCAAGCCTCAGGTTCTCCGCCACGGTCTTGGCACGGTTGTAGTGGCCCCCCACCGGGTTAGCTGCTGCTAGGACCGAGGCACGGGCAGGCAGTGAGCAGACCACCCCAGCCTTGGCCACGCTTACGCTTTGCTGCTCCATTGCCTCCAGCAGGGCCTGAAGTAACGGAACAGTGGTGGTTGATCAAAACATTATAGCTGTTTTTATTGATGCATTAAGCTATTTGTGATTGGTTTAAAGACTTTAAAGCAAAACACATTTTTTTCTAAGTTCAAAATTTTATTTTATTTTATCTTCATGATATGTGAAACTTCAAGCAATAAAAAAATGAGTAAAAAATCATACTACACTTCTCCAAATTAAATGAAGCACACGTGCGAATATTAACCTGGTGTTGGCTGGACATCTTGTCAAACTCGTCAATGCAGCAACAGCCCTGATCAGCCAGAACGAGAGCACCAGCTTCCAGAGCAAAGTCTCCGCCCCCCTCTCTCGTCAAAGTCACAGTCAGGCCAGCTGCTGTGCTAGTGTTGCCACAAACATACACTCCTGCAAGCAAAAATTTTATCACAAAGGGACCCTACGAAAAGAAGGCAATTAAATCTTAAAAAAAAAAAAAAAAGAAAAACGAAAGAAAAGAAAAGAAGAGAAAGAAAAGGTGACTCACCCCTTGGTGCGACGGTGGTGACAGCCTGAAGCATCTGTGATTTGCCCAGGCCAGGGTCCCCCACCACCAGCACATGGGCATCAGCTCGGCCTGAGCCCGGCTCACGAGGGGAGCCCCCAAACAGTGCCAGCAGCAGTCCAGCCTTGACCATCTCGTGGCCGTAGATAGCCGGGCATAGAGATGCAACCAGCAGGCGGAACAACTCTGGCTCTGCGTGGATCTCCTGCATGCCACAAAATTAAGTTGCTGTCTATGGTTCAAAATTTATGAAAATAAAATTTGTGTTCACTATTTATCATACTATTATAAACTATATATTTATCATTCAATGTGTTATAATCATAACAATGATTTTGTATCATAATAATTGAAAAAACAAAATACATGTAATTTAATTTATTACAGATTTGAGAAACAGTAGTGTATTTTTTTAAGCATTAACATTGGATTATATTTGTATTTTTAATCATGCAAAACCATAATGCTCTCTTAGCCATCACTGCAGAGTCCCACCTGAATGGCATAGTAGTCCTGCATGTTGAACTTGATGTCTCCGCTTGCAGCAAGTTCTCCCCCGCTGTTCTTGTTGTTGGTGAGAGACACAGCATCAAGGTACAACAGAAACATGCTGGGGCCTGCCCCTCCCTTACGACGAGACGCCTCTTCATTGTTCTGGACCTGCAACGATGAAAGAATGATCATTATCAAATAAAATATTGGATAATTAAGGTCCATTTGCTAACGCTTTGCTAATTGCTCAGTGTTAGTAGTGACTTGTCCTATAAACCTGAACATATTTCATGAACATGAAAATATGATTGCAGATGAAAGAAATGAAATTAATAAAGGAATTTGAATGGGGAAAACATAAAATTATTTATACATGTAGCTTTTTTCTGACAATTGATATATTAAAGATATTTATAATATTACATAATTTTATTTAATAAAATCTAAATGCCATCAAGTTTGTCATAATATAAGACTCCTTATATTAATTTAAGTATTACACTTGTCAGTTACTTACTAATTTTTCTACTTTATTTCCCAGCAACAACTCTCCAGCCAGAGTGACAGTGCGTTTGACCTCACCTTGACTACTCCAGTGATGGTGACCTCGTCGCCAGGCACACAAGACTCCACCAGGTCCTCTGTGAGCTCTACCTCGAGTGTGCGAGGCACACGACCTCCTTCACGCTGAAACAGCACACAATCGATACATGCAGAGACAGACCAATTCCTGTCCAAGCCCAAGAGAGAGATAATTTGGCAAATTAAGCTGCACATGTATATATTTTATTTTTACTGCAGAGAAGTTACAAAAGTTGTCTTGTGAAAAAAGGAATATTAATGAAGAAAACTGAAATTAAAAATGGTGAGGAAAATTGACAGTATGTTGCTACAGTCTAATCTTCTATAGTGTACCAAATCTGTAAATTATATTGGGCATGTGTTTCTAGGGCATTTAAAATGTTGTAAATATGTGTAAATCCCAGGGACCGGATGCACGCGTTTTTTTCGTGCATCCGAGATGCGCATCCGGATGCAAATTTATTTTTCATGCATCTGGGATGCGCATCCGGATGCAAATTTATTTTCCATGCATCTGAGATGCGCATCCGGATGCATTAATTTTTTCCCGTGCATCTGGGATGCACGGATGCGGATGCAAGCCCATTTTTGCGCATCCGTGTGCATCTTGCATCTGCATCCGCATCCGATCTTTGGTTTTTATAATACACTTTGTTTCTTGTAATTTTTAAACGACAAGTGGCAAATAAAGTTAAAAAATATGCCTCGTGTTAAAGATTTATTTAGAGGCAATTAGCAAAAAACCTAATAAAAAAGAGAAAAAAAAAGTGTTAAATGGATGCAAATTTATTTTTCGTGCATCCGTGGATGCGCATCCGGATGCAAATTTATTTTTCATGCATCTGGGATGCGCATCCGGATGCATTCATTTTTCCCCGTGCATCTGGGATGCGCATCCGGATGCATTCATTTTTTCCTGTGCATCTGGGATGCACGGATGCGGATGCAAGCCCATTTTTGCGCATCCGTGTGCATCTTGCATCTGCATCCGCATCCGCATCCGATCCCTGGTAAATCCAATCAAAGCATAATTATAGAGAGAAAGATCAATAGTTGCTCTTCTTCCTAGTTATATATTATTTTAGCTAGACAAGATTTGACTGCTCTGACCTGGTCGTCGTCCACGATCTCCTGCAGTTTGACGCTCTGCCAGTTGCAAGTCTGCGTGAGGTGGTGAGAGTGCAGAGGTGTGAAGTTCTTGGCACGACAATAACCACCCAGCACGCACCGACTGGGGGGCGAGAACTGGCCCTCGGGCTGCCGCACTGCCTGCACCGCCGCACATGATGAGCACGAAAATGCCAGCCACGAGCACAGCAGACGCAGACCTCCCACTCGGATGATGGTACCCCGCACGGTCACCAACTTACCTTTTAGAACACGTAAGTCATTCGTGACTCCCAGGAAAATATAGGATTCTTGTATTTATTATTTTCTCTCATTTTCTCTTGTTTAATTACAGTAATGTATGATACAATTAAGTGTTCACAAAAAGTCAAAATAAAAATTAAATTATTTTTCCTGTATTTATACTTATACTTAATACATAGAGGTTAGTACACATAAATATATCATTTAATAATAATAGCTTTAATAAATTTCAGATTTAATGTGTTCAAATTTCAAATATTTTATAAATTTCAGATTTAATGTGTTCAAATATTTCAAAGTAAAAGCACAACATATTCAATGCACCAAAGACTTCTTCATTCTCAGTCTATAAATCATATAATTATATATGTCATTTTATTTTCCAGTCAATGTCAAATTATTAACTCACCATAGTAATTTGCCTTAAGCTGTTTTAGCTGAATGATTGGCTCGTGGCCTAGGATCCTTGCTCGCACCACTGGCAACTCTACAGGGGGCGGCTGTTCCCCCTCGGGCAGGTGCAAGGCACACTCGGCAACCAGCGCCTTCACTACTGTCTGTTCAGAAATATAAGAACAAGGAAATCATAAATTCTTTTATGTTTCTCATATTTTAATTTTGTATGCTTGATTAAATGAATTTGTATGTTGCATGTTATGTTTAATAATTTTTTAGTTTCAGTTTTTGACGTGAACCATGTTGCTTGTACAACCAGTTGTTCTAAATAAAAAATAAATAAATCTCTACAATAATTATTAATTTACATCTGAAAATTAAGAATTAATGAAACAAAAAAATTACCAATATTATACATAAAAATTACTCGGTAATAATTAACTTAATTGTGGGAAATATAATAAATAAAAATAAAAGAAGCTTTACTCTAAACATTTTTTAAAGCTTCACATAATTAAACGATAATAATGTATTGATATTAATATCTCTCATTATTCAGTATACTATAGCTGTATTAAATATTATTTTATGTATCCTTAAATTATAGATATACTTTATTTTCTTAATTCCTGCATAATTGCTCCTTTGCATTAAATTAAAATTATTATTCAATTCACTTTTAATTTGACACTAAATTATTCCCAACAATAATAATTATTATCTCATTGTGCTTTTTGATTTTTCAGGTTACTTTTCAGGTTATTTTCACCTAGCACACCTGTGACGCACAAGACTGACGGGGTACGAGTGCACATTTTATTTTTTTTATATATATATTTTGGGGGTAGCCATCACTTAGTGATGGTGTACTCTATTTTTAGCTAGTCACCAATTTTTTGCATTGTTATATTTAAATATTTGTTCAGATTATTTTGATTCAATAAACGCTCTTCATACCTGATGCATGGCCAGACCAAGGCAGGCAAGCGTTGGTTCGGGACTGTCCGCCAGCTCGTGGGAGAACTCTGGCCAGGCTGCACTGAACTCAGGATCTGCAGCAAGACCACGAAGGTCCACAGGGAAGGCTCGACGTTCCTCAACCTCAGAGGTGCGGTACAATTGCATGTGACTTGCTATGTATCGCTCAGCTGCTTGAATCTTTATGACAGTGGCAGAGCCCTCCTTGAAACCTGTTAACATTTTAGGGAAAATCCTTAGCATTAGGGATAGAAAAAAATGTGGTAGCTTCTGCTGATTCTCTAACTAGGAAACAATAAGTTAGACATGAGATTAAAAAAAAAAAAAAAATCTCTTCTTTACAAAATTTAATTCTCATCAAAGATCACAGAACAAATAATTTTCATCAATAATATATTGAGAACAAAAATATAATATCTTAAATATGTCAGAGCTAATTCACTGTTATGGACTGATTTATAATTTCTTGTATTATAATCTGCTAATTTTTTTAGGTTAATCATATGTAATTAATAATTTTTTGTTGGCATCTACTTATTTTGAGTTTTAAACAACTGCTTTTGATTACTATTTTTTTCAAAAAAACAAACAATACAAAATTGCTGTGCTAAACCAAGAGTTACATTAAAGAATAAAATAAATTGATGCAACAAAGTAGGATTGTTGAAAGCAATAACAATAAAACAACAATTTTAGCTTACTAATTTTATTTTCAAAATATTCTATCTCTCTACAATACAAAAATACAGAAAAATTGAAAATTCACAATAATAAAAGCAAAGTAAAAATTATGAGGCAGTTTACAAAGTTGTTCTTAGGCACCTGCAACAGTTCATCTAACACACTAGGCAGGTGCAGTTAGCCTAAGGCCTAATGTCAAAATTTAATATTCTACTTTTTAATATCAAGCAATCAGTATTAATATTTTTTTTATATAAAAGCTAAAAACTACTACACTTAAATAAATATCTTACAATACTGTAGGATTTTTAAATGATGAGATTACACATTATCATAATGAGAATAATTATTAACACTTTATTTGCTAACAAAATTATAGCCAAATTTACTGTGAGATTCATATTTTTTAAAAAATTTAATACTGACAAAATTAGATCATTTGTATAATCTCACTAAGAGAAATGCATTGTTTAGTTTTACTTCACACAAAATAAAAATAATACAAACATACAAAATAAATATGTATATATCCAATTAACAGAAAATATGCAATTTCCATATTTTTTTAATCATAAATGTCATCTCACATTTGAATACTTTTTATATCAAATGTAATTATTTGATAAATACATTTTTAAATTATATTGCATATAAACATTTCAATCAATCAAAACTAAAGTATCCACAGAACATAAATTGTGGTGTTTAATCTCATTTATATTTATGTTGTAGCAACATACAAGTAATCCTCATCTCAAACACTGGTTAAGTATACCAAGGTACATACTGCTGCTATGTAGTTTACTGTAAAAAATAAACACAAAAGTAAATAGTTGCAACAATATGGCACGAATTATTGCATGATTCATTGTATTTTACAAATGTAGTTTAGCTTGTTTGATTGAGGAGTCAATTCATTCAATAAAATTGCCTGGATTAAATTTTTTCAACAAATTTAAAACATTTTCTAAGTAACAAAGTTATTGCCAAAGGAAATTTGCTGGCTATTTATTTATATTTTTTTTTTTACAGTGTATGTGAAAAGTGTTGTGGAGACTCAATTAAATATATTTATGAAGTGTTAGTTTGGACTTTCGTTTTTTTTTTTTTTTGTTTGGAAGGGGGGGGGGGGATGTACACAGTATTTGTCTATATATATCTTGAAGGTAAACTTGGAAATATTGAATTTATCTTTTAAATAATAAATTTGAAATTATTTATTTACATTAAGTTAAATTTTTAAAGTAAACTACAACTGTAATGCAAATATTAAGTTAAATTTTTTTTTTTTTTAAAGTGTCAACCTTACACTATATTACATTTAAGTTTGAACTTTTTCTACTTTAGTAATAACTTGATCGTATACATTCTATTAATGTCTAAGTATAATGCTATATAGCTACATTATATGGCCACAAGAGGTAATTATATTCATCAATACTATAACTAACTATTCATTTTCTTGACATACAGCTCTGCAAAACACAATAACTGCACACAATCTAATTGTAGACAGGAAAAATAAAAAAATATTTTTAATGTATAATACACTCAATTGGATTTTAGAACATTCAAAATAAATAATTTTAATCATTAAATAAATAAAAATATAGTTTTAAAAATAATATCATTGAGAGGCTCTTTCTCGGCATAAATTTTAATACTTTATGCAAATATAGTACTTTCTTAAGTATAATTATGTACAATAAATTAAAACACTAAACTTGAAAGCATTTATATAAAAATTGTATTGTAAAATACTAAAAAATAATACTCTACACAATGTCATGGCTTCTTAGATAGAAAACTTAATTGCATAAATTTACAAAATGACAAAAATATTGGAAGAAGAAGAATTATTAGTAGTAACATGCTTGCGACTATTGAACACACTGCAATTTCATTTGCTTAAAGATTTAAAAACACTACATGTGTTTCATTTGTTTTTAGCAATATACATTAATGATTTTTTTTTTCCTTATTTTTTTTTTTTTTTTTTTTCAATTAAGAGATTTCATAACACAACTCACTGTATCCACATTTCAGCTAGTATTATTAATATTACCTGCAGCAGATTGCATAGGATGCATTTGTTCTAAAATACTTAACATACGCTTTTGCATTTTAAGTCCTTGTTTTTGTAATTTGATCTGCTGTTCCATGAGATTCGTTAGGTTATTGGTACGAATTTCTGCCATGTTATTTGCTTGTCGTAACTGTTCTGCTACAATTGCCCAGCCTCCGTCTAGGCCTTCCTCTGACCCACAACTACTCGGGCCTTGTTCAATTTCCCCTCTAGGAGGTGGCGGGAGAGGATGTTCCTCAATTTTTAATTCTGGATCTTCAAATTTAATATGGGCTAAAATTGAGGAATCTAGGGAATGACGCTGTCGCTTTCCTACTGATTTTCTCACAAGTGGTGGCATGGGTGGTGGAGTGCTGTCTTGGCTACTTCTCTTGGCACCAACTCGAATTAGTGCTGGCATTCTTGTTAGTGACGGAGGGGGGATAGAGCTGCCATTAGCTGCTTGAGAAGGGGCTGGAGTGAGACTTATTGTGAGGGAAGGGGGCACATTGGGCAAGCCGTTGAGACCACTGAATCCATTGTCTGGCGGTTGTGAGTACTCTTCTTCTTCCTCCTCTTCATCTCCTGTGTCTTGCTGGCCCATCAGCATCCCAGGATCTATGTCACAGCACAGAGCCTCTGCACTTTCTCCACCTGCAATGTGAAAGAGAGAAAGAATAAATATTGTGGCAATAAATGAACCATGACACCGTCAATCAAGTAAGATACAACATTTAAAATTTTGAAATAAGGTTAAAAACAATGAAGCACTTAACCACTGCCACCTCCTTCAAGGCCTGCACATTGCAAAGTGGACTAAGAAATAGTAGTTCTAAATTTGAATCGTTTCCATTGCAAAATCCACCCCTAATTAGAAGTGAAATAGTTTTTTCTTTATATTTTCACACCCCAGGCATAATTTTCAAACCACTTATCTTTCTGTGTGTTAGGTTTCAAATTTTAAAATTACTCCTTCCATAACAATTTCGGAGTCAAAATTGCATTTAACTCAATGAATCTAGGACTACTATTTCAAAAAACAAAAACAAAAACAAAAAACATTGATATTCAATGTGGCCTTGTTGGAGTGGGCATTGGCTTAACTGAAAATTTAATATTGTTAGCAAAGCCACTGCAGTAAATTTGTTATGTAATAAAACTAATAAATGTAGGAAACTTTTTTCCTGACAATAAAGTCAAATTTTTACACATTTTTTTTTACATAAAACTTATCAAAAGTGTGGTCACATACACAATATTTTTAATCAATACACTTCCACCAACAACAAGTGTTTTCTCTACTCTGTCACCACTTGGTGTAAAAAAGAAAGAAAGAAAAAAAAAAAAAAAACGCAAATAAAGAAAACACTACAAAAATTTTAAAATGTCAGAAAACAGCAACCTTAATTAATTGCCTCTATCATATTTGCATTGGAAATTAGCTACTCTCGTATAACATCATCCCCAGTAGCTAAATGTAAGAGTAGACCCTTGTGGTATAAATCTCGGAACCATAATTTAATCTCTACCCTTACTCCAACACAGTATACATCTCGCTGGCATCACCTTGATTGCTCGAGTTCTGCTCCTGCTGCTCCTGCTGCCAGCCCTCCGCACCCAGCTGCTGCTCAGAGGCTATGTAAGAGCCGCCCTCCTCGGGGCCCAAGATGGCATGGACCGCGTCCCACAGCTTGAACGAGCCTCTCGGGAACCCCAGGCTGCGCTTCCTCAGCTCCATCCTAAAACCAAGGTCTCATTTAAGTGTCTGCAATGGAAGTGGAGGTGACGTTGCATAGTAACCATCAACTTCTCTAAGAGCAAGGAAACTTCAAACAGTGATTGCTGGTGTGTAAAACTGAGTGATCAACAAGTACAATGAAACAAGTAAATTACTGTAGTTGTTTAAAAAAACATGCAAAAGAAAAAAGCATGCTATTTCTAATTAATGTATTTTTTACATAAATACATAATTATATGTTATGTATGTGCAGTATTTCAATTAAGAGTAGTGATTAAGTTACTATACAAAATCAACCAAACTGAAATTAATTTAATTAAATGCTTTTTTTAAAAACAATGCATACAAAAGAACAAAAAGAGCATTCAGAAATAATATTGTTTTACAATAAAAAATATATATATTTAACAATGATCTGACTCTTACATGCTGCTACTTTCTAGTTTAAACAGAGATGTATCAAAATAAGCGCTCACCTATACTCCTGTGACAGGTTAGCGATTCTTGTCTTGACCTCTGTGCTAGACCGAGTGAAACCGTTAGTCTGGAGCAGCTGTGCCATCTCATCGAGCATGAAGCCGTTACGCTTGGTGGTTTTCATCTCCTGCACGCGCTCCGCCCACAGCCGCAGAAGCAACAGCGTCTCCGCCTCACCCCAGTTGGGGCTGCGTCGCTTACGCTGCTCAGCTGCGCACGCCACACCCCCCACTCGTCAGCCAAACACAAACTAGCCACCAATGTGGCTAGCCAGTGTGTAAAGGGGGTCAAAGGATGGGACAGTAACTTCTTTATGTATAAAACTTATATTACATTTACGTACTATACATTACCATGCTACTTTTAATTTTAACCAATTCAGGTAAGACTGTTAAATATTTGCATACAATTATTATAAATTTAACAAAAAGCCTAATATTTCTGTAGATATGCGATTTACTTTATTTATTTATTTTACTGATGCTGTTTTTCACTGATGTTATCTTTTATGTAGCATATACTAATAGAAAAGTCTTCAATTCACAATATCACGGATTACTAAAATAAATAAAAATAATTAAGACAATGATTCTTTTAAAATACCTTTTGTTCGTGTACGCTCTACCTATTATTCCTTTATTATTCAAATATCTATTATTCACTAGTAGTAACTCAAATTCTTTCATTGAGGTTTTTAGTATTGCAAAAAATTTAACCTTTCGGTGTTGATAGAGATTAATCTCAATAGTAGACTTTGATGAATTCATTGTTTGTATGTTTTTTGTTGTTTCTTAGAATGATGTATTTTTGTTCTGATAAATCACTTTCACTGCATTAAACAACCACTTACTTCTATAATCCCTTTTCCATTAAAACTGAATAATGAGTTCAAAATTTCAAACAAATCAACTTTCATGGCATTAATAATAATAAAAACTTTTCCTCTATTTACTTATATTTTTAACTTATAAACTTATAGACACCAAGACCTACATCATGAGACCAAGATTCGTTAACATTTGTGTTGGGTCAAGGTCGGAGAGAAAAGCTGTCTTGGTACTTACTTTCCTGCTTGTTGTAGAGGTTCCAGCCAGAGTAAGGGCCCTGGTTGACCTCCATTGTATCTGTGATGACCTGCTGAGAGCTCTGACTGCCTGGGAGTGCTCCTGCTGAGCCTGTAAGCACATAAAGGTAATTAGTAAGAGTCCCAATTCAGTAATACAATATCTTGGGAGATAAAATTTCAGTGAGTTTTGAGGCCAAAGTAATGGAAATGACACAAGCTTCAATGGACCAAAGCATTGGTTAAAATTAATTACTAAAAGAATGATGGCATACAAGTAATTGGTAGCAAGCAAGGTTTTCTTACAATACTGCTACCCAATTTCAAATGCAACCTTCAAATAAAATAAAATAAACAGACAAAACAGCACCTCTTGTACGATATTCTAATTTTGTAACTATCTTTCCCTAAGTTTGTAAAAGCAAAACAATAATACTGTATCTTCTTCTGAATGGAGCATCAAATTATATACTGTACTGTACATATTTTTTTTATTGGATAAATAAATAAACAAATAAAGCATACAAAGATATGTTACTGCGACTTAATTCAGATTTTTCTGAGTCCAGGTAGTATGTTAAAAAAATTATAGGGAGCTCAGTTTTGAGAACCTCGCTCCTTTTTCAGCCATCATTTTAATAATAAGAGGCGTCAGTTCACTCAGTTGATGCTAGAAAGTCATATTAAAAAAAATAAATAAATAATATCGATGGTGTTCCGTCAAAAACGACTATCTCATTTTATCGCGTCCTCTCAAAAACGACTAACTTGTTTTATCACGAGCCGAGATGGTCGCTTTTGCACTATGGGTTTCCAGGTATACATTTTTTTTTATACCTGAAAACCCATAGTGCAAAACCGACCATCTCGGCTCGCGATAAAACGAGTTAGTCGTTTTTGAGAGGATGCGATAAAATGAGTTAGTCGTTTTTGACGGAACACCATCGATATATTTTAAAAAATACTGTAGTTCCCAAAATCTAAAATATATGAAAAAAAAAAAAAAAAAATGTGAATAATTATATACATATTTAAAGGTTATGATGGATATTGTTGCCTTAGAATGCAAGTCAGATAACTATACAAAAATGTTATAGGAAAATGAACCTTAAATACCATCAGCAAAAGAGTCATTATAGTATGAGATTATGTAGGTATCTGACTTGCTTCTGAGATGATGATACATATTCTTTTTATTTTAGATCACATTTACATGATATTCGCACAAAATTAGAAGGTTTTATAGAATTTTACTATAAAATAATTTCATACATCGACCAGTTATGTAAACAATTTGAAAGTTATGACAGAGATACTGTAATATTCTTTACCTATATACATAGGAATGACACTATTTCAACATCTAGTAACAAAAATATGTTAACAGAATTAACCAACAGAGAGTTGACATGATCAACTTTGCCTTGCTTTTTCTGTGAACTTGCTCTGTAATCAAATTATTCCTTATTCTATTCTTGGCTAAATGATGCTGAAACTGAATAAAACTGACTCGTCAGGATTGGATTCTGAAAATTGATATGTGACTCAAGTCATATTCATGGAGCAGTTTGAAATGTACAGTTTTCAACTTGGAAAATTTACCTCTAGTACTATGTTACAGATGAATGTATACAGTAGCATTAATGTAGGGTGACCAGATATCTCGATGTCCAAAACGGTACATGCCCCCAAGATAGAGGACTGAAGGGCGAACACCCCCGCCGGAGGCGTGATTTTTTTGGGTGCCACGCCCCCTTTTTTACTTTTTTTTTTCTTCATAGATTTTCAAATGAATTGTTTTTTTTATGAAGCCGTTTCTTCCGAAAAAATTTATTTTATTTGAAAATCCATTAAAGAATTTTCGTCATAGATTATACGTATTTTTTAATTGGTACCATAGTTCAGACGAAGTTTGAGTAAAACGCTGTTTTCTGTTCCATAAGGCTGCATGTTTAAGGGCTCAGGAAAACGAACTTCGGGATTTTTTTGCGATGAAGCTATTTGAGATGAAAATTTTTGGTTTTCATTTCTCAATAAAGCAGGGTAGAGGTTAAAATATTTTAAGGAAATAAAATAATAAATAATGCAATCACTCACTATCTACTTTAAATAATATAAATAATTACATTTTTTTTATATATATACATTTTTCATTGAATTAGAAAAAAAAGAGATTGTAGTCACCATGTAAGAAAACTGTGCCAGTGAGTTGATTTCCTGAAATTAACCTTTTTTCTTGGCCTGACCACGATCCTATTATGTTGTAAAGTTGCATGTAAAATGAAAAGAAACAAAAGCAATAAAAGAAATTTATACTCAAAGAGCAGAACTTCGAAAGATACTAACTTTTTTAAAAAAAAAAAAAAAAAATAGATTTAAATATTTTAAATTGATTCTTTTTTTTTTTTAATTTCGTTATCAAATTTTCCGTCTACATTCACAATATTTCTAAATGTACGTGTTACTTAAATAATGCATTATATATTTGTTTATAAATAAATAAAACTTAATATAATGTCACGAGATAAACTATACAAAAAAAAAAATGGAACATAAAGCAATAATTTTAAATTAATTTGAATTACTTTTAATCGAACTGTTCATTTTGCAAATAGTGTGAACTCTTGTTAGAGTGAAATAGCTGAAGAAGTTAAATTGAATTAATTTATAGTTTATAGCATTCAAATTGGACTTAAAATTAATAACAGCTAAAATTACTTGATTGTATGAATAATATTTGTGGCGTTTTTCCCTCATATTATTTTCCATTTATTTACGTAATATCCATGCACGATTATTGTGAAAAAAAAAAAAAAATAATACATAGACATTTTTGTCTAAGCCTCGACATAATGCATAAGAATGATTTTTTCAATTTTATATTTCATTGGAAATTTCCATCAAGTGAATATCATTGATATCAAGAGATGATATTTTTGTGTTTTTTACTTATTTTTTATTCCAAATTTAATCAAAAAGTAGTGACTTCATTTCACGTAGTATATGCATACTTGCGCGTATATACAAAATATATCTATTGCGCAATTTTGGATTTTGGAAGAAATATGCTGTTTTGCGAATAATGCGATCGAGAAAAAAGGGCATGGAGTTGCAAAATCATTTGCGTCCGTACATTTTCGTAAATATTCACAACCACATTCCTATGAATTTTTTATTTTTTTAATGATAAAATTTTTAAAAAATGTCCCCTTTTTAAATTTTGTCCGAAAGCGGTACATTTAGGCGTCCCGAGAGCCTCTTTGGGGACACCGGGACATGGTACTCTAAAACGGTACTGTACCGGTCAAAACGGTACGTCTGGTCACCCTACATTAATGTACTGTTTAACTAAAAACAAGACATACCAGTACAGTATACACATACCTGTACACAATTATATTGCCATCTGTTCTGATGCTACGGGGCGGCTTTTTTATTAAAAAACAATAGCACTGATAATTGTGAGATTTTTGCGATAAGAAAATTTAATAAGCCATGAAAATAGCAAGACACAAAAAAATATGCGACACTTATAAAAATATTAAACATGACAAAATCTTTAGGAAAAAATTATCAAACAAAACACTTATTCAGCATGGTGAAAGCATGGTGTGTGCTCTGCAAGATATTTACACTACATGTTCTACTGAAGCATACTGACCTCCAGCTCTGGCGGCTCCTTGGTTGCCGTTGATCCTGCCTCCGCCGTTGCCACGAAAATATCCCCGTCCTCTCCCACGAGGCTGCCAGGAGCCCCCACTGCCCCCGCTGCTATTCCGCCTTGGAGCCACGTCACTCATCCTGCATAAGAGACTCGCTATAGTAACCAGGTTACACTTTCTTTTAGTAAGTATTATACTGACTCCGATAAAGTACTGGTACTAATAGTAAATATCATTCCATCAGGAGTTCTATGCAAATTACCAGCTACAGTATTCAATTAAAACATTAATTGCAACATTATATGCAATATGCATACATTCTGGTACTGGGTACATGACTCATACCTGTACATACTGTGTATAAAAGCATGTTCATAATATAGTGTTATATAATTGTAAATTTAACACGTGCATTGAAAATAATTTGGGAAAATAACTCTGAAATAATAAAATCTGATGGGAAATAATCTAGAAAATTAAATGTTCAATTTTTGTCCGGGCTTTTCCATTTATCTTCAGTGTTAGTAATAGACCACTTGCAAAACTATGTTAAAGCAAAAAGTAAACAAACTATCACACTCTCAATGTATTGTTGGTTGTTGATTATGTGTATATTTTTTTTTATACATTGGACCTTATGGGAAATTTACGATTTTCTCATACATACTTCATTACATGACATGCGTACGATTTTAAAAATAATTATATCACCGGAGTTTTTGGCCATTTATGATATTGAAATGTGCATCTGAAGAAGTTTTCTTCATTTCAAAATCTTAAATTTTAAATTATACATCATCAGCCAATTGCATGAGCAAGCTCCAGAGTTTGTTGATTATTGCAACTATTAAAAAAATAAATAAACAAACTTAAGCTTGCTTTAAGTCATATGCTTTTCTCAATGCAATTGGCTGATTAGTATAATTTGAAATTTAAGATTTTGAAATGAAGAAAACTTCTTCAGATGCACATTTCAATATTATAAATGGCCAAAAACTGCAAATTCCGGTGATATGTATAGTAATTTTTAAAATTGTACGCATGTCATGTATTGAAATTTGTATGTAAAAATCGTAAATTTCCCATAAGGTTCAATGTATTAGAAAAAATATACACATAATCAACAACCAACAATACACTAGGTAAGTGAGTTTGTTTACTTTTTGCTTTAACATAGTTTTGCAAATGGTCTATTGGCAATTACTTTATGCCTCTTAAGGTATACAGGACAGTATGCACACATACCAATAATTATAAAATAATAATAATAATGGCGCTAAATACTGAATTCTGATTGGCTTAAAAGTGGTTTTTTGGAATTGCTCAATTGGCCAAAATAAAGTTGTTGATTTTTTTTCTAATGGGGTACAGACCGGTATTTGAGTTAGTAATACTAGTAAAAAGTACTGTGAATTCTATGAAGAACGAGCCCTATTAGAGCATTCTACAACAATTTGCTGATTTTATATAGCGTTTGCCTGGCTTTGTTGTTGTTTACATTCAGCAGTAGGTACTGAGAGGGAACTGGAATCACTTGATTTATTCCTCCTAATTTAACGTATTTTTAATTTTTTTTAACAATAATAAATACGTAAGAAATTAATATACATAACTTGAACATATACATTTTTTTTATTTTACCTGGTTTTCTTATGATAATTTTTTGTTGTGCCGTTTCCCCCTCGCATTCAAAAGTCCGCGGGGAAAGCAATGGTCGGTGATTGGCTGATTTTTTTTAAGAATCTTAGGGTCAATATCAGTGCATAAGTGTCGTAAAATGGTCATTATTGACGTGAAATTTGGAGCCGATTTACATTTTAATTAATGATTTATTGTATTTTCCACAGATATCATTGGCAAATATTGTATTTTTTTCCATTTACTTGACATTTCAATCTATCAAATAAAATAATTGTCAAAGGTACCACAATTGTCATTTCGCAGAAAATAAATAGTTTTTGGTATGCTACTACCATGTTAAATAGGTGCTTTTTGCCTACATTCACGTGACGTCATGTTTTTGTGACGTATGGTGAAAGACCCGTATATGAATTTTTAAAACTTTTTTTGATGACGTCATAGCATTGAATCTTAAATGGGAAAATGCATAAGTTAACATTGCTAAAATGAAAAGTTATTGAAGTACAAATTTGAAACCTTCATTATCGTGATTCTAACACCTGAAAACCTTGCAAATGAAGTTTTGGTTACATTTCAATATTAAGTACGGGATTTGGCAATGTTAACTAATCTATTTTCCCATTTAAGATTCAATGCTATGACGTCATTTTTGAGAGGTTTTAAAAATTCATATAAAATCAGGAAATTGTCGTAGAATGCTGTAATAGGGCTTGTTCTTCATGAAATTCTTGTGCCTTTTGAGATGTTGACAAAAACTTAACACCTTTTTTTGGTCAGTACCCCATTGGCTGAAATTTTAAATTTTAACTGTTGAAAATTTTCAAGTGATATCATTGGTTAAAGAATTTCAAGAAAAAACAACTTTTTAACCAATCAGAAAGCTGCAATAAAAAAAACACTTTGCTTGCCACAATTTTAATTTTAAAAAATGCTTTTTAATCCCATGAAAATTATTTAAAAAATCATAGAAGGTAGAAAATAGTGTTAAAAATTGTGATAATTATTAATTTCAAAAATGTTAATTATTTATACAGGGACCAAGCGCAAAATTTCAACAATGGAAATTTGCAACTGAAAAATCAACAAACTATCACTACGTTTACATGACAGTGTTTAATATGACATGTATTCGTTGACGACGGATAATGTTATTCTTATGAGGCGTCGTCAACGAATATGCATTAAACACAGTCATGTAAACGTAGTGAATGATCAGCTAATCAGAAGGTGTCCAACTTTTATTGCTTCAAAATCAATGATTTCACTGAGTGAATGTGTCCATCGTTTCAAAAATCGTTATTTTCAACCTGTAGATAAACATTGCTTTGCATACCTCCGACAGTGAAAAAAACAAACAAACAAAAAAACTTATTCCAATGCGCCTAGACTCCTAAAGGTGCTTTCACATAGTCCAATTTTGAATGCAAAAACATGCCACAACATCTGCTACAACAAATGAACAAATGTTCTGCCGTAAGAAAATCAAGGCGAGCTTGATTTTTTTGCAAAAGTGTTGCGGCGTGATTGTCAAAGAAGCTTATAACAATAGGAGAATAACCCTGACTCTACAGTATAACAAATCTTAGTTTACCTCTAGACAATTCAGTAGACTAGACGGCGCCATATATATCAGCCAATGAAAAGGTGGCCAGCTGTCATTCTGGCCTTTTCATTGGCTGATAACCGGCGCCGTTTAGTCTAGACTGAACTGTCTAGAGGTAAACTAAGATCTGTTATACTGTAGGGTGTTAAAATACCGCCAATTCTGAAATTGCATAAAGTTATGCAAGAAATTAACATTTATTTCTATGCTTAAGTCTTGCATAACTTTACGCAAATTCTTAATTGGCGGTATTTGAACACCCTGTCCTGTAACATTAAAATTCTTTAAATTTAATCAGACATACAATAAGAAAAGAGTAAAAACATTAGGTCTGTTCATCGTATATACACAATCAGAAAGAATAGATTATTTGTGATGAACGTTATGTACATGAAAAATAAGATTCATCACAAATAATCAATTCTTTCTGATTGTGTATTTACGAACAGACCTATTGACTTGGACAACCAAAAAAAAAAAAAAAAAAAAAAAAAAAAAAAAAAAAAAAAAAAAGAGAGAGAGAGAGAGAGAGAGAGAAGTGTTAGAAAGGTTTGAATGGTCTTGAAACAATATTAATTATAATTATCAATTATTCAAGAACAATATGTATGCATATTGCATTGTATGCATACCGGGTACCAACTACACTGTATGCAAGGATAATTATGAATATGTGTGAACAAGTGTGTGAAAGCTGGAACCTGTTTTCCATAACAAGACCCTAAAAAAAATTATAATGCAGAGAAAAATGCTGTTTCAATGCCATGAATAAATTAATGGCTTAATTTAAAATAAACTTGTATTCCATATAGGGCTAAGCGCGTAAGCTCCTCCGGCTCCTCCAAGCCAAAATTCATAACATACAAGCATGTTCATAATATGGTGTGTTATAATTACAAATTAACACATGCATTGAAAATAATTTTGAAAAATATCTTTGCACAGCTTAAAATAAAACAAATGGACACAAAAGCTAGATATTTTACCGACTACATTGTTCAATGTAATCATTGTAAGAGTTGTAAGACCGACCAATCAACATAATACATAACCTGCCATTTTAAAAAAATATTGATGCTTGTAAATATGATCAGATAGCATTATTTTAATGTGTTTCACACTATCGGTAAATTATTGATTTTCATAACCTATAAAATACTTTAAAAAAATAAATGCTGCGGTACAAACATCACCTCTATAACATAGTAGAGTAATACGTACGAAAAAACGTTTTGAGACAGATCAATCGCTTAAAAATGGATACGGTAATTAATCGTTAATTACATGCGGGAATGCGGCGGCGGCCGCTTCAAGGTCCGCGTCTGCCCTTGGGCCGTCACTTTCGCAGGCTCATTATAGCAACTTACCTAGAACTGAGATTTAACTTTTATCACTTATAATCTTGAACATGTTATCTACGTGTTTTATGTAAGAAAAGATTGCAAATATGTCTAAAGCACACGATATAAGATGATGATTTAGGCGTCCTTTCACTCGGGTGATGGCAGAAAGCGCGGGATCCGACAGCTGACAAACTGAAGCGCGAAAACCACGAAATCTAGCGCGAACCTCAAAGAAAACCTCAAAATAAAAAGAAAAAGGTATGTAAGTTTGTTTCTTGGTCTTTCATAGTAAAAGTCCAAGAGTAATTAGCACTATTTTTAGGTTTTAGGTATCGTTTTTCATAAAATTAAAAAAAGGTTCTAGTATTGAATACATATTACAAACGTTTATGCCGTTTGTTGTCAGACCAACTCCGACCAACCCCGCCCATACACTATATAATATATCCACAGCTTAATTCACAGCAGAAATTAAAACAGAACAATATTCAGTTTCCAATAGCTAATAATAATTAGCTGCAGATTATTAACTGGCAATATGTGCATAACATCGGCATCTTTAAAGAGTCTACTCTAGTCTCTAGTAGACACTGCAAATAATGCCTGGGATTCAGACTTGGGATCTGTGACCATGCATTCATGCATGACGATGGGCCATATATATGGCACACCCGGCCACCTGACCCACCACACTACTGAGACTGTCACTATGCCATGAGCCACTGGTAATTAAGACCACAACTGCTGCACTTTTAATAATATAACTCATACATTATAGTTAAAATTAAAAACAAAACAGCCCATGGGGCAAATGAAAAATATATATATATATTGTTCAAGTGTTAAACTAGTATGTTCACTCACCCAAAAATGAAAAAAAAAAAAAAAAAAAAAAGAGTTAGTATCAATACCACTGCATGGGATACAGTAATCATCCCAAGGCCTTGGGCTTTTTGGATGTCAACTGCTGAAACTTTTAGAAGCTATATATAGGCGGAAGGTACGTACTGAGATTTTTTTTGAAGATTACTTAGAAAACAATGAAAATATAAATGTTGGAGCTGTTCCCTTCCTTCAGTTAGATAGAATATATATAATATATATATATGTCTCTCTAGCTGCATGGTGGTCTCTGATGTGTATTGTAGCCAGTCACTATGAAATATGTATCTTAATCTGAATATTGGGCCGATTAATTGCATGCCGAAAAAAAATAAAATATATTATGCACTCGGATCTCCATTTACAACCCTTAACTGGTAGTTAATGTGAAAATAAATAAATAATTGAGTACTGACCTCAATTTTTTTATTGCAGAAATGGATGGAGGGTGCAAAGTTATGCTACTCTGATTTTTTTTTCAGATTTTTTAGAGCCCGGCAACTATTTTTTAAAAATTATTGAAAGTGCAGAAAAAGTGCCGCCTCTTGCCGCCTCTCTTAATAAAAGATAGGACCCAAAAGGGACGTGGATTCGAACCCGACCACGCCAAAACTTTTTAGCAGTACTTCCCGGTCACTAAAAAATCTGAAAAAAATCAGAGTAACACAACTTTTTATCCTCTATCCATTTCTGCTATAAAAAAATTTGAGGTCGATACTCCATTAAAAAATATAAAAAGTTAATTAAAAATTATATTACCAGATTAGCTTAATTTTTGAGAACACTTTTTTTTTTTACAACTAACAATTGTGAGCTACTGTATATATATATATATATAAATATGATATATATATATATATACAGAGTGAACCACAATTCGCGTGCCAACTTTTTTCGTAAATTTGGTATTGCAAAAATTTTCGCACAAACTTCAAACTTGGTACACTTGTAGCTGAGGGTTGTAAAAATTGGTTCAGGGTGTTAAAATTTTTATTGGACACCAATAACACCCCTTTCAAGGGTGGTTTTCAAAAAAATTATTTTCGCCTTATGGGAATTCAATGTTAAATACAACTTTTTTTGAAATCATTAGAATTTTGCGGAAAAAGTTTCTAGCATAGGGTAATCGACCGTCCTGAACTCAGAAATAATTTTAGATTTTTTCCCCGATGCACCCCTGAGGGTGGAGACCTACCCCTAAAATCCATTTTCCTTAAAAATTTTGCTAAAATTATGAATTTAATTTTCAAGGGGTTATCGACCCTCCTGAACTCGGAAATAATTTTAGATTTTTTTCCCGACGCACCCCTGAGGGTGGAGACCTACCCCTAAAATCCATTTTCCTTAAAAATTTTGCTAAAATTATGAATTTAATTTTCAAGGGGTAATCGACCCTCCTGAAGTCGGAAATAATTTTAGATTTTTTTCCCGACGCACCCCTGAGGGTGGAGACCTACCCCTAAAATCCATTTTCCTTAAAAATTGTGCTAAAATTATGAAATTAATTTTCAAGGGGTAATCGACCCTCCTAAACTCGGAAAGAATTTTATATTTTTCCCCGACGCACCCCTGAGGGTGGAGACCTACCCCTAAAATCCATTTTCCTTAAAAATTGTGCTAAAATTATGAAATTAATTTTCAAGGGGTAATCGACCCTCCTAAACTCGGAAATAATTTTAGATTTTTTCCCCGACGCACCCCTGAGGGTGGAGACCTACCCCTAAAATCCATTTTCCTTAAAAATTGTGAAATTAATTTCCTAGGTGTAATTGACCCTCCTGAACTCAGAAATAATTTTAGATTTTTTTCCCCGATGCAACTCTGAGGGGAAACTAGCTGCTACCCACCATATCCTTCTTTCTTAAAGGGGTACCAAAGTGAATACTTTTTATACATATTCGGGCAGCTAAGAATTATTCCAATATCCCTGTGGCTCAATTTTTTCGTACAGTGCCTTGTTATTTTACAATTAATTATTTAGTTTGAAAAGTGAGTTCTATGGCCGTTGATTGATTCAAGCCGATGCGCTCCCGCAGCGGCCGGTGATACGACAAGAAAGGAGCGGGAGGAGGTTCCCATGATTCGGGGGAAATCGGGCGCGCACCGACTTGAATCAATCAACGGCTTTTGAACTCACTTTTCAAACTAAATAATTAATTGTAAAATAACTAGGCATCGTACGAAAATATTGAGACACAGGGATATCGGAATAATTCGTAGCTGCCCGAATATGTAAAAAAAGTATTCACTTTGGTACCCCTTTAATTATCGAGTAGAAATTGCGAATTAATTTTTTTTTCAGGACGTATTGAAATTTCTCAGAGAAAAAATATCCCAGACTGACCCCCCTTCACTTGCAGCATGACAGTGGTTTCACTCAATGTGCCAACCGTTAATTGGCGTGATGGCACATGTTGGTCCGCTCAACGTGGCTATGTGTGTAGGTGCATAGCCTCTAAAATCTGAGGTGTGACGGTGTGACTAATTCCATGCAACATCTGATCTCCACTTTCTGTTTGTCAATTCGTCTCAAATCTCTTCTTGTGAACATTTTTCTTCAGAAAGAGATTTGAGACCATTGACGAGCTAAAAGTGACAGACGTTATGTGGAATTGGTTACATCTCAGTTGTTAAAGGCACACATAGCCTCGTTGTGCAGACCAACATGTGCCTTCACGCCATGCAATTAACGGTGAACACATCCATCGTCATGCTGCAAGTGAAGAGGTGAGTCTGTGATTTTTTTTTTATGAAAGATTTTGATAAATTCCGAAAAAAATTTAATTCACAATTTCTACTCGATTATTAAGGAGAAAAGATATGGTGGGTAGCCGTTGACCCTCAGGGTTGCGTTAGGGAAAAAATCTAAAATTATTTCCGAGTTCAGAAGGGTAGAGTACACCTTGAAAATTAATTTCATAATTTTATCACAATTTTTAATGAAAATGGATTTTAGGGGTAGTTCTCCACCCTCAGGAGTGCGTCGGGGAAAAAATCTAAAATTATTTCCGAGTTCAGGAGGGTCGATTACTCCTTGAATATTAATTTCATAATTTTAGCACAATTTTTAAGGAAAATGGATTTTAGGGGTAGGTCTCCACCCTCAGGGGTGCGTCGGGGAAAAAATCTAAAATTATTTCCGAGTTCAAGAGGGTCGATTACCCCTTGAAAATTAATTTCATAATTTTAGCACAATTTTTAAGGAAAATGGATTTTAGGGGTAGGTCTCCACCCTCAGGGGTGCGTCGGGGAAAAAATCTAAAATTATTTCTGAGTTCAGGACGGTCGATTACCCTATGCTAGAAACTTTTTCCGCAAAATTCCAATGATTTCAAAAAAAGTTGTATTTAACATTGAATTTCCATAAGGCGAAAATAATTTTTTTAAAAACCACCCCTGAAAGGGGTGTTATTGGTGTCGAATAAAAATTTTAACACCCTGAACTAATTTTTACAACCCTCAGCTACAAGTGTACCAAATTTGAAGTTTGTACAAAAATTTTTGCAATACCAAATTTACGAAAAAAGTTGGCACGCGAATTGTGGTTCACTCTGTATATATATCATATTTGATTTCAGCTCCCTCAACCATCTGGAACCATTGGAGAAAATTTAGAATTTTTACTGTGCATTTTTTAAAATAAGATTGCCTAGGTTAATTTTAATTAAATGTTAATAGTTTTCATACCATTGATGAAATTTGATTGGTAACAATTAAGAGATAAAATTTAATGGAAATACCAGGGACTTTTTTTTCTCTCCCTTCACCCCCTCCCCCTCCTCCACTTCCACCCCAAAGTTCAAACATCCTATACTCAGAAACCACTCAGACAAGCAAGAGCGAGCAAGAAGATGAATCTATCAGTCCCTCCACCAACTCTGATTACGTAACTGAGAACTCGCATAATGCAGAGTTGGAACGACTAGTAAACAAGCTGTTTGATTGGAACAGCATTGATGGCACTGCAGTCATTGTTGTATCCAGAAATGTGCAGCATGTACCTCAGAGTGGCCCTAAGTAAGTTGTTGACATCACATTATTATTATTGTGCTTTGTGTGTCAGAAAACTAGCTCTCGACTTCATTGACTGATATTTTGCGATGTATTTAAATTAGTTTGGCTACATGCATATTGCAGTGCTTGCTTTCTATCAATCAACACTTTTTTAATTTGCATTAAGGCCAGAAAATTCTCTTTTTATAGCAGCTATTAGTCAACTCAAACTTCAATTGAATTAAAAGTTTAAAACTTTACAAGAGGTTGACAAAATTCTAAACAATATTTCTTTTTCTCTGTTTACATATATAGCTATTCCTATAGGTAATTCCCACCCGTACTTACTGTTACAGGTGTGGTTTAGTTGCATTGAGCATGGCCTCGTCGGTATGCGGCAGCAGGACTGTTGACACTTCGGAGCTCCTACGCCTGGCACGGGAGATGGAGCTGACCAACCATGGGGAGATATTTTCTGTGGACTTCATGCTACGTCTAGTCAAAGCCGCACTGCCTCAATGTTCTGCATCACTCGTCACTCACCAGCTGTGTGACCCAAGCTTTGTCACTAAACACCTTGCCGCAGGAGATGTCTTCCTAGTACCGTATCCTTTCTTTAACAAAGTAAAATCTGAAAGGAAAAAAGAAAATAATGATAATAATAATAATAAATAATAGAAATTTTGTTAGTACAGAAATTATATACAGCTAGTACAACACTTTATTTTGAACCATAAAGTTAAAAAGAGGTAATAAATGCACATAGAATTAAAAAATTGTGATGCACAAGTTAACTTTATATTTATAATTTAAATCTTAATATTTTAAAATCATTATAATTTAATTCATTTTTAGTTAAAAAATTATTTAACGTGAATTGTGAAAATATTCAAGATTACAAGTTTATTGCATACTTAATTGTGCTTAATTTTTTTACAAGGCAAAAGCACAGTATCTTAGAAGCTAGAAAAATAAACAAATAATTGCTTTCTTAACTTAGTATGCAGGTACGACTCGGATCGTAATTTTGGTCCTGCATGTCTGCAAGGCCACAAGGCACACTGGGCGGTGTTAACTGGTGTGATGGTTCCCGTGCCTCAGCTGCCTTTCCCCTCTTCGCAGCCTCGTCTCCTCAGGCTGGCTCCAGGCCCCTCCTCTGTCTCTCTGCTGCGTCCTTATTTATCAGCCAAAGTGTTGGTCCTTGCTCTCCAGGGCAAGAGCCGCCACCTTAGCGCCTGGCCTCTTGCAGACCTGGTTGCAAGCAACGCTAACCTGACCCAGGTTGACCCTGTGAGGGAGGCGGGAGACATCAAGTACGTGCTTCCACCTGGAGGCATGTGCAAGGGACTTCGAGGTCAAGCTTTGCTTCTACATTGTGCCAACTAGCTCAGCCAAATAAGGTAATTTAATAACGATAACTTATTCAGTACTCATTCAAGCTCCTTTACAATTGAACCATGCATAAAATATACTACTTAATTACATTTTGAAATATTTTTATGTCTACGAAAATGAAGTTGAAAACAGAACAATTAACAACAAAATCAGACAAGTACGTCTCTTTCATGAGCACCGTCAGCATACTTTCTTATACTGTGTATTAATAAAACCTCTTTTCCTGGGAATTTTAATGTGACAATAACTGACTCAGTACAAAACCTTTAATACCACAGCTTTTAATTATTGTGCACTAATTAATATTATCATACTGGCATTAACTAATACTTATTCCCTAACATATAACACTCACAACATTTTATTAACTACAATATCTCATGGTAATAACACTAATAACTGTGGTACAGTATACATAGTAAACATAATTTTTAGTTTACTTATATATATGTATATAATATAATATTTAACTTATTGACAATTTAATTGTGTGATTTTACCACAGTATATCTCAACCGAACAATTTTTTTTCTCCTGGAGAGTGTAATAATGTATCCATCATTAAAACAAATTATATATTTTTAGCAGAATTATATTGTTTGTACAGTACATTAAAATGCATATATTATAATATCTTAATACATACTGTGACGTGTATTTAAGTTAAGGTACATATTCATCAAAAAAAGCATACTTTTGTAAGTTCATATATATACACAATTAATTATATTTTAAATAGTTATTCTATATGGTACACTGCAATAGAAATTGTGGATTTGTTCCTTAATAACAAAAAATTACTACATAACATAATATAAGTACATAATGTGATTTTCTAACTTTGTTGATTTTTAATAAAAAAATATATATTGAGTGATAGCGTCTTGTTTTGAGTTTTAACTTATAGCCTAAACCTTGTCTGCTAAATTAGGATTTTTTTGCTGCAGAGAGAATATACATTTTTAATACATGAATTTAGCATTTTTTTTTTTTTTTCATAGACACATTACACAATAAATACTTGACTAAATACAATAATAACAAGTCATAAAGATAATTTAAAAATTGTTCAATTCATCTGTACCTGCGGAGATAAAGTGGATTTACAATTTAATTTCTGAAATAATTTGGCAACTTATCAACTAAAATATAATGTTCAGTTTGTTTGGGTAAAGAAAGTGATAGGTATAGGGAAGAATTGTGTAATGTTTAAAACCAAAATATAGCAAAAAATGTAAAAAAGTAAAACATCACGCATTTTGAAGTTTGACAATTATTAGTTCAAATTGGAAATAAAGTTAAAGAAATTTGAAACTCCTAAATAATTAGAGCTATAATTATATGTTAATTTAAGTTTGCGTGTTATAAAATTTAATAAATGCTATGTAAAAGCAAAAGAACCTTCTTAATTATAATTGTTTCAAACTTTAAATTACAGATAATTTTATTTTATTAAAGCTTAATAATATACTATAATTATATACTGCAGTATTTACAATAAATAATAGATGCTATATATAGATAAAAAAAATCAATTGTTATCAGTGTCATTATGATACCCTTGTGTTCAAACAATCAATCAACAATCTTATCAAATTAATTAAGGTATCACTTCAATTAATATTATTTTATTTTTTATGAATGGGGTACTGACCGGTATTTGAGTTAGCAATACTAGTAAAAAGTACTGTGAATTCTATGAAGAACGAGCCCTATAGAGGCTTCAAGTCAGCTGATTTTTTGGTGATCTCACCCGCTATACCAAACCTATGTAAAAAAAAACGTGAATTCGTTTTTTCACCAAGAATAAGATTTTTCAGGGATAATTCCTTTACGGAACTTTGGTCCAAACTGAAAAATAAAGTAGATAATTCAAGATTTAGATTTTTTTACTTGATTTATAACCGAGAAAAGTTAAAAAAACACTTTGCTTCATTTTCAAGTGCAAGATGGACCTTAGCGACAAACAGTTGCGCAGCGAAAGCGCATCACTTGAAGCCTCCATTAGAGCACTCTAAGACAATTTGCTGATTTTCTATGAATTTTTAAAACTTTTTTTGATGACGTCATAGCATTGAATCTTAAATGGGAAAATGCATCAGTTAACATTGCTAAAAGGAAAAGTTATTGAGATAGGAATTTGAAACCTTAATTATCGTGATTCTAGCACCTAAAAACCTTACAAATGAGGTTTTGGTTACATTTCAATATTAAGTATGGGATTTGGCAATGTTAACTGATCTATTTTCCCATTTAAGATTCAATGCTATGACGTCATTTTTGAGAGGTTTTAAAAATTCTATAAAATCAGGAAATTGTCGTAGAATGCTGTAATAGGGCTTGTTCTTCATGAAATTCTCGTGCCTTTTGAAATATTGACAAAAACTTGAAACTTTTTTTTTGGTCAGTACCCCATTATCAATTTATATTTTGATAAATGTAAGCTTTGTTGACTTATGAAGTAGTACCTTAATTAATGTATATAAATGTTACACATTATACAAAGTACATTAATAAAATCTAAATCAGACACATGTTAATGGTAACTTAATTATAGATTTCTAAATAAGTAACACTACAGTAGACATTAAAAAACACTTGATACTTATATTTTGTATTATTCTATATTACTAATATATTTTATGGTATATGTAAGTATAATAAAAATAAATAGATTCTGTAACTTAATTCAATAATAAAAATTACTTGTATCTTAGGGCACATACAAATGCAGTCTGATAGTTTAATTAACTGAAGAGAAGTGACAGTAATATAATATTATATACTGTATATATAATAATTGTACAACATTGAATACTGATAGAAATATGGAAATGTTAAAAAGCATTACATAAATATTATCAAATCAATTATCAGCATAGGAACAAAGCAAAATTTGTCATATTAGTAAATTCTATAACATAATAGGAAAGGCACAAAGCAAATGGCAGGATTGCATTATTATATTATATATCCTACCTAATATCAGCAATATTCAGTACATATACAGTTTTATTAGCTTCATTCAAGATGCATAGAGAAGAGAGGAAGAGCAGGAGAGGATTGCCTTAACAGTTGCATCAAAAATTTTACTAACTACAAGCAAAAAATAGTTATGTAATGGACAACCTGCATGATATTTTGTTATTGCATATTTGGACACAGGATTTCGAGTTTAGTTTGAGTCAGTTGATTGCCTCCCTCCCCTCCCCCCCCCCCTCCCCCAAGGGGACATGATTCATGACCAAAATGTGTCAATTGACCCAAAATACCAACCAATCAATCAATCAATCATTTTTCCCCCCTTTTTTTTTAGCCCTCTAATACCCTCAAAATTGAGGGAAAAGATTCTATGACATCATGGCCAAACAACGTTTTTCCCTATACTTCTGTGTTAAATATTTGCATCTTGGGATTAAAAAAAAAAAAAAAAAAAAAAAATGAAAAAATTGACAATACATAACTTGAGGACCTGTATCCAAATATGCAATAAAAAATTTAATGAAGGTTTTGTCCATTGATTCAAACTTTCAATTTTGACAAATGCATGAAGCTTTTTAGAAGTAAAAAGAGAAAATTAACTTGTTGGTAAAATATTTTGAGACTTTTTCATTTCTAGGCAATAATTTTCAACCTCCCTTTTAGTGCTACACATTTTTTTTTTTTATTTTTTTTTTTTAATGGAGAGCAAATTAATCTTTATTAATTTTGTGCTACGATTGACACGATTGATTGTGCTTCTTGTATCTTAAAATTTAATCAATTTGTGAAACAAATCAAATTATGTGATATTATTTGTTTAAAAAAAAAGGATAATGAACATAATTATATGATATACATGTATCTTCATAAAATTATAATTACATAATATATAATATCTCCTTCTTTTTGATCTGTATACAACAATTCAATTCTATGTCTCTGATTTATATTTAAGATAATTTCACTTATATTGTTCTTTCACCCAATAAATAGACAACACTCAATAGTGACAAAGCAAGCAATATATTAAAAGAATTTAAAACAATTCCACATCTAGAGTTGCAAAATTTTGGACTTTGATATGCATATTTTTTGTTTTCTTATTTTAACTTGCATCACTAAAAAGTAAAAGTGTCATTTAAAAAATGTGAGTTCTAATTTTATGTCACACATTTTATTTGATTTTTAATATTATAATTAATGCTGATTTTTGTTATCTCCTTTATTAATGATTAATAAAATTTTAAATGTTATCTGATTAATTGCTGTTTTAACAAGAAATTTGTTGTCCTCATTACAACCTCATGGGAACTTGATACTTCTAGGCTATTTAATTGTGGATGGCAATTTTTTTTAAGTACTTGCTTCCTTGACCAAGCGTGGAGCAAGGATTGGCAGGCTGGAAGTAATTGCGGGATTCAAGGCTTGACAACTTAAGCCTGGGGTCGACATCAGGGTTCCTTAATCTCCGTCTCTTCAGGCTGAAACAATTGGAGTTTACTTTCAGTGATACGGCTTGTGATTATTTATTTATTTATTTATTTATTTATTTATTTATTTATTTATTTATTTATTTATTTATTTATTTATTCATCTATTTATCTATCTATTTATTTGTTTGTTTATTATTATTATTTTACAGGCAATGATTTTGGTTTCAAATTAACCTAAATTTTTCATTCATATTACTATGCATGTATACTTCATACTTTCAAAATTTGTGTATTAATAAATTGCCCCAGTAGTAATTAGTGAACGAAAATAACTAGTGGAATATAAAAATAGTGAGTTAAATTATCAATCATCAATCGTGAGATACATGCAAATTTTAAGATTTATTTAACCTGATTTAATTTTAATATTAAACATTGAGACACTAACACATTGAGTCTGACACTTTTGCTAACAGTCAAAAAAAGGGTGGGAAAGGAAGGGGGAGGAGGAGACAAAAAAGAACCTCATACTACACTGTATAGAGCTGATTTCTGTTCATGTTTACATGAGGCGGGAGAGAGGTAGTCCCTATACTTGCTCATTGCAAAGGAGACAAAGGAGACGGGAAAAGAGAAAGTATTAGCGGACCAGATTGTACATTGAGTATAAGCATTATGACAAAAAGAAATCATATACTGTAAAATAATTTTAACAGTTTTTTGGCGTTGAGATTTTTTTTTTTTTTATGAGTTCTATCGTGTACTGTTAAAATATTATTATAAAGTATTTAAACTTGATTTATTTTATTCAGTTAAGTAAAAAAAAATAATTATATGTTTAATACGTTTGATTATGTTTATATGCTAGTCCGTGCAATCTTGCCCTCCTCAGATGGAGTCAGCACAATCCCCTCTATAGTACAGAATATTGATATACAGCTACTGCATAAACTTCAATAATGAAGGAACTGCAATGCACAGAATTTTATGCCATGACATCAACAGGTCAAAACTGAAAAATGAGTACTCACATAAATACTTGCTTGGTCTGGTTCACGCTTGATAAGGTCAAAATCTGCCAGGCAAAGGTAGCGGAGCAGCAGCAACAGTCCAGCGAGACCCCATCCTCCCGCACTGAGCCATGTTGTAACCTGTAGTAAGAGAGTAAGAGTAATGTTATAGCAACGAGTAATTTGTGAAACAAAGATACTGTTTTAAGATTTTTTTTTTTACTTGTATTTTGAAAAAAAGTTTAGCGGAAAATGAAAAGGGCAGGATTTTTTTTTTTTTATTATTATTATCATTATTATTATTATTATTGTCAGGGAAGAGGATGAATGGAAAAATACAAGCAATCCACTTGGTGATTATTATTTTTAGTAAATACTTTCGTTTAAAATTACAGTAGAAAATTAAATGAAATAAATCAAAATTTTATTTATTTAATAAGTACATTAAATCAATAATATTAAAGTGGTAGAAAAGAGGGAAAAAATGTTGAGGTGCATACATTACATGCAAAGTATGTACAGTACTTTGGAATACAATTATGATTATAAAACACTTTCCGATATAGACAAAGTAAATACCAACCTGTCAACTCCCCTCATGTTTCTGCAACATACCTGCAGTGTGACGAGGCTGGGGGTCTGAGGAACACCGAGGTGGCCTGGTAGGTTGTCTCCGGTGCACACCTCTCGCGACTCCTCAACATAGCTGCACATACGCATATCTGCCTCTACAATCTAGTTTGTGCAAGGTTTATACAGTGCAGTCTATCAAACATTCTAAAGACCATTGAAACGAAGAAACTGTACATGTGTAGCAAAAAAAGAAAAACAGGTTTTTGTTTATAACAACAGATTAAATTGTGCATGGAAAATAAGACTTTGTTTTTTAATACAATACAGTAGTACAACAAATAAATGACAGCATGATGGAAGAAAAAGGTCTTGTAAATATTTTCTCACTACAGATTGATAGAGAAGCAACAAATAATTGGGAGTATGTCATTAAAAAGTAAAATACAAGCATAAATGTAACTTTCCTAATTTGTTAGAAAATTTTTGTGTTTAGAGGTCTGCACCTACAGACCTGGCCCAAGGGCCGGAATTAGACTGGGTATCAACAGTCTGCAACGGGGCTAGGCAGGGCCTAGCTATTCCTCGAATCTTCAATGTTTGTTTTAATGTACCAAGGGAGAAGAGGGAGGTGAAATAGGAAGAAAAAAATATAAAATGAACTTGTTGTCAGTTTTATAATGGGTTGTAAAGCACTAAAATAAAAAGACACACATTGAGCAAGCCAAGGTTGAATTACAGCCAAACTACAGGCCGCACTGTGAAGCAGGTTTTACAGATCATTGAAACCACAATAGCCATTGGAATGGGCCGGGCATAAAAAATCCGGCCAGTGCAGGTCTCTAGTATGTACTGTAGTGTCAGTATGTTATTTTTCCCCTCTCTTTCTCCCAATTCGAATTACATATATCAAGTTTGGATGTGAACTATACTTGCACTGCAACTCAGTGTTGCTAATGTCTTCCATATTAATAAATGTACAGTAGGTATTTACAAAAATGAGACAAAAATAACATGTTGCCTTACCCAATCTGGGCGAGATACCGGGACAGATTCTCGCAGGTTTCTCCAATGCCAGAGGATGTAAGGGCTGATGCAGTCAAGGCCACAGGCAGGTAAAGCGTGCTGAATCCCATTGCTGCAAATACCAGCTTCCAAGGTTCCACGCTGCAATATAACACTGTCTTTTATATTTTTTTGGCCCTTGATTTAAAGATGGAGTTGGTTCTGAATCATGAAATATTAATTAAAGGTACAGTACTGTATTTTCTCATTTGGTATCAGACTACAGTACGCATTTTGAACAGTATTAACAGACTTTCAAGCGTGAGTTTATGTCTGACAAATTGCCGTAAATTATGCATTGAGGGCTCTATCATAGCAGCTGGAAATAGAAACCATGAAATTTACCAACTTCCAGAGATAAACTATAATATAGCTTGAGCCTAGACATGCCGAATAGTGCAGCTATTGTTCAGCTCCAGCTGTGCCTGTGCCACCGAAATGGCACCTTCACACCTTTTTCATTGGCTTATTGCGATATCTCGCTTTAATGGTAGGCATATCCGTTCCGTACAGTACATATTTTATGCATTTTTCCAGTTGTACTGTAAATAAATATCAATAAATCTTACCCATCAGATGAGCGACCACCACGTCCACAGCAAGCAAAGAATCCAGCCCAGATGAAAGCGTAGACAGCAGTAAGGATGGGCACAAATTGGCAAAAAGAGCAGAGGGCATCTCTACCCCATTTACTATTAGATAAGTCTATCTTTAAAGAAGATGTGCTGTTGCCTTCACTTGGCTGCAGGAACACATATTCTGCATAAAGTGGGCAATGTGCATCGAGTCCTTGTAGCCAGTAACCAAAAATAATGGCGGAAGCATAACCACTGACCGATGTCATACCAAAAACAAGCGTTTGCAGCACTTTCCAGTGAACAGGGACTGCTCCACTACGTTTAGGTGCAATTTCACAATATTCTCCTACCGCAGGCATGACGTTGAGTATTATAACTAAAGATTTGACATGAGAAGAGAAAGATACTTATTTTATAATTTGGTAACACTCTTTTTTATATTTATAACTACTGATTTAAGAAATTTGACTTTCATTCCACCGATTCCACTCAAGTCTCCGCGTCTCTTCTCTTTGCACTTCTTGCCGCGCCCCTCTTTGGTACCCCCCTCTTTTCAGCTGGTTAAATTTTGTACGTTGTTGCCACAGTTTTGAAAATTACAAATAATTTAATTATTTTTATAAGCAATTTTTTAACTAAGTAATAAACATTGTATAAAATTATCAAGTAATAAAAATTGATAATTTTTCTTACTAAATGATTATTATATATATATATATATATTTTTTTTTAACATGTTTAAAGTTATAAAGTTGAAAATTTGGAGAACTGGCAACGTCAATATTTACAGCTTGTGGCGTTTTGCGTTTTGAGCGTTTCCCTGGCGTTCTCTATCTCTTGCTCGAGAAAATCTAATTTTTGCGTATTCCAGCATATCCAGCAAATATTTAAAATGTGTAATTGCTTGATTAGTTTATCTTGTTGTTGATACAAAAAAAAAATCAGCTAGAGAGTCGAATATAAGTCTTCTATTTGCTTCTGTCGCCTTTGATCAACCTTGCCGGTAAGGATTTTTTATTTTTTTCATAAAAAATACTGTATGCTGGCATCGTGTAATGCAAGGATCTTGTATGCATAGTAGCATACAAGATCCTTGGTGTAATCACAGACGGGTGTAATATGTGAGCCCTCTAGAGCATATACATACAGTATAACAGATCGTAGTTTCCCTCTAAACAGCTCAGTAGGCAAGACGGCGCCAGATATATCAGCCAATGAAATGGCTAGGATGTCAGCTGGCCACCTTTTCATTGGCTGATAAATGTGGCGCCGTCTAGTCTACTGAACTGTCTAGAGGTAAACTAACAAGATCTAAGATCTGTTATACTGTAGTATATTTTTTTATCAAGTTTGTTTTACATACATAATATATATATTATATATGCATACATACTGTACCATAGAGCAGCAAGATAATTATGCATACTGTATCATTCATAGGCAAAAGTGGGCAAGTGCGCCTCGCTCCTCGCTTCACCCTCTGCCAGACATTGCACCATATAGAAATTCCCCTATTACCTATTATGTTGTTTATGCATACGTACATATTTTAATATGTCTCAGTCCCAGTTAGCTTTTTCCAAAGGCCCATGTCATTGCAACCACAATCTTTTTATTTATTTTTATTTATTTATTATTTATTTATTCACATTAAATATCAGTTGATACATTGTGACTTCAAACTAAACATTAATTAACAAAAATATTGTTCCATAAAATAAATCTAGGTGTTATCACATATCATACTGTATGCATATACCAAGGATGTTTTATGTTATGAGTAGGTGGGGTTCTGTTGTCGGTGAGGACAGTGAGGCACAGTTGTGAGGAGAAAGTGGGTGGTGGCTACAGCATTAAGCACATTGGGAGGTATGCCATCCTACCATGGAAAAGTGAAACCAAATTCGGTCAACCCCAAATTCAATACAGGACATGGTACTCGGAGGCCATAATTCAATGGATTTTGTCTCACTAGTTTTAATGCTATTTGTGTAGCTAGGGCTATCCAATCCTTAATATAAAACATCCTTGCTGCATATGTACATACTTTACCTAACAGTGCAGCTACAGAAATTTTGGAAGTTTCAGTAGTGTATGTGTATATTTTATGATAAATACAGTATGTACTGTATGATATACTTAATTATGAATCTTCATAATTGTATATTGTATGTATTGTACTCAAATTGTATTAATTGTTTCAGTATTCCGCTTTTCTAACAACAAGATGCCGAAGTATTACTGCGATTATTGCGATACTTATTTGACTCATGATTCCCCATCTGTTCGCAAAACACATTGTCAAGGACGTAAACATAAGGAAAATGTCAAATATTACTATCAAAAGTGGATGGAAGAGCAAGCCCAAAGTCTTATTGATGCCACAACAGCAGCATTCCGTGCTGGAAAAATTGCATCTAATCCATTTGCTCAAGGCAAAGGTGGCACAGCCATACCACCACCGAACACAAGCATGCCACCTCCACTTGGACAGCGTCCCCCTAACATGCCACCTCCGGGAATGATGGGACCACAAGGTGCTCCACGCCATATGGGCCCTGGTCCTGGTGGACCAATGGGCCCTGGGGGTCCAATGGGTCCTCATGGTCCTATGGTTATGGGTCCTCCTGGTCACATGCCACCAGGAATGATGGCAGGCATGAGACCACCAATGGGTCAAATGGGACAAATGATGCAAATGGGCCAGATGGGACCTATGCATATGGGTCAATTAGGCCCTATGGGACAGATGGGACCCATGCAAATGGGACCAATGGGTCAGATGGGGGGGCCCATGGGTCAAATGGGCCAAGGCCCTATGAGACCACCACCTCTCATGGGTAACCATATGAATCAACCTCCAATGAAGAAGTGAAGAGAGAACTCAAATGTGAAAATAATTTTTCTGTTAAATGCAGAAAACTATTATAGTTAGTTGTGTGTTCAAATTATTCAGGAGATTAAATCCTGATTCAATACAGTGACTAAATTTTTGTCCATTTATGTATTTTAAATGTGTTTTTTTATTTTTTTCAAATCATTACACAGGAAACTCTGTATTGAGAGTATCCCCAATAATTTCTTCATCTTTGTTAAAAATATTATCAGTGTTTAAATTCAATGAGTGACCCTAACTAACTGCATAACTATGCTGTTTCCATTAGTATTTTAGCAACACTCCTTTGATGTCCTGCTATATATGGCTTACCTAAAATACCAATTAATTTGAAATTTCTAGTGCTCAATAGATCTGTACCATTGTAAGTAAGAAATAAGTAATCAAATTTCTCTTTTGAGGAGACTGATACAAAGCTACGTATTTGATTATAGCTCATTGTACTTGAAAATACACATTTCTATGCTCTATTTTGCTCCCCATAATTCCAAAATAATTGAGGTGCAAAAAGGATATGAAGACTATCTTCCTGATTTGTTTTAATACTTTTAACCAAAGCAAACTTAGATTATATATTATTGAAGCGTGTCACATGCGCGCACTTACTGGGTTAAAATCGAGGCAACTCTGGAGCTTCTTTTTTCTCCGTTGGTGCTAGTGACACGCACTTTTAACATGGCAAAAAACACTAGCAACTTGGCAACATCATAAAAACACAGTTGACTAGTGCCACAACACCATTGCAGTGCCAATATTTTGAACTAAAGCATGGTATAGGACTTACCAATTGGATGTGACACGCTTTAATATAAACTAATTCCGCTTTGCCATTAACTATTCCCTACCACAGAGTTTCAAGATACTTGATTTTTGTGTTCTAAACAATGCGATTTGAGTTTGATATGATTTAATTTAATAGTTTTGTTTTCACCTTCACTGAAAATTGATTTACAGTACTGGTAACATAACTTATATTTATGTTATTTTTATTCTTCTGTCTATTTTGCTATGCTTAAGTGTCAGGATAATATTTTAATGACGATTAAATAAAAAATTGTATAAGGAATAAAAAGATGGAAACAATAAAATACTTCAACTTCAATTTTGTTATATTTCTCAGCTTAATTTAATATTAGACTCAATTAACATTAAATTAGAGTATGTAATTTATTTTTACTGTAAAATGATTAATTAATTAATTAACTGACACCTGTCTGGTTAAAGTGTTTCAATTCAACGGAAGTGGGGGGTCATTTGGATAGATTTGCGCAGCTAGGACTAAAATAAATTAATGCAAAATTAATATGTGATTAATTATGTATACTTTAAGATTGAACTTTTTTTTTTACAAGGGTTAGCTATATATATTATATGTTTGTATACGCTGAATTTGGGTAGTTAGCAGATATAATATGTGTATATAAGGGTAAAAAATAGACCATGTATTTATAAAAGAATTAAGCTTTTTTTAAAAAAAATTGCCACTATATTATATATTCAATTTCATTTGTATCCTATATATACTTAGACACCAGGCCAAGGGATTAAAAAAATAACACGTACAGAAAGAAACAAGCTGATATATATTATATTTATGTTCCATATAATCCACAGCTAGTATAATTTATTTATTATATTTCCAGATTGTTACATAATTATAAAATAACAGTTGGGCGGTGATACTAAAACAGTATAATTAATGTAACGTACTATATGTACTACATATAGATTATGTACTAACATATGTACATATATAATATATTACCGGTAATTGTCCTAAATATGCATATTATATTTTAATTTGGTTGCTGCCATGGCATAAAATAATACGACGACGAGTAATAATAATTAAAATAATCGTAATATATCATGATTTGATTCATTTATTTGCAGCTTTAAAACTTTTATCTTAACTTTTGTATCATCCTAATTATATTATAATAATAAATTATAAAATTAAGGCACTATATTTACAACCGTGAGGTAAAAAAAAAGTGCTTATTTAAGTTCTGATCGAATTTTCGAAATTTTTCTAAGGAACTTTCATATAGTTGTATCATATCGGTATCATGGGAACTTTGGGAATTTTTCACATTGCACAATTTTTAAAAATTAGCGCCCTGTAGCTTCTAGCAGACGACATTGACGACATCGGACGACTACGGGTCTTTCACCATACGTCACAAAACAATATGACGTCATAATTGTGTAGGCAAAACATTGTCAGTGGCATAGCAAATACGTGTTAAAGTTGGTCTCGAAATTAATTTCTCCCGACGATTCGTATCATTTCTCGTAGAAATTTCTTTCATAAATGGTGACAAGAAGAACCAATGCTAGTGAAAAAAAATATTTGGTGACCAAAACTGTTATGAGAAAAGAGGTGTTGTGAGTTATGTTAACACGCACAGCATAGGATTTTAGGGTTTTCTGCCTACATCCCGAAGCTCTTCGGGCGGCTTCGGGCATCTCCGTGCTACCCAAAATGTAAACATGAAATTCCTGTATAAATTAGCACATTAGTGGGCGTATCCCAAAACAAAATATCGATCTCAAGAAAATCCATGTATCATGCATATTATTATATATATATGTTTATTTATAATTCAAATGAGAGTAATAGGTGTTATTTGAAGCTATAAATAAAGGTTTTGAGTTAAAAGTAACATAATAATACAACTAAGTGTGTATGCTTCTTTTATTTAAGTAAAGATGTACAGTAGCTTTACCTGTGTGTTGTGGATTGGTTTATATTGGTTCTAAAATCTGAAAATGGCTCACAGTTTGGCGAGCAGTAGTCTTAATGAGCATGTAAGTATTTACTATTTGTCATTATGAAATTTAATGCAGACGCTAATTTTCTTCATATTGATTCAGCGTATTCGGTTAGCCAATTCAGAGGGTAGAGAAGACTCAATGAGCAGCCGATGCGGTCATGATTCTGAACAGTCCCAAGGGTCCTACATTACCGTTATCCCTGTGGAGTTTCCACGAAGAGCTGCATATCCCCCACCAGGACCAGAATATTTAGTTGAACAGTACAGGTGAGTGAGGAAGCGGCATTATGGACATTAATTTTGTTTGTAAAAAAAAGCCCTGCGGCACCCTACTCCGTCTGTGTTCACAGCGAGTATTTACGAGAGCGAGCTCGAGATGAGTACCTCAGAGGAGACTACAATATAAATAGTGAGCCGCAGTATGAAGAGGCAGGACCTCTATACACATTACCACAGAGATATGCAGACCCTGCTCCAAACTACAGTCCCCATGGCTCTGAGCGAGAATGGGAGCAACGGCCTACACCTGCACCCCCTCCACCACAAGAGCCATCCCCATCAGAGGCTCAGCAACCTCCACCTGAGCAACCTCAGCCTTCTGCTCAAGCTAAGAAAAGTAAGCTTCTGTTTTATTGTCAAATTTAAAAGTGTTACGGATGTACTTTTGTTATATTAGCTTGAATTTCAGAGTCACTAATATTCAGACATATGCTTTATAAAAATCAGTAGGTAAAGCCTTCTGACCTTCATCGAACCTACACATCGCCAGAGGAAGCCCCTGCTCTCTAGTTCTGTATGTTTAGATGTGCAGGTGGCAGTGTTCCTCTTCTCACCAGTGGTGGTGGCCATGGAGTCTCCACGCCTCGCCACCGCTCGTGAGTTGGCTCTTGCTGTCATGCAGGAGGACCAGCTCGGATTGCCACGCACTGCTGCCAACGTCTTTTCAATCTGGATGGCTTCGGGACTGCTTGGTGGGCTGCTTATTTGCTTACATAGAAATGATGGCTCGTGGGGTGTGACTAAAGAGTTGAAGAACCCAAACTAGCTGTAATAAGAATACAGTAAAAGAATTTTTTTTTTTTTTGTGAAAATTTTATCTTAATTACTGCCTGCAACCACATCTGAAACACCTCACGAGTCCTGCCATTGGTAGAATTTGCATCATTTTTCAATATTTTTGTAAATTAAATTTAGAAAATCTCTTCAGCTAGAACTTTTTTTAAGTGCATAATATTTGTGTCTAGAAGAGTGATCTATAGACGTACTTTTTGAAGTAATTTTAATATTAAAATTTATTGTGACACAGAGACTGTCAGTTTTAAATGTTAAGTTTGTTTAGCTTTTAAATCTCAATCATTTGATAATTTGTGATACTGTAGCTCATGTTTGCTGCAGTGAATGTAGGTGAATAGTGGTGAGCTGGTCTGAAGTGCTGGTATACTGGGGGTCAAGCTAAATGTCACATATCTAAGGGATACCGCGAGCCAGTGAATAAGGTGCGGTGTTGCCATTTTGCTGAGACAGGACAGCTGAAGCTGAATAATAGCTGCTCTATTTGACAACGTTGCTTGATTTTACACTATTTTATTAAGTGGTGGCTCTAATGTTTGATGGGATCTTTTAGCTTGGCCCCGTGATGCTCAAATACAGCTTGTCCGTTATTAAAAAAACTATTATAATAAAAATAATCTGCTTCTATAAATTACAAAATTGATTTTATTCAATACATTATGATATTTAAATAAAGGTTTGTTCTGTTGAATGTTAACTTGATAAGTAACATATCATTGTGTAGAGGTCCAATTGAAGCCTCAGCACCGCCCACTTGACGTACGGCAAAGCTGGCAGAGCTTGCTGAGTCGCTACAGTGGTGCTTCCGAGTCGAGGCGGGAGCGAGATGAACCAAGAATCTCTCTACAGAGGAACGTTTTCTTCTCTCGGGTTGATGAAGAGAAAATTAAGTGAGTACATATCAAATAAAAAAAATAATAATAAAGTTAAATTGGATACAATATAGACAATAGTCTTTGAAAAGTTTTTTGTGCTGGGGTGTCTTTTTAGTCTAGTGATTTGTTTGATTATATTCAATAATTTGAATCTTTTATCAACAAATTTATAAAAAAACTGGAAAACGTAAACAATTTATTGTGGTGCCTAGCTTCCTTTCTTCCTACACACTAATATGAAGAAAAGTGTCACCAATAATTTATATGTGATTTGACTAAAGTGTTTGTATTTTTTGTGTAGAGAACAGAAAGTTCTGGAGTTGCTGTATGAGGAGGCCAAGTACAACGTGCTAGAGGGCCGCTACCCATGTGAGACCTCGCACTACATTATGCTGGGAGGTCTGCAGGCCCGCATTGAGTTGGGACCATACAACCCTCAGTTGCACACACCAGACTTCTTCAGGTCTGTCAACAACTCTCGCCTACTTGACCCTTTTTTAAGAGCACATAACTTAGCTTTTTTTTTTTTTTTTTTCATTTAAATACTAGCTGTATTATCCAAAAGTTGATTTTTACGTCTTAAATTTTTCATGTGTAAAAGATAAAGACGCTTCTCCAACACTTGAAATGTATTTGACTATAAACATATTAAACCATTTTCCAACAAAACTCATAACTCATTTCCACTTTAAATGTGTGTATCTGCAGGCAGCAGCAAGGTGACTTCTTGCCAGCCCATGTCAGACGAGGAGCAGGGTGGGCATGGCTACCAGTGAGTAGCAAGCGTTCGCCCGAGGTACGTCTGCTGGAGGCGTTCAAGAGTGTTCCTGCCGCCACCCCAGCCAAGCGACTAGTGCGCAAGTACCTCGAGTTCTGCTGGGCTCTGCCGTTCTATGGGTAAGTAGAATTACATTGAAAAAGTAATTCCTTAAAAATATTGTTGAGTACATTAAAATTCTAATTCTTTAACTCTTATTAATTTTATCCTACAGCTTTTACATTACCTAGGCTATTCAAACATGATTTTAAATTTAAATTCACTGAGGTGTTCAGTTCTTTAAAAAAAATCTTGAAACAAAAGTAAAATTAAGTAACATTAAAGATTAGTTTACCAGTGTTGAACATTGCCATGAGCCTTGATCTCACAAATATTGTATGTTCGGACAGGAGTGCATTCTTCGCTGGCCAGGTGGAGCAGCCTGTGCGAGGACTGACGTCCCTCATTACTCACCAGGACGTGCCGGTGCTCGTGGCAGTCAACGACAAAGGCGTGCACGTCATTGACGAGATCCAGTGTGTGAGTACCCACACTCATGCTGCTTATAATTATGTGATGTTTACTGTGTGGAGGTAGAGTTACTTCAAGGCTTTTTGTACACCAGCTGTTGTTTTGGTTTCCTTTTTTTATATAGAAAATTGAAACAGAAACTATCTACTGTATTTTATTAGAAAAAATCACTTTAAATATTTTAAGATTTTAATTGTATATTAAGAGAAAGAAATTGTAAAATATTTATACTAACAAAATTATAATTAAATAATTATGTTCTTTTTACACATACAACAATAAAACTAGACACTGCACTGACTTTCTAGACACAACTAGAAAACACTGCACTGATCCCTTTTCATTTTTCACTGCCTCCCACAGACGGTGTTGCTGGGGCTAAGGTACGAGGAACTCAGTTGGGAGTATGCTCGACCTTCACAAGAAGAAAGCCCTGACTGTTTACCATGTCTCTTCCTGCAGTTTATGGTACTTGAAAACGGAGCAAGGGTTTCAAAGGTCCTCCAAGTCTTCTCAAAGCAGGTTAGTTAACAGTCTTGGCGGCTTATCAATACATTATATAGCCATTATACACTTCAACTGCTCCTTGTTTTAATGTCTTTGTAAAATGTCATTCAATCTTGGTAAAATAACTCGAGTATCTCCTTTTTATGGAAAAGAGTTTCTACATTAATTGAAAAGTTTTATTGAATTCATGAACTAATGAAAACTGATTATTTCTGTTAGGCTGTAATGATGGATGCACTCATTTCAACGTTTGTGGACCGTCTCAAGCAGAAGTCAACAGATGAGGTAGACCGACCAATGTATGATGCCTCCACTGATACTGAAGGTGAATTTATCATTTAACTAACAAAGGTTATGACATAGAGCTACCGTTGTCACAGTTATCCCAAATTTCAAACTTATCTTCAATGCAAGTCAAAAATTTAATTTTTTATAACAAGATATTTTTCTTATTTGAAGACATAATTTACGTACATATAATGGACAAAGTGCATGAAAAATTTTTATTGCAGAAATGAATAAAAGGTACCAAATTATGCTACTCTGAAATTTTTCAGATTTTTTTGAGACAGAGAACTATTTTTAAATAATTATTGAAAGTGCGGCCACGCCCCCTGGAGGCGTCAATAGGCATCCAGTCTCTATCCTTTTTATTAAGGCTGCAGAGGGGTGCCAACTTAAATCACAGAACTTTCCATAATTATTTAAAAATAGTTCCGGGACTCAAAAAAATCTGAAAAAAATCAGAGTAGCATAATTTGGTACCCTCTATTCATTTCTGCAATAAATTTTTTTCATGTATGTTGTTCATTGTTTTATCACCATTAACTTTTTTGGCACCAGTATTTGGAAAAACACTGTTTTGGTAAATAAAAGAGCAATTATCATGTAGTTATCTATCTCTGTAATGTCTGTTGTGCTGTTCCAGAGCTTCAGGCTCCTCTGCGTGCCCCAGCCAGACGGGACGCAGCCCCACAGTCTTGTCTCAGCAACAAACTGAGCCGCCTCACCCTGGCAACGTTTGATGACGAGGGCAAGTGTCCGCAGCAGCCCTCGGACCCCCTGCACGAAACTCGCAGTAGCGCACACCTCATAGATGCATGATAGCTGCTTGTTGATGTGTCCCTGACTGATTTGTACTAACTGCCTTTAGTGTTTTAAAAGCAAGATCATGTAAATTTGCTCACTGTTTTGAGGTTATTGTGTACAGTGAAACAATGAAACTTAGTTCAGGAAACAACATCTTGTGATTTGACTGAAGAAAAAAATTATACGTGATATCTTTTGGATGAATTTTAAACAAAAAAGAAGGAATATTCTTTTAAAAAAAAATCAAGGATTCTGTTTTATTGTAAAAGAGAGAAAATGTGCTATTTTCCCCTTACCAAAAAGCTATATGTATGTGTATATTTTTATACAGTTTTATATCTAATATGGAAGAATAAGCACAATATAAAAAAGGCTGAATGTTGCATGTAGCTGCTGTATGATATTTTAAAATGATAATGCAGCTCAATCTGCATACTTATTATTTTATTTATTGCCATATTTTACCAACAAATTATGTACGCGTATATTTTCTGTATGCCATATATTTATTTTGCTAGGTTATCATTTTTTATTCTATGTTTCAGCTTTTATATTATACAATTTACAATTTTTTGCTACTATATTTTTTTTTTTTTTTGTTTTGTTTATGTATTTTTATATTTTAACATATGAAAAAGGCATGCCAAACTACCATAGCATCTAAAAAAAAAATGTAACCTCACATAAATAAATAAAAAACAATTTATATTATTTCTCCTATTGCTTGTTTTATGCATATTAATAGAACCCTGCTATACTCCTTGTACTGTATGATATATTAATTATGGCTGTTTGTATTATATATTATTTAATTTGATTTAAAAGTTTTCAGAGACTGTGCAGTGTATATATGTATTATTATGTATGGCAAAACTGATACTCTAAAAAATGGTTTAGAAACTAAATGCTAAATGTGTAAACTACTCGATCTATGAAATCAACCTTCTGAGTTGGAAACCGGGTTAGAAAAATTAAAACATTAAATAATAATGTAAATATATATTTTTCCCTGCTTTCATACAGTATAAAAACTTCTATAAGTATATTATTAAACTTTTATAAGATAAAAAATTAATAACTACTATACCTCTACCATTTATTGTATAGGGAAGAATGAAATTGCTTTATAGGATTCTAATTTATTATATTTATTCAGAACAGACGTATACACACACCCCACATAGTTCCAGAAAAACAATAAAATATTTTATGAAACCTAAAAAAAAAAAAATAATAATAATAATTACCATTCAAAATTATGTAAATAAAATAATAAAAATACTTTCTCCGTATAATATGTTATATATATACACTTATAGTGATAAATCAAGAATATTGAATTTATTTAGAATGCAAGTTTAATTAAAAATATATAGTGTTAATCATATTGCTTGTTTTCAGGTCGGTGCATTGGGCAGATGGGATCTTGGTCATTCAGCCATTGAACATTAATTGAAAATATGCATATTAACTAAGTTATTTGATTATTTAATTTCATTTTTAAATTTTTATGATATTAAATTATATCAGGGAATACCATATGATATTTTCTCTGATTATATATTATAACCTATTACATTGTTTTTGGCATGTGTATATGATTGTTAAAAATCTATATTGTACGTCTAGCTTTTGTTAGTTTCATCACAATATAACATAAAATTAAAAAATAACAATTTGAAAATTAAAAAGAAAAAAAAACGAACTTCTTTATATATTATTTCAGTTAATTTATATTTATATTTAAAATATTTTTAAAATTAAGCAGCAATTATATATGTATATATTTCTGAGATAACATTGTAAATTGGTGCAGAGAAATTCTTGCCTGTTGAAAGATGTGTTACATATATATCGGATGCAAGCTCAATTTTTATAAATTGTCAGCATTTATTAACACTAGCTGTGAAACAAAATTTTTGCTTTACAGCCTGTAAAGTAGGCAAATATTTTAGCAAGCATGAGAAGCAAATAGCATACTTTACAGGCGGCACTATACCCCCCCCCCCCCCAAGACATTTACTTGAGTTTCTTTACTACATAATTAATTATAATTGAAAATGTTTTCGATTATTATATATTAATTTTGTCACCTATAATAGATCATCTGCATGCTTAATAAAATAGGGGACAAGGAAAAAAAACAACAACACATATTATACTACAGCGTTTCAATGTATTAAAACGTACGAAGAGCTATATATTGATAATTAAATTACTAATTTTGCTTTTTATTAAAAAAAAAAAAACACAATTCATGCATCTATCATTTTACTCATCTGTCATCAGAGAATTTAAAAGTTTTCGCCGAGGTGGGACGACTCAAAAACCTATAAATCTCAAGCCATTCGCGGGCGGGCGGGAGTAAACGGTATTAGAGTTTTACAATTATTAAAATCAACTCCAAAAGATTAGGTTTACAAGTTGTAAAAACTCACTTATATTAAATCATAAAACCATAAGCTATGAAAACATGCTACATTAATTGATTGGGGGGAGATGGGGAAAAGAGTCCTTAATTCCAACGATTTTTTTTTTTTTTTTTTTTTATTATTTAAGGGGGTAAGTATTATACGGGTATAAGGGGATATTAATATACTTTCAATGTATGCCATGAAATTTTTTGGGGGGAGGGAGACCTATTTTACTGATGATATGTAATCATATAAATTAATTAATATATAAATAATTCCTTGCATGATATGTATGAATTTTACAATAATTTTTAACATTTTACTGTGTATACGTCTATCTTATTTTTATTGCATATTGTAATAATGGTAGTAGACGGTGCTAAAAATCTACCCAGTCAGATCATGACTATAATTATGGATAAAGGTGCAAGTAAAGAGCCAAACCACGACGAGTCCAGTGTCTGTCGTCGTGTTCTCCGCACTCCAGCAGCACCATGGCTATGCAGTCAGTGCATGCCGGGCTGCAGTATAGAGGACACTGATAGCGACCCCTGATCTCCACTTGTCCTTCGCAAGGTCGTAGCCACAGCAAAGGTAGAGTGCTTGCCGCGACGCTGGCCGGCTGCTCAACTAGGTGACCTCTGCAACCAAATTAATGCAGTATATAATAGAAATAACTTATCAAAATGACTTACAAAAAATATAACAAATTAATTGGATTTACTCATGAATGCATGTGCATTTATTTATATGGAAGAGGTTAAATCTTAAATAAAAATAAAAATTAACTCAAGGTACATTCTCTATATATATATAACATATAACTAATAAAAACGATGCATTAATTATTTAATTGCCACTGCCCAATTAAATATGCATGTATGCCATGCACGTCAGGAGCACTCACAAGTTGACATCCCATCTGGCGCCGTCCATGTACAGCCCGTGCACGAAAGCCCCGATTGTTGGTGCCGCGTCAGTCTGGTGCTTCCGCATGACCTCAAAGTCGAGTTCAAGGTCACACAAGGGTACGCCTGAAGCATGCGCGTGCTCTTGACGTACGGCAGCAAGAAAAGCCTGAGGGCGTGAGAAGCCGGACAGCCAATACGATGCAAGGCTACCCTCCGTGGACCAAGACTGTATAACATAAATGAGGTGTGAAAAGAAAGAATAGTGATTTGCAACTTTGAATTTAATTATCATGTCGCGCGCCTGTATGTTATATACTTTCCAGATAATAATGTAGCCTTACAATGCCGTGACAAAAATAAGAAATTGAGTATTTGCAGCTGCCATATATAAATACAGTGAGAAAAATTAAAATTAAAACAAATGATCATTGATCATCGATGCCGACTACGATTCCCATTATTATACCTGGAGCGTCCGTGCTCGGTCTTGCAGTAGCGCCATGAAATCTGGCAGCGAGGCGCCAGGTGGCATTGGCTCCCAGCAGGTGGGAACGTGGCCAACTGCGAGTTGCAGCGCAAGTGCCTCCAGCTGCGCCGTCAGTGGCCGACCAGCGGTCAGCACGAGTCGCAGACCCTGTATTACAGGAAAATGTAAAAATGAAAAGCTATGGAAAGCCAAGAGCGTAGTAAAGGAAATATATATCAATTATAGTTAACAAATTAATTTTACGTACATGCTTTCTAATTAAGTGCATGTAAATTCAATTATAGCTATAGCTCTGCATGTTGATTTCACACCTCACACCTATATACAGAGTATTATAAGCTTTAAACATTCATTTTGTCATATGCATTACAACCTTTACTATAGTTAGAATTTGTTTTAAATGTAAAACTATGAGACCATTTTATAATAAAGGCAGTTTAGTAACATCAAATTTTTATAATGAAAAAAGTATAGCTGTAATAAAACATCAGCTTAAATATGCTAATTACAGAAAGTTAACATTTATTCTGTTCCTTATTCCTACATACATGTGATGTGAAAGTTGTACAATTATTTTGTTAATACTTTATCGGAGTCAATAATATTGACTACCACCATTAAAAAAACAGCTCACCTGTAGCGCTTGTCTGGCCTCACGAAGTACCCTCGTCAGCTGGTCCAGCTCCCCCTGCAGCACGGCGCCGAGCGGGGAACCGAGCTGAGACTGCGAGCACGCGGACGCCGGGCAGTCGGGCAGCTGACAACAGAGGACCTGGATCAATTTAACGTGTTTTACTGAAATTGATTAATGATATATACAATGCTAATTTTACTCAACAATAGATATATTTCAAAATATTTTCATGAAGCAATGAAAACAAGTTTTTGGTTAAATGTGAATGAAGTATCCTGTTTTTTTATTACTATATAATTATCTTCTCGGTCAGCTTGGTGAGCACAAAAATGGAGCTGATTTAATTTGACATGATCCATTGCTCCTGCTATGTTTTTTGATGCTCTGGACAAATTTTATTTTATCTCGGCTTACATATAAAAAATCAAAATTCAATTTGAATGAAATGTTTAGTCCGAATTTCATTTTATTAACTTCAATTTTTCAAACTTGCATGCTAGATTCCTTTTTGTACTCTTTACCTTTTATACAGTGATTATAAGATTATACAATATTTGCAGTTGCATGCAAGGAAAAATAACCATTAAATTAAAGTCTCCCCTTTCATAATATAAATTTATTTTATTAATAGTACAATTATAATTTATTAACCATCAGTAATCTTTTTTTATGTTGATTACTCGCGAGATCGCTTTTACTTTGAATCATGATGCAGACTAAAAGGTGCGTTATAATATATTTAATATATATATATATATATATATATATATATATATATATATATATATATATATATATATATATATATATATATATATATATATATATATTTAACCTTTCTAACAATCAGGCGTGAAAATAATTGTCAGGGAAGCAATGCCAGTACTGCTGGTCTGCCTGGTCATCGCCCTCACCTGACTGAGTACGTTCTCCACGACGGTGAGCAGTTCGCCACTCCTCAGCGCCATCTCCAGTCTGAGCTCGCAGCTCTGGTCCGGCTTGTGAGGTCCCAGCATCAGAGCGGTGGCGGCCAACACGTGCTGAGACACGGTCAGGTCGCGTTCCAGACCCGCGCGGGCGTGCACGCCGTACACCTCAGGGGACGCATCTTCAGGGAAGCTCTGATGGCAGGGGGTATCACGACAGAATGATTAGTCTTAACGCCAGATTAATAATTCACCATTATGAGTCATAGATTATTTAACTGAGATGTTTGTGTGTGTTTAGAAATACAGAAAGAAATACATATATATGAATTATTTAGGCTTTTACGAAAATGTATAATTTTTATTGAAAGTAATATGTCAAAGAATTAATATCTAGATATCTAGATATTAATTCTTTGGTAATGTTGTGCAAGTACATATTATCCGAATGTTAAATGAAATATGATACAAAGAAAAGAATATAGTACAGAATCACAGTGAAATAATAATAATAATAATAATAATAATAATAATAATAATAATAATAATAATAATAATAATAATAATAATAATAATGACACATGCGTGTCATGCAGAAGGCTGCTATTCTTGGCACGGCTAACATTGTGCGCAAGGTTTTGAGCTTGTAGCACCCCCGCATGTGTACCCGCAATCCCCTCTCAATGTTTGGTACGGGCGCTTGCACCTTGGCTTGATTGAGCCCGGTGTTAGTGCTTATGAAGAAGAAAGCAAAAAAAAGACATAATAATAATAATAATAATAATAATAATAATAATAATAGTAGGTTGGGTTGACTACAAGAAAGCCTTTGATTCAGTCCCCCATTCCTGGCTCCTCTCTGTACTTCACATTTACAAAATTCATCCTTGCATTGTTCAGATTCTCACTTCTTGCATGGGCATGTGGAGGACTTGTCTTCATGTAAACCAAGGGGGGGTCAGCTACAAGACCAGAGAGATGCGAATCTCGAGAGGTATTTTTCAGGGAGATAGTCTCAGCCCATTATGGTTCTGTCTTGCATTGAACCCGCTGAGCAGGATGCTCCGAACCTCTGGGTATGGTTATGTTCTACAGAGGAATCCAGAAGTTCGCATTTCTCACCAGTTTTACATGGATGACCTCAAGTTATATGCTTCTGGTGAAGACCAGTTGCACAGCATGTTTGAACTTGTCAAAAGTTTTAGTGATGCAATTTGCATGGAGTTTGGTCTTGACAAGTGTGCTGTTGTGCATGTGAGAAAAGGGGAGATTCAAGATCCACAAGAAGGCTTGCGGCTCATGGGAGGCACCGTTATTCAAGACTTGGGTGTCGAGGAAAACTACAAGTACCTCGGTCTGCAGCAGCTAATTGGCATTAAAGATGTAGATGCCAGAAAACAAGTCGAGAAAAAAGTGCTGTCTCGAGTCGACAAGATTTGCAAGTCTTTTGTCAGTGCGAGGAACAAGATTACTGCGATTAATACGTGGGCTATCCCTGTGGCTGGATATACGTTTGGTGTCGTCAGGTGGTCGGAGACGTCACTGCAAGCTTTTGATAGAAAAGTGAGAACCACCCTCACGAAGCACAGGATACATCACCCGAGGAGCTCAGTCGAGAGACTGTACCTTTCACGTCATGTAGGTGGAAGAGGTTTGCTCAGCATGGAGATGATGTGTCGTCAGCAGGAGTTGAAACTTCGGCAGTACTTTGTGTCACGTGGTGATGGGTTGCATGCAGCTATTTGCAACCAGGACCGTGGCTACACTCCGCTACATTTGAGTGAGCAAGAGTTTCAGCCTGCCATTAGAACCCAGGCTGACAGAGTCTTGGAGTGGTCAACAAAAGCATTGCATGGTCGGTTTGCTGCAGCGTTATCTTCGGATCAGGTGGACACCAAGAGTTCCACTGAGTGGCTGCGGACAAGTGGGTTGTTTGCGGAGACAGAGGGCTTTGTCTGTGCCATACAAGATCAGGTCATCAGGACTAGGGCGTATGAGCGACACATCCTCAAAGTCAACATCAGTGACCGGTGTCGTCTTTGCAAGCAGGCTAACGAGTCCATTCAGCATGTCACTGGGGGCTGTCCAGTGCTTGCTCCAAAAGAGTACTTAGAGCGCCACAATTCTGTTGCCAAAGTTGTACATCAAGCTTTGGCCAAGAAAGTTGGTCTCATTGAGACAGAGGTTCCGTACTATAAGTGCAAGCCGGAACAAGTTCTCCGTAATCAGGATGCAAAAATCCTGTGGGATTCTGCCATCACCACAGATAGAGCTGTTGAAGCAAACAGACCTGATCTTGTTCTCTTCGACAAGAAAGCTCGAACAGCGGTGATTGTCGACATTGCTGTCCCGCTGGACGAGAATCTTGTGACCACAGTTGCGGAGAAAAAGCGCAAGTACCAGCCACTTGCTGTCGAGCTCAAAGACATGTACCAGCTCCGTAGTGTTGATGTAGTTCCAGTTGTGATCTCTAGTAACGGTCTTGTGACCAAAGACTGGTCATTTGCCAGAGAGAAGTTGGCTCTCAAAGAATACCACATGCGTGTCATGCAGAAGGCTGCTATTCTTGGCACGGCTAACATTGTGCGCAAGGTTTTGAGCTTGTAGCACCCCCGCATGTGTACCCGCAATCCCCTCTCAATGTTTGGTACGGGCGCTTGCACCTTGGCTTGATTGAGCCCGGTGTTAGTGCTTATGAAGAAGAAAGCAAGAAAAAGACATAATAATAATAATAATAACCATAACCATAACCATAACCGGTTATGGAGCCTGAGCTCTCCCTGCTGCCGCGGAGCTCAGAGTACCTAGGCAGAAAAATCTCGGCAATGCTGGGGACTCTCATAGTTTAACAGCAGACTATGGGAGGATAAATGCAACGGTCCCTAGCGCAATTGTCGGAGGTTGCGTGAAGGAGTCCCCGGATGGCCGGCGTGATCAATTTGCCGGCTGCACCTAGTGGCGGGGAGGTCCGCGGGATCGGCCACCTTACCATCAGGGTGGTTTTGGTGGAGGTGGGTGCTCCACTCTGTGGGTGGATGGTTATTGGTGCACCGGAAACCTGCAGAGTGGGAGCGGCAGGCTGACGAAACGGTGGCTTACTTGACGCAAGTCAGGAGCAGCCGTGTCAGCGTAGGGTGGGGTTTTTGTGGGTGGGGGTTGGGCGCGAGCGCTATGTGGTGTATTCACTGTGTGGGGGGAACTATGTTTCGTGTATGGTGACCAGCCGGCCGGCTCAGGAAGATGTGGTGCCAATATATCGTAGTGGCCCGTGCAGTCAGGAAGTAGTCCCCTAGGTCTGACACTCGTATGACGAACGCTCCTCATGGATATTTTCGGTGAGGCAGCGGTCTGAAGGTGAGGCTCTCCAAACGGGTGGGTGAAGCAAAGCTAATATCCGAACACAACAGTGAACGGCGCTTGCGGACGGGGATTGTGGGTCGGGGGAGAGGGTGCAAAGCCCGGTCGCGGTGGGGCTGATGGTCACTGCGGTGACACTATTCGTACGTCATGCTCGGGGTAATAGACCCGGGTCCTACGGGTGTGATTCCGTGGAGGCTGGGTCTCACCGTGGCCGAAAGTCTGGCACTCCAAAGGGGCATTGTTGGGGAAAAAACGAGGCACTGCTGGGTCTGCCCTATGACCAGGGCAATCCAGTAGTGTCTCACAAAAAAAAAAAAAAAAAAAAAAAAAAAAAAAATAATAATAATAATAATAATAATAATAATAATAACTCCACTTGCTGTCGAGCTCAAAGACATGTACCAGCTCCGTAGTGTTGATGTGGTTCCAGTTGTGATCTCTAGTAACGGTCTTGTGACCAAAGACTGGTCATTTGCCAGAGAGAAGTTGGCTCTCAAAGAATACCATATGCGTGTCATGCAGAAGGCTGCTATTCTTGGCACGGCTAACATTGTGCGCAAGGTTTTGAGCTTGTAGCACCCCCGCATGTGTACCCGCAATCCCCTCTCAATGTTTGGTACGGGCGCTTGCACCTTGGCTTGATTGAGCCCGGTGTTAGTGTTTATGAAGAAGAAAGCAAGAAAAAGACATAATAATAATAATTTTATTTCGATCGTTGGCTTTACAGCATAGATCACGTCAGATTTGTTACATAAATCATACATAACAGGTACTTTAAGATTTGAAAAAACCTTTTACAATGCGATATTTCGTATTGTACGAACCTGGACTTGCTGGAGGCAGGCTGCCAATGTGGCGATGTTAGGCACCTTGAAGTTGTACGCCGGTGAGTTGGCGAGACTGTGGCCAGGCTTCGTGAGCAGCGCCGAGTTGATACAATCCGACAGCAGCAGGTCGAGCGCTCGTCTGTCCCATGGGTCACTTACCCGGCCAGCGTAGTTACACTCACCCACCAGACTCACTGCAGCGTTCAATGGCACGCGGCGGTGCTCGCGACACAGCATCTGCAGCAAAGGAATTAAACAACTATTTATGATGTACAATTGCAACAGAATAATTTTTAATATTAAAAACACCAAATAAAATCATTCAAATGTGACAAATAATTTACGTCAACAGTGTTAAACTATTAATGTTCAATACCCAGAGCTGCCTGGACGCGATGGCGAGGTCTGACGCGTCGAAGACGTAGCTAGCCGCCCAGCCGAGGGCCCCAAACTGATCACGGCCCTGCAGCAGCGCGTGCAAAAAGGCGAGACCAAAAGCAAGACGACAGAAGGTGGCCTCCTTGCCTCGACACTCGGGAAACAGCGGGGCTTGCAGCGACAACGAGTGACGCATGCTCTCTCGCAGACCGGCCGGAGCGTCGCACGCTACCTTCACGGATCGCTGCAGCACGCTCACAGGCAGCTGCAAAGCAATTTTCCTCATGTCACCTTTCACTGCCTAGAATATAGCAATGAACACCAAGAAGAAATATTTTGTCGGCATTTTAACGTTTAAAAAAATATATATAATTTTTGTATAATATAAAAATTCAAGAGTAAGAATATTTTATTATTTCAAAAAATAAAAATAATAAGTATTTCAAAAATTACAAGAATAATGTTTACAAGAGTCTGGAACTGTCTTACCTGCGTGTCTTTGTTGCAAGTAATCCAAAGCCTGAAGCTCGGGTTAGCATCTTTCAGGTCAGTGCAAACGTTCTCCAGAGAGCTTAGCCACTCGCCTGCCAGATGACAGTTATGTAGACACACCCACGTGCCACGCAGTTTAGCACGTGCAATTTCAGCCTCCGCTTCAATGCCCTTATGATAAAAAATATTAGATAAAACTCTGCCACGTTTGAGTCACGTGACGTATAATGACTCACCTGATCGGGGGCCATGCTGAGACTGGTAAGTCTCGTGTGCTCTGTGACCTCGGCCAGAGGGAAGAGCTGTGCCGAAGGGTCTGCTCCTGGTGCTAACATGCACACCAGAGGCGTGGCGCTCGAGGACTGCTCCAGAGTCTCCCTCAGCTCCCCCGCGGAGGGCAAGGAAGGTAGACAGAGCTCAGCAGCCACCAGGTGACGTGCTGCTCTCTCCACCTATGACGTGAAATCAATCTCGGTCAGGTCTGACTCAATGAATCATGGACATTTTAATTATTATATTCATGGAATTAAAAAATTACTGGAATTATCAAGAAGGAGGGGATTATCTGCCATGCAACCTTTTAACATTTTGGAGAACTCATATAAAATGTAAAAAATATAGAGATTTTTTAAGAGTTCTCCCAAATGTTAAAAGTTAGAAATATTTAGCCAATCTCAAATTTTAGAGAGCAAATTCGGCAAAGTATGATCTATAGCGTTCATTAAATTTAATATTTTAAGTCTTAAAAATCTCAAACCATGGAGTGAATATGTGCGTCCCCGATGTTATTCTTGTTAATAATGATGTGAAATAAAATACTGTATAAATTATATTATATGACTCACTACTGGGTCTCTGTTGTCCCGATATACCGACCTTATGCGGCTGTAGAGCAGCGGTGAGCAGGAGTGCGTGCAGAGGTGACAGGTTCTCCGGGTCTCGCCAGGAGGAAGGGATTTGCTTGACGCTCCAGTGTGGATCTTCCAATAGTCCACGCCACTCTTCGGTACCCTCGCTCACGTGTGCAGAAAAACCTGTTGGATTTTACGTAAGTACTGGGTACCAAGCATTCTTAATTAATACAGCATGCAATTGTTTACACTTGAAATTGAAGAGGTTAATTTTATTATAATTTTCTATTATTGTTAACTGTTGTCGCTAACAATAATTGTGACCTGATTGATACTTGCTTATCACATGAGTTATTTTTTATTTTGATACAAAAAAATGACAAAAGTTGTAATCATAACAGTCTTAAGATGGTCTGGCCGGTGCTCACCTGCGAACGCTTGCAGCTCGTTCAACTTCTGCACTCGCGCCCACGTGTCCTGTGGCAGCCACGTGGGGCCTGGGGTGTCAGGGTCACGTGGTTCCTCGCACGTGGAGAGAAGGAAGTTGAGCTCTGGGCGCGATACTTGTTCTCTTGCTCTGAAATATTAGCAGCTATACTGTACTCACTGTGCATTCATTTTTACATAAACAAAGGAGATAAATTCCATTATATTTTATTTACTAGCAATTAAAATTATTTAAAGAGGGAATCCCTGGACACGAAAGCAATGTGCCCTTTGTAAGGCAGTTCATGCCATGGCTAAGTATCATCACATAGTTTTCATCATTAAGTCTAATTTTATATTCACTGTAATATATATATGTTATATAAAATATAATACATAGTGAATATGATGGTTCAGTTATAATAGAACCTTTATAACAAAACTTAAAATTCAAATAAAAAATAACACGTAGCGATTCAAATACCCACACGAGGATGTTGAGGCAGAGCAGCAGCGTGAAGGGCAGGCGGTCCCGCTCGAACGTGGCGCGCCCCACCTGCATGCACAGCGACTGCACGAACGCCTCGAACAGCCGCTGCTGTCGTCCAGGCCCGCCTCCACCCTCGGGCAGCGCGCTCTCCATACGAGAGCTGCATGTAGATGAAAAGAGACGAGTCATAAACAGAAGACAGTTTCAAATTATCACGATGATTAACTTTATGTATAGTTAAAATTTAAAAAAAAAAGTTTGTTTTCTATTTAAGAAATAATAATTTCATTGTAACTTGTTTTTTAAAATACATACAATAAACGTTGCGATGCAAGAAAGTATAGTGGCTAATTAATTTCAAGTCAAATTTACGAGAACTGTTTTGTTTTAATACCTATTATCATATTTGATCCATGAAACCTTCATTGATTTATAATGCATTTAGATTTGAAATACAAAATATTGAACCAAATACAACAATTTTTTTATAGTTTTTAGTGCACTGAAGATTATTATTAAAATTAATCTATACATGCAGTTAAGACATCATACCTTTCTCTAATGGAAGCTGAGAAGTGTCTAAGGAACCAGCTCAGGGAGAAATGATAGCAAGGGTTGAGCACCGGCAGTGCCACAAGCGTGGCAAACACGGCCGCCGTGTCCCGGGCCAGCGCTTGGTGTTCTTCGCGGAACTCCGAAATGTGACGCAGCGTCTGCACGGCGCGTGACTGTTTCTCGGCTAGTTCTTCAGACAGACTCTGCAAAACGTGCGTGGTGGCTTCGTCAATGTCGGAGAATGAAACACTTACATGGATGAAATTAAATATTTGAAGTGTATAAATATTGTTTCCTTTAACGCTCTTACGTACACAAGCGTCATCAGCTGTGTATTGCAGAAAAAAAAAAAATGTCAATTAATGTACATTCATGAACATAACAATCTACGTAACAATATTAACATCTATTATATTTATATATAAGCTACTATTTTTTAATTTTATTTAATCTTGGGTAAAAAACAAAAGAGAGAACAAAAAAACAATCAAAGGTAAACTTGGCTGTAATAGTATGTCACATGTCTCACTTGAAGAGGAGAAGAAAAAGTACAGAAATAAGAAGACAAAAGCTGACCTTGGAGGTGTCGAGGATGTCCACGGCGGCCTCGTCCTCCAAGATGTTGCCCTGGCTCTGCGAGAGCGTCGTCAGGATGCGTTCCTCCACCTCCTGCAGCGCAGCCTTGTTCCTCGCGCCCTCCACCACCACCTGCTGACGGAGCAGGCGAAGGGCAGGCCTGGTGGACAGTCAGGTTATCTTTTCACTTAGGATTATTTGAGCGGGTATTTATCAACCTTCAACTCTTATATAGTGATATTATCAAATATTAATTTATATTTGATGTAAGTATAAATAAAATGATAAAATCATGTTTGACAATAGAAATAGTACAGAATTTTAATACATGGGAATTGATTTGAGTATAGAAATAAATTTGTAAGCTTTGGGTCCAAAGAATTTTTCTTATGACCATCATACAAATAAATAATGAACTTTCATTTAACCTTTCAATATATTGTCTGTGTGACATTCCTTGTTATCATCAGTGTACCTCTCTGCGGCCATGATGATCCCGAGCAGCTGATCCTCGAGTCCCTCCGAGGGCAGGGTGAAGTCAATGACTGCGGTGTAGCAGTACACCTCAGGCGCCAGGCGGGGGTGAGACTGTGGCGTCGTCACGTACAGTTGGAAGTGCGGCTGTTCCTCCATGCCCTCGTCCTCCGAGACTGTATCATCGTCGCTTTCGTGCGCTAGACAGATAAAGTGACACTCTGGTGATGCAACTGTTTCTGTAGAAAAATTAAAAAAAAAATTAATTTATCTTTCCACTTAAGTTAATAGGACACAATACAAATTACATTGCAATAAAATGTAAAACAATTTAAAATTACTTATAATAATGATATGATATTACAAAAAAAAAAACTTTTAAACATTAATAACAAGTATCGAAATTTAATTTATTTTCATTCAGAACGAATTACATATTCATAAATATCCATCATATTAATCAGGTCTATACAGGCTTCAGATCAAGGTGCTCCCCCCAACCTTTCTTCATCGAGATTCCGTCCATCTGGCTGAACAGACTGGAGACGAGGGCATCCAGCTGACAGTCCGTGAGGTCCTCCACGAGAGCCGGCACGCCCTCGGCCACGCACGATGACACGGCGGCCGTGAACCCCTCGTCCGGGAAGCTCAACACGCGAAGTCCACGCTCCTGCTCGATGTTGCGGATCCACGTGTTTGCCTGGCGCTGGGGGTCGATTGCAAGACATACCCTGTAAAGGAGAATTCGTATTACCCTCTTTGTAATTCCAAAGCTTATCAACAAATTACTTGAAATTAACTTAGAAACTTTAGATTATGGTATAGGAAATCATGGAGAACGTCAGTACAGTATTTATATTTATTTTATTTAAATATAAAATAAGCTCCTACTTATTGCATGTAATTTTTCCTTGCAAAAAAACTTCAATTCCATTTGTTTGCTTATTATAGGTGAAATTTTAAAAATTATACATGAAATTGTACCGTCTAAAACACCCGCTTTATTGCTAGGATAAAATTTATTGGTCAATATAATCATAACTCATGATAGGAAATATCGATTCACCTCAGCGAGTGCTGCGCGATGATGGCGTTCTGCGTGGAGGTCTCGTCCCGGGGCAATCCCGCGAGGTTCCAGCTCTCGGTCTGCAGCTCCGTGCCCATCACACGACAGAACTCGAACTGCTCGGAGCACGGAATGCCCAGCTCGTGGACCAGCGACACCCACTCGGACACGCAGCGCTGCCTGTGGAAGGAATTCGTCGACTGAAGAGTGGATCGTTTAGAATGTGTGGGCGGTGGAGAGACATATAGGAATTTGATCTTCCAATTATAAATGCTTATTTAAATGTTTTTAATTAATGAAAAAAAGCTTTATTAAATGGAAAGAAATATTGATGTAATAGTTTATTTATGTAACAGAAACCTCTTAGCTAAATATTTCTTAATTAAATATAAAATCATTTAAAATGGAATGAGAAAATATTATTATTCAAGTGTTCCAAAACCTGAAGCGATATAGAAAGGGTCAATCTATTTTCCCGACCTGTAGGTTGCGGTGAACGGCCCGAGGTAGGTGATGATTGCACTGGCGAGTAAAACGTCTCCCAGCAGCGTGTCAAGGTCACCCTGGAGGCTCTGTGCAGTCGCCGCCCACCGCTCCTTCTCACCTCCGAGTCCACCTGTCACACAAGAGGGACATTAAAAAGCTACTGATGTTTTTACTAGCTAATTAACCTCCTCGTCTTACCGATAAGTTTCTCTGCCCGTTCGAGCTTGTGTGCGCACGCTCGGAATTCTGCCTCGAGCTGCTGCTTGTGCGAGTTGGCTGCATGGAACTGCGTCTGTAACTCGGCCAGCTGTCGCTCCAGAAGTCGCACCTGAAGATCAAGCAGAGCAATTACAACTAGAAATCTCCTGTACTGTCTTATAAGCTTATGAGTCTTATACAATCATACAAGACATAGTTTAGAGAGAAACTATATATGTAAAAATGATTTCCCAACTATATGATCTGAGCCAATACCTCAAGATATAATTAAATTAATAAATAGTCTCTTTCAGTAAAAAACATTAACAGAACTTTATTAAGAGGAGAGGAATGTTCAAGAAAGCTTTTTTTTTTTTTTTTTTTTTTAAAGCTTTTTTAGAATATTTATTACGTATATATACTCAAACCTTTGCATTTCCAAATTGTCTCTCCTTGAAGTTAGTCAAATTGTTTAGCACTAAAGCAGACCGGGTGATATAAATGGCAGGGGCAATAATGAAAAAAAAAAATGCTACCATTTTGCTTTTACATAATCCGCTTTGTACCTAACAGCACAGAGCTGTAGTGATACCCACCTGCGCTCGTTTCTCCTCCAGCACTGCCAGCGTGGCAGCGTACTCCTGCTGGGCCGCCTCCAGCTTTACCTTCTTGGGCGCCACTTCCTGTAGAGCGAGCAAACGGGGCTTTATATAGAATCATCGAACGATGGAATCGAGAAGATTTTCTATATAAAACTAATTCTAATTTTTGAAATTTGGTTATTTCGGTACATAACAAGTTAAGTTGAAGTTGCCAGACTTATGACATACCAAAACTTTAAATGTATATAATATGATATCAATATAATTGACGACACAGTTATCATTTTAAATTCTATATGAAAAGAAACGGTTCTAAATTATTGGATTATCTTATTTTTTCCTGTCAGAATAGATAAAATAATATTAAATTTACACATGTACTGTTGGCTAGTTAAAGTGGAGTACAATTGCTGAGGACACAATTGTAAAAGGGTTTACATTACTGACCTTGGCCACGGCGTCGTACATGTCCATGGCTCGCACCCACTTGCAGAGTCCCTCGGCGGCGCTGGACGCGTTGGCCACCACCTCCGGCCGGAAGTCCGGGTGTGGAATGAAGTCCTTGCGGATCTTGGCGATGATCGTCGGCGAGATGTTGTCCTTGTCGAAGTCTTTGAGCTGCTGAAGGAAGGCGATGTCTCCCAGCAGCTTCTTGCTCGGACCCCAGAAGTCGATGATCTGAGAACCGTGATCACCAAAATATAATAATGTATAGCATCATTATATAGCATGTAGCAATTCTGATATACGTAATTGGTACAATGAAAAACAATTTGATTCAATCATAAGTAAGTATAGTAAGAATATTGTAATAATCGACTGAAAGGGTGTATTTTTTAATATCATATACACTTGTGTATGTTATTATGACAAGGCTATAAAATAATATTACATTAATTAGTATGTAATATGTAATATATATTTATAAATATAAATTTAATACTGTATCATGTTAATATATACTATTCATGGCATGCACGTACGTTAAATTTATTCTCTAGAGACTTATTCTGTATAAAAAAGTATAAAATCTAGTTAGATGAATATTTCAATATTTGCAAAGCTTATAATATACAGCCTCTGAATATTTGTTTTTCTTTACAAAATACCTTTGAATTTTTTAAAAATTCCATATTTAAACTATATATTACTATATAAACGAAGATATCATAATTAAATTAAATCATGCAACTTAATTTGGTCGTATTTATATGTATAAATGAAAGCATAAAAAAATATAACATAATATATATATCTCAAGAATTAAAATCATTATTACCAAAATATAATTTAATGTAATTTTACCTTTTTTCTTACATTAAAGAATTAGCATAGGAAATTATTATAGTATTGGGTGCATGGCTATACTTAGGCCTATTCTCAGAAACGGAACTAGAAGTAGAAGAACTTGTAGATCTTATAATTAATCGGTATTGGTATGCTATGCGAGGGTTGTCTAGCTTGCAAAGGCTGACCTTCCTGCCCGTGGCTGCGTCGTTGAGCCGGTCTGGCTTGATGTTCCTGATCACGCAGACGGCCGCCATCACCAGCTTGATCGGCTCGGGAGGGTTCTTCATGGACTTAACCAGCGTGATGTCCGTCGGCTTGAGCGTGTTTAGTGCCGCAACCGCGTCTGTTAACGGACATGTTACCCCATATATGATTTAACTGTAAAGCCGGTATTGTACGATACAATTTTTCTAATTATTGCATACAATTTTTGCTTACAAGAAAACTTAAACTACATTTATTTGTATATAGAGATGAAATTTTCTTGCAAGGAAAAATTGTATGCAAAATTTTATCGTGTAATATAGGCTTAATATTGTACTAAGGAAGGGAGAAAAGAGGGAGGAACACTAATTTGGTCAAGGTAGAAAATTATCTAAATTAAAATGTATCTATATTATAATAGGAATGTTTTGTGAATTATTAAAATCTGCAATTTGAATAATAAATTATAATATTGCTAATATATAATACAGGTACAATAAGATGATCCTATTTCTTGAGGTGAACAACGCACCCTCGAGGATGGGGATGGCCTGGGCCAGCTCGGTCTCACACTCGGACTTGAGCTCCTGCGCGGCCGCCGCCTGAGCGTTCGCCACCGCCTCGTCACGTCGCACTAGCAGAGACGCCTCGCAAACCTGGAACACAAAAATTGTTCTTAGATCAAATCAGTTTTTATGATAAGATTAAAATATAGCCTTTGAAAATTAAGAGACAAAATTTTTAATGTGCAAATAAAACTCTTGTGTTACTTTGAATCACTATGTTTAGATTTTTTTCCCCCTGTTTCTTAAATTTTAATTATTCTTTTTTTTAAGTTCTATATTGTCTATACATATATAGGGGATAATCTGATAATCAGTAACTATTTTCAGTTGTAACTAATAATTATTGTATAAAAAACTTATCGAAATAAATTTTCAAATAGTGCCTGTAAAGTATGCTACCTGCTTTTCATACTTGTTCAAATAATTGCCTAATCTACAGGCTGTAAAAATTGAGGATTTCGTACAATATAATATGTTATAATAATTTAATAGCTTAATTAAAATTTATTAATTCTACTTTTTTATGTTATAAATGACAGAAACAGCTGTATAAGATAGAACAGCTGGAAAACAATATTTTCTTCACCTTCTGGGTCTCTGTTTCGATGACTCCCAGCATTCCAGTGGTCTCGAGAGCCGCGTCTGCCAACTTGGGCTGCAGTCCACTCAACTCTTCTTGAATTCGCTTCACCTGTAAGAAAGTACTTAGCGTTGCGTCAGCTCATGCTCGCGGGGTACATACCTGTGTAGCGGCCAGCTGCAATTTCTCCAACCCGACGATGTAGCGCTGTCGGTCTCGGTGTGTGCGAGCCTGACGAGCGGCAAGCAGCGATCCCAGCAGTTGCAGCAACTCCACGTAACTTCGCGTGGCCACCTCCACAGCACGACCCTGCTCTGATCGGAACCGCTCACTCAGCTCCCTGCTCAACATTATAGCAGGAATAAGTTATTGTTTTTGTTTGTGAATTAAATTTTTTTTTTTTTTTTTAATTTTATAGTGAGCAAAGAAAATACTCAGAAAATATAAATGAATGGACAACATCCATGAAAAAAATTTATTGCAGAAATGAATAGAGGGTACCAAATTATGCTACTCTGAATTTTTTCAGATTTTTTGGAGACCCGGAACTATTTTTAAATAATTATTGAAAGTCCTGTGATTTCAGTTGGCACCTCTGAATTCTTAATAAAAAGGATAGAGACTGGACGCCTATTGACGCCTCCAGGGGGCGTGGCCGCACTTTCAATAATTATTTAAAAATAGTTCTGGGTCTCAAAAAAATCTGAAAAAATTCAGAGTAGCATAATTTGGTACCCTCTATTCATTTCTGCAATATTTTTTTTTCATGCATGTTGTCCATTGTCATAATTTGTATAGTATTTTCTATAAAACTTCAATAATTGTTAAGTTTAACTTATTTTGCTATCTTAACTTATTAAGATTTTTTGTACACAGAAAACTCAACTCGCAACTCGCAACAAGGACAACTATGATTTTTGTTCTTTTAATTTTTAGCTTCTCCGCATGAAACAATATTAGATGACGTTAATTTCCAAGGATAACTCTATGAGGAGTACAAACTAGATTACAATATGCAAATCGGATTTGTTATAAAACAATGGTACCCAAATCAAATCAAGAGAACATAATGGAATAGATAAATTTAATAAAATACTTTTTTTTAATTGTTTTTTTAATATTTATGTATCAATTAGATATACAAATTTCTATTTCGCTAGTATTACAATGTAAAATTTATATTATGTATGTAGAAAGTAGAAAGTTTGTGATTTACAATGTCATTATAGCTGCGTGCATGGTAAAAATGAGGTGCAAGATCTGTGTACTATGTGATAGATGGTTTAGGTGTTCTCCGTCGGGAAAATTTTCCCCAAGCTACCATGTTATAAAATTTGACTTTTTTTCTGCTATTAATTTGAAAACATCTCCTACACCCCCCATCTAAAAGGTCTTCTGATTTTGAGTATAGAAATTATATAACAAATTTTGTCGGGTAGTTATTTTTTTTCTTGGTGCAAACGAACCTGGCAGAGGCGTGAAATTGCTGGCACGCGGTGACTGCAAGGTTCTTGAGTGCGGGCTCGGCAGGTAGGCTGGCCGTGTGTTGTACAGAGATCTGCTGTAACGCTTTCGCCAGCCAGCCCTAAGTATCAACAGAGAATAAAGTATTATGCTATTTTTATGGCTAAATGTAAAAAACAAAAATAAATAAAAAAAAGCGATGCAATAAAATAATATTAGGAAAACAGAATTACAAAGAAGATCGTTATTTGGTTTGGTATACTCAAACTTTATTGGGAGCACCAAGGTAGTAACAACAGAGCATTTTGTAAGCCATATAGCTGAGAGTTTTACGTCACTGGCTGACGTGAAAAGACGTTTTAATATCAGGTGAAGAGAAAAGTCTAGCATGTGAGCTAATCTTTACAAAAGGTTCATTATTATTGAAAAACTCACGTTTTAATTTGTAAAAAAATATATAACAAATATTATCGAATGTTATATGTTAATGTACCTCTCCAATAGTAAATATGATTAAAATATAGTATGTTAGTAAATATTTGTTACACACTAACGATATCTACTATTACGATAATTAATTATCCAAGTGTCAAGTAAGTTTTGAAGTAAAATTTGTTATTAACAAGAGCTGATTGAAACAGCTGATAGAGACAAAATATCATCCAGCATGTAACTCACCGGGAACCAGATGGGCGTGCAGTGGGAGAGAAGCGCGGGGTAGTGTTGCAGCCAGGGCCGGAAGCTCGGTCCTGCCGGGTCAAGACACACCACCCAGTGCAGTTTGTCCTGGCAGCGTGCCGCAAAGAACGCCAGCACGAAGAGCGCGCTCAGATCGATGGTCCGCTTACCGCCTTGAGCGTCCAGCATCACCGTCTGCAAACATGAGATGAAAATTGCTTCATGAATAATATTATATATTCATTACAAGTTCAGAATCATTTTCCTCCTAGTTACAAGGTTACAACAATGCGACCGGTGAGAAAATGTTCAGAGCCATTAATATTATTACAGCTCAAGTTCATTATGCCTTCAAGAAGACCAGCAGTATATATACGTTACCTCCATGATGTCCTGTTTCTCTTCGATGGAGAAGAGGCTGGGGATCTCGCCCGAGCTGAGCACGCAATGTATGTCCTGCAGGAACACGTCCTCACGAAGCTGAGCCTCCGTGACCAGGAACACGGTCTCCTGGTTGGCTGCACCCGCCTGACGCAGCGCACGCTTCAGGTCCTCGCGCCACTCACGGTGTGCTGAACGAGGGGCACGCTTTTTAGTGTGCATAATCAGCATTTAATGTTCGAGAGAAAATGTTTTATATTTGATGATATACAAAGACATCACCATTTCCTTTATAAATATTATTTTGAAGAAATTTTTATACTAAACAAATTAAGAGTTAAACTAAACAGTATACTTATAATAGTCTAAAACACATTATATAATAAAAAGTAATTTAAAAAATTAAAATGCCCACCAGAATAATATAAAAATAGACTTAACCATGGAGAACTGTCTTTAATGTAAATATAAAAAAAGAAATATGATTGTTGTTGCTAACGCAACATGAAAATGGTACTGACTGTAGGTGGCAGCCAGGGTGGGTTGCACGAGGCGGTGTCCGCACATGTGGGCCGCCAGACGGGTGAGCGACTGTCGACCGCGGCCCAGTTTGCCCAGCAGCAACGCACTACCACGTGGCATGGCCAGCACGCGACACAGACGAGACAACTGCTCCAGCGCCTCTCTGTGATCATGAAATCATAAAACAAGTAAAATTAACACTCAAAAGTATTATATAGCACACTGTTTTTTGATGAACTTTAAGATTGAGGGGATTAAAAATTGATTGCTAATTATTTATCACGAAGCCTTGCAGTTATTTAAAATAATTTCACCGAGTGTATTCGTCCTGTTTTAGTACTTACGGAAAAAGCACGATGTCCAGTTTGGAAGAACCGTTCGCGTTGAAATTCTCGAGGCAATTCTGCGCATGTGCCAACAACTCTTTGGCGTTAGCAATTTCGGCGTATTTTCGCTCGTTGCGGTCCAGAAAACTTCCAAACACGAGCGCACGAGTCGACTGCTCAGTCACCTGCAAGCACGTGAAAGAAAATAGTGGACTACAGATCCTCCCTCGGATCCAAACAATTAAATTAATACAATATCATCTCAACTATTAACTATTATATATATATATATATATATATATATGTGAGACTCAAACAATTTGACGTAAAAATATTTAGTTCTTCATATAAAGAGAAGTAAGGTAACTCACCTAATGTTAAAAAAAAAAAAAATCCAATACATGAAAATTATAATTTCTCCGTGTTAAATTAGTCAAAAACAGCATTCTACATCCTCTCCCATCTAGCTAGCTACACACAGGTTCCCTTAAGTCCCTACTCTGCACACTTGCAAGACCTAAAGCCCACAGCTGGGAGAGTTGGTGATAGAAAACTGGCCTTTAGAGCCTCAGCACATTGCAACAGCAGGAGACTTTCAGCCCTATGTCATATTTTGAGTGAAAGGTAAAGTAATTTAGATAAAGTAATCCAGAATAAAGTACATTTTAGGTACTCTAATCTAGATCATCAATTAAAAAAAAAATAAGATTTTATTTTTTTATTAATAACTTTGTTATTTATTAATTTTAAAATGCATTAAGTTTAAAAATGAATACTAATGCATATAATACCATATTCCCAACATTAATTAAAATTATGCCATCTAACTTAGACTGTTGATTAATTTTAACTTAACTGAATTTTAATATAAATCACATCACATTATTATACAGTATTTTTTTAATCAATCAGTCTTTATATGTGAAAACGCAATTAGAAATCATAATTTAATTCATAATAATATTTATTTTATATTTTTATTAAATATTATTATAAGAAGAAGGATAATTATTTATTATTAAATTCTATACTTGAGACATTCCTACACCAAGCCACACTAACAGCTGAAGATTTTCCTGAATTTTATATTTGACAACGTAATTTTGGTGCTAATTTCAGGACCCACCTGGCCCTCGGTGCGCGGCAGGTGCTCGAACACGGCGGTGGGCTGCTCCTTGAAGTTCTCCCGGATTGAGTGCTCCACCAGAGCGAACACGGTGACTCGCTCCTCCACGTGACTCAGCCTGTCGCTCACCACGCGGAGCAACTCGTGCGTCCACAGTCTGTACAACGAGTTTTAACCAATATATTTATATGTATCTACAGCTAGTTCTGGGTGGGTAATAAAAAAAATTGGTACTGGTAATGTGACTATTTTAAAATAACTTGATACAAGTAAACCATAAATCAATTGTAATTTTTTCATAAAGTCTACTTAAAATTAGAAAATTCAATGTCAAGTTTAGAGGTTTTGACGTCTTGAAGTATAAGGCTGCAAATTTCAGGTTAAAAAAAACGGAATTATTACGATATTGAGTATTACGATCACATCAATCAAGTGCAGTTATTTAAATGGTCTTTGTATTTATGCATTAATTTCTTTGTATATAACTGGCTGCATGTACGGTACATTAACAATAACTTCCATGCAGTAGTAACTGTATGATATTGAATTCTGCCTATATCATTGAGAACCAAGAAATCTAAAAGGGATGAAACAAATAAATTGAAATTATAATAAGCACAAGTCATGCATATTGTATTATAAAGGAGCTAATTCGTACTCGAAAATTGCCACGGAACGCCGCAAGACGCCTTAATTATTAACTCTGAAAGAAAATCAAGACGAGTTTGATTTTTCTATTGCTGAGGTCTACATGTGAGATCTGAAAAACAACTTATGAGGTTCAATATTTTATCACTGTTTTTAAAGTCCTTGTTAGATGCTGATCATAACACAATTAATTTTGACTGGAAACTTGTGTTACCTGACCATGACGCGTTTGTTGTCTGCGTTCTCTTTGCGTATTTGCGCGCAGCCGAGCACGACTCTTTGGAAGTCACGCAGACCGAGCGTGTAGTGCGGTCTGGCAGGCGAGGGCTGCAGCGCACGGGCCGCCCCGGCCAGCACGTCCAACGTAGACTGGACCAGCGCCGTGATCACCGAGGCCACGTCGGACGCGAAGCCGTTGTTCTGAAACCAGGGGCACCCTTTACTACTCTCCTCTCATGTGTAATATAGCAAAAAGTATGATATTTCGATTTGCATCATGTATATTATATATTTTTTTTATATGTGTGTGTATATGCAGTATGTGTGGAGTTGAAAGATTACTCCTCTCAACATGATTTGGTTATAGATCTTGATATAGAAACAAATTTTTTTATATATTCTATACTGTCAAAATATATTGACCGCAGTCTCAGTTATTATTATAATAATGACCATTAATAAAATTGTGCATGAGACAATGAATTTTAATTATGTGCTCTCTTTTCCAAACACCCTGAATGATATTATAATTATATAAACCACCAAAAGAAGCGTCCACACGTTTTTTTTTTTTTAATTACTACTATTATATAGTTGGTACTTTTCACTCTTCAGTAATTAAAGAATTATATATATGATATTATATATATATATATATATATATATATATATATATATATATATATATATATATATATATATATATATATATATATATGTATATATGTATATATATGAGGATATGAATTATTTTATTTTGTACTACACTAAATATAAATACGATACAGTAAAATGAGTAAAAAAATATTTGTTTCAAATGCATCAAAATTTCCTGACATGAAAATGTCTTCTTTTGAAATGAAGTTTTCTTATTCATGAGAAAAAAAAATATATAGCGTATAATATTACAATGGACAACATACATGAAAAAATTTTGTTGCAGAAATGAATAGATGGTACCAAATTATGATACTCAGAATTTTTTCAGATTTTTTTGAAACCCGGAACTATTTTTAAATAATTATTGAAAGTCCTGTGATTTCAGTTGGCACTCCTGCAGCCTTAATAAAAAGGATAGAGACTGGACGCCTATTGACGCCTCCAGGGGGCGTGGCCGCACTTTCAATAATTATTTAAAAATAGTTCTGGATCTCAAAAAAATCTGAAAGAATTCAGAGTAGCATAATTTGGTACCCTCTATTCATTTCTGCAATAAAAAATTTTCATGTATGTTGTCCATTGAGAATTTTTACTATACACACTGCACACATAAATTACTTTATATTTGCAGGGATATTACCCGCAAACCACAGAGCGTGTACATTGTGTGTCATTTAGTGAGTCACCTTGAGGGCGTAGTGTAGGATCGAGGAAAAGATTCTGGTGACCGAGTCATCGGGCATCGGACTGATGGAGAACACGTTGAAGTGCCTCAGCACGCGGGCGGACACGGCGTTGTGTGAGGGCGACAGTGCGGCCAGCAACAGGATGTCCTGCATGGCGACGCGGGCACCTGACGACTGCTCGAACCTGAGTGAGTTTTAACGATAGCTTTTTATTTTCACTATTATAGAAATTAGAGTTGCTCACCAAGTCTTGTGGTCCAGCATCTGCCTGAGCAACTCTAGGGGAGGCTGCATGCCACCCGTCTCGTGTAGAGGCATGCCCAGGTCATCCACGAACACCACGCATGATTTCTTGCCAGGCGTGGGGCCAAACCCACCGCCAGGACGCTTGCTCAGGTGAGACATCACCTCCTCCTGAAGAATTAAATTATGCTGAGAAAAAATCTGTCACGCTACGGAATGGACTTCATTGGAGAAGTTTATATTTTGCTTTGTTATTGCACATTAACTGTCATTAGTTTTGTAAAATAGTATGAAATATTGTCCAGAGATACCAAATTACCAAACAGATGGTAATGAGACTCACCTGCAGCATGGTGGCGGAGGTGTGGTGTGTGAGACGGACCAACGCCGGCTGATGCTGTGCGTCCAGCCTTTCCAGCAGAAAGTGAGCGGCCAGCGTGCTCTTGCCAGTGTCACGTGGCCCCACCAACAGCACGGGCGTGCCACTTGACACGTGCATCTCCAGCAGCCACAAATACCTGCATGAGACTATATAAAGTAACAGGGATTTTAGAGTAAAAACTAATAAAAATTGAGGTAAAACGACGTATAATAATATAAATATATATCTTAAGTTACTGCTGGCCAAGTAACGTTTATAGTTCTCTAAGATGTTGTCTTTGTATGAAGAAGTTTGAAATTCTAGTACCTTGGCCAATACAAGTAAATTTCTAAGAGGAACCTATGCAGTTATACTCAGTGCGTCATACAGACCTTGCCGTGTCCACGGTGGGCACTGTAAGTTGCATCAAGCTGGGCTTCTCCTCAAGTTTGAGGGACCTCAGGGCGTCCGGCCAGTGTTTCCATGCGCCTTTGAACTTGAACATGAACGAATGATCTACCAGCTGTCCCTCACTTGGCACGGGCACGTCCACTTTGTTCTCCAGGCATGGGGGTAGTGGGTGGTCCGCACTCACACCTGAACCCATGTCAAAATAATTGATCATCTACTTGTCGTCCGGAAACCGATGCTATTTATTTAATAAAAAAAAACTTTCATTGCGAAAACAAAGACATAATAATTATATTCACTTCAAGCTAAAGGTAATTTTGCCAATTTGCTAAATCATTAACCAGAATTTATGTATACCTTATAGTTTTGATTAGATTTCAAATTTTTAAAATAAAGTATGATTAAAATTGTAATTGCACTTAAATTGCACTTTATTTCATCTTTATCTTCATATCACATAAATAACAAATTAATATTCTTAAACGTAGCTGAAAATTGACACCGACCTTTCCACAGTGACTTGAACATTTCGTCGAACTGCTCCCTGGCACGGCGCTCGAGCGTGCCCCCAAAACCCCAGGCCCCCGCCAGCATGAGAGCTGCCTGCACCCAGATGCGTACATGCTTAGGGGCCTCGGGGTCTGTGCATGCCTCACGCAGAAGCATCGCAAATAGACCTGCCGTCGTCCTGCAATGTAATGTGTATAATGTTTGCCAATCGAAAATAGGTTTTACGATGTGAATGAAGACTTTTATACATAATATAAGTATTAAAATAAACGATAATTAAGGTTTTAGCTTGTATCAAAGGATATACGACATAGATTTTGAGCCCCTATCATGAATAAGAGCACAATGATAATATATTTTGCATAGTTTCATAGTCCTCTTGTTGTTCGTCCCAAAAACGCCAATGCAATCATGCAAATTTTAAATTCGTTTTAAAATTCTTTTCACATTGATGCTATAATATTTTTTTAAAACTCATCTATATATGGACAAGTGATTTAATCAAGTACATTCGGTACATTTCTGAGAAGAGGTTGTTCAATATTATGAGTTTTATATTATTTCATAAATTTTACACACTCAGCATGCATGAGAATTAGGATTTAAAAAAATAATAACATTGCATCGGAAAAATAAAAATACAGTTGTATTACTATAATTGTATTATTTATGATGTTATTTGCAAAATAAATTTTCACCTGACGATGTTATTGGTACCCGTGTGCACCAGTCGGGTACATCCCTTCAGGAAGGCGACGCAGGGCGGCACCATCCACTCCATGAGCTCAAGCACGAGAGGCCCCTCTGCCTGGGCCCAGAGCGAGTTTCCCTGACTTCGCAGCCACGAGCGGAGCAGCGAACGCCAACCCAGCGCCTCGGCGGAGAAATGCACGCTCCCGCACCGAGACACTGTGCCGGGACCAGCCTGGAATATACATTGATACACGTCATGTGTTTTATTGTGGGGTCTTTTAACACGTTTCAATATCTCTATCTCATAAGTCATAAGAATCTTCAATGTACAAATACGCACATAATGTACCTGATTTTTGTTTTTAAATGTCTCATGATACGCGATAATTATAATAATAATTATAATTAATAATTATAATGATAATTATTCAAAATAAAAAACTACAAAAATATCAAAATCATAAATTTGGACAATAATGTAGCTTGACCTAACCTGGCCTAGGTCAGCGACCTCAAAGATGACTGAGGTTCCATCCGCGAGGGCAATGACCTCTCCATTGGGCAGGCTCAGCTTGTGTCCCGAGTCGAGTGTCGAGTGCAGCATGTCCGGCCATGCCTCGTCTACCGGGCCGTCCAGCACCAGCCAGCTGTAGCGCGCCGTGGAGGCTGCCGTGAACTCCCTACAGAGCGAGCAGGAATAAGAGCAAAGAGCAAACTAGACATGTATGTCTAAAAATAATATATTTTAATTATCCCCTTTAAGACTTTAATACTTTGGGTATTCTGAGTGTGCGTATTATATTTTATATTGATACTGTAAGAAATACTCTCAACTCACTCAACTGTACCATATGCTGTCCCCCATCAATTAATATACCAATTAAGACGAACCTCAGAACGCGAGGAACGACTCCGTCGGTCCACTCAGCTGATCGCGAGTCGAAGGCCCCGAACATCTGCAGGGGCGTAAGCGCCTTTGGGTTCACCGTCTCGACTATTACGAGGTCGTCTGCACCACCCCCAAGCAGCCGCAACACACCCGCCAGCACCTGCGGCCATGACGTCACTGGTGTACTGGCTGTAGAGTGATATTGTAGCCTTCACATGGTGGCTAACGTTATGTTCATCGGTCGAAGTTGATAAATATTTCAAATTACATTTTTTTTTAAATAAAATTAAAGTATCATTTTAATTAAAAAATAAAAATAATTTGTTGTCATTTCAAATCAATTCATGCATTTAAAGAAACTTCAATGGACATTTTTTTTTTCATTCAGTGTAATAGAGACCTTACAATTTATTTTTTTGTGATTTTAAAGCGTGTTAATAAAATAAAATTTGTTTCGAATCACTCTTGATTCCAGTAATCCACGCACTTGGATGGCCTCCGTCTTGCCAGAGAAGGGTTCTCCGACAAGCACCACGCCCCTGCTGGCACGCAGCATGTCGTGCATCTCCAAAACCTTGCCCATGAAGTAGTCGGAGGACTGCAGCACTCGCTCCTCGCACACCTGCACATATTCAGTCGATAAGATTTGTATTTCTAATAATTAAACTTAAAATGTTTTGCTTACACTGCATGCATAAAGTTTAAAGTAGCAATATAATATTAAATCAGTCAAATACTAAGTTTAGTTTTGAAATTACAAGCTTCATAATTTTTGGGGGAGGCATTGCCTTATAATGTGGTGTAATTCAATCCAAACCTTTCTATCACTGACCTGTTTGACAGCCGCTAGGAACTCTTCTCGAGAGTGAGTGTGACTTTGGTCATGTCCGAACACGTCCCTGAGGATGCTCAGAAAAAGGGCGTGATCGGCGGGCAAGAGGCCGGGCAGCAAGACGCGCTGCAACCCTTGAGATAACAGTCGGCCCTCTTGCTCGTCACTCGTCGATACCTCGGGCAGAAGCATTCGCAGCTCTCCCGCAGCCTGCACTGCACGCAGAGCCGTCCATAGACCTGCCCAAGGACCAGTTTTAGGGCATGGTACTTTTGGTTTGGCTTAGTACTGTACTTCCATATGTGGAAAAAAATTACATTTATGTACTGTATAGCTCATGATGCAAAAAAAGGCTTTTGAATCTACACATTTACTAGAGTAATTAGTAATTAGTTGGTTACCAAAAAAAAAAAAAAAAAATTGAAGTGACAAGAGAAGAAGTCGTAACACTGCTGCAGAAATTTTACATAATTGCGAAAATGAAAAATAAATAATAAATAATACAAAAAAATACTGTAATTTTCGTAATACGCTAATGTAGTTTTGTATGCATTATAATTGAAATTCATAATATGCATTTGTTCCAACATACAGATACATAATAATAAATATGTATATCCCATATTATTTGTTTATTTATTTATTTATTTATTTATTTATTTATTTATTTATTTATTTATTTATTTATTTATTTATTTATTTATTTATTTATTTATTTATTTATTTATTATTTATTTTTTAAAGTTTCACAGATATTTTTTGGTACATGCAATGAACATAAAGTAGAAAAACTGTTGGCACTTTGAATACCCTTCCTATTTAATATAATAGGCTGACATAATATGTTGTTTACTGAATGCCATATGCTACGAGCATTACAAGCAAAATGCTACAGAATTAGGTACAGCTTGAACGTACAAAATCAGCTATTTCGATCCTCCACGTACCAAAGTCGTAGTGAGGCTGTGGACTGAGTAGGCTGGTGCTCAGCTGCAGTACTGCCGCGATCTTGCGAGCCAGAGGCCCGGCGTAGTGCACCCCGCAGCATAGCAGGCGCACGTGACACACCATCGTTAAGTCCGGAGGGCCGAGGCTCATCGGCCGGAATAAAGACTGCATGACACAATGGAAAGATTATCAGATGAGAGTCATGTCTCTCAATACCAAATAAATTCAGATATCAGCTTTTATTGATGGACAAAGGTATAATTTTGATATTCAATATTCAAAGCAAAAATGATGTATTCAGAATTCATAATTAAGGTGAATACCTAGTATATAATTTTATCTTTAATTAATATGTATTTTACAATATTTATGTACATATATATATTTTTTAGTTTGTGATAAGTTCAGTCCACTTAAAACGATATTTCGTACTGAGGAGGTACGCACCCTGAGATTGTTGGGAATGTGCGAGGGTCCAGGTTTGGCGGTGATACACAACAAACATCTCGGCCGGGCCAGTCGCACAGGTTGACACCCTTGCAGCTGCAGCGTGTCTGCACCAGCCTCACACGCGCGAGCCATCTCCAGGACGTGCTGAGCTGCCACCGAGAGAGCACCAGCACCCAGGTGGTGCACCTCGTCCAATAGACACCATGCACCGCACCCTGCCACGCCTTGGATAATCTACAGCAGAGTTGTGACGTCAGAGGAAGCAGTTCTACGTGTCCTCCGTAACTCACCCTGGCCACGGTAGCATGGTCCATGGCAGGCGAGCACGTGACCGCCACCCGCAACTTGCCGAGAGCTCCTGCCAGCGACAGCACCGTGTCGCTCTTGCCGCTCGCTGTAGGACCCTAAAACCAACCATGAGGTGTTAAAATCTGCTCTTAAATCACAAGGAGTTGTATAGGCACAAATTAGTTACCCTTAATTAAATAATACACTCTTATATTGATGTAGCAAGCATACCTTAAAGAATATAATTTTTTTGCAGAGTACAGTAATATTAAAATAATTAGTCAAATATCATATGCACAAGGATGAAATTCAACCAAATTTGAAATTAATATTTTTATTTTCTTATTTTTTTTTAATTCATTTCATGTTGTAATTCAATTTGTGTGAAGAATTTTGCATGTCGTATATATTATACCGATATGAAAACAAAAACAAAATAAAAATAATATTCATCCACATGCAGAATATTGAAAAAATTGATTGTAGTTTCCCTTCCTACAAAAATTAAAAATGATACCTGTTGTAGTATAAGAATGAGAAAGATAAAAAGCAAATGTTTTCCTCTTGCATGAAAATGGCATTTTCTAATTTCTCCTCACACCATTCTATTTTCAGACATTTTATTTCACTATAAAAACAACTAAAAACTCGACTGGAACACGCACAGATTAAAGGTATCGTACCTGCAGACAAGTGCCGACCCCCATTTGGTAGGCGGCGACGAGGGCTCGATAGCAACGTAGTGTGAGAGGAGTGATGACAAGCGCAGGGGCGGGTCCGAGGAACTCCCAGCCGTAGTCGAGGGACGCGTACATCAGCCGAGCCTGCAGCCCTTCCTCGCCGCCCGCGTAGAACCTAGAAGCACTCAGCAACGTCAAAGTACCCTTCTTCGTCACTCCACGTTACAGACCTGAGTTGGGAGAGCCAGGCAAACTCGGACGCTTGGCTGACGCCAGCCTCAATCAGCTGACGCACCACGTCCACCGAGTGGCAGTCCGCCGTGGTGAGCGCCTCAAGGGCTGCCCGTTCTCGAGGCGAGAGGGTCGAGGGCACCACTCCCAGCTGCTCACAGCTCACCCGTACGTGGTCCTGCAAAAATTACCAAGCCAATGAAGATTTGTAGTTTTATAATTGACTGTCGTGAGTGTCGTGGCAAATTAAACTTTTAAACTTCATATAGAAGAATAATAATAAAAATATATATAAATGATGGCCAGCCCTCGCGGTGATCAAATAGTTTTAAATATTTTTGTTTGCAATAAATATTTTTAGCTGGAAAGGGTTTTGGTGGGATTGATTTTAATAAGTCTAATACATTGCATGACATGATAAAGGTTACGATAGGTTTTTCTTGAACATTTGTCGTGATTTTTTTTTATTTGACCCTTGAATTTCAACTTACATTTAATTAACTTGTTTTATCATTAAAATAGACAATTAATTGTAATCTTTAAGTTTTCAAATGATATTTATTTAGTTTATCATATATAGAGTGGAAATGTGTATATATATATATATATATATATATATATATATATATATATATATATATATATATATATATATATATATATATGTGTGTGTGTGTGTGTTATCATTATGTGCTCAGAACAATGGACAACATACATGAAAAAAATTTATTGCAGAAATAAATAGATGGTACCAAATTATGATACTCTGAATTTTTTCAGATTTTTTTGAAACCCGGAACTATTTTTAAATAATTATTGAAAGTCCTGTGATTTCAGTTGGCACCCCTGCAGCCTTAATAAAAAGGATAGAGACTGGACGCCTATTGACGCCTCCAGGGGGCGTGGCCGCACTTTCAATAATTATTTAAAAATAGTTCTGGGTCTCAAAAAAATCTGAAAGAATTCAGAGTAGCATAATTTGGGACCCTCTATTCATTTCTGCAATAAAAAATTTTCATGTATGTTGTCCATTGTCATATTAAATCAAACAATTTACGAATCAACTTATTTCTCCTCGAAACATATATACACTAAGCCCGTACCTCCATCTGGGTGAGCAGCCTCGGAAGCGGGAAGCGTGCTGGTGACTTGAGGCTCGTCTCCACCGCCACGGTCCACTTGCTTTTGGTGGCGACGAGCACGAGCTGCACGGGCCACTGACGTGCCCAAGCTGCCCGGCCATCCTCATCGAAGCTAGCCAGACTGTGTTCCAGGTGAGAGCGCATGGCCGCAACCATCGCCTGCTGCACCTGCGTATATATCACACGGATCTGTCACACTGCAAAGACGCTCGTTGACTTTTTTCCATTGTTTATATACTGTACTAGTCTTAAATGTGATTCATTTTTTTTTTGTAAAGTTTTTAAAATTGTGTTAATTTTTGGATTTATTCAATCTTATATATTTTATATTATAAATGCTTAAATGGATATGTTGAAGCCCATATCTGAATGTTTAGTCATAAAATCTAACAGTTTTTAAAGATATATTACACATGCTTCTCTGCTCTATATATTCGGTGTATTGAGATGAAAACTTGAAGGTTCTGACGTGGTGAAGACGTACCTGCTCCAGCCAAAGCTCGACGCGTCCCTCGGCGATCCAGGGCACGCCCGGAGGCTCCAGTCGCAGCTCTTCGCCCGCCCTGCTCACCAGCCTCTGCAGCCGGTCCTCACAGTCGAACTCCGCACCGTGTGCACCCTCCAGACACTTTCGCAGGAAGCCCACGATGCGCTGGGGGTGCTTGCCCTCGCTCAGGATTGCCAAAATTTCCTCGTTGGCCAGGAAGAAAAACCTGACACAGAGTCGTCTTCGTTCTCAGTATATTAAGAAGGGCAAGGGTAGTGGAAATGTAGCGCCACTGTATTATAGTATAATGCTACAAGAAACTAAATGACACTGTAAAGTGTGAATAAGTTTTTTCTTAAAATAAATTTTCTTTTTCTTGGGAAATGTTATTCCCGATAGATAATTTTACTCAAAATTTTATCTATAATATATACTGCGATGTATTTTATGTAAATTATCAAACTATTTTTAAAGCATTTATAATGTTTTCTTATGATATTATTTCTTAAGGTTAATTTAATCTATAGAATAAAAATAAACGTATGAAAAAAACTATATATTATGTACTACAATTTACAACCATCGTCAAAAGTATATAGCCATGCATTTTTACGATGGTTCTCTGCATGATTTCTCTGTTTTCAAAGATTTCTTGCAATAATTGGAACCAGTTATAAGATAATTATTAATACGATTGACAGACAAAGTAATACGATATGGTACCTACTTTGTGTATTTTGCATGTATTATGATCAAATTCAAATAAAACAGCGTGATTGTGGCTTACCTGGGAAAGGCCCTGCGTTTGATCTCAAGGTAGTTTCCCACGCCCTGGTTCACGGTCTCCAGGTGTTCTCCGCACCTCTGGAAGGCCTCGAGCACACCCTCCCGGGCTGCGTGGCACATCACCAGAGGGTCCTCCTGCACCTCTCGCATGGCGCGCCGGAACACCAAGTCCACCTCCTGAAATGAGTCTGCGTGACATTTTATTGTTCATAATTTTTATAAGGTGGTTTACTAAGAAGTTAGAGTGTTGTTTGCTCTTACTCTTTAGTCATTACAAACTCACATATACAAAAAAGTTGAAATATATATATGTATATATATATATATATATATATATATATTTAAAAAAAATCTTCTGAATATGCATCAAAGATCTGGACGTCTACGAGAAGGTTAAACTGATGCATGGTGATGTATTTTAATGCAAAATAGGTATAGACGGTACACTTCAATTTTACCGTAAAAAGTTTTCCCTCTGTGGGCATGAGCTCCTGGATGTCTGCACAGCCGAAGATGGGTGCCAGGTGGCGCCACTGCTCCTGCACGGCGCCCCACCGCTGCACCGTGGCTGCCGCACGACGCAGTTTGGCGTGCCACTGCCGTAGGTGCGCTGCCACAAGCAACAACGTCATATTATCTTTTCCTTTTATATAATCCTGATTAGAGTAGATCAAATTGCAATAAAAATTTTAAACAGAATGTAGGGATGAGGCAGTCATTACCAAGACAAAATTATTTTAACTTATTTTTGTAATCTATCACTATGTATTACGCGTATAATAAAAAAATAAATTCCTCTTGAGACGTTACCAAATAAATAACCTATAGCAGCGAAAGTTAATAAGGCAATAATTTTGGGTTGCTTTTTTTGAAAGCTTTAAGGACGAGGTTAGTTAAGGACCATATGATAACAACGAAGGCCTGTTTTCTTGCTTGGTTCTAGGACGACTAGCTTGCTTTCATAATACCTGCGTGAGGCTTGGCGAAGGCTGACCCGCGCATGGCCTGCGTGCGGAGCAGCTGGTCGGCCAGCAGTGCCTGCAGCTCTTCCAGCCGGGTGAGCACGGCGCAACCACGGTCCCTGCATGGCAATCAAATATAATTTTGTTATAGGCTGTATTAATATAAAAAATTGATATGAAGGTAGAAAATTAACTGATACAATTGCTTAATATTTTAATTACCGTTTTTCTGTATTTACAGCTTACAAAAAAAAATACGTTCAGTTCAATAATAAAGGCGTATCTCACGTGTCATCGATGACGGAGAAGTTGATTTGGTCCCAGGCAGCCTTCATGGAGGTCAGACTCTCGTACAACGCCAGCTCCTTACTTGCGCCGAAACTGATGACCTCGAACTTCCTGTAAACGAGTATATGTAACAGAAAACAATCGCATAGATGAGGTCTAACTTTAAGTCAGGCTTAATTTTGTTGATTTTTAATACTGCAACAAATACAACAAATCTAATTCTCGATTAAAGTTAGACCTCATCTATACAAATGTATGAGCACAATGATCAAATTTACATTTTATGATTTTTTTTTTGTTGCAGAAATGGGTACCAAAGTATGTTTTTTGAAAATAATTTAGATTTTTCCGAGTCCTGGAACTATAATATTTTTAAAAATCATTGAAAGTGCGGAAATTGAAAAAAATCTGAGTATAATTTTGTACCCTCACTACCCTCTATTCATTTTAACTGCAGATTTTTTCTTCCATCTAGGCTGTCTATAATTGTAATGACTTACTGCAGCATCTCAGAGGTGAGGTTGAGGCCGATCATCTTGCGCAGGCTGGACCCGGCGTCTGGTTGGATGTCCACGCCCCCCAGTATGATGGACATCTCTGTCCAGTGGCGCTCTTCCAGTGAAGAGTTGCATAACACGCGAATCAGCGGTATTTGGTGCTAAAACACAACGTATTTCTCAGGTCATCATGCTAGTAGATTCCTATATGGGTAGAGGGTAATAATTAGCCAGTAAATACTGTACTGCATGCTGGCACTATTTGTTATAAATAAATTTAATACATCAAGTATTAGAGGTTCTGCAGAGCTGCAGTCGCCCCTAGAATAAAAATTGCCCTCAGCAGTAATATCAGAGGTCACCAGCAGCAATATAAACCTTAAAACTCCATTAGTAGTATAATTTATTGTTAATTTAGTCTATATGTACAGTACTATGGAAATGAACAGTTTTTTAGCACTTCATTGTAAATATGATAGTTTAAAAAAATTATGCTACTAATTTGTTTACATTTTTTAGCTATTTTATTAAAAAAATACTATATTTTTTAATGCATGCTTCAATTAGAATGTTAATAATCAGGTCAAATTCACTTATTCATCAGTCATTAATTATTTAAATAGCAAAAAAAAAATTTCGTTTCATCCTGGTATATATTGACATCTTGATATATAAACATGAACTCATGAATTTGAAGCACGAATAGCAAATAAAAAAATTATATTACAAAAATTTATTGGTGCTGAACAAATTGCCTAACTTTCAGGCGAGATGATATTTTCTGCATCATACATTGTGGTGGTCTACCAGAGGAGGAAGGGTTGTCTTTCCCCCTGGACTGGCGGATCTTTCAAGCAAAAGGAGGACGATTTTGGGTGAAAAGAGACAATCTGCAAATATTACACTATTTGAGCAATAAGAACCTTGAAAGCGTTGAGGTGTTGCAGCATCTTGTGGCACAACTGAAGCGGTGCGGGGAGGTTGGAGGGGTCGGGGTCATCCAGGACGCCTCGTAACCTCCTTGGGTTGTTGTCCGTGATCTGCTGCTTGATCATCACGCGGAACTGCGCCTGGGTCTCCTGAGTCTCCCTGCAACGTCATCGAGGAAGGTCAACAACCTTGCAACGTGGTCTCAGCACCGTTCTTGTTGAAATAGTGCTAATTTGCTAAGTACCATATCGAAAATTTTCCATATTTAAAATAGTTGTGTTCGTAAAGTATAATAATTGTTTCATAAAAAAAGAATTAGATGAACCCTTATCAAATTATAGGAAATATTTGAGGAAAACCGTAATCTTTATTCTCATTTGATTATGTATTGCTAATAAATAACCGCATATAAAGCTATTTGGTTGGAACGTTTTTAAAATATTTATTTACAATATACTATAATATTATAATTATGTAATCCTTGTTACCAAATAAAATAAAAATTTGTTATATAATTTTTCAATAATTATTCCCTAATATTAATAATTCCTTACTCTTTTATAATAAAATTCTTTTGTTTATAAGGTACAGCTTCAACAAGTTTCGATATCGTAACAAATTCACAACAATTATGTCTTTTAAAGAATTATAGAGTACAAATTCATTATCTTTAATAAGAATTAAAAATCAACATTTTCTCCTATCAACGTACAATACATGTGCTATAATGTGATTAATTTAATTTTTGTTGAAATGTAATTAACTCTGGGTGAGCTCAGGTGACGGACGATTGTGCAGAAGAGCGTACCTGAGGACGTCCTTGGTGGTGGTGTCGATGGTAGCTGCGTCCAGTTCGTCGAAGGCTCCGTCCATCCACTTGGCGTGCGTCATCTGCCAGGCGTGACACAATCGCAGCAACCGAGCCACCGGCAGCAAGCAGTTCTGTAGATCAACAGTCTCACTGATTGCATTGCATAAATGTAACGTTTCTCAGTCCCGTACCAAGCGATTTTTATCTCTGTGCCTTTTTGTCTTTGTTTCATGTCTAGAAAAAAAAACGTGCATTTTAAGTATAAAAAGAGTTAAATTTAAGGATCGATGTCTCATGTAAATATAAATAGTTAATACTTTACTGAATATATAATGATATGCGATATACGAAATATATATTTATGATACATAAAAATTTGTAATGAATATAACATTATAACTTAGAAATTAGAAATTAGAAATATTTTGATTCTTAAATCAAAAAGATCTTAACGTCTATTGGACATTATTGCACTGATAATTATTATAGTAGAGCGATCACTGACAAGTTAGTTACGAAGTAAGCACACCACTATAGATATGGTCAGAGTTACATAATTTGTACCTTAAGTTCGTCCAGCTCGGGATAGGTGGAGAGAGGGAACCTGAACAGTTGTTCCTCCTTGTTGATCCACGCGGCCTCTTCTTCAAATTCGTCAATTTTGCGCTTTAGAGTACGTGACTCCTGCAGGAAAATGGTGGCATTGCATTTTATTTTATGTCAAATGCAGAGAAAATAAAAGACAAGATAATGTATTTGTCTAATTAAAAAGTATCATATAAAAATAAATGTATGTCCTGCTGTCAAACAATAATCTGTTAGTGTCCGCATTGACAGACCATATATTATATATTTAACATTAAAATACAGCTGGCTACATAATTATGTCACAAGGAGTAAATTAAAAAAAAAAAAAAAAAATGGTGGATCAGACTCGACGCTTTCCAGCTGATCTCAATTTGAGATGATCAGTTGGACTTCTTATTATTATACTAATTAAAAATTGTACTACTCAAAGTTACCTCGAGGTAGTCCCGGAGGTTCTCGAGCTTGCACATTGAGTTGATGACCGCGAGGCGTGGCATGGTGTCCTCGAGGTCACGGTTCAACTGGTCCGTGCGTTGTTGCAGCAGCCGCTCGAAGTGAAGACGTTGCTCATCGTAGAACTAGACCCCACCGTGAAATAATTATTACAATATTATCGTTTGAAACAGTAGATCATGCGTGCAACTATCTTCATAATAATGTTATTCAATGTTAGAGATAACATAATATTTATGCTAAGCAAGAATAATAAATAATTAAAAGTATTTTTTCCCAACTCAACAAAAATTTAAGAAAGGTTAAATCGTGAGAAAGGTTAGAAATTAGTCATTAAATGTACAATTATTTGTAATTAATAAACGCAAGTGTTATAAAAAAGAAAAAGATACATGAAATTGATGAATTAATAATACTTCATTCTGTATTTTGAGACCTTCTGGGATAGGCACGACCCCGACACCCTTATAAAATCCTCGTAAGTCCTCACCGTGGCACTGCGGACGAAGGTAGGCTGGATGCGACTGAGCCACTGAACGGTCTCCGTGTTGAGTTTGGTGTGCTGTGGCGAGAGGTAGCGCAGCCTCATCAGGAAGCCCATGTGGTGCACGGAGCCCCTGATGCGCTGTTCCAGCTTGCCCAATAGCTGCTGTTCGGCCCGTGACATGAACTCGCCAGTTGCCATCAGCTGTTCTGTGGAGTCCGGAGTCGCCTCGGCACGGTCGGTGATGTTGCGGAACACCTTGCATACTCTGACATACAAAGTAAGTTTTAGTCTTCTATAATTTATTTTCGTATAAATAGAACTCGTATAGTTTTTCTATAATCTGTTAAAAGGTAAAGATCGAACTCACTGTCTGTTCTCGTGCTGGTGCTGCTCCTCCATGACGCTGACCACGCCCTGCACGAGCGCCTTGGCCCGCCGCTGCAGTTCGGCCAGTAGCTCCACCTTGCTCAGGCTGATGGACAAAGACTCAGTATGGACTCAGGAAAAAGCAGAATAACAATTAAGGAGAACTATAGTCTCTAAAATAAGAGTGTTTTAAATTAAATATAATCCAATCAAATTTATTCTAAAATTAATTTAATTATAATTATATATAATCATAGTTCATAACCAATTGCAATAAGCAATAATTTTATATCATACATATATGTAATAAAATACGAGTAGATACAATTAATATGGAACAACTGGACAGTGTGTATTTTTAAGAAGCGCATGTAAATTTTTCAAAAAGAATAATATTTCAATTGAAAATTATCCTATTTCTCTCTTCACACTGACCTGGCGATGGGAAAAGAGGCCTCAGGTGGCTCGGCGAGCACCAGGAACAGGAAAGCCCTGAAGTGGTACACGCGCTCGCTGAGGGCCTCGAAGGTCCGCTCCTCTGCCACGAACGTGATTTGCTCTCGTGCAGTCTGCTCGCCGTACAGCGAGCCAAATCGAGATTCTAAGTGCAGGAGTAACAATGAGGCAGGAAAAGAAAATATAATTATATATATTTAGAAATTTGTACATAAGACTCTCAACACAAAAAAGCGCTTCTCAAGAAAAATTATAATAATATAATAATTTTTTGGTTTTTGAAATTGAAGGATTTATTTAGAGTGATGCAAAATGATCATGCATTTAAAGAACAAACGTAATTTAGCTCTTATGATAGTAATATAAATACCATAGCTCCCGTTGAGATCAAAGTTATATACCGAGTTCAAGCAGGTGCGCTCGCAGTCCACAGAGCTGCGTGTCGAGTACTTGAGAGAGCTTGGCATGCGCGTCAGATAAGAAGTTCTCGTCCAGCTTGATCTGGATGTACACCTCGTCTTCGCCGAACCGAGGTAGGGTCTGCGCCACGCCGCTGATCTGGGGACAACACGCGACATCAGGTTATTGTAAAACAATAGCTTAAAATGATTAAAATTACCAAGCAATTGCTAGAAACATTTTACTATTCAGAGAAGAAATCAGTACAAAAATATATTTGTTAAAAAATTACCATCCGGTTCTATGTATTATAGTATCAAGTGGATCGCAATGAGTGACTCTCACCGAGTGTATGAGCGAGTGAAAGGCCGCGGTGAGCTCCAGCTCGGAGGGCTCGAGGGCGAGGCGGCCGCTGGGCAGGAGCTCCACGCGCAGCTGGAAGCGAGGCAGACTCGAGGGACGAGCCAGGACCTCCAACACGTGCGCCACGCTGCGACGCATCAGCTGCGATATCTGAAACAATGACGACACAAAGAGTTTTTGACTGCGTAAATGTATTTTATTGAAAATTTTTAGAATAAGTACTTTTTTTTTAATATAATATATTACATGCAATGTAGGCATTCCTCTTTTATAGCTTAATTAATGTAGCAATCAATGTTTAATTTTATTTCTGGCGGACGGCCTGTACAGAATAGAATATAATTTGTTTATTTTAGCTTTCGCTAATTAATATAATTATATATTATAGAATACAATATATTGTGAGTATATAACAAAAACATAATTTGTTATATAAATAATATATAATTATACATGTATTGTACATATATGTACAATAAAAAGTAAAAACATCTTAATCAAACATATTTAATATTATATTAATTTAATGATGCCGGTGAGATCATGAACTTTCAATTATGTTGTTACTAATAAAAAGCTGAAAAATCATAGGAACAAAAATGCCATATGAATTTTATGGCTTATACAACTTGTTCAACAGTTTCTGTAATTAAAAATAATATATATTATGCAAAGACACATTTTTTTAATAAAAATAAGAACCATTAGCTCTGTTATAAAATATATAGTACCAGCCCTTCAGCATATAGAACTTGTGTTTAAAGTGTTTAATAAATTCAACAAATATATAATTATATATGGTATTGTGTAGTACGGTCAATATTATATTTCCTGCTCTTGATAGTAAAATGTGTATTATAATAATGCACAGTACGTAGGTTGGCAGTATCAATATAAGCAGGTATATAGGTATTATGCAGTGCACTATTAATATACTGTCACCTCCTCCTGTACGTAGTATATACGACGTAATAAGTATATATTACTATGATAGTATGTTACGGCGGGTTGCATGTTATATAGGTAATAGATAACATGTTTGTTTGCTGCAATGGCATATGTGCGAACAAGAAGTCGTATCACGGTATCAGACTACTTCAATTGAAAATATATACATTGCAATTAAGACATTAAAACAGTTTGTAACAACTGACTTTCGAAGCCTCGGTAGCGCAGTAGGCAGCGCGTAAGTCTCATAATCTTAAGGTCGTGAGTTCGATCCTCACCCGGGGCATTTTTTACGGCTTTGTTTCTTGAACGTCATGTGATTATTGTGCATATATTTTTTTTAAATTAAGGGTATTTTTGAATTTTAAAAAGCAATAAAAATTATAATTTTCTCGAAAGGAACGAAAATAACTTATTACGATTTTCTTTTATAATTATATAGTCATTTCATTCATATTTTGCTTCAAATTTACTTGACTAATAAAAATATGCCCCGGGTGAGGATCGAACTCACGACCTTAAGATTATGAGACTTACGCGCTGCCTACTGCGCTACCGAGGCTTGGTACTAGAGGAAGAATATGTTTTTCTACTTATTGCACAATGTCATAGAAGTTTGGTTTCTAACGATGACTTAAAAACTCAAATCAGGACAAACTATTGTCACTCTATAAAAGCACGTGAACTGACCTGCACGGCGACGAGGTTGCAGAGGCAGCTGAGTAAGCGTGGCCGCTCGTGCGGAGTTACGGTGTCCATGGCTCCCCGCTTGCGTACACCGTGTGAGATGGCCTCGTACCAGGTGGTGTGCACCTCCTCCACTGCGTCCCTGGCCGCCTGCTGGAACGACTTGACGAACTGCATTGGCTCCTGAAGGCCCTGCTCCCTGCTCATAATGAGAGATGTACTGCATAGTATAGTATGATCGTTTTTAAATGCTCGTCCCGAAGATTCACTTATTTCGCTAACGTGTAGCCTCAGCGTTGTGGGGTAGTTAGTGTCCAGTAAGCTCGGTTTCGTGGGATATGGGGAGAAGGGTATATTATATGATATGGAATAACAAGCTAGGCTCACCCCGGTATAGGGATATACCCGTGTTGAATTTTTTTCGTAACGTGGTAGAAGGCATCATGCATTAATTATCAAGGTGAATATTGACTCTACTGAAAAGCATGAAACCTCGAAGCCTCGGTAGCGCAGTAGGCAGCGCGTAAGTCTCATAATCTTAAGGTCGTGAGTTCGATCCTCACCCGGGGCATATTTAAAATTTTGTTTTCTTAAAAAAACAGTGAAAATGAGTTCTATAATATTTCTAAATTACATTTTTATTCTAAAGGAATGATAAATTTGTAAATTGTCTTGCCAAAAAAAAAAAAAAAAAGTAAAATGGAATGAAAAATTCTTGAAATTTTTCTCTTATAATTTAAATTACTGAAATAATTTGAGAAAGTACGAGCTGATAATAAGCAATATAATAGAAAAATATTATATCTGCATGCACATTATCGAAGTCAAATAAAATGCATGGTCTTTCCCCAGCTATAAGCCGTGTCTGACGTGGTGCTCACCAGTAAGTGTCGAGGGCCACGAGGTGAGTGGGTAAAGCGTCCGCCGCTGCTGCCAAGGCACGCCGGGACAGTGGATGTATCAGGTGCAGACGCTGCCTGAGGGACCGCCGGCAAGCGAGGAACTGCTGGTACCGCGACGTGCGGCCCGCCTGACGCCTGATGGACATTAATGCAACTCTAATTAACATTCAATCACATTCTATCAATATATAATTAACTTTTGATTGGCATATATTATATCTTTCTTTATACAAATTTTGAGATCTTATAAGACTAAAGTGGGTATATAGTTTTAAGGATTTTGAATATGAGGTTATATACAATATCCTTCGGTAGATACAGTTTTAAAAGATCTTTTAAATTAGATCATTTAGTGAACTTGTTTTTTAATATGTTTATTGTTCGTTTTTCACCACGACAAAACACTCACCACGGAGCAATCGTGGTTGCCGCGGTGATCGCTGAGACGTTGAACACGTGAGCTTCGTCGCTCCGCCGCACTACCGCGCTGTACTCTCGCTGCGCCTCACGGAAGGCAACCTGCAGCGCAGTCATGTTCCTCTGGTTGCAGTAGCTGCCACTGAGCTGTAGAAGAGGTTCACGACTTAATCCAGTATTTTATTTTATAGTATATTTTCTATATATTATAGTAAAAGTTTTCTAAACAATTATATATATATATATATATATTTATTTATTCATTTATTTATTTATTTATTTATTTATTTATTTATTTATTTATTTATTTATTTATTTATTTATTTATTTATTTATTTATTTATTTATTTATTTATTTATTTATTTGATAATTGTGGGAGGAATAACGGATCAATTTAAACTTATTTTAATTACGGTATAGGTTTTTAAATTAGAAGTTACCGATTGCTATTCCCCATTTTACCCCATCTTAATTCTAAACTCGCTGGGATGAAAGTATTATAACTCACTACAAGGATACGCGACACCACTTCCTCGGGCATGCCAGGGTTCTCCGCTCGGCGAGCCGCATCCTCCCGCAGCGCCTCCAGCACGGCGGCGTCTCGGGGGGGCGGGGGTGGGGGCCGTGCTGGGGGCGGCCACACCAGAGCCTTGCACCCCGCACGACGCAGTCCAGTGGCCACGCGCCTTCCACTGAATATGAGTGAAGACACCAGAAATATCATACAGGGATCGATGTATGCAGTGATCGAGCACTGCAAAAATTTGCTTTCACTTTTGACGACTTAATTTTAATCCAACCAAAGTTCATAGAAAACATTTACCCATTAGAAAAGGTCTCATACTACTTATTTTGTTAATTATTTTGCATGTATTATGGCATGTGTTTTGACAGTTAAAAACAGTAAATACGATATTAAAAATGTTTCTTTCTTTCTCTTTCTCTTACTCTCTTACTCTCTCTCTCTCTCTCTCTCTCTCTCTCTCTCTCTCTCTCTCTCTCTTAATTACTTTACCTTTAAATTTTTTTTTACAGGAATTAATGAGTCAGGAATTAACATTATTATATCCCATACAGAACCTGCAGTAGAATATAATAATGTGAATTTCTGACTTACTGGCCGTGGTCCTGCAGTTTCCAGTCTATAATATTGTTTTATAAATTTATATTACACTTACAAAACATCTATAATATAAACAATAAATTATACTTTGAAATCTTGCTTACAATTTGGCAAATCAAATTATTTTGCTGTTTCTTTTCGAAAACTATTTTCTGGTCCACTGCCTTGCATGATGCTTATATAGACGTTGCCAATGTTACCATGCAGTTGGATACTTGGTTTATTCTTGGTTAACTAAGGACTTGGAATGGTTAGATTGGGGAGCTTTTTTTACGTCTAACACCGTTAAATAAAAGTCAGAATGTTATCCTAGCTCATTGATTTTATTTTTCAATACTTCAACTTCAAATTTCAAATACTTTCAACTTTTAATACATAAAACTTAATAAGACGTAATAAAGCATCCATTCATATACATATCAAGGGGGGAGCGGCAAACCGATCGAGGTGCACATGCAAGATTAGTACGACTCACATTGCATTCTGCGCCTCCTGCCTGCGTACCCTCGCAAGGTGGAAGCTAGTGGCTACGCTGCGAGTCCTCCGGGACGTGGAGACCTGCGACTGTCGCTTGCTTGCAGCCCCGCCGTCCTTGGATGTCGACTGCACCATCACCACGACAGAGATGCGTCTCGACTCTTGTTTGAAACTAGCGACCCGTTGCTTAGCAACGCGCACTCTTAACTGTGGGGGAGACCTTTCGAACATACACTATATATGTTATAAACTGTTATCAAGATAATTTAACATATACTTGTTATTTCAGGATTGAGTTTTTTTAATAATATATTATAATTATAATATTATGCTTTTTACTTAACAGGTTCTAATGAGAGCTAGGGATTTTAATTGAAATAAGAAAAAATTTAACTAACAAAAATTGAAATTTCAGAATGGACAACCTACATGGAAAATTTTTATTGCAGAAATGAATAGAGGGCACCAAATTATTCTGATTTGAATTTTTCAGATTTTTTTGAGACCCAGAACTATTTTTTAATAATTATTAAAAAATTTGTAAGTTAAGTTGGCACCCCTGAATCCTTAATAAAAAGGATAGGACCGGGACGCCTATTGACGCCAGTATTGACGCCTCCAGGGGGCGTGGCTGCACTTTCAATAATTATTTAAAAATAGTTCTGGGTCTCAAAAAAATCCGAAAAAATTCTGAGTATAATAATTTGGCACCCTCTATTCATTTCTGCAGTAAAAAATTTTCATACAGGTTGTCCATTGTTATGAAACGAAAGTTATATAAACGAAACATTCATAGAATGATATGTATAGGAAATCAGGAAATATTTTCGAAGCAGCCTATATCTGATATTCCACATGTCTCGGAATATATATAAGCTAGGTTATTTATCATATTTTGCTTTTTACCATGATGCATGCATGCATGAAATTTAGATTCTGCAGTAACATGCTTATTAGAAAACGAGTTTACAAATAATTTATAATTTAGTTAAAGATTTAGTTGAAGTTTTAGCTTTGTTGCTTTGTTTGTCAAAGTAATTTTTGTGTAATAATTAATATACTTGTATAAGTGGAATGTATAAGTGGAATATTCTTTAAACCTAAACCTTTTTATAGATAAAAAAAAACTTGAATATTAAAAAAAAGTTTTTTGTTTCGTATATCTTTGGGATAGGGATTACTGATAAGCTGTATCTCGAATTATATTTTATATTTTGAATGTTAAAAATAACAAGGAATCATAAATTATATATTAGTCAAATTTCTAACCCTAGAGAGATCGAGACACAGTGTGTTGCAAACCCACTAATATTAAAAATAATAAAAAATATATATATTATTATATTACGTTTAGAAGATCGGGTCTTTGGTATTCTCTTTCTCGCAACTCTGCTGATGTGTATATGTACAGTACACTCTTGTCTCTGAAAAGTTCCCTTCTGCAGTCTTTTTAATCACCATGCCTTGTGTTATATTAACGGGGCAAGGTGATATATAATATACATTATTATAGAGTCTTAATTCTAAAGTCCTATGTTACATTAAAACACGATGACATCACCATGGGAATTTAGAATAAAAGATACTAATTGGCTCCATTGCCAAGTCTGATACCATGATGATATGTTAGCATTTTAAGATGTTAAAAATTACACACTTCATCCTTAAACACCTAGAGTCACCACTCTGCTTTCAACTATTATTATAGTTATTAGTTACAGTTATTTTATTATATTTATTTATTTATTTATTTATTTTAAAGGTAAAAAAAAACAATATTGTTATTCTGCATGGCTTTATTTTATTGCATTAAATTCCTCTGAGTAAATCTCAGCCATTGCAAACTGTCACCGAACATTTCGTTCCTCAAGGGGAGTTCGCGGTGATCCAGTCCCTGTAGGCAGAGATACGCATGAAGCCAGAGGGGTCTCCGCCCTCGCAACCGGCGCGCGTGGAGATGAAGCTCGCAACTCCAATCAGCAAGGGCTGGCCGTCAGAGCCGGTGACTGCCAAGCCAGTGCCGCTGTCACCCTGAAAATAATTAATACCATGGTCATTAATTTAACTCCGACCATTTGTGTATTAACAGTGAGCGTTTAAAAATCATTCACATCTCAATCCCGTTATTTAAATATCACGAATTTTAAAGCTTAAAATTTTGATTGATAAGTTGAATGGAGCAAAATATAACATTCATTGATCTAATTTCGATCCTCTAGCTTGTATAAAAAGGGTCAAGTAAGGACCCTATAACAATTATATTTGGTTAATGGCTCTGTTTCTATCAAAATGACTTATATGCCATATGCTGACATCAGCATGCTGTCATATATATATATATATATATATATATATATATATATATATATATATATATATATATATATATATATATATATGTATGTATGTATATGTCACCAATGTTTAGCAGCTCTAAGATACGAGTATTAGAGACACACTCACCAGACAGGGCGAGCCGTAGTCCGCGCCTGACTTGCACACCACATTGGGGGTCACCACCTGGTCACCATAAATGGCGACACACTCGGCGTTGCTGATCACGGTCACCGTCGTGTACCGCAGCTCGTTGCTGATTGCGTAACTGCCTGTAGATAATAAATAAATGTTCAGAAAGAGAAGTTTAAATTGGTTATAATTAGCTTTTGGTTAATGTCTTTTTGAATAATTTCCTCAATATTTCATTACAAAACACTTTTTGCAAGCTGCATGATGAATAAATTTTCTTAGGTATACTTTACGAAGTTATAATTATCAAAATATTTATTATAAGAGGATCTAAACTCAAAATTCACGGAAGGCATTGAATACAATTTTGAAAGCATATGAAAATAAGTTTATATACTTGAAAGTATATGAAATCCATATATTATACGGTAAGCCAGGTATATTGCTAAACACTCTGGGTGGCTATATAATGCCTATAATATACATTGCATTTATAAGACATACACTCAATTGCTTCAACGATGACATCTGAAACAGTAAATTACACAAGTGAACTTGTAAATCGCAGAGAGCTATATAGGTACTCACCGTCGAAAAGTGTTCCCCAGCCGGCTATGGTGGCTTGATAGCCCGTGAAGTCTCCGTCTGAAGGTGATGCCATGTTTATTGGCTGAACGTACTCTGGAACGTAGGCATGATGAGTAAGCAATTCTTGACTTAAACGTGGCTTGCGTACTCACGCGAGTTGGTGACGGCGTTGGGTAACCACACGAGGGCGAGGTCATCTTTGAAGGTGGACGACACGTAGCCCTCGTGCACCCGCACCTCCTGCGAGTCGATGATGAGGCGGCCGGGCTCTCCGTTGTTGTAGAATTGCTGGGCACCCAGGTGAATCTGGAACCTCGTGTACCTGCCACCACGAGACCACAACACAATTTCGAGAGCTGTTTTCTTATGCTAAAAGTATTATAAATATAACTTTAATTGCAATTTTAACTTTTATACAAAATAAATTAAAATATATTGGGCGTATTATAATTTATTCCCCTTAATTAAGGATTGACCTCAGTTGATTTTGGATCTCGGAAACGGCCCTATTAATTATAATTCTAACGAGACTTGCAGGAGTCTTTAATAAGCTCGCCACAATAAGGTTGCTTATTTTTTTTGAAGTGGATCTGTTCGACCAGTTTTGAGAAAAGTGAGGCAGCTAGAATTTTAAGTTTAACAATTTTAACATATATATTGGCCTTCTATATGGACGGAAACCAGAAATGGAGCTGTTGTGAGAAAACCGCCCCCTTGAAATGAATTTGCTCAAACCAAGGCGATTAAGTTTTAGAGCATCCTCAATTTTTTAAAAATTTTGTTTCATTCGATTCCATTCGTCCGTTTGACAGAAATTTCCCGTTTCCGGTTTGTAACTGCATGAGGTCAATCGTTATTGTATTGTTGTATGAATTAATTAAGCTGCTTTAGGATAGTTAATTTGAAAAGTGATTAATTAAGAAATGGTTTTGGTCAATTTAAGTAAGATATATAATTAACGCGAAACATATCGATTGTTGTAGTACCTCCCGCCCATTTGATTAACATATTATAAACCTTTCAGCAACCTCATAATAATTCTGTATTTTTTTTAGAGGCAGTTCTTAAAAAAGCGCGGCCCTATATATATAATACTGAAAATTTAAAAAATTAATTTAAAAAAAATTGGATCGTCCGATTGTTTTGAAAAATTTTCCACATTTTTTGGTGCTAAGAACAGTAAGAACTCTGTCTCAAAAAAAATCAGAATTATTATGAGGTTGCTAAGGTTTACATGTTAATCAAATGGGACTATACAACAATCGATGTTTCGCGTTATCTTAATTATTATACCCTTATAAATTGACCAATGTAATATAATATATTTTATATAATATACATATTATAAAATAATAAAATTACTTTTTTTTTTTTTTTTATTCCAGATGAAATTATTTTAAAATAGTTCCCACGTTTTACATCATCCAATCCAAATCAACAAAATCAATGGGAAATAAATTCGACCAACCAAATCGATGCTATACAAGAACAGCTGTTTTGCTGTTTTTGTTTTTTTCTGGATTGTAAACAAACCCGCTGGCACCTAGCAGACTGAAACCGTGCTGAAACTGATAAACTGAAACCTGACTGAAACTACATGTCATATTGAAGGAAGTGCTGTATATATATCACATTCTGTAGTATGTATACCATTATTTAATTAATTAAGGAGGTACGTACGTAGTTCACATGTACATATGCATATTTTTATGTTTGGTACGTATCATACTGTATATGCATATAGTGTTTTAGCTTTATATATGGCAGTTGTACTGCATGTACACTGCATATAGCATACATTGCATATTAAGGTGTTTTAAAAGGTGCTTTCACATATTCGAAAATCGCTACGGAGTTCCGTAGCAATGCCGTAAGCCTTTCACATATTCTTGTTCGTCTGCGGCAGCTGCGGCGGAAAATCATGTGAATGCCGCAGCAAAATCAAACTCATCTTGATTTTGCTACGGAGTTCCGTAGAACGTGCCGCGAGGTGCTACGGAACAGCTACGGAGCGCCGCAGCAAAATCAACACATTTGCTACGGAGTAGCTACGGAGTGTTTCCGTAGCGATTTTCGAATATGTGAAAGCACCTTATGCATACTGACAGTAGTTTTACATTGATTATGCATGTATAGTATTAATGATATTGGATGTGTATTAAATACTAAAACATGCCGATAAAATCTTCAACCTGCAGCACCTCTAATATATAAGCAAATCGTAAATTGTAGACGCATTGTATAAGTTTAACTACGTAGCTGTAGAGGAACACAGACGATAAATGGTAGCTTCGCTGTCCCAATCAGCAAATTGGTTGCGATTTACAGCAGAGTCACTCCTGATGTTCAAGGAGTTAATAACCAATTAAATTAACTTTCTTTATTTTTATCTGGTGTAGATACTTATTTCCATATCATCATCCTCACTGTATGCATATATATATTAGGCTGTAATATTATAGCTGATGAACCCTGATGGTATATATATGTACAGTATAACAGATCTTAGTTTACCTCTGTTTACCTCTCGACAGTTCAGTAGACTAGACGGCGCCAGCTATATCAGCCAATGAAAAGGCGGCCAGCTGACATTCTAGCCTTTTCATTGGCTTATATAGATGGCGCCGTCTAGTCTACTGAACTGTCGAGAGGTACACTAAGATCTAGCTGTTATACTGTATATATGCATACTTTGCCAATAATTTCTGATACACTTTTCATCTTTTGCAGGTTCGATTCTTTTTGTGTGTAGTCTGCATACAAATAACAATGTATAACTGTGCAATACCTGGCTGCAGGAGATCTTATGGGGATTGGTGTCGAAAAAGGTCACCACTCGGACCCCGACCAGTAATGTATCATGCAAAGGTAATGAATTTAATACGGTGTACTCCAAGGATTTTGTATGTATGGATAGGTTATCTCTATACCAATAGCATTAGAGCTACTGAGGCAAATCTCCAACGTAAGATGGCGACCGAGCGCAACCATCTGCATTGTAAATTGTATGAAAGTTCCCCAACATAAGATGGTGGACATCCCATTGGTTACTGTTGTAACTGCCACCCACTTCCTCCTCACGACTGTGCCTCACCGACGGCAGTACCATCACCTATCCATACATACAAAATCCTTGGTGTACTCACATTGTCAGTATCATGTCCAGCTGATGTAGAGAGACCTTTGTGTATGCCATCGCATCATACGAGTCCTAGAGGGCGAAATCTATAGACATTTTGCCTTTTTTTTTGTGTATTGGGGACTATATTTTTGTCCTTGCTCAAGTTGTCCACCGATCGTGAAAAATCAATAAAAATAAAAAAATAAGCCAACAACAACAAAAAATGCCTTATTTTGGTTTTCGTGCCTTTTTTTTTCTTTCTTTTTTCCCCCCCTTCCCCCTTAATTAATATTTAAACCCAATTTTATAATGTTTTTGCTAATTTTGGCTTATTTTTTAAATCAAAATGCTAAAAATAAAAAATTTTAATATTATTTTTATTTTTTTTTTTTTTTAACATCAGAACAATTCCTAAAAATGAGAAGCTTTAACAATGACGACACAATTCTCTCAGCCAATGACAATCTAGCGCGCGAACTGCGCGCGACGACATGTTCTACCAAGCTCCCTATCCTTTAACCCAGCGGTACCTGGTTTTTAATTTTTTTCCGACGGTTCTTATGAAGGGCAAGATTAATAATTCATATGAGCCACAGGAAAGATCACTTTACACGACATGAAAAATATTCGAGATTTTGTGCAGCATAGAATTTGAATGAAAAAATAAATAAGAGATTTCTCCTAACAAACCTTACGGAGCGATGTCAGAATGCGGCGCTGCGGCATTTTTAAGTTGAAGCTTGTCATTGGAATAATAATATTCTCAACTAAAAATATATAAAGGCTTTTAAATATATATATATATTACAGAAATTGATAGAGGTTACAAAATTGTGCTAGCGCTACTCAGATTTTTTTCATATTTTTTAGAGTCCAGAGGAACTATTTTTAAAATATTATGAAATGTTCAAATGTTCATTTTATGATCATGACTAAAATGTATATATAATATAGATATATATATATATATATATATATATATATATATATATATATATATATATATATATATATATATATATATATATATAATAAGGATGTAGTTCCTAAAGGTATTAACCCATAAGTATTATTAAAACATCAGTTGCATTAATTTAAAAGTTATAAATAAAAATAAAGTCTACATTACATTAAGGTAATACTAATTAATACTTCATTTATGTAAGGTAAACCTAATTTTTTGGGTCCCTTGATTTTATGTAATAATATTTTTGACTTATTTCCAAAAATTATTTTTAGAGTGTATTATAAATTCAGTAAAATAATAATTTCTGAAAGCTTAAAGAAAAATGTTGATTTTTTACTCCCACTGGCTGAGGTGTTTTATCATATACTTTTGGTTGTCATATATCTTATTATTAATGATGTATTATTTATGGCCCTATATTGGAACATGAATAATACATCTTTATGAAATCTATCATAGACTCGATCATAATAAATTTCTAAAATGATCAGACGGTAGAAATACAGTAGTATTTAGAGAGTATGCAATTGTGTTTTTACAGTTTCACATACTTACATCATATTAGGCATATGATATTTCATTTTGCTATTAATTACATCATATATAATAATAAATTGAAATAAGTAAAACATAAGGATATTAAATATACAAAAAAATATATGTATTAATACTATTAATAATTAACAGCTATATAGTAAAATATAAAAATATTTATTTTGTTCCAGAAAACTGAGAAGCGTGCATTGTGGGAAGCAGCTGTAAACTTTACTGAGAGGGTAAAAAATAATAAAGAATGGAAAAAAGGAATTAGTATTTGTGATATTCACTTCACACCAGAAGATTTTATTCCATGGAACATACGTGATCCTAGATGTAAAACTCTTCCACCACATTTACAGAATGTAAAATTGAAACGAACTGCAGTTCCTTCTCTGTACATAGATGAGGAAACTAACTTGGCAGCCAAAAAAAAATTGAAACCTGATGAATGGGCATGGTGGGAATTAATTCCTCAGAACAGTAGTCCCCCATCTCAGTCAGTTATCCAATCAAAGCAGAAAGAGTGTAGTGATCTTGAGCCAAATGTTTCACAATCATCATTCAAACCAAAAGAATATAATTTTGATATTAGTAAAGGACGTTCAATGTCTGCTAGTGAAATTGGACTACGGACAGTTTGCAGTGACAAATCTACTGGTAACAATGAGTCAGATCAAGAGTGTTCAGAATCATCACAGCTTTCAGCATTCTTGTGTACAAACACCAACCAAAGTGACAATGAGAATTCAAGTGAGGTTGGTTTCTCGTATGTTGAATTGTCAGACACTAATAATCTTGATGACTTTACAAAATGTAGCAATGAAGAGAATCAACAAAATTTCAATAACAACGTTCAAAGTGATAGTTCAGAATATATTAGCAAAGAAAAAATAACTACATTATCCAAACAGGACAGTAGCAATTCAAATCTCAACTCATGTCACTTTGTAAGCAATGCTGCAGACAAAAGTCATGATCATACAACACCAATTTTACAAAATAAACAGAAAAGGAAATTATTCCGAGAACTTTGCTCCACTCCCCTTAAACTTCCATCACACCTATGGGCTGTACATTATCATTGTGACAATGAGTACTTGATTATATGTAAAGTGTCCTTCAACAATGGTTTTTGTGTTGATCGAGGTTTACGTTTTACTCGAGAAATGTCTCAGCCTGATGTGTATATTGGTGAACGGAAAGTGATACATCCCGATATGGAAGCTCTGTCAAATGTTTCAGACATTGAGAAATTTATTTCTGTAATTGACTACCTTCTACCCTGTCCTGGGAGTGGTGTGCAAAGTTTACCGTTCAGTAAATCTTGTTCAGGCTTTGCTAGATCTGGTCCGTGTAATGCTAGTGGTATTATTCCTTGTATGGCATGTAATTATATTCGAATATCAAACATGAAAATGAAAATGAAGGAAATGAAAATATAATAAGTTTGAATTGAGAGAAAAGTGTTTTGAACTGACTGTGAGAAAAACACTCACTATATATTATTTACAGCTAGAGCATCATAGTAACAAAAGTTTTATAATGGTGTCATGTTAACTGAATTAATTAGATTTGATTATAGTAAATTATAGTGTACACATGCATTACTGAAATATCATCACCATCAATTATTTGATGATGTCGTTTCATTTTTTTGTATGCTGTATGTATAATTAAAACTTGACAGTAGAGTAAAACATATTTTAATAATTTCATAGACAAAAAATATATCATATAACTAAAATAAATCCATTGTATTATATTTATTTCTTAATTCATATTTTTTTTAAATAATATAATTTATAATGCACAATTATATATAATATTAAACTATATAAAATTTAGGTCATTTAATATAAATTAATTTTGTTGCTATATTTTTATATTTTGTTCTGTGTATACAGTATATTATATTATATGAAAGTATAAAATACTATAATTTATTAGTCTGTATGTATTTTATACTCTGTACATACAATTAATAAACTGCAATGCATATTAAATTGGCAATTTTCCACTAGCTCATTAATTATTATATTAAATAGAAAATAAGAAGAAAAATTACCAGTCACATGCTCCCTGATTAAAACCCGATTATAATATTTATTATATATATGCATAGTCTTGTTTTGCATCTTGTGCCATGGTATATGGTATATCATTATAGTATCGCAGGGCTATGGAGATGAAATAAAATACAAGCAATTATGGAATCTGTTTATAATTAAATAAAAAAATTAATTAAACGTATGTAATAAAAGGATAATTTTTTTATCGCCAATTTTTCAACAAATACGTATATAATAATTTCGTATATATTATGTGTATGTACATAATTATGGAATTTTTAACTATATTATAACCCGGCTATTTTAACACCATGCAGTTATATATATATATATATAGCTGGAAACTATATATTGCGAGTAATTAAATTGTTTATATTATAATATATATATATATATATATATATATATATATATATATATATATATATATATATATATATATATATATATATTATTAAAGTCATATTCTTTAAAAGGAATTATTAAGCATCCTGGGATTCCTGGGACATAATGATTTGTTATAATATATTGACGTTATTTAAAAAATTATGTCTTACGTACGTACATCTTCTACATATGAGGCATAATATCAGGCTCGGATCCAGAATTAAATTTCGGGAGAAGCGGTCTCCATAAGGCCAATGTTAAAAAAAAATGGGAGAGGGGAAAATGCCTATATATATTGGCCATGTTAAATTCAAAATTTCGGGAGGGGCTGCAGCCCCCTCAGCCACCCCCCTGGATCCGCGCCTGCATAATATACTGTATATATATTATATAGTGGCTGCTAAATAATCTATTAACGTGACGACACTAATCAGTTACTATAATCAGTTACTTATGTTAATTGCTCACCCCTTGGCACACTGCGCGACGGTGGCCACCACGCGGTTTGAGATGAGCACTCCACCACATAAGACGCTGCCGTCAATCATCACGGCCGCCTGGTACTTGAACTGACCGCGGCTCGCCTGCTGCCCACCAATGATACGACCTGATACTGCGACACACGGTACAGAGCTTTAAGCTATTTGCTTAATTGTGCATCACTTGGAATATATAATACGTACAGGATTATAATGGACAACCTGCATCCATTAATTTGCTTTATTAATGTAATTAAGGGTAAGGTAACGCCACCAATGTTAAAAAAAATCCCTCTCACAAAAATTCTGAAAAAAATTTAAAATGTTCTCCTCTATACCCCCTATCAGTACCTAAAATATCAGGTATACAAATACGATCTAGTTTTTGAGTTATAAATTTTTAAAGTTGACTACTTTAACATGGAGAAATGAAACTCCCATGTTAAATTAAAACTCCCATGTTAAATTGGTCAACTCATAACTCATAATTCATAACTCAAAAACTAAATCGTATTTGTATACCTGATATTTTAGCTACTGATAGGGGGTGTAGAGGAGAACATTTTAAATTTTTTTCAGAATTTTTGTGAGAGGGATTTTTTTTAACATTGGTGGCGTTACCTAATACCCTTAAGGCATTTTTTTTGTTGTTTTTTTTTCAGATTTTGTGAATCCTATAATACCCTCAAAGGCCTCAAAGTCAAAGAGAAAAACACTGTGATGACATGGTCTTGCAATTTCTTTCCCTACACTTGCGTGTTAAATATTATTTACATGATTACGAATTCACAGTGTGTTGCTTAGAGCGTTCAACTAAATCTGAACATTTTTTACTGTGGAGTATCGACCTCAATTTTTTTTATTGCAGAAATGGATAGAGGGTGCAAAGTTATGCTACCCTGATTTGTTTCAGATTTTTTTTGAGACCGGGAACTATTTTTAAAAAATTATAGTCCTTTTCGTGACGTCATGAGACACCGCTCCTTAAGAAAAAGATAGGACTTGCCGCCTCGTGACGTCACAAAAAGGACTTTCAATAATTTTTTAAAAATAGTTCCCGCGGGCTCTAAAAAATCTGAAAAAAATCAGGATAGCATAACTTTGCACCCTCTATATATCCATTCCTGCAATAAAAAAATTGAGGTCGATACTCCATTATACATAATTCAAGTTCTCCCATCCATAAAATATTCAATAAAAAAAAAAAAAGAAAACATGTAGTTTATCTAAGAAAGAGTTAAAGGTGAATAACTTAATCGGCAGTATAATTATGGTATGCTTCTCAATTAACACATCATGCATGTGAATAAATGTATGGTGATTGTGTGAAGAGAAGCCTAGGCGACTCATACGAAGGCTTGGCAATAAACAAAATAATAATGGACAATTTGCACGACATTTTTTTATTACAGAAATGGATAGAGGGTACCAAATTATGCTACTCTGAATTTTTTCAGGTTTTTTTGAGAGTGGGGGAACTATTTTTAAAAAATTATTCAAAGTCAGTTTTATGACGTCACGGGTGTTTAGCGCCTATCCTTTTCTTAAGGACAGACTCGATCCTCGTGACGTCATAAAATCTACTTTCAATAATTTTTTAAAAATAGTTCCCGGTCTCTAAAAAATCTGAAAAAAATCAGAATAGCATAACTTTGCACCGGCTATCCATTTCTTCAATAAAAAAATGTCATGCAAATTGTCCATTATATAAGTTATTATAGGATATATTATAGTTTGAATCTTTGAATATGAAACTATCATATTTTATGCATAAAGGATTTTTATTTATTTATTTATTTATCTTTTACCACAATTAAGGCCCTAAATTAAACTAAACCTCTTTTAAGTTAAACTATTTTAATAACAGTATTTAATTATATTTACAGAACGGCCGGGTACCAAATTTTAGAAATACCTTTTTAACTGCTAAACAATGTATGTCAGTTTTCATTTGTTAAATTTCTTAATAAAAAAAAAACAAAACATAATGAATAGTTCATAGCTTCATGCATTCATATATACCTGTATGCTGCTGCGGTCGCGGCAAGGTATGCTGCCTCATCAGGGTTCTTGGTCGTGGCCACGACTGAACCCCTGCTGGTGACACCGCCGCCATCTGTTGACACCATAATTTATAAAGGATTATAATTATGTGTTTAGCAGCTTATTCATACCATCATGACGGTTACATTTTTATGTTAATATACATGTTATAATTTCTATTACATTGTTTTCATCTATTAATGTACTTGTTGCAGATAGTATCGCATTTTTTATTAGTTTTTCTTGTTTTCATTTTAATATTTTTTCTTAAGAATTAAACAATTAAAAAAAGTTTTTTTAGAAAACTTTTAAGAATATTCAAACATGAATTCTATAATTTTGTCACAAAATGCAATTTAAAATTCCAATCCTAGAAAATTTTGTTAACTATTATAGTTTCTAGATTAAAGACACCCTTGCTTTAGGCTATTCTAAAATGTGTACATCGGTGTTTGTTTCTTTCATGATTGTGTATTCCTTCAATCACGATGTTCCAATTTTTAACGAAGAAAATAAGACATATATTATGACATTATAAGAAGTAGCGTCCAAGTTAAAGTCAGCCATCACGCGCTGATGCAAAATATATGTCACAATAATTAACTTGCAATATTTTAATAGATAGATTCAACGAGGAAAAAACATGAGATAAGCATCATGGTAATACCAAGTTGCTAGTTTGAGTGACATTAATCTTTGAACTATTTCTCTTTATCTATTTCTAAGAATCAATAAAATTAAAATGCTGAAGTAATTAACATCAAGCTCTATATACATTATATCTTATAATGTCTTATATACAAATGAAATAATTATAACATTTCAAGGAAAAATATTTTCATGGTAGACATAAAAAATAAGTATCCAAAAAGTACTATTATAGTAACCAAAAAAGAACAATATGAAGGAATTTAAAACAAAAATCTATCCCTATTATAATACCATATATCTCACTGAGGCAGTGATCCCTAAAATTTATCATACTTGCTTATTTTAGTATCGCTATTTCTAGTGGATCGACATATATATATATATATATATATATATATATATATATATATATAATATATATATATATAGGGATAGATTTTATTTCATTATATATATATATATCATATATTATTTCAATTAATATATTATTCTCAACAATTTTTACACACATATTAAATTGATAGCCAGAAATTGGTGTATGCCAAAGGTATTAAGACAGATTATAAAAGCTTAATAAAGATACTCTGCATGATTTGTCAACATTGTCAATTTATGATATTAAAAAAAGTAGAGTGTCTATCAGCTGATGTCAAAAAATGAAAACTGAGTTAGTATTTTTTTTAAATAGTTATATATATATATATATATATATATATATATATGGAACCGAAATCCAAAAAATTCCATCTCACATAGGTTCTCCAGAAAAAAAAATCCAAAGTCAGAGTGAACGCATCGCTTAACATGGGGTCTTACATAAAAATGACCCTCGAATATCTCGAAAAAATGCATCGTTAGGTGGTATGAAAAAAATATGACGAAGTTCTATGACCCGATCGAGTTTTAACAGAAAAACGAATAAAAAAAAATCGCCCGATTCCATTTTTCTGATGTAAAAAAAATAAAGAAAATTTGTTTTTCTTGATTTTATGACGGGAAAACGGATTCGAGAAGGTATGTTTTTTAAACAACTTTTGGTTAAAGCTCAAGCCATAGAACATGGCTATAGTTTTTTCATACCACCTAACGGTGTATTTTTTTTTTAGATATTCGAGGTTGTTTTTTCAGTTAAGGCCCCTTGTTAATTAAATGACGCGTTCTCTCTGACTTTGGAATTTTTTTCTGGAGAGCCTATGTGAGATGGATTTTTTTTTTTTATTTCGGTTCCATATGTAGGAGCACTGGAACTATTTTTAGAAAATACTAACTCGTTTCTTTGTCGTCTTTTTTGTAGTAGACTCTACTTTTTAAGATATTTGCATAATTATTTTGTTCGAGCTTCTATATACTCAAAGTCGTTAAAAATTAGTCGAAAATGTGCACCAATTTGGTCACTCGTCAGATAAAAGTCACCAAAACACTCACCAGGGCCGGCAGCACCAACAGAAGGAGCAACAAGGGAAAGGTGTTCAACAGAGAGGTCATAGCGAGTCCAGCGCAATCGTCAAAGTGTCAGAAACCTGATTCTTTTCATGCAGCTAGGAGGTATCGACTATTATCACGCTATATCGTCAGCTGAGATTAGATTGCATGCTACGTGCCAATTAGCATTGATACGTTCCAAAACCAGCCAAGTGAAGTTTTATCAACGAGAGTCAATTTCTTATCAACAATAAAAGTACAGCAACATTTTGACCTCTATTAAAAGTAAAGGTCAATGTTATTTCAATTGTTATATATGTTTGGTAAATATATCAAGGCTGAATATATATTTATTTTTTATTATTTACACGAACAAAGCAAGTACGCCTCAAAGGAAATCACAATCATAATAACATAAAAATGTTATTAGTGAATTTTAATAATAACAATTCAAGCGTACGTATCTTTTGTAAATATTTGAACAAACATAATTATTATACTTCAACGACTAATATAATATATAATATAGTTACTTTGTTACTTTTGAGTTTATCATTTTAAACTTTGTATTCCATATAATACAATTATTAAGATTATATAAATAAAATAATTAAGTAAAATATTAGCTAGCTTCTAATAACTTTCTTGATAATATTATACTCCCACACACACTTAACTGCATGTTTTACAGAGAAAACATGCATGCATGGCAGCTATATAGAGAGCTTACATTTAACTTTATTATATTAATTTACTCTGTAATAATTGTAATATAATGATATTATAATTATATTACATCATAATATGATAAAAAATTATATTATATATAAATTTATCTATTTATTTATTATTTATTTATTTATTTATTTATTTATTTATTTATTTATTTATTTATTTATTTATTTATTTATTTATTTATTTATTTATTTATTTATTTATTTATTTATTTACTTACTTACTTACTTATTACTTACTTATTTATTAAATTTATTTTTATTTTATTTAAATTTACATGCGGGCCGGGATTTTTTTTTTTTTTTTTTTTTTATATTCTCTTGAGGAGAATGAGGAGTGTAACTTGTTTTAAAATTTTAGGTCCACGAAAGAGAGGATACAACCTTGAAGGTCACCATGGTGTTTAACCTTGACTCGCCCGCTCGCGCGGCCGCGTGCTATGTACCACCTCCTCATGCAGTGTGTCCTCAGCCGTCGACATGGCAACTTCTCGCGCACTCCGAGCCCTGCTGTTTGCAGTGCCCCTGGTACCGCTGGTGGCTGCGGCCGTCACGGGCAAGGGTCATCTCTCCACGCACGTGTTGGACCTGAGCAGCGGTAAACCCGTGTCCGGCATGCCCGTCGCTGTGCACCGAGCGGAAGATACCAACAGAACCCAGTGGACGCTCCTCGCCAGCAAGTATGTAGTTAATTTTAAATTAAAACAATTCGATCATATTTTATACAAATTTTATATATATTCATGGCAGATTTTCATCGAATTTACATCTTGTTGTGAGATAAGCAAAAATAGACTTCAATGACTCAAAATTTTCTGTGTCTCTATTTGATTATAGATTGTACAGACTAATGTCCATATAATTTTAAATATATTATATTTTATTAAATATTTATTAAAAATTTCAATATTTTTAATTACATTATAAATTAAGATATATACTGCTAAAAATCGGTGCATTTGATAAGGAAACAGCAGCTATATAGTATATACTGAATAGCGAGAGTTTAACGAATTATAATTTAAAACAGTACAATAATTAACACGTATATAATATATATAGAACGGGACGTATAAACCAAAGCCTATATATATATATATATATATATATATACTTAATAGTATAATACATAATTATAATATAGTCGTTAATTATACTATAGACTTTGGTAAAAAAAAAAAAAAAGTAAAATAAACTTGTGGCAAAATAAATTAAAAAATGGGGTCCACGTCTATATAAATTAAAAACTTTAATTGGAGATGTATTTGATAAAAAAAATATGTACATATTAATATATATATATATATATATATATATATATATATATATATATATATATATATATATATATATATATATGTAGAAAACTTTAAAACCATTATAATGTAATTTTAATTAAGTTAAAAATATATGATAACTTTTCATTTACAATAAATACATATCTTCTTCAACCGGAGCTAAAAGGAGCTCGCGTTTATGACAAAATTAGTTTAATTATACATATATAAATAAGTTGAATGGAGAATGGAGTCTATTTTATTTCCAGAACTATACGATAAATAATATACTCATGTGTTAATAATGTGATGATTTATCACTGCAAAATGTCAACAAAATTGAAATGTGTGTGCCCTCATCCCCACAGTGTGACCAACAGTGACGGCCGTGTTCCGGACGTGCTGGGGGGCGCGCCTCTGCAGGCCGGAGTCTACAAGCTGGCCTTCGACACGAGCCTGTACTGCGCCAGCCGCGACTGTTTCTTCAGAGACTCGCAGGTATAAATAAATATTATCTTCACTCTAATGTTGACCTTGTGCGTGGAGAAGCCACAAAGCAAAGTCAATTATTTAATTATAACTTATATATTATATGTTTTGTATTAATTTCATAATTTGTATATATAGTCTTTTAATTAATTAATACCACGTACGTGCCACATTTAATTAGAAAACAGAAAACTTTTTGTATTTGTTTAATTCTCCACTGTTTAAAAGTTAATTTATAAAATATATATATATAAATAACATGCATAAAAGATTTTCTATATTTCTATTATTTTTGTTGTAATTAAAATATATATGCAGTATATATACTTAATTAAGTATAAATTAAGTCACGTAATTGATATAATATATTTATTCTAATTTAATCAATTGAATTGCAATTATCATTATTATTATTATTTATAATTATTATAAATTCCGCTGGAACTGCATGGCTGTGTTATTGTTTAATGACTTAAGTGTACGCTATATATATAATATATTCTGTAATAAAACTTCAAATAAAAAATTATTTTGATTGATATATTATACCTTAGTTAAATTCATTTTAGTTATTTGTTTATTATAGCTATATGTTAGAATATTTTAAAATAAAGTAATATTTTAATTTATAATATATTATACATCAGTTTCCGAATTTAATTAAATATATAATATGATCATGATCCTCAACTATATAGTTTACCAAATTAATTTAACCTTTATAACTGTTCTTTGTTTCTCAATTATGCCCATATTCTGGCGTTTAAGCCATTTTGCTTCTTTTATAGTAACTTTAAAAAATTGAAATTTGATAAACAATATTAATGTCAAAAAAGTTGCCTAGTTCCAGGGGTAACATATAACTTGAGCATCCTTGTCACCAGCTGGTGTTTGAGGTGCGGGACGCGGACCAGAAGTACCATGTGCCGTTGCTGCTCACCCCCTACAGCTACACCACCTACCGTGGCAGCTAGTACTGTGACGTCACATGAATGATACTGTCTTTGCGTCTTAAGCCCAAAGTAAACTTCAATATGCTTCCTATACAGCTATATATACACTAATAAAAGTTTTAATTTCTTCGTGCATTCATGCAAGCTTTTTTTTCTCATCCTTTCTATTTAAATGTCACTTTTCTGCCTAATGAATAAAGGATTGTAAGAAGTTTAATATGATAAATCTTAAATTTATATCCCATGTTTACTATCTCAATTAAAAAATTATAAAATTTTGCCCAGTGTACGTAAGTTTCTGTGCCAGTCAAATTTTTTTCAAAAAATTTAAAAAATAATATTAATAATAATGAAAAGAACTTCTTTGCAACATTCATGTTGACAACACATTATGGCTACAAAATATTCTGGCAATGGCAGCAACCAATTTTTAAAAATTTAATAATAAATAAAGAAAAAATTAGTGTGTGGTACCTTATGGTACCACTAGTCCCTAATGGGTTAAAATTAATTACTTAAGGGTAAGGTAACGCCACCAATGTTAAAAAAAATCCCTCTCACAAAAATTCTGAAAAAAATTTAAAATGTTCTCCTCTATACCCCCTATCAGTACCTAAAATATCAGGCCTACAAATACGATCTAGTTTTTGAGTTATAAAATTTTAAAGTTGACTACTTTAACATGGAGAAATGAAACTCCCATGTTAAATTGGTCAACTTTAAAAATTCATAACTCAAAAACTAGATCGTATTTGTATACCTGATATTTTAGCTACTGATAGGGGGTGTAGAGGAGAACATTTTAAGGGTAAGGTAACGCCACCAATGTTAAAAAAAAATCCCTCTCACAAAAATTCTGAAAAAAATTTAAAATGTTCTCCTCTACACCCCCTATCAGTAGCTAAAATATCAGGTGTACAAATACGATCTAGTTTTTGAGTTATGAATTTTTAAAGTTGACCAATTTAACATGGTAATTTCATTTCTCCATGTTAAAGTAGTCAACTTCAAAAATTCATAACTCAAAAACTAGATCGTATTTTTATACCTGATATTTTAGGTACTGATAGGGGGTATAGAGGAGAACATTTTAAATTTTTTTCAGAATTTTTGTGAGAGGGATTTTTTTTAACATTAGTGGCGTTACCTTACCCTTAAATTTTTTTCAGAATTTTTGTGAGAGGGATTTTTTTTAACATTGGTGGCGTTACCTGACCCTTAAAGTAAGCAACATCATAAATCTGAATCATAATTTTATTTAAATTTTAAAAATTCATTCATGGTTGTCGTAAAATAAAATTATCTATGCATAGGAATAATATAATTATATATTTTTTTTATGATTTAAAGCAGTTCAGTAAGAGCACATATTTTAAGAAAAGTATAAAAAAAAAAGTTTATTGTCAACATTCAATTTCAAAAATTATCACGAGAAACAGTCCTAAAAACTATAATTTTTATACAACCACCACTTTATTAAAATTGGCATAAAGCAAATATTAATTGCAAAATGTTAAATCTTGAACCAATAAAATTGGGCATGCAAATGGGATGATTTGATGATGGTTCAATTAATTTTACAAAATATTTGATATAATAGGGTAAAATTTTACACTCTTTAAGCTCGCACACCATGCAATAAATATACAATGGACCTGAAATTTCCAGCTTGCATACAAAGATTAAAAAGAGAAGACTCTAAAACAATCACACGACAACTAATTGCACAAAATTTAATCATATGTAATCAACAAAATTGCTTTCATATCAGTCTTTTATACTTTTGATTTTTTTTTTTTTTATATATAATTATATATAAAATGAATCTTCATTTTATGAATAGAATTTGATTTGGATTTCTTAAAAAAATTATCAAAACTAATAAAATAAATGTATTAATGCACAAAAAAGGGGGGGGGGGTAAAAAATTATGATTGGTTTGCAGATAAAAAAAAAAAAACAGCTTTAGAAAGTAATAAAAACGTGTGTGCTGTAAATATAACTTAAACTTATAAAATGTACACAAAATTTTTGGTGATACATATTTACATAATGAGTAATAAAATAAAAAGAGCAGTACCATTCATTAGCAATAAGCAAAATTTCATTTATAATTTTCTTCACAATAGCTTTTTTTTGTTTTGTACTGTATTTTAAATGCTAAAAATCATATTTTATAAAAATAATGTCTCTTAAGTTCCTAGATTTTGGTTGGATAATCAAAGACACTAAAACAGTATTGCAAGCCCTAAAGAAGTAGTGTCAAAATGTCCAGCTGTGATGAGCTTCTAGTAAAATCTTATTTACAGTCCATCCTTCCGCAAAGGTGGTATAACCACTTGGACTATGGTATTTATCTAGAGGCAAAGTATGTGACAGCATAGGTAGCTAAAAATACATAATAATGATAAGACTAGAAGCTCATCATAGGATCTAAACATCTTTTTAAGGGTCCATATCTGCATGGTATTTGGTAAATACTGCATATCTATAAAATAACAATATGTAGATATAACATATCAATAGAAGTTGTCTTTCGAGCTCACTTAGCTTTTTAGTTTGACTACGTACATTACGTAGTCAAACACAGTACAGTACACAGTACAGTATAATTATATTTTTTAACTGCAAGCAACTTTAAGGCAACTTTAATTTTTTTGAGCTAATTGAGCTGATTAAATGGCACAGCGTTGGTTTGCACCCAGTCAATAAACTGAGGTGACAACTTCACTGCACACTCCATTAGTGCTAAACAGTCAGCCTCTGCAGAATGCATGTTGGCCGGCACCGGGCTCTGAGTGACATGTGCAAATACATCAGCTAGTTTGAAACTCTTGGGTCTAGCATTGAACATTGATTCGTCCCTCGAAACAATGGGTCTGCTAGGAGTTGTCTCGTTGATTTGCTGCATGGAGACTTGTTGTGGTCTGGGAGGCGTCATTTCATTGGCTCTCTGTAAAGGAAGGGGGCGTGGCTGGGGAGGTGGCAACTCAGTGGTGACGTTTGTCTGCTGCTTTGGTGAGTAGTACTGTCGTTCTAGTCTCTCCGCCAACTCCATCAAGGCATCATCCCAATCGTCACACAGATCAGGAGGGTAGCCAACTATCACAGGTGCAGAAGGGATCCGAGTTGATGATCCGGAGCTCGTACTGGGTTCACCGAAGGAACGGGCTGCTGCCAGTCCACTTCCAGCATCACTGACCGAAATGGAAGCTGAATAATTCAGAGCTGTCCCATTTTTCTGTAATAACAAATCTTTATCAATACACAGTTTGTAAGCTTGGTATTAAGTTAGATGCAAGATCAGTTTTTTTTTTATCAATACAAATCTAACACAAATGGAATAATTGAAGCTTATGATGCAAAAAAAAGGGGGGGGGAAATATATATAAAAAAATAACATGTTCGTTTGCATGAATAACAGCAATATTAATTTGTCTCCATTCAATTTCATTTTCAAAACAAATTGCAGACATTAAAAAAACAGAATTATCATCATAATTGTTTATAATTATGTTTATACTGGATTGTACTTTCTTTGTGTTAACTCTCCTTGTGCAAGTACACCTTATTTGATGCGTAACAAAAGTTACGTTTTTTTTTTTTTTTTACCTTTGGTGAACTGTCTAATGGGGTGATGCCATCAACCTCCATGCACATCCTCCCACTTGAGTTGCCCAGGCCTGAGGGTACTTTGGGTGTAAACAACTTCTTACTGGCTTTGTTGATTCCATACAATTCACGGAATGCTACCAGTGTGTCGGCACATAGAACTTCGTCATGCAGTTTCTGGAAAAGTATAATTTGCTGTTAATACATGAAAAAATCATTATTTTGCATACAAGCATTTTATTATAAAACTTTCCTTACATTTGTTAGTTAACATTTATGTCCATACCAATATTTAAAAGAAAATATATAAATTAAGTACAGTACTATAGTTTTATTATTAATTATTACCTTAATTGCATGCAATATTCTAAACAGTAAATACATACATGATGCACACGGAATTATGGACTCTTTGGTTGGGTTGAAAGTTTAAAGCAGGGACCGGATGCACGCGTTTTTTTCGTGCATCCGAGATGCGCATCCGGATGCAAATTAATTTTTCGTGCATCCATGGATGCGCATCTGGATGCAAATTTATTTTTCATGCATCTGGGATGCGCATTCGGATGCAAATTTATTTTCCATGCATCTGGGATGCGCATCCAGATGCATTCATTTTTCCCTGTGCATCTGGGATGCACGGATGCGGATGCAAGCCCATTTTTGCGCATCCGTGTGCATCTTGCATCTGCATCCGATCCCTGGTTTAAAGGCATTGTCATATAGAAACAGAAATATAGAAGGTACGTACAGTTTTTTCTGTTTACCCACTAAAATTTGCACGAAAAAAAAAAAAGTACTGTAACACTTAAATTGCATCAAACTACAAACTAAGAAGCAATACAGTCAATTCAATTAACTCCTATTCCATTGTTCCCTGGTTGAAATCGGGCTACCTGGTCACACCCACCTTTTCAATGTGATTTAGCTCAGAGCGCAGGACAGGAAAGTCAAATCTGTTGCCGTTGTGAGCAAGCAGGCACACAGGCTGTGGCAGTCTCTCCAGAAACTGTTCCAGTATACGGAACACATTTGTATCAAATCCTCCGTAGTGCTGAAGCAGCTCATTGGTCAACCCTGCACAATAGATATGAAGATGTTGTTAGTATATCACAAGTCATAAGCTCAGAAATAACTTTGGGTTCAAAGATCTTCTTTTGGGCAACGATTCCCTAAGATGGCGAGTGCATTCACCATCAAACAACTCAAGGAGAGGAACATGCTTTTAATTTTAAACAGACATTGTCTGTCAGATGTCATACTACTGTGTACAGTTTAACTCCACTTACGATATGAACACATGATACTGTCGAGTAAAATTTATTTGAATTGCATAATATGTAGTTGCAATCACATTTTGCAATTTTTGTCATTTTTGATAAATTCACTGCTGTAAAGTAATAAATATTTTATGTATGCTTATGCTGCAGTAAGAAGCTTTCACATAATCAAAAATTGCTACGGCATTCATGCCATAGGCCGCCGTAGCACACTTAGCTCCGTAAGAAAATCAAGGGGCTAGACGTTGATTTTGCTAAGGCATGCAGCAGCAGATTTCAAATATGTGAACATGTCTCTACACATATCCTGTACCGAAGAGGGTTTAAAAAGTGTCTTGTTGTTTACATCGTATCGGCAGCGATGTGTATGGTATTATATTTGTGAAATGAAGGTCAATCAATGCTGCTTCTCTTATTGTATAACCCTTAATTATCACCAATATCTTGATGCCAAACATCTTTTATGATGTCACCCATAAGGCCTGTGTATGAACACTTCATAAACCCCCTTCGGTATATACATGTATGCATACACCATGCATCGATCATACTTGTATGTACAGTGTAGAATATATAATCCATTTTCTGTGATATTGAAATTATGGCAATTAAGCATACTTTTTTATGTATGCATATGACATATATACATAAAATAATTAGTAGTAAATAACTTTTTCGTGCAAAGGATATATTCATATTGAGTTTTATTTCACTTTTCGGACTTTTACCTTTGCCGGTGTTTGATGTAATCCTTCTGTGTGTAGCATGTTGAGATGATCACTTTGTGTTCGTACACGTCACTAACACTTGAATGTACTACACATATCACTAGGTTTCGAAAGTCAACCGCTCTCTTCCTCAGGTGATCTGAGACTGAGTCTCAGATCACCTGATGAAGAGAGCGGTTGACTCTCGAAATAACGTAGTGATATGTGTAGTACATTCAAGTGTTAGTGACGTGCACGAACACCAAGTGACCATCGCAACATATAAGGATTACATCGAACACCGGCAAAGGTAAATGTCCGAAAAGTGAAATAAAATTCAATAAAATAATTATGTTGTGTGCATGCCAGGAAACAACACTCTGTCGGACCATGCAGTGTTGGTCCAGTAACTGAGACTGTTGGGCCAATACTGTGCCAACACATTTTTGACACCGTGTTTACTGGGCAGGCACTTACGGCAAGCATGACTTAAAGGACCAATTTAAATAATTGCTGTATCATATTGTTATTTTACCTGTAATTTCAGAAGCTCTGATATCAATAGCTTTTTGAGGGTTTAGACAAAGACTGAGTTTATTGATAACTCGTGGTAGTCCGTGGGAGATATGCTGCAAGTCACGGATGCGAGCTGCACATAAGCTTAGTTCTGTTATCCGGGTCCTTCCCCATTCATTATTTAATAAGCCAGTCGTTTCAAAATCTAAAAACACTAGGGTGTTAATTGTACGTTGTTCACACATTATAGTAGAAAATCCACGGCGTCGACGACTGCACTGTTGTTGATGCGAAAAGGAAAATGTTAGCTTCAACAATCGTGTACGTGCGTTCACTAAGCGGACTAAACTAATCTTCATAAGGGCCTAGTGGGCCTAGTCCCGGCCTATAACTGTAGTTTTTCCTCCTTACTTACATTATTGACTCATATAAGTATGCATATAATTATTATATCTTCCACGTCATTAAAAGTGAAGGGTAAAAGGGTCGGATAGGGCCCGATAGCGAGGAATGGCGAGGAAGGAGGAAGACGGTGCCGAACCAGCCGAAGAGCGAACAGCCGAAGAACACCCTCTGGGAAGGAACTCGAACTCTGGGACCCTGGGAAGTCCAGGGAAGTCTGAAGAGACTAGTCTAACAACGTGTGACTGAGATTCTGATATCTGAGACAGAGGTCTCAGTCGTCTCACAGGTCTGAGAACCTGACAAGTCTGACAACCAGCTGAGAAGTAGAACATTAGTTGATCAGTATAACAATCTGACGCTAGATGGCACATGCTTCAATGTTTCAATTTTTTTTAAGTACTTTCGAAAAACAAGCTTTATAATTTTAATATGCGCGTAGTTAGGAGTTTTTAGTTATTTTCTGTGTTATTTTATTTTCTGCGCGTTTAGAGTTTTCGTGTATGCAATTTTCGAACAAATTTCTACACTCCATCGAGAGAGTCGGAGATATCTATTAGTTTGTTGTTTACATCGCCGGTGAAGAGGGAAAATTTTTTAGCCGGTTGGATATTTATTTACTGTGAAAATCCATCATCATCGACCGTCATCATGGTAAAATATAACATTTTATGATTAAAAATATTTTAAGTTATAAATTACGTACATATGGTTATCAATATTATGTATATAAATGACAGTATTAGTTGATTTCGTATAACTACCAGCAATGGGATACAAACGTCTTGGCTACGTTTTGCTTATAATAATAAAATTAACGCGGCAAATGTGGCTACGCCACGGTGGCTCGCGAAGGGTTTGCTTGTCTCAAAACCCTCTTAAACAACTCATAACTCTCCGCTTCAACAACTTCTGCCTTCAGCAAATTCCACTCTCTTACAGTCCTGTTAATGAAGGAATATTTTCCCACATCACTTCTACTGCCGACAAAATCCAACTTCCAACTGTGATCACTCCTTCCAATGTAAACACCTCTCTTAATACGAGAGCTCAACTCCCTCCAACCCTCACTATTTCTTGTTATTTTATACATAACACCAAGTCTACAATTTCTCCTTCTCTCCTCCAGCAACTCCCACCCTAACTTATCAATCATCGCAGTTACACTCTCAAACTCTTTTCTGACCTCCTTTCCATCTCCCACCAACTTCCATCTTCCCATACGCCCCATAACTCTTCTCGCTGCTCTTCTCTGCACCTTCTCCAACTCCTTCACCCCAACATTCCTGTATGGATCCCAAACACTACATCCATACTCAAGCATCGGTCTCACCATGGCTCTATAAGGGAGGTGGCTACAGTCCCTGTAACAGGGACTGCAATTCTAGAACATAGGCTCCCTGTATTGAAACTGCGCATGCGCGACTGAATGCATTTCCGGTACGTCATTTGTTGCATTGCAGGGACCGTAATTTTTGAAACTAGGATCCCTGTAGTCAATTTTAATAATAGGCCAAGTATAATAAAAGTTACAGGGAGCCAAGTGTTCGATCAATGCGGTCCCTGTAGTGAACTTGTAAAACGTGTTGTCATGAAATAGATGCAGGGACTGTAATATCCCGAAGTTGCGGTCCCTGTAATCAAATTTTCTTAAAGAAACGCGGCAATACATAAACACAGGGAGCGTAACATTCAAGTATTGCGGTCCCTGTAGTAAAAATTTCGTACTCATATCTGGCCAAGTGTTATACAGGGACTCTAACAACCAAAAGTTACGGTCCCTGCAGCAATTATTTCTTTATGGACGCGGCAATAGAAACTACAGGGAGCGTCACATTCAAGTATTGCGGTCCCTGCAGTGAAAATTTCGTACTCTTATCTGGCCAAGTGTTATACAGGGACTCTAACAATCAAAAGTTACGGTCCCTGCAGCAATTATTTCTTTATGGACGCGGCAATAGAAACTACAGGGAGCGTAACATTCAAAAGTATTGCGGTCCCTGCAGTGAAAATTTCGTACTCTTATCTGGCCAAGTGTTATACAGGGACTCTAACAACCAAAAGTTACGGTCCCTGCAGCAATTATTTCTTTATGGACGCGGCAATAGAAACTACAGGGAGTGTAACATTCAAGTATTGCGGTCCCTGCAGTGAAAATTTCGTACTCTTATCTGGCCAAGTGTTATACAGGAACTCTAACAACCAAAAGTTACGGTCCCTGCAGCAATTATTTCTTTATGGACGCGGCAATAGAAACTACAGGGAGCGTAACATTGAAGTATTGCGGTCCCTGCAGTGAAAATTTCGTACTCTTATCTGGCCAAGTGTCATACAGGGACTCTAATAACCAAGAGTTACGGTCCCTGCAGCAATTATTTCTTTACGGACGCGGCAATAGAAACTACAGGGAGCGTAAAATTCAATTAAGTATTGCGGTCCCTGCAGTGAAAATTTTGTACTTTTCTAGCAAAGTGTTATACAGGGACTCTAGCAACCAAAAGTTGCGGTCCCTGCAGCAATTATTTCTTTATGGACGCGGCAATAGAAATTACAGGGAGCGCAACACTCAAGTATTGCGGTCCCTGTAGTAAAAATTTCGTACTCTTATCTGGCCAAGTGTTATACAGGGACTCTAACAACCAAAAGTTGCGGTCCCTGCAGCAATTATTTCTTTATGGACGCGGCAATAGAAACTACAGGGAGCGTAAAATTCAATTAAGTATTGCGGTCCCTGCAGTAAAAATTTTGTACTCTTATCTAGCAAAGTGCTATACAGGGACTCTAACAACTTAAAGTTGCGGTCCCTGCAGCAATTATTTCTTTTTGAACGCGGCAATAGAAACTACAGGGAGCGTAACACTCAAGTATTGCGGTCCCTGTAGTAAAAATTTCGTACTCTTATCTGGCCAAGTGTTATACAGGGACTCTAACAACCAAAAGTTACGGTCTCTGCAGCAATTATTTCTTAATGGACGCGGCAATAGAAACTACAGGGAGCGTAACACTCAACTATTGCGGTCCCTGTAGTAAAAATTTCGTACTAGCTCTTATCTGGCCAAGTGTTATACAGGGACTCTAACAACCAAAAGTTGCGGTCCCTGCAGCAATTATTTCTTTATGGACGCGGCAATAGAAACTACAGGGAGCGTAAAATTCAAGTAAGTATTGCGGTCCCTGCAGTGAAAATTTTGTACTTTTCTAGCAAAGTGTTATACAGGGACTCTAACAACCAAAATTTGCGGTCCCTGCAGCAATTATTTCTTTATGGACGCGGCAATAGAAACTACAAGGAGCGTAACATTCAAGTATTGCGGTTCCTGCAGTGAAAATTTTATACTTTTTCTAGCAAAGTGCCATACAGGGACTCTAATTATACCCTTCATTATTATACCGTAACTTTTGGTTGTTAGAGTCCCTGTATAACACTTTGCTAGAAAAGTACTAAATTTTCACTGCAGGGACCGCAATACTTAATTGAATTTTACGCTCCCTGTAGTTTCTATTGCCGCGTCCGTAAAGAAATAATTGCTGCAGGGACCGTAACTTTTGGTTGTTAGAGTCCCTGTATAACACTTGGCCAGATAAGAGTACGAAATTTTCACTGCAGGGACCGCAATACTTTTGAATGTTACGCTCCCTGTAGTTTCTATTGCCGCGTCCATAAAGAAATAATTGTTGCAGGGACCGTAACTTTTGGTTGTTAGAGTCCCTGTATAACACTTGGCCAGATAAGAGTACGAAATTTTCACTGCAGGGACCGCAATACTTTTGAATGTTACGCTCCCTGTAGTTTCTATTGCCGCGTCCATAAAGAAATAATTGCTGCAGGGACCGCAACTTTTGGTTGTTAGAGTCCCTGTATAACACTTGGCCAGATAAGAGTACGAAATTTTCACTGCAGGGACCGCAATACTTTTGAATGTTACGCTCCCTGTAGTTTCTATTGCCGCGTCCATAAAGAAATAATTGCTGCAGGGACCGCAACTTTTGGTTGTTAGAGTCCCTGTATAACACTTGGCCAGATAAGAGTACGAAATTTTCACTGCAGGGACCGCAATACTTGAATGTTACGCTCCCTGTAGTTTCTATTGCCGCGTCCATAAAGAAATAATTGCTGCAGGGACCGCAACTTTTGGTTGTTAGAGTCCCTGTATAACACTTGGCCAGATAAGAGTACGAAATTTTCACTGTAGGGACCGCAATACTTGAATGTTACGCTCCCTGTAGTTTCTATTGCCGCGTCCATAAAGAAATAATTGCTGCAGGGACCGTAACTTTTGGTTGTTAGAGTCCCTGTATAACACTTGGCCAGATATGAGTACGAAATTTTTACTACAGGGACCGCAATACTTGAATGTTACGCTCCCTGTAGTTTCTATTGCCGCGTCCATAAAGAAATAATTGCTGCAGGGACCGTAACTTTTGGTTGTTAGAGTCCCTGTATAACACTTGGCCAGATATGAGTACGAAATTTTTACTACAGGGACCGCAATACTTGAATGTTACGCTCCCTGTGTGTATGTATTGCCGCGTTTCTTTAAGAAAATTTGATTACAGGGACCGCAACTTCGGGATATTACAGTCCCTGCATCTATTTCATGACAACACGTTTTACAAGTTCACTACAGGGACCGCATTGATCGAACACTTGGCTCCCTGTAACTTTTATTATACTTGGCCTATTATTAAAATTGACTACAGGGATCCTAGTTTCAAAAATTACGGTCCCTGCAATGCAACAAATGACGTACCGGAAATGCATTCAGTCGCGCATGCGCAGTTTCAATACAGGGAGCCTATGTTCTAGAATTGCAGTCCCTGTTACAGGGACTGTAGCCACCTCCCTCTATAAGCGCTATCTCTCACGAACATACTAGCTCCCTTCAGATTTCTCATAACAAACTCCAAGAACTTTCTACTCTTAGAAGTAACATACTTAATATGTTCATTCCACATCAATTTTCTGTGCAGCACCACACCCAAATACTTGTACTTCTCAACTTCTTTCAAAACTTCACCCCCCAATATATACTGCAACACCCTCCTTGTCCTTTTCCTGCCAAACACAACCACACAACACTTCGCCACATTCAACTTCATCCCATTATCATCAACCCACCCTTGCAAAATATCAAGATCCTGCTGAAGTTCAACAACGTCATCCTCACTTTCCACCTTCCTATACACAACACTGTCATCTGCAAACAGTCTCACCTTCGACTTCACTCCTCTTGGCAAATCCTCTATATAAATCAGAAATAATAAAGGACCCAAGACACTGCCCTGGGGAACCCCTGACGATACTCTAACATGGTCTGAAAACGCAGCTCCAACCCTAACTCTCTGCACCCTATCCCTTAGAAAATCCTCAATCAGCGACACCAACGCCTCATCTCCAACGCAGTGCCGAACCTTATTTACCAACTCCCTATGAGGCACCTTATCAAAAGCTTTTTCAAAATCCAGAAAAATCGCATGCATCTCTCCCCCAGCATCCAACACATCAGACAACTCCTGCACTAACCCAGCTAACTGTGTTTCACAAGAAAAATGCTTACGAAAACCATGCTGCTGCCCTCCAAAGAAACTTGATTCCTCCAACTCCTGCATGACAAATTTCACTACAACCTTCTCCAACACCTTTGACACCACTGAGGTCAAACTAACTGGCCTATAATTCTTGGCATCACATTTCGAACCTCCCTTATGTATTGGAATAACCCAAGCCTCCCGCCAACCATCAGGTATCTTACCTGCTGCTAAGATGACCCTAAATAAATGAACCAGATACCTGCAATGTAAGCCAACATTTAATTTCAAAAATGAACATGAAATATCATCCGGACCTGACGCTTTGCCCTTCACCAAAGACATCAAAGCTCTCCTCACATCCTTAAATCTCACCCTAAACTTCCTACCTCCATTTGTACTAGCCCGTCTCTCACCCTCAACTCCCTGCTCCACCCCTGCCGTTTGAAAATCTTCACTTCCAGCCCCACGATTTACAGTATCCTGAAAAACAGACTGATACTGCCGTGCACATGCATTAGCCTTCTCCACCTCCGTAACATAAGTACCCAAGTCATCCTTCAACACAGGCATTTCATTGCCTGCCATTCTCAACCTCTTAATATGATGAAACATACGTCGCCTGCTTCCCACCACATCCTTTTCATCAAACATTTTCCGCATAAAATTGTCCTCTGCTACCTTCTTCGCAGAATTTAACTGCATTTCTGATTCAACGACCGCACTCTTTCGCACCTCCCCTCTCCTGTAACGCCCATACACCCTGCGCAAACGTCGCTTCCTACATCTAACCTCCTTATTATACTGTAGCGGATCCACTTCACTTGCCACCAATTTAGATGGAACACAACTTTCCCTTAATTCACAACATATGTCGACATAGGAATTCCATAATTCATTTTCATCAGCCCCAACCGCTTTCCAAACATCAAATCTATCAGTTAACTCACTCTCCAAATGATCAACATCAGCCTTCCCATAAAACCATATCTTCTTTTTAACATTCTCAGACAGAACTGATTTTCCAACAACAAAATCAACAATGGGAATCCTGTGATCACTAATTCCCCTAACCACCTGCGTATCTATCCACATTTCAGCTGGCCGAACCAAAACTACATCCAGAATATTTCTGGTACCAGTCACATGCTCTCGTGTATATTCCTCAACCACCTGCACTAAATCTCTATTTAAAACTTTCGCAATCAACCTCTGACTCTCCGAGCCCCCAACTTCTCGCCTATCCTCCCAATCCACATGCGGTAAATTTAAATCACCCACCACTATTACCGTTTGCACGGGACTCAACTCATCCAACCGACCCAACAATCTTTGCAACATTAACTTATTCACTGCATCATCCCTAGGTCTGTAACCAGCAAAAATTTTAATCTTCTCGACATTCAATATAATTTCCACCCCTAGCAGCTCACAATCAGGCTCAACCCATTCAATCTTCCCTTTCAACTGCTTCCGCACAGCCACCAGAACACCGCCCCCATCTCTATTGCGGTCTCTTCTAAAAATATCATACGTCAACAATCCTAACTCTGCATCCAAAACATCACCATCTAAACACGTCTCTACTATAACAACAACATCCGGGTCATACAACTCAACCTTGGTTTTAAATAACGTTAACTTACCAAGGATACTCCTAGCATTCAACTCCATAACTCTTAATTTACCATTATCTACAAACTGCCTCCTACCTTTAACCCCGCTACCCGCCCTTAATCCTTGCTCCCTTAATTTTCTTAATCTCCACTAGCAAGTTTTCAACTTGCCTCTCCAAGTCCTCTCTCTCCGATCGATCATCCTCGACCATCTCCTCCAATCTCACTTCCGCAGCCCGAACTGCCTGCCGAACCTTCCCATCAATTATGTTTTCTAAACTCTCAATCAAAGCCTCTCTCTCCACCACCAACCTCTTAGCAACAGCCGAACAAACTCTACAAACCCAAAGCTCAGGCGCATCATGACCCCTCAACTCGCTTAAAGCCTCCCCATTAATTCCCTCACAATCTGTATGATACCACTTCAAGCACAGTGGATCATTACACTGCAAGGCATTGATCTCCTCATCAACCACCTTCTTACAGGCCCCACACAATTTCTCAGTACTCATCACTCAAGCCCCAGCTTCCAAATGATGATACTCCAAAAATTTCCGCCAAAACATGCGAAGATCAAAAATCTTTAGTTCTCCAGGCCACCACAAGCTTCTTGTGGCGCTGAAGCGAAACTCCAACTTCAAATAAACACTAATATCACAACAATCCAGCAATTTGCAATTAAAACACAACATGCAAAACATGCACTGATACTTTAAACACCAATTTCAAATATTTTCCAACTCTCAACACTTAGCTAAATTGCATAGGTCACTGAAAAATCAGCACCACACAAGGACACAACTTTGCGCCAAAAACCTCAAACAGCTGATGCTTGTTTGGGCGATTGGACCTCAGTGTTATTTTATCAAGGGAAATATTGTTTGAGCGATTGGTCCTCAATGTCATTTTATCAAGGAATTTTGCCTGTATCTTGATGAATGTTTTTGTTTGTAGACGATCGGCAAAAACAACAAGATGTTGCAACACATAAACTACAGGGTTCGAGTCATCCTGCAAGACTCCAGAACATTTATTGGAACCTTTAAAGGTAAAAAAATAATACGCCTTGATATAATATGCATAATATATTATGCATACTGTGCATTTATTTTTCTTCATAGTTTTACAAAATTCAATTTGCCTACATTCCTAATCTGTATGCATATTCTTTGAAGCTTCTACTTCAGCGTATCAAGCAGGGGTAAACTGTATAGGGAGGTGCTCATGATTGAAAAACTGTTGGTGTTTTCATGTTAACGACCTGATAGGCCTGGTATTAATGTTGTTCTGTGTCTTGACAGCATTTGACAAACACATGAACCTGATCCTGGGTGACTGTGAGGAGTTCCGTCGTGTCAAGTCCAAGCTGGCCAAGGCTGCAGAGAAGGAAGAGAAGAGAGTGCTTGGCTTTGTGCTGCTGCGTGGGGAGAACATTGTGTCCCTGACAGTGGAGGGGCCACCACCCCCAGAAGAGGGTCTCCCCAGGGTTCCCATCCCCGGTGCAGCGCCAGGCCCAGGCATGGGCAGGGCAGCAGGACGAGGAGTACCTGTCGGTGCAGCCAGCGTACCAGCAGGTCAGTACACAAAAGACTGCAGTCCTACCCTGCTCAAATCTAGATGAGACTACATACAAGATCTCCTTCGTTTCTTGGAATTTTGAGTTCATTCGAAATCTCACTACTATAGTGATCAGTACTGTACCATCTTATTATTTTGAAAAAATAAAGAACATGGTGTGAGGTTCTTGTATTGTAGAAAATTAGAGCAGGTCATATGTTCATTTAAGAACTCCTTTTTTGCCAAATAAGTTTAGTATGGTATATGTAATGTTGTTATGTACAGTATTTTTGTTTTTTCCTGCTGTAATCCGCTTTCTCTAATTTATTTTAATTTGAAACTTGAAACTGTTGAAAAATCACTTTATCAAAGAGAATATTTTAAATATTGATCATATACATGTATGTATTACGTATATCAATCACCAACCGATAAATCTCGGGACACCTCAAAATTTACTGCTGCTCTGTTTGTAGACATCATCACAGTCTATAGAGAGACGTGTTTAATTTTTTTTAGGGGTTTCTTGAGTAGATGGCTCCTCTTATCCCACCTAAATTTGGAAATCTGCAGTTATTTGTTTCTTGGAGCTACAGCGCTCGCTGGCATTTCATGCTGTGGTGTACGTAAAAACAAGACAGAAAAAAAAAAAAAAATACAGTACAATACAATGAACTGGAATTAACATTTTTTTCGATTTCTGTATAGCTACAAGTGATAATATATATTTTTTTTTTATTATTGAAGAAGAAGGCTACAATGTTTAACATTAAATTTATCCTCCTTATTTCTCTACAGAACACTAATAAAGCTATCATAATTAAGTCGTTAATGGAAGCACAACACTGACAGTAAAACAATTAGTTAAAGATATTGTTTATTTATTGAACATGGAGACATTCTTAATGTCTCCAATTAACATAATTGTAATTAACTGAAAGTAGAGTTTAAGAAGCTTTAGATGTTTTATGTATCAGTACCTGATCGACCCCCTGTTTTCTGTGTAGGTCTGCAAGGTCCAGTGCGAGGAGTGGGCGGTCCTTCACCGCAGGTGATGGCGCCTGGAGGAGGACGAGGTATGGGTGGGCCCCCTGGCATGGGTGGGCCTCCCAGGGGACCTCCTCAGCAGGGACCACCACGCATGCCTCCAGGTGTGGGAGGACCTCCCCCAGGAATGATGGGACCGCCACCAGGCATGATGGGTAAGTCAGTCAGTTTGTTTTTCCCTTTTCTTCACAAGGCTTCAATAGGAAATTCGAAACTGATAAATATTGTTGATTTATAAGATGATGTAATGTAGCACACTAAAAGTAAATATTACCAAATACTGTATGTGTAATGACAGCAGAGTTTTGCTACATTCTTAAGTTTTAGCAAACAACCAATCAGGATGCTTGATATCGTCAGAAATACTCTCAAAACAAAAGAGCTCTTCACAACTTTGCTTTCAACTAGTACATATTACTTTCATTGTTTTCCTGTTCAAATAAGGATGGAGAGTGTAAAGTAACCTGCCCCAAGCAAGACTAGACTGAAGACAATGTGTCTGACACATTGTTTGTTACAGGAATGCCACCCGGCATGATGGGACGTGGAATGCCGCCTCCTGGCATGAGAGGACCCCCACCACCAGGTGAGAATCGGTTGCTTAATTAGTGAGGATTGTGTAGAGTCAACTGCTTTATTCTTTAAATAAATTTGAGTAACAATGCTGTTGTATAGGGTGGTGGCCATTGGGCAAGGAAAAAAACTTAAATTGGAGTAATAATTTATTGTGCCAGGTGCAAAAAGACTACATAAATTAAGACAGTCTAATTTCTATCAGTCATAAAACCATTCTTTCATGCATGATGAACTGCATAATTAATATTTTGTCCTGAAATAATTTTTCTCAAAAACTCATTTTGTTTTTTCTATTTTTACTCAAGCTCCAATTACCAATTGTAACGGATTATTTTAAAAGTGTTTATTTATTTATTCAATTATTTAAAACATTATTTACTTATAAAGTTTACCTTGGCTGCAAGAGGTTATCCGTTACTTTTAGGGAATCTTTTACTCCATTATTAAATAATTAACAAACATATGGGTTAGACAGAGTTTTATTTATTAAAAGTCAAAATGAAAGCACTTATAAAACATACCAAATAATGCCGTGTCGAAGATTCAGATTTGAGGCGCACATAAATTACACATAATAGAAAGTCATAATGAACACTGAGAGGAGCGGTGTCCTCATGATGAGCTGCTACTCGATGTAACTAGACCACTAAAAAGGAGGACATAATCATCAGCTCATCACTGCTTCGTTTTTGTTATTATAGTATTATATTAAATGAATTTTTTGGTGAATTGTGTCATGTATGTACATACAGTACTGTATATGAATTTTCTGAAAAGTTAAAGATTGTGTTGATTAACTGCAACAATGGTTCGTGGTAGATATATGATTGACGTTTTAAAGCTGCTTAAAACTGACAGTGCCTCATGTTGTTACAGGCCCCCCTCGGCCGTACTGAAGCCCCGAGTGAGCACGGCTCCGTCGCCAACCATCTTCGCTCAGTGCCCATCTCACTGCTCCTGGCAAGCAGTGTTTGTACAGAATCTGTCACGTGTCACAACAGCCGCCTGTGTGTTTCTATGGAACTGAATGTGGTCTGATCAATGCTTGACTTATTGTTAAGTTCAGTAAAGTCCACTTAAGAGTAAGATAACGCCACCAATGTTAAAAAGAAAATCCCTCACACAAAAATTCTGAAAAAAACTTAAAATGTTCTCCTCTACACCCCCTATCAGTAGCTAAAATATCAGGTATACTAATACGATCTAGTTTTTGAGTTATGAATTTTTAAAGTTGACTAATAGAGTATTGTCCTCAATTTTTTTTTTTTATTGCAGAAATGGATAGAGGGTGCAAATTTATGCTACCCTGATTTTTTTCAGATTTTTTAGAGCCCGGGAACTATTTTTAAAAAATTATTGAAAGTTCTTTTTGTGACATCACGAGACGCCGCTCCTTCAGAAAAAGATAGGACTTGCCGCCGCGTGACGTCACAAAAAGGACTTTCAATAATTTTTTAAAAATACTTGCTGGTCTGTAAAAAATCTGAAAAAAATCAGGGTAGCATAACTTTGTACGATCTATCCATTTCTGCAATAAAAAATTTTGAGGTCAATATTCCATTTACCATTGGAGTTCCATTTCTCCATGTTAAAGTAGTCAACTTTAAAAATTCATAACTCAAAAACTAGATCGTATTTGTATACCTGATATTTTAGCTACTGATAGGGGGTGTAGAGGAGAACATTTCAAATTTTTTTCAGAATTTTTGTGTGAGGGATTTTTTTTTAACATTGGTGGCGTTATCTTACCCTTAAGATGGTCATATTCTATTTTATTAAAATCCTGGCATGCCTAATACCTGACAAAGACTCCTTTAATTCAGCTATGCTACCTCATTGTGAGGTATTGTGTTGAATTTTTGCGTAGGAGTCAAATTCATTTCTATTATTGCAAGATCTTTAATATTTTCATCTAGTATAGTAACATCAGGACTCACAAGGTCTGATTGTGACATGGTATTTTCTCTCTTGCCTAGAATTATGAGCTATCTGCCTACCTTTATTGCTGAAAATACGAGCTTTTTGTTTTGCTCCTAAACAGAAGTCGCAACTCCAAAGTCGCAACTTTTAACCCTGGCAGAGCAAGGGTATGTAAGTGGAGGGGATATGCGTTGGTGACGTCACGGCCAATCAGAAAGGGCGTTACTGGTTTTGCGACTTCTAGAAAAAGCTCGTATTTTAGGTTTACATGTGCAACGGTGATTCACACCTGCACTCAGGCTGCTCATTTTTGCACATGAACATGGCAGGCATTATTCTGGATAAGAGACAATTTGCCTCTACAAGTGTCAAAATTTCATATTTGTATATTTTTGAGACTTGAGATAAAGTGGGTTATTTCTCTGACTTTTAGCAGTCACTACTGTACTAAATTGTTGTAATTTCTAACTTAGCTTTCTTTTTGTCCATAGTATTTTTAACATTGCCAGTTTCTCTATGTCTAAAACATGAATCACTGATTTATTTTTAGTAATTTGCAAAATGTTTGTTTTTTTTGGCAATGAAGGGTGTACTATTTGAATTATTTTTTTAAATAACTACTATGTAATGTACCCTGTTTTTTTTCTAGTTGTATTCACTCTGATGTATTTATTATGAATCCAAGAAATAATATGTTTTGCTGAAATAGAAATAATCATTATTTGTAACTTCATTTTTTATTTTTTTCTCCTGCTGTTATTGCAAATTAAGTGCTGAAAGTTATTTACGTAGTAGGAATGAATCAGAAAAACGGTAGTTTGAACTAATGTGTTTCTTTACTTGTTATTGCTGGAGAATTATTGTGGGTATATTGTTGTGAGTCTGCTTTGTTTCAGGGGGATATGGGACTAGTGTATTGTAATGGAGTACCGACCTCAAAAAAGGAATGGATAGAGAGTGCAAGTTATGCCATCTGATTTTTTAGAGCCCGGGAAGTAAATATTTTGAAAAATTATTGAAAGTTTGGTTTTAACAACCACACCCCTTTTTGCAGCGGCTAACTCCTATCCTTTTATTAATATTATTTATTATTAGTGCTGACTCGTGACGTCATGAAAGAACTTTCAATAATTTTTGGAAAATGGTTTCTGGACTCTAAAAAATTTAAATTCAGAGTTGCATAACTAAATAACTTTGCCCCCTCTAATATCCACTTCTGCAATAAGAAAAAATTGAGGTCAGTACTCATTGAGAGCGTTGAGTAAAGCAATTAGCTTACAACAATGTATAATTATAGTAATGGAACGAGGGGGGGGGGAATTAAATTGATTTACTAATTAAGGGTAAGGTAACGCCACCAATGTTAAAAAAAATCCCTCTCACAAAAATTCTGAAAAAAATTTAAAATGTTCTCCTCTATACCCCCTATCAGTACCTAAAATATCAGGTATACAAATACGATCTAGTTTTTGAGTTATAAATTTTTAAAGTTGACTACTTTAACATGGAGAAATGAAAATCCCATGTTAAATTGGTCAACTTTAAAAATTCATAACTCAAAAACTAGATCGTATTTGTATACCTGATATTTTAGCTACTGATAGGGGGTGTAGAGGAGAACATTTTAAATTTTTTTCAGAATTTTTGTGAGAGGGATTTTTTTTAACATTGGTGGCGTTACCTTACCCTTAAAGAAAAGGTTAGACAAGAAACAAAAAAACGTATTATCAAAAAGTTCACTGCAGAAAAAGATCAACAATATACTTGGTTGTTTTTGTGGATGATCTAGCTGTAGCAAAAAAAAAGTGCTCACAAAAAATAACCTGTGTTTTTTGTCAACTTTTTTCTGAAACCTCAGTCTGAATATATTGACAAATTTTTCTTTCTGATAACCTCTGTGTCTTCATGGGTCTTCCTTTCATTAAATATGAATAACTTAAGTTGTTTCCATTTTGAGTAAATTAAAAGTGAACACTATTTCATGAATTAATTATTACACTGCACGGGCTGCACCAATGTAAGTGCTCTGCAAAAAAATGTAATGCAAGATGAGAGGCTAAAATATTATGACTGGCGAAAAAGAAAAATATAGCAGATATTCTAAGGGTCAAATAAAAAGTTCTAATTAAAGATGAGTTAAAGTAGACCATCTATGGGGGGGGGGGGGTGCTAGTTTTTAATTTAATTTACTGGGTTACAAAAACAAGCATCGGATCAGTACTTGATAACAAATTACTTTTGATTGCAGTATAATTTATGAATAATATATATATTATTTCATGTGTGAGTGCCACAATTGGCCTGACAAACTCTGGGTCCAATTTATAGTTTCGCATTAACTGTAAGCTTAAAGAAATCAATTTTTAATTGCGTCATGTCCTAAAATAATGTAAATACATTTTTTTAAATAATTATTATAATTGCACTGCCATCTATTGATCAAAATTTAAACTAATATCATGTTGATTATTCCGCTTATTCACGTCTGGCCGCGTCTGGCGCTGTTCTACATGATATTTTTAAACACCAAAATACTCGTACGTCGTACATTATAATAGTACGCTCCATTCATCAATGTAATGTTACGACTATGCTTTTACTTCTTCATTATAATTTAATTCATTATATTCTGTCTATGACAATTATAATGACATATATAATAAGTAATAAGGAAAGAGCCCGCGGTGCAATAACAAATATAAACGAAATCATTTACCACGAAATTAAATCAACACGAAACAAAATAATAACGAGAACAAAAATCACGAAAACAATTTGTACGAAAGTAATTTGACCGAAATAAAAAAGGATCGACGAAAGTAATAAAATTAGATCGAAATTATTTTATTATTTTAATACGAATTTAAAAATTACGAAAACAATTTGAACGAAAATTATTTGAACGAAAAGTACGAAAACATAAAGAATAAATTATATCAAGAAAATATTTTTAATTTAATATAACTATATATTATATGTAATATATAAAATTATATATAATATATATGTAATTGACCTCATAAAGTACCAAGAGATGGCATTGAAAACAGCCTCGATAGAATCAGTATGACTCAACTACACGTGTACTTTAGCCAGTAGCAAAGCTCAGATATCAAAACAATGACACTTTTAGAATCACTCAGGTAAAATCCACCAGATGTCCATACCTGTCTTTATGACGTCAATATATTTATTTATTTCTTTATTTCTTTATTCATGAAGTATAATGGAAAAAAGATGAACCTTTAATTTTATATAAGATAATATATATCATATATTATTAGTTATGTAAGTCATGTAACTGCATGCATTTTATATATCGAATGCTACATTAATTAAAATACATTAGACCTCTCGGCATGATTATAATAATGAATTTTGATTTTATATACATCAGCTAGTGTTTAATATATATAACATCATTTCGTGATGATTTCTTAAATTTAAATTTTCACGGTGCATTTAATAATAGCCTAGCTATAGCTCCAAAATAATATCAAATTTACCTTATTAAATGTTTAATATACTTCTATTATATATTGCATTACTTGCATTCGTTTTAATTTATACATTTTTTTGGTTTAATTAATAATTTTTTATTACTAAAATATTACTATTTTTCTTCATCGGTGTTTTTTATTTCGATCAAATATTAACGTTCGTCATGATTTTTCCATTCGTTTTAAATTTTTTCGTTCTGCATGGTAACTTTCGGTCAAATTGTTTCGTTATTATTTTTGTATTCGTCTTAAATGTTTTCGTTCAAATAACTTTCGGCAAAATTGTTTTCGTGATTTTTTTATTTCGTTTTAAATGTTTTCGTTCTAATTGACTTTCGTTGTTTTTCAATTCGTTCAAATAACTATCGGCCAAATGGTTTTCGACGTTTTCGTGATTATTGAATTCGTCTAAAATGTTTTCGCTGTAAATGCTTTCGTGCTTTTTAAGTTTCGTTATAAATGCATTCTCGCACATTTTCCATTTCGGTTAATTATATTTTCGTATAAAATGTTTTCGTGTTAAATTAGTTTCGTCCTTTTTGTTTTCGTTAATATCGTGCGAGTGAAGAGATACGATTTATATATTTATATATTATATATATATATAATATACAAATTTTGTCTCACATGCAGTATCATTTAAAATAAATATATCAAAGGATTGACAAAATGACAAAAAAGGTTCAACTGACAAAAAATGATGAATTTCATTTTTAGTGCTGAAAAAGAAAAGAGGCTAATGACTGCATGCAAACCTTTTACTATATAATTATAATACTAGTAGTGTACACAGTCAAGTATAATTATTATAATTTATAATATGCATTCAGGACAGTATTTCATCACTTATAAATATAATTTGCGCCAGTATAAATGCATTGGAAAATACTGTGCAAATTGAGGATGGACAAAATTTTATATTGAAATTGTATTTAATTAATCGTATGATAATTTGATCCATGTATTTTCTTGAATAATTATAATGAAGCTGTACAATAGACAACTGACATCACATACGATACCATTCGAAGCTGTGTGCGCGCATACCTGCATGATCGCATAGTTTCTTAATTTTTTTATCATACGCTGCGAAATCATGCGATTCTGTCTGCGACTAGCCTAAAAGAGGTCTCGTCGATTCATGGTTGCGTTTATATTGTAAAAAAAAAAAAAATACATTGAACTTTAAAAGTATCTGCCATTATATCTGATTTTGGATCGTCAACACTAAAACAATCGCATGTATTATAATTAATATATAAGACATTTTCATGGGAAAGGGGGCCACATGCGGTGTTTTGTGTTACTCGAGCCCCTGCTCGACTCCCGCCGCTGTTCGTCTCACATTCGCCCCGCTACGCCAGTCGCTGCTGAGCTCTCAGGAAGTCACGGGCCCAAGCCACAACAGCAGCAGTCGGCGCCGTCGCATACCACGCCGGTAAAAAAGCCGGCATGCAAGTGCGGCGGCCGCGGTGGTGCGGCAACTGCGGCGGCGAGCCCTATACACTCCACGTGCCGAGGTCATCCGTGCCTTCTCCCTTACCTCCCTTAGTACAGTTGCAACCCACACAATCAGTGATTGCTTATGCATTAATAGGAAATACAATACTAATAACAACAGTATATATTATGATAGTAAACAACAATAGTCAGTGTATTAATACAGTTGTTATAGATAAAATAGATAATGGTGCAATAAACCTGTTTTATTTTGCATAATACATCATGTAACGTATTTTAATATCATAGCTTGATTCAACATTCAATTACACATACGATTGAGTGGTAGAATCATATATAATCTATAAAAATGTTTGCAAATATTGGAATATGTGAAAACAATGTTGGAAGGCTATATCGTAGTCGTATGATCATTTAGCCTTAATGCATTATAATACGCAATACTGGCAACATGCAGACAACGCCGCAGGGGCAAATAATGTATAAAAATATTGCTAAAAATAACTTATATACATTGGAGGTTAATTATGCTTTTCTTAATTATGTAACATAAACATTCTAAACCATTAAATGCATGCAAAAAAAAATATTTCATTTATAACAAAATCTGTTATTTTACATTAAAAGTTTATAAAATTATTGTTATTGTTTGTCATCAGAAGATTCAGAACTCAGTTGAATTTAAGACCTATTTTATTCCCCAGTCATGAGAATTACAGTTTCCAAACTCTAAAAATATCTTTAATGCACATGAGTACACAAATAATATACATAATTATATATTTTAAATATTATACATTATTTTTTTAATTGAATATGAATTGCTTATTTTTTTTAAACGCAATTGCTTTTCCTTGATGGGACTCGTGAGAGTAATTGTTTTTGCCAAAAATATATTATACTCCTATCATCAATGATACTAAAGTTGTGGATTTGAGCATGCAAGTATATATAATATTATAGCCATTAAATATAATTCAAGGTGGCGGAGCGGAGCGGGTGGTTGATGCGAGGGCATTGTTGTAACACAGAAACAAGCGTCAGTCAACTGCCAGCAGCCAGTTTGGAGTAATGAGGGGGAGGAAGGCTTACTTACTGGCCTTGGGCCAACACGAGAACCGAACGGACAACGCGCTAGCTCATGAGGAGCTCACTTTCTCCGGGAAAGTATCCTGTAGTGATACTGACCCGCGGTACGTCAGCGCTGCAACAGTGGCCTAGAAGTCCGGCGCTAAAATAAAGCACTTTGACAAGGCTGGAATATAGAAACTGTTGGGTGGGGAACCACATGCATTAGCCCTAGCATTACCGAAGGTAGGGTTGGGGGAGGGGGGTCGAGATTAACCGCAAATCTTTTAAAGCGAGAAATAAGTGAAAAATACTTCTCCAAAAAATCTGAAAAAAATTGCAATCCTTAGTTAGCCAACAAGTAATATAATGCAAAAAAAAAAAAAAAAAAAAAAAAAAAAAAAAAAAAAAAAGTGAGGAAAAACATTAACTTTTTTTAACATTTGATTTAAATAGCGGGTGGTTTCGAAACCCCCCACCCTCCCTTGTCAAAGCGTGGGACAAAAATGTCCTTGGTAATGCTAGGGTTAAGTTTTATGATGTGCCGTGTCCTGTCATAATTATATTTTTTTTTAATGGTTTCAATGTTCCCTCAGCATCATTTAATTATAATGCCTTAGAACTACAATGAAGGATAATATGCTGCAATTAATATACATTATTATGGATTATATAACACAGTTTACTTCAAACACAAATTATATATTGCATAATATAACTAACAAAATAAATTAGAAAAATCTTGGAACTCCCATCATGATTAAAAATTAAATTTAAGTTGAAATAATTTTAGAATGAAAATAAGCTGAAACTAAAAATATGAATGGTAATAATTATCTAGATCATTAATTTGTTATTTGTATAAAGACTTCATTCAGTGTACTGGGGGGATTGAGTCTATAAATACAAATATTTCATCAAAGAAAATTAAGTACTAAATGTTGCACGGTACGACAGTGTATACAATGCCCATTCATAAAATCCAAGTAAAATATTATAAAATTAGTGTAATATAATAACATCCATATGGGACTCATTTTGTAAAAATCACAAAAACTCTTGATATTTCATAAATTTATCAGATTTTGTAACCTGCAATATCTGATAACGATATAAACCTTAAATAACAAAAAACAAAACTATTAGCTTATCCGTGTCAATATGAAATACAATGAGTATATATATAGTTTTCATGTATTTGGTAAAAAGTTACGAAACTTTTAGTCCATAGGTTCATTCTAGTTCTGATGATGCTCGAAGGTTCTCTATCTATGACATAGGAAGTTAGACAAGGCACGGCGACCTAGCATGCAGCTATTGCTAGCTGCAGCTAGAGAAAGCTGCTCGCGGTCGTTCGCTTCTGCTTCATCGCGGGGTCACTGCATCCCAGCACGTGTCGACTGCAGCTGCAATGTAAATATGCATTCATGTGGCAGGCAGTGACGTCACAAGTGCATGGGCCGCGTGATCATTAAAACAATCGCCTGTAATAATACATGATATGGAAGTCAGGGAACTGAACGAGGAAACAAAACAAATAAGGAAGATATTTTTAAGTACTATAATATATAAATATAACGTTTTCATTTTTCATAGAAAAGGTTGCTTGGTTGTGTTAACACGTATAATGTAGAATTTAGTTATGATTTAACTCTAATTGTAAGATATCCAGTAATTGTAATATATGTAATATTTTAATTTATATATTCTTTTCAATTGTTTGAAAATTGTCGTCATTAATAATGTATAAATTTATGAAAATATCCACTGAATTAAGCTTTGCAAATTTAAATGCAAACTCAAATTCCTACAAAAAATAGACAATTAGGAAATTTGGTTCATTCGGAAATTTTCAACACATTTGTATTGCTCAGGGTTATATGTATACATACCCTGTGTATTAATACTAATAAAATTTTATTTTTAGGATTCTGTTTTCAACGTAAATGTATTGAATAATTATAATCTCCACGTTTTTGGTGGGAACTTTCTATTCACATAGTGAGTGTCTACACGGAAAAAACAGTTGACAGTTTTTGAACTGTTGGTACAAATTCTACAGTATTCCTGTTAAATATAAACTAGTTCTGTGTTAAATTCAACAGTTCCAAACACTGTTATGCGAGGACTGTCAAAATCAACAGTCTCTACCCTGTTAAATATCAATGTACGCAGTTGCATGGTAAGATTTAACATTTCAATACATAAAAGTTACAATTTACTCTGTTAAAAATGAAATAACGTTTTACGGTGTAACTTTCAACCGTGTGAAATTGTTGGAAATTAAATGTTAGAATATGTAAAAGGCAGAGTAACAGTTCGGCAATGTGTAAGCATACATTCAACGTTAGAAACTTTGTAATATTTTGAAGTTTCAACGGTTACACTAATTTTAACACATCTACTCTGCAAAAATTAAACTTTTTACCACGTTATAAAATGACCGTTATTTCTGCGCGGCAGACACGTTTTGTCATTTCCTGTTTCAATCTGCAGGCGTCAGTTCAGTTCTTGTTGTGCTCTGTGAAATGTATTCTGGATCATCAATGGTAAGTTTAATTAATATTTTACTTCCTATAATGTTATGCCATTCATTGTTTTAATAATTGTGTTAATATTTTAAGACACGGGCGGCCAGCAATACTGCGTGCCGGGGTATTTTCGAGGCATTTTCACATGGCCGACGATATTTGAACCGTTGTGAGGAGCGATGAGGGCCATAACGCTACACGTGCAAATTTTTTGGTAAGTTGAAGGTTTACTTGCAATAAATTTGCAATAATACTAATGCAAGACCTGTGCATTTCTAGTTGACGTCCATGTGGGGATTATGCATCAGACAGAACGTCTCGCGAATGCAGTCCAGATTACAACCGCCCTTGTGCCACCACCACTTCCCCGAACGACCATTCAAACTACCAAGATGGAAAGGAAACCCAGAATTGACCCTCAAGATGATGCTCCTTTACGTCAGTTGTTGAGTATAATAGTGTAAAAATAGAGTTCAAGTGTGACAAATTTCCATCTTCACCTCATTCACAAAATTTATAACGTTTTTAATGTATAATACAAATAAAGCCATCTAATATTGTACAATATAATGTTTGGATTTTTTAATTAAATATTTACTCTATAAATAAATCACTATTTTTTTTTAATTGAACCCTTATAACCACTTTAAATCTTTATTTAGGATTTGTTTGCTCCCTAATCATTATTTAATTATAATGTTGTCATTGCATGCTTATGAAACTTGTAATATTTTATTATGGAATGTTTTGATATATAATATAGAAGATGGTGTATTACATGTTGATGCAATTGATCTATTTAATGCATACAGTTTTTCTTTACAAGAAAACTTTAAGTTCACTTGTACGAAATGGAACTTACGTTTTCTTGTATAAAGAAAAACTGTATGCAATAAATAGATAAATTGCATCATCTATTACCAGCGTCTAGAACATTGTACATTTAACAGAGTAAAGTTGTAGAATATAAGGAAGTAGATACGTCAGTAGAATCAAGGAATAAACTGTAGAAATTAAAAGAGTAGAAATGTTAAAATTAAAAAGATAGAACCTATAAATCTTACATCGCAAACTCTGTCGTTTTTAACATTCATACACTGCTACACCGAATTCTACACATCTAACGCCTAAAATTCAACAGTTCTGAGGTTGTAGAAATCTAAAACAGCAACTCTGTTGAATTTAACAAAATTTTTTATGAGTACAAATACAAACGCGTAAAACAGCTAAATTTAGCAGGAAAACTGTCAAGTGTTTTTTCAGTGTATTGATGTATACAGAACTGGTTGCAAATTATAATAATAATAATAATTTATTTTCAAATAACTGGTTGTACATTACAACATGATTTACGTCAATCTAGGAGAAAAAAACATCTGTAAAAAAAAAACAAATAATAAAACAATTATTACTAACTACAATTACATACATGCATACATTCAAATAATACATTAAATATAAACAGCATTAAACTTCAATAACTAACTATTGGGATAACTTCAATGAATAAGAAAATATTATAGAAAAAAAGTACATAAAATTTTTTTAAACTCATTCAATGCCTATACTGAATCTTTTTTTTTTTTTTTTTTTTAATATACAAAATTGAACTTGTATTTATTTTTGTCTCGGTTGATTGTTTGACTTTGTGCCAATTTCGTTCGAATAATATTTTTGCCTTGTTTTTTATTAAAAAATCTAAACAAACACACCCTCTAAATTGTTTGTTGTCTTTTCTCAGTTCTGAGTTTCATATGTATAAATGTAGTTTGTTTTTTATATAACATGATATCAATTTTAAAACAAACATATGGTACGTTGAGAAGAATTTCATCGTTAAATGAATGCATTGCAAACCATGCACAGTGCATAATTATAATTATAAAGATAGAATGACGTTTTGTTCTTGGGATATGAATCGTTCTATAAGTTACAACGACCTCATTTCCCCGCTGCGGTTCTGCCTAGATAACTGCATAATCTGATCTAGGCCTAGCTAGCAGCGCTCATGCTGCGTTTCTCTGCTCGCATGGCACTAACCGCGAGGACGGGGCAAGCATTCGCGGCGTCCTCCTGTCAGGCTGCGTGCATGCACAATGCGAATTTCAGCGAGCACTCGGTTGCAGCATAAACCGACTAGCGTGCACTTTTACCTCTCCTCTAGGACAGGCCTTCTGGTGATATAATTATCACAACCTTATTTATTAGCGAGAGGCTCACCGTGGAAAGTTCTTTATTATAATATTATACGAATGTGGATAAGTCTTATAGCACCTAATTATATACCATACATTAATTAGCACCGAAGATTGAGATATTATGATTTTATATATATTATTGAACTTGTATTATAAATGTATTATTATACGATGTTATTTATTATAATATATTGTAATAATTGTGAGGCATCTTCATGAAAATATATTAAACAACAATTTACATTCTTGTTACAGAAATTAATTGATAAGATATAAGATAAAATAAGTATATTAAATTTTATATTCTAGGTATATAATTATTTTAAAAATGTTCATAGTATAATAATTATATTATAATACCTCTATGGATATACATGCATGTTATTAATTTAAAATATTATTTATATTATAAAAGAAAAGCTGCTGACTTAAATATTGATTTAATAAAAGTTAATTCTGCCTGCACTTATAATTTTTTCACTTCATTCATTGTATCTATTGCAAATAGTTTTTAATAACATCCTGATTTACTCATCAATTCTGTAATAATAAAGGAATAAAAAAAAAACGTTTTATTTATTTTTTTTTTTTTTACAGTGCGTAAGTTTATAGTACAAAACTCCCTTGTGTTTTGGACGGTGCATTTCGTGCATGAGGTATTCAGCGCTCGGTTTCTCCAAATCCCGCTCTCCTGTATATAATAGCGTTGCAGCAACATGGCGGCGATGGAGCTGGTCGCTGCTGCACTCCTTAGCTGCAGCCTGGCTCAAGCAAGCTTGTCGATCCCCCCCGTTTGCCCGGCCTAGCTGTTGGCCCGGCTGCATAGCAATCAGCTCCTGCACAAGGCGAATTTTAGCGAGCGCTGTGGAGACCCAAAAAGCAGGCGAGCGTGAAGTTCTCTCTCTCTTTCTGCTACTGCCAGGTGCCTCACATATTATGTCACGCACAACATTGTTATCGTGGCATAGGAACGATTTCTTTTCATTATAATAAGATCGCATAATGATAAAGTTTATATAATAATCCAAATGGAAATCTAAATTCTCATGTGTTAAATTATTACTTGTATTTATTTGAATTATCACATTATAATTTATTTCGTTTATTTTATAATATTATTTCACGTGATATTATTAGCTTTTAATGACGGATAATAATATCCACAAAACTCCCATGTTGTAGGCTGCTGTATAGCTAATTTTGTTGTTGTTTGAAAACAAAATGGCGGCGTTCAAGCTACACCTGCAGGTAGATTCCTTGTACTGTATATGCAGCAGGTCACCTGCTGCATCATATATAAGCTAGGCTATATACAAAAAATTGAGAAAATGCACAAGAATTAGGGTTTTTAAAGGTTCTTTTTTCTATAATATACCCGAACTATAATAATTTATGTTTCAAGGCTCCATATATAGTAAACTCATGAAGGATTGATGGGAGGATTTTTTAGAGCTTTTGAAAACTTGAAATATTGTACGATTTAGCTTCATAATATATTATAATATAAAACATTTTTAAAATTTAATATTTATTGAATGGTTATTAATGTTATTATTCCAAATTTGAGATAAAATTTAACAAATTTTATTTTTGCTTTAAAATTTAATTTGATCTAAAATTTTGCTTGATGATATAAATTATATATCAACATAATATATATAATACAATTAAATAATTATGTAAATTAATTCGTAAATATTGCTATTTCTTTATTTATAAATTTTTTGATTGCGTTCTTCCAATGAAGTATATATTATAGTATTTATAGTATAATTATGAAGTTTTTTATTTTATAATTCATAATTTTGTTTGATAATAATTCTACATTATATAATTAACATACTGCAAAAATTTGCTAATGTATTGGTAAATATATAGCCACAAATAGCAACTAAACATGCAGATCGGAGCATCAAATTATTGTATTTTTGCATCATGTTTGTGAATATTTTTTTTTTTTTTTTTTCATCAGTCATTTTTCTTGCTTTCATTATATTATATAGATTATATATACTGCTCATATAATGCCATGTCTCAATTCGGCAATACGAATTAAACCAGTAACTCATTACATACATACAGCCAGGTACGGATCCAGGGAGGGAGGGGGGCTGGGGGAGCTGCAGCCCCCCCGAAATATTGGATTTAACATGGGCAATATAGGCATTCCCCCCACTCCAATTTTCTTTTTTTAACATTGGCCTTATGGAAGCAGCCCCCCCCCCCCCCCGAATTTTTTTTTCTGGATCCGCGCCTGCATACAGCAGCTCTATATATAGTTTATCTTTAATCATAGCTCTCGTAAAAAGAAAAAGTCACAGCTCTTTGTCTTTTTATAGCACTCACAAAATACTGTATAATGTTCAACAACATAATATTAAGATTTATTTTATTATATTATATAATAAGACGGGATATATTTTTATAAATATTAATGCTTCCTTTTTATTTCAAGATGTCATAGTAAATATAGTATATAGTTAGAAATGTTAGAATACATAGATATAAATAGATTACTATCTCCAGAATATGAAAATTTGTATGCATTAGAATGAAGCATAATATAATATCAAGGTATAACATAGTATGGGCATAGGGAAGAGGGGAGAAATTTAGAACTGCGCAATACACGCAGCTGTGTTACCGCCATCGTCTCTTGTGTTTGCGTCCTCGGATAAATCCAATAGAGAAGAGAAGAGAAGCTTTAGGTAATAATTTTAGGAGGTCGCAGGTCACTGCACTGGATAGGCCAACGAACTTTGCAAGGGAAAAGGGGAAGTATTCCACGTGGCAACAGTCGGCACGTGGAGTTAGGCACTGCAAAATCAATAATATATTTTTCATTCAAGTAGGATGACGTCAATATATTCTTATATGAATATCTTCTTTCAATAACAATCAATCACCACGAAAATTATGTAGCGTGTCCTTTATAATGTAAAGGTAATATGTTTTAAATTTCATGTATTTATTATTATTAATACTAGATTTATTAATTTCACAACAATAATATTTTAGACTGGATTTTACTTTACGGAGTAGAGAACTGAGAGAGCGTAGTGGGGGAAAGCAAAGAAGGAAAAGAGGAGAGTAGAGGGGGATGTTCACGTGGCAATTGGCGGCACGTGGAGCAGGCTCCCACGTGGGGTGTCGAGCAACTAAGCAAGGCAGAGAGAAGGGGAAAGAGGGGAGGACTGCAACTATCAAGCTTCGCTTGCGTGAGGACCCCCCTTAGCTCTCGGATGCAAACCGCTCGATAAAATAAAAGCATGCAGTAGCTCCCTGCTGCCGTAGGGGAACATAAAATAATACACAAACCCTGCATCCCTTAGAGCAACTTCTTTTCATTTGTAATGAAACAAAAATTTAATGTGACTAGTTTTTTTTATTAGTATAAATTCACATAAAACTGAATATTTTAACTATTCAATTTAAGCTTCTTTAAAAAAAATTAATAAAAGAATTATATTCCTTTTCTTCTCTTGTACCTCTTTCTTTAGATAACAATCTTATTTACTGTGTAGAAATATTTAAATATTAATAAAAAGGAATCATGTGAATCAAATGTTTAATCGTAAATTTGTTTGAATATAATTCACGTCAATCATATACAAGTCAAAAATTATTCTATTTTATAAGTTGTATATTAAAACGATTTATACGATGTGTCATGTATTTGCTTGTATGAACTTGTCAATTACAATGGTTATTTCTATTTTTCTTCTACTCCATATAAGGTCACAAGGTACTGAAAGTTCAAACACTAACGTCATGTATTATAATATTGAGAGATATATTATGACTCACGTACGTACATATGTATGACAGTTAGTGCTGAAACACCCGCTTTGAGAGAACTATAATAGTCTATATTAATAATAATAAATGCAATTCAAGAAATGCGATATTTTAATTGGCTCTGTCAAAGCAGCTGCAGTTAAGTTAAAACTATAAAATTGATGTACTATATTATATCTTGCAAATTTAAATTAATTTAATGATTGTTAATAACTTAATATATACTGAGTGCCATGTATGGTATATCAATTGCAGTAGCTCTTATTAGGATGCCATACGCATCTTAGATTATCAGTGTAAATAGTAAAGGTTGTTAAATTAATTATTAATCATAATGATTTTTTTTGCCATTATTTTTAACAAGGTATAAAAAATAATTTATTTAAATATTTAATTTTTGTTATAACGTTTTGCTATTGTTATGATTGAATTTCCCTTCAATTTAATTTGGTGTGACATCCTTCTACATGAAAACATTGTTAATTAAAATTTTGTTTTTTAAATTGATGTAACAAAAAAGATGGCGGATTGTTAACAATAAACTGCAAGAGGTATAGCAGCTCATCGGTGCATATGATGCAAGAGCCATCAAGTCTGCATTTGGAAAGGGCGGGAACTAAAAAAAGAGAAGCAAGGAAGGGGCAATATGGCGTCACCACCATATATATCGACCCAGCAAACTCGACACGTGGCAGAACTAGAGAGCAATGAACTTTCGCAAGAAACTAAGGGGAACGTCAGCGCATGCGTATCCCGACACGTATGCACCAAAACCAGCGCTGTTGGCAACGAACAACAACAGACGCTTTGGTCTCCATGATGTGCTACTTTCTGCAGCATGCATGCACTGCATGAGGTGTTGCAACATTAAAATGTGATAAACTAAAATAAATGTTGTCACGTTCTTTTTTTCTATGTTGTTAACAAAGCTAACAAACACTAAATTGTTTAAATGAAAAACATTAGTGTAACCTCAATTTTTATTTCCTGCTGAACATTCTGATGTAATCAAAATTTTACATTAATCACGAAAAAAAATAAAGTAACATTTGTATGAATATACAATATTTATTACACACATATTCAGTGAGAATCTGTGAATGCCAAGCAATCTACGTTAAAAATTATGAATGATCGATTCATGACACACGGTATACGGTATAATATAATTAAAATGCAAAGTAAATTTATATATATATATTATAATATAAAAAGCTGCATGGATGCTTTAAAAGATTATAATAAAATTAAATACATTGACTACTGTATTTTGTGTGGTCTGAAAATTCTAGAATAAAACAGGAGCAAGCGTCAAAGAAGCAGAGAATGCAGAAAATGTGGGACTGATTTGTGAGTTGAGTTTTGATCCAAAGAAAATTTTGATTTGCTTCAGTGAATCAAAAGAATCACATCACATGATATTTTAGGCTTCTAACTTATAACACGTATTAGCTAATGCGAGATGCTCTGCACGCAGAGGACCGCTGTGCCATGAGGGAATGAATAAACGAGCTACACTTCAAGCTTCGATCTGCAGTCAGCAGAATGAATAATTTTAAGTTGAGAAATTTTGATGAAATGCATGTGTTTTGGACTTCAACAACCAAACCTCAGTTTTCCCAAGCATCAAGCAATGACCTAATCCTTTCATTACCCATAGACCGTAGTTTCTAAATACTATGTTGCCAGTATAACCATCAACAGTCAAGGACAATAAGTTAACTTTCTTCTCGAAAACACTTCGTTTATTTCTTATTATATAATATTAACAAAAGGTGTGCTTTTTTCTAACAGAAACTGTAAATCATCTGCAATTATTTAATTTATAGTTTCATTGCACTCTACCTTAATCGTTTAAACATAAATTGAACCAAGTAAGTTTATAATTAGATTAATTTATAGTCAATGAAATTAGAAATTTTGAAATTCAAAAGGGGTTATTTTTTAAGTTTTAACTCCTCTATTGGATGTTTGGGAATTAAAAGAAACTTTTCTTCACACAGCATGCAGCAACAATACATATATATCCAACAAGTTTATAAACTGCACTGGCAACTTTTTCCTAACAAAGAAATAATAACCATGTAAGTACAAGTTCTATGCGTTGCAATAATATGAAGGGGATACAGGTTTGTAAACAAAATCTATAAATTTTTGTTTTCTTGCACTTTTTCTCATGAGTAAGGTAAGTAATGCTGGAAAAGAATCAAATTAATTAATGCTTTAAATTTCACAACGTGTGTTGCGTAATGTGTTATTCAGCTTAGGCAGAGCGTACTTGAGTAGGAGGCCAAAACCCAGCCGGCGCGATCGTCAACTGTCGAGACATTAGCCGTCCGGAATTTAAAAAATAACATGCAATGTAATCGGGAGGAAATATTTTTTTTTAAATATTTACTTGATATTAATGAAGGTGTCTTGTAGTGCAATAATACTTCAATGTAGTCTCCCGTTTGCTAATTATTTTATTTAGTTCATAAATATCATACTTCTTGAGATATAAGACGGTAAAGTTAGGGCGGGAACTTGGTTCTATCTTCCAAGCTTTAGTAATGTATCATGACGTCACGAAATATTGAAAATATAAAAGTACTTGAATCAACTTTCATACATTATTTTCGATGTAGTAAATAACTTTACTTGATACATACAAAGTATAGAAAATGCAATTAAGTAAAGTGAAAGTCACTCGCTATGAAGAAAGGCTTTCAATGTTCATATGACGTCATCGCCAGTAAACTGACTTTTATTACTTCGCGCATGCCGGCGCATGCGCAGATGTAACAGAAGTAGCAGAAGTCGGGTTCATAAAAGTTTAATTTAAGTGTATTAATATTGTTTTTGCGTGAAAAAAAAGGTTGTCCAGTAAGATTAAACTATATTAGAGTTAAACTTGTTTCATTTTGAAAACTCTAGCATACAGCGTAATTGTCGTAAACCGCGACCAAAGTCAAGCCCTCTCCCATTTGATTACACGCAAACCTGCTGCTCAGTAGGACGGCTATTGAAAAGTGGGCGCGGTCGTGTTGTGGCCTTCTACTCAAGTTTGCTCTGGCTTAGGCCAGCATTGTGCCACTGTGAAGTGTTTTGAAATTGCCATGTTCCCAATTTTCATGTTGTCCAAGGATTTTTATTTTTTAATATAGCATTATAAACACTATAAACTTCGCTAACCTCATTGTTGTGCGTTTGCTGTAAAAAAAATTAAAATGAAGCCATTAATTAAGATTGTAACATTATTTTTGAATTGTGTTATTTCTTGACAAATTGGAAAATAATGTCCCCCTCCCCTTCCTTCTCCCTATCTTAATAATAATCTCTGTTAAGGGGTGAAAGACCCTAGATTGGTTCACAACATCATTTTTAAACCCGAGCAGGCGCGGTCCTGCAAACGCGGCCGGGTCATTGAGGGAGGGAAGAAAAGAGGGGAGCGAGAAGCTTGCACACGTGTCGGGTTTTGGTGCCGGGGTCGGCGAACTAAATTCAGGACGCGGGTCAACGTATTGCAACCATAGCTGCTGCGTAGAACCGCCTCTCACACAGCCTATAATAATGCAAGTTTGGGTGCAACGCATGCTTGACTTCAATTTAAGCGATTCCTCCTTGACCGATGCCGCCATATTGCTTTAGGCTAACACGTATTTTCTATATAATATAGGAACCAGCGCAAACTTTGTTGCCATGCACCGCCATATTCTACACCGGCGGCGTGCAGCAATCAAACTGCAGTTACGTATATCAACCTACCATGCAGCCTGCATATTTCTAATATGCAATATCATAATAGATATTAGGTCACAGCAGCTTTACTGTGGAAGAATGAGCTTGCATGTTGTTGTTGTTATAATTATGTAATTATAAATGTTGTAACTTTTATTCTTATTACATAAATAAAAGTTTGACCCTGGAATGCCAATCAAAGAAATATTATCCCCCGAGAAACCATTTTTTTAGATTTATAATTTTTAATGTACATAGGATTTTGTTTAGAAAAATCGGATGAGATGCACACATATTACTATTGGAAAAATTACATTAAAAATGAAGGAATTAAAATAAAAGTATAATATTTCTAATTAGTATTTAACTATTTTATTACAGATTGAAATATTTGAAATGTGGTTAAATTTTTAAATATTAGTAATTTAGACGATTTAACATGCATGCAGTAAATAATTATAGAAATGAGAACATGCAGGACTACAGTACAAATTTAAGATTACTACCGGAAGTAGCCGGAAGTGCGAGGTTTCCGGACTTCCGAGTTCATTTTTGAACCTGAAACTTTGCGGACACATTTATATTAGAAATTTCAAACTATCTGCAAAGTCTTCAATTTTTCTTGTTGTTAGTTCAGCCAAAATCCTTCCATTTCCGGCTACTTCCGGTGGTAACCTTACATTTGTTGACTAACCAAATTAGTCTTGATCGCAAGTTTCTTTTAAATTATAGGGCAGTGATGCGTTTTTTTGGAGCTAGGGGTATAAAAACTATTCTGAAAAACATTACCTAACAATATTATATATATAAATTAATTGTATACAGAATTATATGTTTAGTTTATCATAATAATTTAATTATAAATGTGAAATTTCGTTTTTATATAACTTTATATCATTATACATTTTTGTTGTGGGTATTATTTATGGGACGGCTTTCAAGTTTCGAATCTGAATATTTGCTATACGGTTCAGTCAATTTAGACAGAGTCACTCTTTTGTGCATTTAAATCTAAAAAAAGGTGTAATGATATTCGACTTCAATCGTATAAAATGTATAAAAATATGAAATTGTTTATGAAAAATTACATGTAAGAATTTAAGAAATTATTAAGCAAAAATATAGTTTCACTGTGTATGTGGTAAGTGTTTCACATATATGCACTTTTTTGTGTTAGATTAATTCTTCATGCTGGACTGTTTGGTATCGCCTGCTTCTGAATTGTTGTTTATATAAATAATATATTCGTGAGGAAAATATAACAAATGTAAAATGTAAAAAATAACACATTATAATAACTCTAATCGGATAGACAAGAACTTGCATTAATGACGAATAATAATAATAATAAAAACATGCAGCATTAAATATAGTTTAGAGAACTTTCTTTTTACAGATAAAAAAAATATACATGATTTATTTTTAACACTATACAGTATATACTACAGTATAATGTTACTTATCGTATATAAGTCAAAATACATAATAATATTATTCGCTATTCCAAAACCGTTAAAATAATCAACATATTCAGCAGAGATATTTCAGTAGTAGAAATGTCAGGTGAGAACACTTTGATAAAATGTGATAAGAAGATTATTTGAAGTGTCCTCGTTTCTCAAAAGTTACCAAGTTCGGCACGAGGAGGGTCAACACCCGTTTAAACTATTCATTAACGCTCGATCACTAAGTACACACGATTATATTTATATTAGCGCATCTATGAGAGAAACCTCAGCACCTCAGCACGTGGCATTTAAATGGTCCAATCACGAATATCATTAGAACTTGTATAAGATCATCCATGTATATAATGTAACAAATATTCTATAAACAATTTACAAACTTTGTTAACCCCTCACTAAAGAAATATATTAATTACGTATCATAAGATGTACAGATGATACTTTTAAAGTGCATGCCTTTCTTCTATATATTTACATTAAAAATTAATTTTCCTGATAAAAAGTGGTGGTTTGGAACATGGAACTAATAAAACTTATAAGAAATTACAAAATTATATTACTGAGCACTAGTACCCTTTTTTTCATAATTTAACGATAGGATAGGAGACATTTAAATAAAAATAAAAATTTGTTGTATGCTTGTGATGTAGCTCTTGCATGACAAGCAGAAGAAAAACTTGATAAAAACAGCTCTTTATGCACGTTTTTGGTAGATGAGAAAAAAATGCAAGCTCAGATAACAACTGTTTATTGAATAATGATAACGAAACGATGACATTTCATTTGTAAACAAAAAATTGTTCTGCTTTTAACCATCAGCATTTTTTTTTCCATGACGCGTGGTTTATTGATATGTTTTTGCTTTTAAAATGCCATTAATTTTTTTTTTAATTTTTTCATATTTTACTTTACTTTAAATTGAAATAATTTATTTACGTATTGTGTCCTGACATGATCATTCCTTTTAGTAACTATAATTAAATTATATTATAATTATCTTACTTTACACCATAAGCATTTTACGAACAAAATTCTCTGTATTAATATGTTTCAGGTCATTATAATATATGTATATACTGTACTCACTCATAGGCAAAGTTTATGATAACAATGCAATGTGATAACAATGACACAATACCCTAAAAATTAAAAATTGGTTACTGAACATGTAATTTATCTCCACTGAAAGATAACAACAATATGCTTGCATGCGAATTATGACGACAAACAAAATACGTAAACCTTGAAATATAGTGCAGACGACTGCATAGGCGCACTATATATGTATTTTACTAAGCTTGTGGTAATTATGTTATACGTAGGTACATCATATAGTGTATTATGGTATTTAGAACGTATATATGCATAAAATAATGTCACATTGTATTATGAGTTTATGAGCATACAAACGTAAAGGGTTAAGAGCTCCATAATTATATTGCTGCCATAAAAAATGTATGATTTAGAAACTGTTATCTAACATAAAAAACTGAACATTTCATGTGTTGTACATCATAATGTATCTATCAATATAGTCAGCATTTTTAATATAATAATAATTGCACGTTAACTTCTTTTGTTCTGAAGATTTTCTGATGAACTTTACGTAACATGCTGGTCATAAAGCTCGTATTCCTATACTTAAGCTTTTGAGATATGGCTTTTTTGCTGAAAGATTAAGTCTAATTAAACACAATCGTATAAGTAATTAAGTAAATGTACTTCATCTCACATAATTATTAAAAATACAACTTTTGTGAGGAATAGCTTCTAAAGTTAAGCCCCCGACATGTATGCAACTTCTTCTGCACACAGGCTGACTGAAATAAATATGGAGAAATAATTTGAGTTACTTGAAATCTTATTGATTAAATTTAGTCAAAAGTTAAGTGCCTTTCTGTTAGAGGACTTAAAAAATATTTATTCTCGTTAAGTATAAGAACGCATCAGGTATGACACAATTTTCATCATATGACCTTGCATTTCCTATGAAATATAATACATCGACTTTTTAACTCTCGCCTCCAAACTATATTTATATATCATAATATGCTATACTGCTTGTGTGTAATATTAGAACTGTTTGTTCCGATAAGGATAACATTTTCTGATATAAGCAAGTCAACAATGAACCTTCTTTACAATGAATTAATGGTGGACTCTCAATCTGATATTACGACAAAAAATATAATGGTCACTACATCATGACGGATTCATGCAGGCTCGGACTGGCCATAAGGCTGGGTCAGGGATCCCTGACTGGCCCCTCAGATTTTTAACATAGGAGCATAGGAAAAGTGGCCTCAGACCCCCTGAAAAATGGCCCCTGTAATAGCTTCCCAGTCCGATCCTGCATTCATGACTATAATATATAATATATTATCCATGCAATATTAACACACATAAAAGGCTCACTGTATGATCATTTTGTGATTTATTTGGTCATATAATCTGTTATGAGAATAAAATAAAATTATATTTTGTTATATTAATTGTGAATCTGAATGTCAGTTGTTTACAACATAAGAGAGGGGGGGGGAGAGAGGATTTCAGTTACTATCGGATTCAAAAAGTGTACCCCTGAATAACATACAATGGAGTATTGTCCTCAATTTTTTTTATTGCAGAAATGGATAGAGCGTGCAAAGTTATGCTACCCTGATTTTTTTCAGATTTTTTAAAGCCCGGGAACTATTTTTAAAAAATTATTGAAAGTTCTTTTTGTGACGTCACGAGACGCCGCTTCTTAAGAAAAAGATAGGACTTGTCGCCGCGTGACGTCACAAAAAGGACTTTCAATAATTTTTTAAAAATACTTCCCGGGCTCTAAAAAATCTGAAAAAAAATCAGGGTAGCATAACTTTTTACCCTCTATCCATTTCTGCAATAAAAAAATTGAGGACAATACTCCATTCCCATAAGCAGAGGGTCACACCTTTTTGGTTCTGATGGTAGTGGTTTATCAGAGTTCATTAGTATAAAATATGGCTTTATTTCCAAAGATACATAGATAGCAGCTAGCTATTCAATAACAAAATATCATAAAATTTGATTGAGATCTCGGAATCGGCCCCCTTAAATATTACAATATTTGCAGAGAATTTTAGAACTCATGGCACCATCAATAGGTGCATGGTATGTAAATTTTGAAGTGGATCGGTTTGATCAGTTTTGAGAAAACTGAGTTAGAAGTTTAACATTGGCCTTGTGCTGGATGGAAACCGGAAATGGAGCTATTGTGAGGAAACCGCCCCCTTGAATGTGCTCAAACAATAAGCGATTAAGTTTTAGAGCATTCTCGAATTTTTAAAATTTATTTCATTCGATTCCGTCTGACAGAAATTTCCTTTGACTCACGTAGTAACTGAGCTCAATCGTTAAAGAATATCTATACAACTAATTATTAAATAATTACCATAGCTTATTTTATGTAACACATATTATATAATTATAATATGACAAGCTTACATTGTGTATATATACAATCGAAAAGCAATAAAGAAATTACTATTATAATTATCAAATTATGTAATGTAATATAATTAAGTTTGAGAAAAAATTATATTTCAAAAGTATAAAGCATTTCAAACACTTTTGTTACACTTCTCGTGACTACAATTAAGAACGTAAATACGCGTGAAAGACTTTTGATTCAGCTCCAAACAATTTTAGCGCCACTGGTGGACGTGAGAGGGAAACAATTTCAAGCCCACGTGCCGGCCGGACGCTTTTTACACCATGTCTAACTTTGTACTTATTTTCGTAGTGTCCCGTGGCCGTAAATAGATGGCATGAAGCAGTATGCAAACAATGTACCATCGATGCTCTGCCCGGAACTGAGATGTAACAATCACGTCTTTACATTGATATAATGGCAAAAGTTGTAAATTTTGAACTCAGGTTTGTAGCACTATTATATAGTTACAGAAAATGATAGTTAACATGCATGTTGTACACCTCTGGACAGTAGGAATTTTACTCCTGCCTCACTTTCTAGAGCTACAGCTCCAATAGAATGATCAATGCAGATTTGCAATTTTGGGAGATGTAAGAAGAGCACCCAGTCTATATCAAAAGACTTTTGGTTCACCACGCCTCCATGATAGACCGTGTGGTAATGCTAAAGCCGGTATTAAACGATACAATTTTTCTGATTATTGTATACAATTTTTCCTTGCAAGAAAATTTCCTCTCCATACAAACAAATGGAGATTAAGTTTTCTTGTAAGAAAAAATTGTATACAATTATCAGAAAAATTGTATCGTGTAAAATACCGCGCCTTTACAAATAAAAAGCATGCAGGATTTAAGTTCGTGGTGTTCAGAGTTGTACCTTCATGATTTTATTTTGGAGCAACGAGCATATTAATGATGAAGTGTCGCAAGTCGAGAGCAGGACATATTGAATGGGGGGAGGGGGGACAAAGCTATATACCTTCAAATTTATTTAATACAAACCCAACATATCAGGGGACTAAACAAACCCCTATGCTCCATACCCTGCATACGAATCTTGTTCTTCAGCATCATGAGGTATATTGAGTGTATTGGATGGTGCTGAACCGAGATGTAGCGTTGTGCCGGTAGCAGAAGGCGGGTGGCTTCGGCTGCTCGCTGCGAAGTCCCGGTGAGTAGGAGGGTCGCGACGGTGAGCATTGAAGGGTCTAGGTGTGAGCGCCTGGAGCCGCCGTCGGTGCAGATCTTAGTGATAGAAGCAAATTATAAAAAAAAAAAAAAAAAAAAAGGAAAAGTAAAGTAAAATTTTCTGGTTATAAAGATGAAGACACCTGACTGTTCTGCCCTTCTTCCCTAATTCATTCTAATTTTTATTTACATTTCTTCAAGATTCGTAAAAAAAACAAGGTTTTATTTACTATGGTTTGGTAATTTTATTGTTCCAGAATAGCTGGCAAGGCAAGCTTTTTTTTTTTTTATTACTATTTTACAAGGTTACACCCCTATGAGCTTGGAGCTCGAGCCGGGGTAACGGGTAAGGATAAGGGAGGGAAAGGATCGTGGCCACGGCCTGATGTTACGCGTCCCAGCATTCGCTGAGGTGAGACTGAGGGAACCGTGGAAAACCTCAGTCAGGACGGACACCTCTACTTTTTATCAATGGACCAAAGTGATGTCCAAAGCCTGGGGAACCTCACGCCATCTATTAGAATAATTGAAATAATAATTAATATTTTATTTGAGTAAGTATTGCAATTACTACTTTGAAAGCTATCAAGCAGAATATTCAGAATATTAACATCTTTTTATGTAAAAAAAAAAAAAAAAAAAACAGTCAGCTAGATTGATTGGTGTTTGAGGAAAACCGATTTCAAATTTAAAACACGCCATCTGTTGATTAATTATCAAAATACATTTGTTGGTCCATTAAAATCAATTTATCTCAATAACCAATTTTTACAGCTAACCGACATATTTATCATAAGTAATTAAATACTCACTAATATATATGGCGGAGGAGCTGTGACGGTTTTGAAAACGATCGGTTGAATATAGAGTTTTGCCAGCGAAATAAACTTATTAAGTTTCGATAAAGCGCCCAGCCTCCCAGCCTTAAAGATTTTTATTATTTATAATATATTCATTTTAATATTAATAAACAATATTTTAAATGTATAATTGAAAAATGTATTCTAAGAAAAACCATACACTTTCCACCATGAAAAGTATGAAAACCAATCCAGTAAAAAAAATCGTATCAGCAGAATTTTACAATTAAATTGATATTTTAAATGAAAAAAAAATCGTTTAAAACATCATATGTAAAATTAAATTGTTATACTATAACTTTTTAAATTTTTTTGAAGGACCGATGATGCAAAATTAATATCTTTGCTTGTATATATACACTATTTTTTGTGGAATTGGACATCAAACAGTTATGTAAACGCTTTCCATTATAAATAACAAAACAAATAAAAAGAATGGTAGCGAAATTCGTCGACTTGCACAAAAATATATATATTTACGGCATAATATACGCCTTGATGTAGGCAACTTGTTCTACAATTGTCATGATTTCTTTCCCTCATAAAATGTAATGTAGTTTTGATTTATTAATTGGTTTTTATTTTTGGGCAAAATTAACATATTTTGGTCATGTATGCCCCCAGCAATATATATAGTGTAATGTAATTTTATTATTATTATAAATAATATATATTATTATTTTACAAATTTTATTATAATCATTTTTTTGGTAATAAAAATCCTAAACATGCCTAAAGGTTGTTCGTAAATGCAGAATCAGTTTAATTGAAGAAACTTGTGAATCTTATATTCCCACTACATAAATATGTAATATAAGCCAAAGTCTTCTGCTCGTTGTTAGTAAACAAAGTATTGTTGTGTAATGTCTGTCGCGTGAAAGGAAAAACATGGGACAGTTGTTGATTTACATGCTAACTTATGGACAATAATCGTTAATTTTAAAGTTGGAAGTGTCTACTAGCGCTAAAAATGTGTCTACTAGCGCCAACAATGCCATTACGTTCTCTGATCTGGTGGCAAAATCAAGCACTACGTCGTCCCATGTTTAACAATGAAAAAGGCTTCATGCGACAGACATTATAAACAATGGTTTGTTACAACCATTGCGAGTAGAAGACTTTGATATAAGCAGAGAATAGAAATGCTATACAGTATTCCTATTCACTGATGTATACGGTTTACCTTATTTTTTTCTGAAATGAATGTGCATTAAATATACGTGCACACTTTTATAAACAATTATATATAACATTTTACATGCACACTTAAATGCAAAAAGGCTGTTTTGAATCAGTATTTTTTAATATCTGAAGTATTTGTAGTGCTGTTTGTGTATATTAAGAAATTTAAAGGCCTAAAGTAAACAAACACTTCAAAACCATAAAAAAAACTCCTGTTATTTAACTATGATAATAGCCGTCTATTTAAATTTATTATCTCATATTGTACCCTAGTACAATGTAAATTACATCCATCCTATTTAAAACAACAATAAAAATATTAACCAACATACATCAGGAAATGCGTGGGTAAATGTAAAAAAGTTGTCTAATTGCATCTCTGTATGTAATCTATGACCATGACAACTTTACTTTTAGAAACGCCGATCGAAGAGTTTTGTTGTATTACAGATTTGTGCGTACAGCTTTAGAAACATAGGGAGAGGGGAGGATATATTGAGCGAGATAAAAGCAAAAGAGGGGAAGGTACTGAGAGTGAGAGTTACTCTGACCTTGGATTCACCTCCCCTCCTACGCGGCTCAACGCGCCACGTGTCAGATATTCTCCACGTGGCAGTTCAACGAACTCGACGACTATATTATACTGCTGGTATCAACTCGGGAGATAGAGGGAGGGGACTGCGCAGCTATTGCACGCATGTTCATGAAAACCTCTTCAACCAAGTCGCGTTCGTCTGATGTGTAGCTTTTTTAGCTGCAGCTATAATATTATGAACCTTCATCGCCATAACAGAAGTTGACCCATTTATATTATAGTTTCTATTCTATATATTATTTTCTAGTCTAACTTTTTTTTTGTTTTGTTTTCGTATAAAAACACAAACTAGGCCTTGTAAAAAGATAATAAAAAAGTAGAATATGTGGAAATGTTTATCATGTTTTGATGGACATAGAAAATTATACTAGTTTTTTGTTGGATCAGTTTTGTTAAGTTTTATACTTACTATCTTTGTCTCTAAAACCGGAGTTACAGCATCTAATTCGGTAAAAAATCAAACAAAATGATAATTTTATTTACTCATTCTACCTTTATAAGAGCTCTGTTGCAATGGAAAAAAAAAAAAAAAAAAAAAAAAAGATTTCTTGTGATTTGATAGAAGCAGCTAGTACATACGTAACTTAAATAATAAATTTTAAATTCTCTCTCTCTCTCTCTCTCTCTCTTTATTTTTTGCAATTTTATTTTTATGCATTACGCAAGGCATTTTCATGGTCAAGTTAACTAAAAGAAGCAATTACTCTTTACTGATAAAGTTTGCTGATTACAGTAGATTACTTCGCATATACAAAATAATCTATATTTTATCATACAAGAAAAAAACCTGCATCAACGACTGTGAAATATTTAACGGATGAGTTAAAAATATAAAATAAAAATTGAATGAAGATTCAACGCAGCACATCAAAAATTATGATAGCACTTTACAAATATTGTTGAAGTCTATATAATATATTATATATAATATATTTAGTTATTTAGGCATTGCATTCACTCTATTAGTATTTCCAGTATATTTTATAAAATACTGCAATGTCTATGCTTGCATTGAGGTTTGGTGATACAATTGTAGTATATAGTATATTAATAATAATATTAAATATATTATTATATTTGTGATAAAATTGATAACATTCATATATAAAATATGCCCCCTATTATAGCTCTCACAATTTGTCAGTGTATTTACCCATATGTGTAAGGCTCAGGGCAATTAATGGCACCCTTACTAAGAAATGTTTAGTGAAGTCCCAATACAGATGGTAAGGGTGACACTTATTTCGAATTATGTTACTGTTGCACTGTTATTTATCATGGTACTTCGTAGATAATATTGCACTTACGTTAGAGTTGCATGCAAATTAAGTTATATATTGGAGACATATCATATTACTTCAACTTAATATGTAAAATTGTCATTGCAACAGTTATTATTGATGTAAAAAAGGTACGAGTTTCCATGTTCACGTTATTGCTCTTGTTGTGCACTTTTTTGTCACGAAGTTGACTGACCTGCATAATTAGAATGTGGATAGTCGATAGCGCGAACATTATCATGCATCTTTTCACTGTTGTGGAGGCAGCTATATATCAGGGCTAAGCATGATGCATGTTTAATTTTTAGTGAATGGGTGCTCTTCTTGCATTCGCTCTACCAAACTGAAAATAACCAAATGTGTATATATCATATTTATCTCGCGGAGCTACAATGTAAATCAAATTCCATATTTTATTCGAAATTTCATCAAATCTGGCAGGGGTAACGGTGGTTGTTCCGGGAAGCATTTAATAGATAGAAATTGTAATAATAATTCATATATCATGTAAAAAATACTTATGTTTTCTCTATATATTTATATATTCAATCATTTTGGTTGTATACAATGTATACACAGACGAATTTAGATCATGCATGATATTAAAATTATTAAAATTTATATAATACTACATATTCAGGAGGGGCGGATCCAGCGCGTGGCTCTGGGGGGGTGGGGGGACGTACCCTATCCCGCAATGTTAAATTTTGGAGTGGGAGTGGGGGCGCGATGGGTGGGGTGGTAACACCTTCAATGTATTTTGGGAAATTTGGGGGGGGGGTATGGGGCTATCCCCCCCTTCCCCTTGAATCCGCGCCTAACTATATTTACTACATATTTATAATTTATATATTTTTACGGATACTTCTTAATTGTTTAAAAGAATAAATTATTAATATTGCAATTCAGTTACAACAAAATTAAACAAAAAATTACACTACATTATACGAATTCATGCAGAAATACATTTTTAGATTATTTTTTAGTAATTTAAACCCTAAAAAGATTTTGTGGGAGTATATATTATATAATATGTATGCATACATAAAATAAATCACATTCAATTACTATATATACATATATATATATATATATATATATATATATATATATATATATATATATATATATATATATATATATATATATATATATATATATATATATATATGCAATACTACTGTATACATAACAATAGTTCATGTTCATATTGATTTTTAATATTTCGGGCAATTTATTATTATTTTAATATGCATGTATGAACATAATGTTCGTTCAATAAATAACAAATAATGATATATTAATTTGTCAGGTTTTATATACAGTATAACATTAATTAAAAATAAATAATATATATCTAATAACAATAGCTATAAAATGAAAATTTTATGTCAATCATCATAGAATGCACAATGATGTAATATAGCATCAGTACACGTAGGTGTTTACAGTCTGTGAGAATTATATTTTGGAGTTTGGACCCATGCAGATGCATGGTGTGAGGAAAAGCCTAAGGCAAAACCAGAATGTTACGAGGGTTGTAAATTTGACTAGAATAAAATGAAGGGGATTTTTTACTGCACATCAGTCAGCAGAGGCTAACCTAAATAAAGAGGTAAGAGGGTTAGGGGTGAGCGCGAGAGAGAGACAGAGAGATGAGGGGTAGTAAAACCACTGCCATCCACACCTATAAAATATACATTATTATATAGGGGTGCGTATTAATGAATTCAAAGCCATTGTCTATAATACCAGTTACTTTGAGGTAGCTTTTATTGTGTTTTATACATTGGTTTAATAAATAGCAAATATAACAAAATTCAAATAGTATATATATAAGTGAATATATTGTTTAAGTTGAACATATTCGATTAAGCATATTATAGAAAAAAGTATTAATCTCTTTTTTCTACATATTATGCTCTAAAAATTTCATTAATTCAATGAATAGAATATATATATTGATTGACAATAATTATTATAAATCTCTATAATTTATAGTGAATATTGCTTCGAGTTCGAGGAAAATTTCACAGCAAGTGTATATACATGAACTGGGTTATTAAGGGAATAGTGGAAAACGTTTATCCAATATATTATTGCGTGAGATTTTACATTTCTTATACAAAAATACTCACCATATTAGAACAGCATTTTAAATCATTATTTTTTAATAACAATAATGACATGAGATCTGTTCGTTATAACTGCACAATCGAACATGAATCAATAATCAGATGAACCTTCTGAGAGAATGTAAGGATCATAAAAAGAAATTACAAAAAGTATAATAGATGTTGTTAATATTAAATTCTACATTGAATTAAAATAAAATATTTTTATATAATACAGCATCAAAAACTTTATCGTTATGTAATAATATGTATATGCCGACAATGAAGTGAACTATAATACATATATTATATATATATATATATATATATAAAATATATATATAATAGGAGATTATTATTCTATATAAGATATAAGATTTTATGTAAACATTTTCCTTTTTTTTTATTGTATAAAATATATTTCTATACAAATTTTAAAAATAACTAAAATTCTTTTTTTCAATAAATAATATATACTCGTTATTTTTGTACTTCCTCAATGTGTGCCATATAATATAAATGCTATTATAGCTGAATCCGACGCTGGCACAATTTTATTGCCAAAAGCCAAAATTAATTGATTGTTTTTAAAATAATTTCTGTAATAATAATTAATGTAATGTTTTTGGTTAGAAAAAGATAAGGTTAACGTTATCTCAGGTCAGTCAGCGAGGTCACCTACCTGCTGTCAATTTAATGTTGACAGCAATAAACCTATAAAACGTGATCTTATAGTCTTAATAGTTCAATGAGCTCAAACAAAATTTGCCATTAGGAAGTGAAAGTTGATTTATTAATACATTTTATAGATTCTAATATATATATACAGGCATTCAATGACTTTAATATATATATATATATATATATATATATATATATATATATATATATATATATATATATATATATATATATATATATATATATATATATTATAATTGTGACAATTATAAGAATCAGATTCATGAAGTAGCAAAAATCAACAGGCAATATTACAAAATTCACTATCACTAGATCACTAGTTCATTATTAGTATCATGCTTAAATCAATAGTTTGGACATGATATAATACATATAATTATAAGCATGTCAGTAATGGCAGAAATGGCAGTAATGGCAGAAATGGCAGTAAAAGCAGTACTGGCAGTAATGGCAGAAAAGGCAGTAATTGTTAATTATCAATTTTCGTAATTTTTAATGTTAGTGCGTAACTGATGATAAAAATTCCAATCGATTAGTATAAATTTCATTCTTGTGCGATGCATAATAGCTGAGATTGAGAATTGCATCAATGCATTTTCATGCAATTGCACTTTACTATAAATTGTTCTAATCATCACAGAAAAATAATTTTTGTATTGCATAGATAGGGAATTGAATTGTGATTTCATCCCAATCGTTGAAAAAGACGAAAGATGATTTCATATAGACGTTGAAAATTTGTGATTATTTTAATGACAGCCAACATCCGGTATCGCCGCTTCTGCTCTCATCTCGCCAAGAAATTGTTACTGGACATCGTGTGTGGCCAGACCGATAAATCACAACTTCACTTTTTAGCCGTTGGTCCCTCGAATTCAAATTTGGGGGCCTGAACAAGAAAATGATTATTATCAGTGAATTGGTCTTATTTTTGTTGATAAGATGATATTAAAAAAGTGTTCCATTCAGTTCACCTTTAATTATTGCAGAAATGAATCTAGAGGTTACCAAATTATGCTACTCTGTGTTTTTTCAGATCTTTTTGAGACCCAGGACTATTTTTAAATAATTTTTGAAAGTGCGGCCACGCCCCCTGAAGGCGTCAATAGGCGTCCAGTCCCTATCATTTTTTTATTAAGGATTCAGGGGTGCCAACTTAACTTACAGAGCTTTCAATAATTATTTAAAAACAGTTCCGGGTCTCAAAAAAATATGAAAAAATTCAGAGTAGAAAATTTTAGTACACTCTTTTCATTTCTGCAATACAAAAAATTTCATGCATGTTGTCTATTACTATAATATATTATAATGCCCGATGGGTTTTTATGTATTATATTTTTGTATTAAATAACAAAATGTTATATAATTGCCACAAAAAAAAATGAATAAATGAAATTGTAAGAAATGGCAGAAATAGCAGTTATGGCAGTAATGGCGATGCATATTAGCTGAGATTGAGAATTGCATAAATGCATTTTCATGCAATTGCACTTTACTATAAATTGTCCTAATCATCACAGAAAAATAATTACTAGAATGGCAGTAATGGCAGAAATGGCAGTAATCGCAGAAATGGCAGTAATGGCAGAAATGGCAGTAAAAGCAGAAATGGCAGAAATGGCAGTAACTGTTAATTATCAATTTTCGTAATTTTTAATGTTAGTGCGTAACTGATGATAAAATTTCCAATCGATTATAGTATAAATTTTATTCTTGTGCGATGCATATTAGCTGAAATTGAGAACTGCATCAATGCATTTTACGTAGTATACTGTATAATATGCAATAAAAGCAATCTAAATATTTGCAACTGCCAATTCAAACTTAAGTGCAATGGGGCACTCCTGTAATTTAGCCACTTGGAAGCTGTGCAACGGAATAATCTGCATATATCTTCATGTTGCATGTTAATTGTCTTACTCTTTTTCGTTTCATGAATATTAGACGTCATCAGCCATATATGATATTTTACATATATCTGTAATTCTGTTTTGCTGCACGAAACTATTACACGTAGTATATGGTATACACTAGCTTAATTAAATTATGAATTATGGAATTATTTGAAGATTGAATAAAGTTCCAACAATAAATTATTTAAACATTAACCTTATATGCATTAACCTAATAATATTATCATCCATGACATTCTCATCATTCTCGATTAGCTGGATTTTAATCTATATTATATACTATATGAATCCAAATTTTATGTTTTTAAACATTTTAAATAAATGATATAATTATTGCAAATATGCATGATTAATTATTAAAACAGGAATTACATCATGTAAATTATGAAGCAAATCTAGAATATATTATTATATATAATATATTATAATATTATATTTTAATACAGTACAATAATTATAAATAAAATTTATAAATATACTTTTATGTAAATATATTTTAGGTTTTGCTTGCTATATGTATATTCATTATTATATTAACAAATATTGCCGCGGCGTGCATGCATGGCAGCGGGAAAATGCCCCAAGTCCAATAGTGTAAAAATATTTATCCAAGACCTCTAGTTAAATCTACATACATGATATTAGGATGTAGAACAAGGATTTGAGACTTGCATGTTATTTATTTTTTTTTTCCATACTATTTTATTTATAAATTTACGAGATTTGGTCCGAAATAAACTGAAAAAAGTATATAAATGCATGAAAAAATATATTATTATGTATATATTATATATATCATGTATATACTGGTTGGATGATGATAAATCTATTTCAGTAAATAAAACGTTGCAAAAAAAAAAAAAATACTGCATGCAGTTACATTATTTTATAATCAAATAACTAAACTTGTTTTATGAATATCAAGCTGCTATTCCTTTATATTAATAGTATGCATAATAGTCCAGCGTTAATACAATAGAGAGGGAAAAAGGGAGTGGAGGTAAGACCTAGGGCAAGCTATTGCAAATTTGCCCGTCACCTGCGGCTCCACAACAGACGGACGCCATGATAGCACTGCTAAAAAGCTTGCTTGCTTGTTTGCACGGCTGCTGCTGCTGTGCGAAAGTGTTCCGCTAGCTTGCAAGCAGACGGCGGCCCGCATAGAACTCGATTGCGGCGACGAGCTGCTGGCTGAGTTGCGGCCCAACTGCCGCCTAGTTCCTAGGTCAAGAACCACGCTATATTTGCGAACTTCACGCGCAATCTTATCTTGTGTGTCTTTAGTTTGCTTTTTCATTTCAACATTTTTCCCTTGAAATAGCTCATTCTTATTTGACATCCATTTATGACGCAACATATATATTTTTTTAATAATATTCCGCGCAGTAACCTTATTTTTTTTATTTATATAGCCCAAAAATATTGAATCACCGTGTGTTTGTACTAATTTTTAATTTTTTTATTAGAATGAAAAATTACATGCACGGAAATAAATTCTCACAAAGAGGTGGTAGAATTTTACCGACTTAGCTCGAGCTAAAACCCATGAACCAAGTAAGTCGGTAAAAACACCTGATCCAACATTGTAATTCAAATCATACTAACAGGTCGGTAAAAACTACAATCTTAATGAGTTAACACGAAACTACACATTAAGTCGGTAAAATATTAAAGATTTCGAATAGTAAAACTATTCCACTCAGACGTGTAAAATTTTACCGACCTAATGTCCCAAGTTTTACTGTCTTGTATCCTCTAAAGTTAACTCTTTAATTGGGTGAAATTTTGCCTCCCTTATTTGTAGCTATTACTATTTTCATACTTGTAAATTTTACGTTTAATAATTTGCTTACATTGAAATATAATGAATATGAAATGACATTATACACTGTAACATTGATAGAAAATATTAGTATTATTACAAAAAAATTACAATGCATATAAAATTATAAATTAATATATAAAAATTACTTTGTGAAATTATTTCACACATCACTCTCGATCTATACCAGAATTAATTATATTTTATTACACTATTTAACTCAAATAAACTTAAGTACGTCATCATGGAATATAAGATTGTTGATAAATAAAAAAGTATCATCAAATTTGTTTCACATTATGTAACACATTTTATTTATTTACGACAGCATACAAATTAGGTAATAATATATATATATATATATATATATTTTTTTTTCAAGAGAGAAAAAAGCAAGTATCAAGAGATTTGAATGAAAATTAAAAATAGCAGTTAATAGTTGTATAAAAGTCACTTCAGTTTTATGAATCACTTTCAACTTTTAAGTCGAACACCGAGAATGAATGTCAAATTGCTACAGTACACAGACCGTTGATAGTCCAATCCTTTGGAGTGAAGAGGCTTGCCTTTCGTTGAAGTAGAGGTTTGAGGAATAACTTTTCCAATCGTGGTGTGATTACGCAGAGATGCATCGCGGATGCCTCACGATGATGAGTCGATCGTGCACTGCAGCACCCAGACACCTTCGGTAGGCGCGTCATTGCTGTAAATATTCGTTATTAGAGCTAACAAGGTACAAGCAATATTCATGAGAAAATACTCGAAATACAATATATAATATGTTACTTAATTTAAAAGCAACTGCAATGAAGCGAAAAATTAATAAACCAATGTTTAAACCTCTTTTAACACGTATACCATGTATTTATTTATAATTATAATTAATATACGGCAAATTAGTATGAATTGATTCGGTAAATTTATATATGTTAAATGGTGCAGGGTATTCATGAATGATTTTTTAGAAAATATATTAATGATTTGCATAGTGCCATATTTACAGTAATCGAAAACACTTCGCACTAGGATTTATTTTCTTAAATGCATAATATTATCCTCTAGTCACTAGAGGATACATGTATTTAAGAAAATAAATACTGACAGAGACACAGAAAGAGAAATCGAGGAGATAAATATAATCAAATAATCATATGAGTTACTGACACAATGATTTTATGCTTACCTTAATATGATATTCACGGTGATGAAGTAATGACGAAAAATCTTGACGTTACTTAATTGTATTGAAGAACTATTTAAATTAAACGTATTAAACACGGCAGCCCAACTTTCAGCACAACCTCACTCACCAAGGACGCGTCAAAAATGTGAGGAAGTTTGCTCAAATGTAACGGACGTTTTTGAATAAAACAACCAAGTTGGTAAATTTTAAGAACGTAATGGGCTATATTTGCAAAGTTTGAAGTTGCAAAAAGGAAGCGTGCTAAAATCGCAGATTTAGGTTGGTAAAAATGGCATTTGCAAAGCAAAAATGTTAAACTTTTACCAACACTCTTTAAACAAGTTGGTAAATTTTAAGAACGTAATGGGCTATATTTGCAACGTTTGAAGTTGCAAAAAGGAAGCGTGCTAAAATCGCAGATTTAGGTTGGTAAAAATGGCATTGCAAAGCAAAAATGTTAAACTTTTACCAGCACTCTTTAAAAACTATTTTACAATCCTTTGTCTTCAGTTTTTACAGAATACATTGTAACAATGTCGGTAAAATATTACAAACGTGCTGGTAAATGGCGCTTTTACCGACCTTTCCTATTAAAAATTTTTATCCGTGTGGTTTTAATTACATAAATGGAAGCAAAAATGAGACATCTCAAAATCGCTAAAATTACAAGTTGCCTAATACTTATCCATATAATATATATATTATATTATTATGTAAATTAATAAATTGTGTATTTATGTATTAAAAAAAAAAAAAAAAATGAATAATTATATAATAAAGGAAGGAAGCTATATATAATATATTTATAAATATTATTATTCTCAAATTTCAAGTCCCTTAATTTTTTTCAGTACTATCAGAAGAAGTATACAATCTTTTATACTTTTTTTTTAAAAAATTCTTTCATAAAAAAAAATATACAAAAAACATGAATATAGGACATTACATAAAAATATAAAATTTGTATATTGAAAAATGTAATGTAATATAATATAAATTAAATATATATAAAATAAAAAGTTTCCTCAACAGTTATAGCGTCGACAATGCCAACCTTATGTTAATTATCATCACCTGCGACCTGCGTTATAATAGAACTCTGGTCTAGAATACAAAGCGTGATGCACCTGGCTCTAGCAATGATGATACAGTATAACTTAAAACGGCCTATAATAATATATGTACATTATAATGCAATGTATCATAGAGGACTATATGCACAATATATTTATATTATATATATATATATATATATATATATATATATATATATATATATATATATATATATATATATATATATATATATATATATATATATATATATATATATATATATATATATATATATATAGAAATATTAGATCGGCTCTGTGCTCCGTCAAGCTAAATAGTTATGTAATTTAGATTTGCACTAAATGATTGCAATATAATTTACAATTCGATATTCGATTCGATATCACTTATGTATAGTAAAAAAATTGACACTTTCATTCAGGCGTGGATCCAAGGGGAAGGGGGGGGGAGCGATAGGGGTGATCGCTCCAAAAGGTCCCAAAATACATTGAAGGTGTTACCACCCCTCACCCGTCTCCCCACTTGCGGGATAGGGCACCTTCCCCCCAAGAGTCGCGCGCTGGATCCGCCCCTGCTTTCATTATTAATGATTTGTGCGTGTATTCAACATGTTATATTAATGTTCCATTGCAGCATTATAATATATTTTTTAATTTAAAATAAGGTCAAATGACGGAAGTTCCGAAGTTCCTTAAGAAATCTACGAAATTATAAAACTGGAAATACAATAAAATTGTATTATGTATATACGCTATATAATATATATTATATTATATAAATTTCGTAGATTTTTTAAGGAACTTCCTTCATTTGACCTTATTTTAAAACAATTAAAACAATGGAACATTAATATATATTTTATAATTATATATATTTATTAAATATATATATATGTATATATATATATATTATTAAATATAAACTAATATAAAGCATTAAAATAAAATTGGCACATGCAAATAAATTTTAAAAAAAGCAGCAATCTTCATTTATTCATAAAAGTTATAAAGATACTATTATAATACCATTTTATATATAATCTATATATTCATATTAATAACATTTAAAAAAATTGAAATTTTAAATAATTAAAAAAAAACATAGCTTACAATTTAGATTTAAATGGAAAAATTATCCTTGAAAAAAAGTCTTTAAAAAACTGAACCTGTTTTCATCTTTGTGTCTTTTTTTTTAAAGAACATAAAATACTTATCTTACACTCTTGATCAGACTTGAAGGCGGGCACAAGCGAACTTGACTACTAAGTGTCATCTCTGTATAAGCTAGCTACGGTCACGGTTATACTCGTACACCACAATATACTAAGAAGGCCGGGACTACTCGCATAGCCTATACTCCTAGGTCAGGGCTGAGGCTGTACTCTATATCAGCAGTTTTTGATAGCAGCAATTGCTACCCACCCGACACCATGCGGAAAAGCGTGAAACTAGCGAGACACGGTCCACGATCGAACCCCGCCGACGCAGCCAGACGTTACTTATAGTGCTGAGAGCGATGACCTTTGATTGCCTCCAGTCATGTACCCGTCGAGCCTTTGTCTACGTGCAGCATGCACTTTTGCTTTTCTCACGCTTTTGGTAACTTGTTGCGGTTTTATGATTTAAAAGAAAGATTATATAATGAATTTAATTTATATTTTTTATTATAAAAATCATATAATAACGAAAAGAGAATATTATAAACATAAAATTATAAAAACAACAACATATTTTACATTTTAAAACCATAACAATCAAAATTGATTTACTCTAAAGAAAATTATAACGTCAAAAATAGTGAGTGAACGAGTGGATGTATATAGGGAGGTATTTTTTAAGGTTATTAATACTTATATTATATAAATATATAATATAGAAATTACCCTTATATGAATTTTTGCTGCATGGTGTTCGCCTCTCTATGCCCTTGCTAGGAATCCCTTCCAATATTTTTCCTGACTTATTCTTTACCGAGTTTCGAGTATTTTTCAATAATAACGTCAGTACATAATGAAATAGGTGATACAAATTCAAGCAATTCAGCATTTTTTATAGTAAGAATATTATACGGAAGTGTACTGTATTATATTAAAATATAAATATATAATCATACAAAAACTCTTTGCAAGATCGGATCATTATGATGTGTCATATATATTTTAGTAACATAAAAAGTTCACAATACCTTCTATAATAGAACACCGTTAGTTGAAGTATATACGCACTACGCATGCAAATATAAAAAAAATTACTAAATTCAACTGCTAAGAATGAAAGATAACTCTTCAGTTGTGAATTACATCAGATATAGCCATAAAAAAGTTCACCTACGATCACAGAGGTGGCATGCAAACAGAATCATGTATTAACTATCACAAAATGACAGAGAACCATTTTTATTAAGGTGACTAGTCGAATGCTGTATTAAATATATTCCATTCAATTTATACTTAAATTTTTCTGAACAGCTATTATTAAAACATTGCAAAACTATATTCATATTAATTGATTTAATCTTAAAATGTTATATACAATAATATATTTTCTAATATTTAAATATCATGGTTAAAATTTCTTGGTATATAATAATAATATATTTATTAGAACAACATGGATCACGTCAGAGACTATAAAACAATACACCAACAAAAAAACAACAACAATCACCATTAAATTTAATCAAAAAACTAATTAACATTTTACAGGTATATAGCTGAAAGAAGTGGAAACCTGCATTGGGCTTGCCTGTCTGCCTCATATCAACAAATCTTGAAATAGCACGCAATGACGTAAATGCATTCGTGTCATTTGCATTTTATTTTTACTTTCCTTTTCTTGTCTGCTTTTTAACCTGTCTATTTCGGAGCAACAATGCAATTTTTGACATGAAACGGAAGTATTGATTTTCATGTATTTTATAATATGGCGCATGTGGAGAGTAACTTTTGGTTTATATTATACGGAAGCTTTTATTATCAATCGTATACGATGCTGGTTTGAAGCTTGCAGCAGCACGCTATCATTATAGCTAGCACACAGCTAGCATGACACACTACATGCATTGCGTGACACAGGTCAAAGGGCTTCAATCTGTTTTCGTGTGTATATTTTTTTTCCACGAAAATATAACAATATATGAGATTAAATTTTCTTGACCTGCTCACATTGTTCTATTATTAAATTAGAAATGAAAAAGTACCATTTAGTAATTAAAAACTCATCAATTTATATGAATGGGATGTAGTTTTGTACCTCTGATGAGTAAACCTATATAATCATTATATTATTTGCTCCGTTATGTATAATATAACCAGGAAGTTTACAGATGGTAATCTATAATAAATTAATGCACTGTGTTTATATTTTGTTATTTTAATAATATTATTATACACAGTACACATAGTGCAAATTACCAAAATGTATCATCGGAGCTAATAAGGAACGTTCATTCCTTTTTCGGTCTTTTTTCAACCCTAAATTATTTTTGTAATATTTACGTGAGATTTCATGATAATTACTTCGAGCTTACGATTACAAGCATGTGTGTTAATTTTTAATATTTTTCTTAGCCCGTAGATTATATAGGTACATCGTTGATACATATGCGCTTTACTTTTATAAGGGTATTTTGAAAATTTATTGCAAAGAGTTCGCCTATTATAGGATTGTTTTTGTAACGCCAATTCCTCATATTATTATAAAGCAGGGATCGGATGCGGATGCAGATGCAAGATGCACACGGATGCGCAAAAATGGGCTTGCATCCGCATCCGTGCATCCCAGATGCACAGGGAAAAATGAATGCATCCGGATGCGCATCCCAGATGCACGGGGAAAAATGAATGCATCCGGATGCGCATCCCAGATGCATGAAAAATAAATTTGCATCCGGATGCGCATCCACGGATGCACGAAAAATAAATTTGCATCCATTTAACACTTTTTTTTCTCTTTTTAATCAGGTTTTTTGCTAATTGCCTCTAAATAAATCTTTAACACGAGGCATATTTTTTAACTTTATTTGCCACTTGTCGTTTAAAAATTACAAGAAACAAATTGTATTATAAAAACCAAAGATAGGATGCAGATGCAAGATGCACACGGATGCGCAAAAATGGGCTTGCATCCGCATCCGTGCATCCCAGATGCACGGGAAAAAATTAATGCATCCGGATGCGCATCTCAGATGCATGGAAAATAAATTTGCATCCGGATGCGCATCCCAGATGCATGAAAAATAAATTTGCATCCGGATGCGCATCCATGGATGCACGAAAAATTAATTTGCATCCGGATGCGCATCTCGGATGCACGAAAAAAATGCGTGCATCCGGTCCCTGTTATAAAGTCATCTGATGGAGATTATAATTGTCTTGTCTACGGTCTAAAAATAGTATTTAAAAATATATAAAAGTTATTGTTGCAACATAATTATATTTCTGCGCTCACGTGTTAATTATAGAGGCTGTGATGCATTGATCAAATGGGAGACAAGAGCTTGAATGTCTGCATGTGTCCAACGCATGCCATGCTACATATTTTTTAATCAATCATTTCGTCATTAAATGTTTGCATAAGATACGCTGTGTGGCTTTAACAATCACACTGAAAACTATTTTGATTTTTCTTTTAACAATCTGCGAGTATATATTATAATTAATTGTTGTGGACTATAATATAACTTTTGTTATCAGCAATATAGAGTATTTTACACTTAATTAGTACTCCGTCTATATTATTATTTTCTCGAATTAAATTTATTATTTCATGCAGTAATATTTTTTCTTAGTAAAAACATTAATAATTTGAATTTTTACTATGAAAAGAGTAGGAACATTTTTAATTATTTTTAAGCATTGTGATATTATTAAAATATATCATTCATAGAGTCCATAAAAATATATGCTAGTAAATTTTAAGTTAATAACTTTTAAGATACGTTATAGATATAAAATGCAGTAAGAAACTTAAGAGAACTCTTTAATAAAATTTATTCGCCCACTAAGTTGAGAGCAGCTGCATCATTGGCTTGATTGTTTATGTGATTGCAGTGGTGCGCGGGCGAGAAGAGGAAGAGATGTGGGCGTCCCTCCTCCAGCTGCCCAACCTCGTGATGAGAACAGGCCCGTTTCCAGCAAACATGGCACCACTGGCCAGCAACAACCCTAAATACACCTTGCTTTCTTACTTGTTAGTGCTTTCTTAAATTGGAAGAAAACAAACACATTGAATGCATAAAATATTATGATTATTTGGAATAATTTTTGATAAAAAAGTTACTGCATGAATTTAAAATGTATACTATGTATCTGAACAAGTAATATATATTATACAATTAATTATGCGACTTCAATTATTAATAAAATTGTTCGCACTTTACTGATGCTAACACGCCTGTGTAATTATGACGAATTAAAGGCATACAGGCCTCAAAATACAAATTAGACAGTCACCAAGTGGGTTTAGAGTATATAATCAACATTCGCATCATTTTTTTCCACGCGTGATGCATCCGTGCGAAGTCGCAGTTCAAAGTAAGAAATTTAGTCCTTGATGACGTCACGAAGTCCTTGATGACGTCACAACTCAATGCTAATCGGTGCTAGCTGTGAGTTGTGACGTCAGCAAGGACTTTCTTTACAGTGCGACTTCGCACAGACGCACCGCGCGCAGGTAAAAATAATACGAATGTTGATTATAAACTTGAGCAACACTTAATGTCTGTCTAATTTGTAATTTGAGGCCTGTATACCTTTAAAGTGCTCTCTACAAACTTAAATAATAAATATATTGAACTTTTTTTTACCAATATTTTTGGAAAAGCAAGTCAATGATGCCATGGCGACTATAACGAATAATATATATTACATGGATATAATTATCATAGCTGACGTATATTTTAGAATCATTTGAAAGGGGAGGATGTCTGTCTGAGTGATTGTTGTTTTTCAAAAAAATAAAAAAGGTCATTGATATACAGAGATGGGATACTGATATACTACGATCAAGCATTGAAGGGCGCACGCGTGCAATACTCTGGCAATGTTAGATTGCTGGAGAATGAGAAGGAAGGTTGCTCTGGAGGAGGAGAATAGATATAAGAAGACGAACGAAGAAGAAGTAAAGCTGCTGGGGCGGAGGCCTGGATGGGGTTTCTCTCAGCGTACACGTGGAGGCACCAAAGAGACGCGGCGACGGTCAACGCCGCCGTCCGCCGCCAAGTGCCTTGCTTACCGCCTCTCCTACCTCCTTCTCCTTCGTCTTAGCCCGCCTCGCGTCCGTGGCAGCCTCACAAATAGCCACCGTGCTTCTCTCTACCTCCCCAACACCTCTCCCTTGCCGTGAGAATTAACGTAAATAAGGCTCATTTTTCTATGAAGAACAGAGGAAAATTAGCAAATGTGCTGTAGAATTAAAAAGATTGTAGCATATATAGGTGCTCGTACCCGGTCGTATCTCGCAACTAACACAACGCAATAAAGCTTCACTTTCTTAAACTAACTGATGTGCCTGCTTGCTTGTCTAACACCACATCCAGGTGTGTGGAGCGAGTGAGAAGTGATCTTGTTAATCTTTAGTTCATGAGCTAGGCCCCAAGGCATTTTCAAGGATACATCCTTGATAGGAGATGAGGTAATTGAAACTTGATACATTAACTTTTGTTAAAAGATAATAATGTCCAAGTGCTCATAAATGTTATAATATATAAAGAGTTTTTATAAAGAGTTAATGCTGTAGTATTGGAAAAATAATATTGATGAAATCTTCTATTCGGAAAAATCTCGTATGTCAATATCCAATAATAATAATAATTAAATCAGCCCCCCTTCCCCCTCCCCCCCCCCCCCAAAAAAAAAAAAATTTCCTCCCGAATTAATTTTTAGTATAATAGAATAACAAAATATAATGCAGTTATTCCAGAGGGAATGCAGGCAGCTAGCTTAATTCTTTGGAATTGTGGAATTTATCTGTAACTTCATCACTGCACCAATCAAAAATTAAAACAATATATTATAGCTAGCTTGTTATAAGCTAGAGAATTAAAGAATTTACTTTAGCTAGAGAGCTAAAGCAAAGAAATAAATATTATATATATAGAAACAGGCAGATCATTGTGTTAAGCTTTTGACAAGTGATACTCTTAAAATATGGTTTATGGTTGTACACCACATTATTAAACTGACAATTAATTAACAGACAAGCGAATTTTACTACAGGCATGCATTTTATACGCCAAAAGGTGTGATCATCCCAGCATCCTCCCTCCCTCAATTTATTTGTTACCTATCAAGTATCTGCAGTGACCCTATAGCAGAGGCCTTATCTCTATATAAGGTCCCTGAAGTCTGTGTAGACTTCACGGCAACGGAGGATTCCCTCAAAACACTCAGGGATATAATTCAAGCTGCAGCCTGGAACAGGCGCGGATCCAGGAAAAAATTTCGGAGGGGGCTGTCTCCATAAGGCCAATGTTAAAAAAAACAAAATTGTAGTGGGGGAAATGCCTATATTGCCCATCCAAAATTTCGGGGGGGGGGGGGGGCTGCAGCCTCCTCAGCTCCCCTCCCTGGTCCGCGCCTGGCCTGGAAGTGTACCTTCTTCACCGAACAAAGTGGAGCATGATGCATGATTGAAATATATATTAGTTAGTCCTCACAAATTTTCACCTTCAAGAGCGTCAGGGTGCTGCAATTAATAACCCAGCACCGTCAAGCCCTCCTTAGTAATTGCAAACTTATTCATGAGCAACAAGAAAGCTTGATAACATTTTACCAACTATAATATACATACAGGTTTTGTCTCACGTCACCTGTAATTTATTTTATTGTATACTAATGAGAAAAGAAAATTTCGATGTGATTTTGATTAAATGATTTTTTTTTTATATCGAGTATGTATATTATACTATATTGTAGGAATATATTATTTACATTAATGTATTATAAATGTAATTTTCTATAACATTAACTGAAAAAAGCATTACATCCTATCCAAAACCAAGACTTGTCTGTTTTGGAACTTAAATAAACAAATTAAATCATTAGCCGTTTGAAGTCAAATCAACTTCATTACTGTTTGCAATATATATATATATATATATATAAAAAATCTATAAGTTATATATTTTATATCTTATGACAATTTACATGCGCATGCAAGAAAGATGCATAATTGATATAATACACAATATAATTTTATATCATAGAATATCTAGACTATATGGGTTATTTACGCTGCATGTATACTTACACTTCCCCAAAAAATCACAAAACTGCATAAAATTATATCTTTGCCTCATGCATGGAAATATAGCTACAGCAAATCAGGCACAGAATTTACCCCCATTTTTAAATTTATTTACTTTCTTTGTTTTGTTTATATTAGTATTAAATCAAGTAACAAAATTTAGTTAATGACACAACAATATTATATCTCTCTGTTTCTAAGTAAGTTATAATAATAAGTATCTTCATCATCTAGGATTGATCCTGGGTAAATTTGGTACACGTTGGGCTAGTCTCCAGAATACTCCAGATGTACGTGCGGTATTGTGGAGGAAATAGACACGCTAGCCTTGCTAAACTCCCTCCGCCTGATGCTTGCCTGCCATAACCTACGTACGTTATTAATGAATAAAGTGAGTCGACAAAGTCGCTCTTTGATATTATATAATAACCGTACTAGTTTGGAACAACTGTAAGTAAAATTTCTTTCTCAGCTAAAGTTAAAAAAATATTAGCTTACGTACACTTCAGTCCATAGGTTAAGATATAGACAAGGTAGAATGAACTCTTCATCGAGGTCACACAGTTGAAACCTCCAAGGTTATAATGTTATTATAAGAATACATGTGTCCTAACTAATATAAGCAATAAAGTCAAATTAATTTTGCTAAAGAATGTAAGAATAACCTTTACTGCAATGCTGGAAATTTTACTTTTTATATTCTTATATATTATTCTGCATGGAAGAACATTAAACTAGATTTTCTTGTTAGAGATAGAGCATTGGCACTAAAATGTTTAAATAATATTTATTATAATCAATGTAATAGCAGATTTAAAAAAAAAAAGAGAGAGAGAGAGAGAGAGAGAGAGAGACAGAGAGAGAGAGAGAGAGAGAGAGAGAAATAAATAAACAGAAACGAAATATATTATATAACATCACAACATCACCCATAAAAACATGCTTTTTATATTCACTTTATATTTAAAATGATTTGAATATCATAAAATTTCTTTCAACAAATCGTATTCTACTTGTTATAAAAAAAAAAAAAAAAACGCTGCTTATATACAAAATAAATTAACCTAATGATATGATAAAGTAATGATGCTTTGAATGTAATATATGTAATATAATCTTATTTTTTTAATATTTTTTTTTGTATATTATTTAATACAAAACGCATATGTGAGTGATACTTGCATGGTCAATCTGAAACGATTTGATTTCTTGTAATTCTTGTGTATTAATTATTTATATATTGAATCAAGTTCCTATGGCTGAAGAAAATTTTAAGCAATTATTAATATAATCATATTAATCATGTTACATCGTGTTTTCTAAATGCAGCAGCTTATGTATGAGCTAATTAATTTAATTCTCAGCTGTCGATTACTTTAAAAGATATATATACCATGTAAAATATACGATGATATATATATATATATATAGCAAATAAGATATTTCTGTTTTATTTTGCTCGAAAATTCAATTTCATATACTTGATCATTGATGTAAAATTTGTAGTATAGTATGAAAACAAAAAATAAAAAAAGTTTGAAAAAATATTCACATTAATTATAGGTCAAGGGAAGACACTATTGAAACATTTTTAATAAAACAGAGATGAGAAAATCAAATACAACATTTTTCAAATATATTATACAGATTACTAAAAAAAATGACCCAGTTGATATTTTGGCAAAAGAAACAACTTTTTATTAGTTGGAGTATATTATATGAACAGGAACAGGGTATTAGGGTTTGAACCCTATTTTTTTATTATTATTTATTTTTTATCTTTGCAAACAATAATATTATAGTTTCAAAACCGGCCAATTTGCATTTTCGGTAAGGGTCATTTTCCTGGTAAAAATATAAGATAATGACACTAGTTTAAATTGCAAACTAGGCAACTATTGTGATATCCTAGGACCTAGGCCACTGTTTAGGCTCTCAAGTTGTCTGGGTTGCATATACAATGATTCATGTAGGCGTCTTGCAAAATCAGGTCGTTTTCTATAATATTCACACACATTGTTTGGTGATAACATCACAGCATTTTCTCCTGATTAGAAATTAAGGAACAATACGATCTTTGTTGACCACCAATGACATAAAGTTCATAAAGAATATTTTGTTATTTTTAAGTGTATTTTAAATTATATAATAAATATTGAGCGAGTACTATATGATTTATATTTCATTTGAAAGTTTTTCATATTAATTGACTTATAAATGCAGGTACTGTATTACATCAAGTACATAATCATAACATTGTACCATCCAATGTTATCATGCAACATAATATTTGGCGACAGATCAAAAGTGCTTAACTTAGCAGCTACTTTACTGTATTTTTTATCTATGAAATTATATATAGACGACTATCTCACTGCATGCGTATATGGTCTATATACGAATATTCTATTGCATGACACTGTAACGCGAATATGTAATTTTTTTTAAAGAAAAGAATTTTAACTCCTTCCGGCCCCATATACACTGACTGTAATTCTTATAAAAATATATACTTATATAATATATTATACTTGTCTTACACAGCCATGTATATATATTTAATTTCAAGGTAATTTTATTTTTATTTTATACTTCAAGATTGTTTTTGGAGAAATATTATGTTGTTATGTAAAAATGAAACAATTAATTTTTATATTATCTTAGGTTAGTCCGACTGATAATATTTGTTACGTATATTAGCAAGCGACAAACTAGATGATATGTTTTGACTGCTCTGATTCGACCATACAATCGCGTCTCCGCCTCCTTGCGGGGACGGGAATAGAGAGAGAGACACGGGCTGACTAATTTTAACCTTGGGTGTGCAAAGGCAGGCGGGCGCGGCGGCGGCAATGGAGGCCAAAGCCTTTTGTAAATCCACTACGAAGTCATTACTATGGATAAAAATAATTTTTAATTTGCTCGTTGATTTTCATTAAAATTTTAAATAATATTGACAGTAATTTGCATTTTGCAATATATTTATATTACATTATATTGAATTATTTACGAGTCAATGTGTTATTGATATTTATTAACAGATTGTCAGTGAATGAATAATTATTTTATTATTTTAAATATATTGTAATATTATTCTTTTTGCGTGAATTTGAACTCGGTGATAATATGATCCTTGACGGAATAGTGTCTTTTTCAAGGCGCGTGTAAGGTACTGTGTTAAATCTACATATTAATAAGGTTCCAAGGTTATGAATCTCCTCAATGCTTTTACACATGGCGTTATGACTTATCGTATTGTAGAATTATAAAATGGTCTCCACGCGCCGAGTTTTGTGTGTTAAACCCTCGTCATAGGCCTCCACGTGCCTGTTCTTGCTGAGCTCGTTGCCCCCGCGCCTCCCCCTCCCCCGCGCAGCGATCTGTAGGTCGTTCATAGCGGCTGTGACGTCATCCTCGGATATACACGTAACCCTTCGTGGAATATCGCTTTTGTGCTGCCAACAGTATAAAATAAATTTAGAAGTAGGTACATGATTTATTAATTGAATATTAAATAACAAAAAATATTTCAAAACCCAAAAATTTGCTGAAAATTGGTAATTTATTACTAAAAATGTAAATCTTATTTTTGCTTGGGTATTTTAGCTTTTTTCTTTAATTATCCTAAATAAAATATAATATTACTAACAAGTGATTTGTGTTATATTAAATAAAAATAATTAAAAAAATGCAAAAGAACAAAACAAACAAAAAATGAGGGAATTAAAAAATTCATTTAGTAGAAGTTACTAAAACAGCAGTTGGTATTGAAATTTTGGTTTTTCTGCTATCGTGACACGGGCGGAGTAAGAGAGATAGACATACAATTTGAGAGAGAGGGAAAACTTATATATTTTTTTATTTCTGCCGGGACAGTAGGGGAAATGAGGGGAGGGAGCGCGTAAACACAGTTTTGGTTCGTCCTGAGCCGTAGCTAGCGAGGCACTCTAAACAGCACCGTGGGGTTGGTCAAGTTAACGCTCGGTCTGACTCCAATCGTCTAGACCTGCTTGCCGATCCTCTCCGCGGAACGCGAAAATTATTTTTTCGCAAACAAGATATTTGCTCTTTTGCGATTAATATTAGTGCAATCACTATTACCAAAGTGAAGTGGTGTTAATTATTTATATAAGTGTTCTTTTACTCACAAAGTAATACGTGTTTTTTTATCAACAAACTTTGTTTTAAAAGAAAAACAGTATTGTCGCAGCAATGTCATCGACATTTTGTCACACCAGCACGGAGTAACTTTTTGATCTTGGTGAGTTTAATATTATATTTAAACTAAATTCTTGCTTGGTTACATTGGTTGCGCATGTATGCATGTTATTTTTTGCATGGTTGATTAATATTTTCAGCAGTATTTGCTCGTCTACAAAAGCCACGTAATATAAACATCTCTTCTCTGACGTATAAAATATTTTTACAGGTTTGCTGCAACTTTATTATTGTTAACCCTTTTGGAACTATTGTCATCCAGTATTTTCAGGGCATCGACGATACTGTTTTCCATTGAGCTATCTTTATATAAGTAACTTCTTGGTATATGATGACGTCAGATAAATTAATAAGACCTTGCAGAATTATTTTGCAATAGAAAATAAAACATAGAATAAGCTGCTTGTATAAAGTGCATGTTTCAAGCTAGATAAACAAGTAGGTTGCTTTGCACGCTCCTAACCTAACCTCTTACCAGTTATGACATGGTATATCACATGATATCATTATTGCATTATTATTTTGCAGTATACTATAATATGCATGTAGTTCTTTCTAAAGATTGCAATCCGTTATAAAAAGAAGGAAGTGAAACTGACCTAGCCTAGATTTGTGCAAAATGAAAAGTGGGACACGGCAGGTAGTCACCAAGAGAATTCAGTTCGGTTGGGTATGCCGCAACGTTTGCAAAGCCCGACGGCAAACAATGTCTGCTGGGGCCTAGGTCAACGAATTTGCAGTTTCGCCTAGAAACTGGTAAAATAAAAAAATTGGTTCTATAATACTTGCAGCACAACTTTTTCTTGGATTTTCGATTCGTGTTAGATATCCTTGAAATTTTACCTATAATTCATTATTTAACCTTCTATACGCTGGCTTCGCAAATCTGCAATATTTTATTGTTTATGAAAAATTGTATAACACCCTTTTTAATTTAACATACGTCTGAAGCTATGTATAATTTTTAAAGTAATTTTAATGAGGTTGTAGTACCTTTCAAAATGAACATACAAAAAGTTCAGTACTGTAACTGGGTAACTGCAACAGCATTAAATAACAATGTTATAATGTTAATTTTAATATTATTTTAAAAATTGCGTGCTAAGAAAGCCATTTCCTGGCAAGATGCGGTGCAGCGGAGAGAGCTGCGCTTGAGCGATAGCTTTCATCATAGGCTCAGGAGTGAGTGAGGTCAGGGCGATTTTATCCTAGGACCTTTCTACAGCACGTTCAGCGATCATGGCACCTGCTAATATTTTACAATTTAACCTTTTAAATCTCATTAACAATATTAATTTTTTCTTTTACTTCGTTGATATAAATTATTTACCGCCTATTAATTCATATTGTAATATTTTGTAACCGAGTAATTTTTATACTTATTGAGATATTACTTTCATATCGATTTCAGAATTTCATATTATACTGTATAATTTTTTGTATGTAATGAGACAAATACATTAACGTGGACACCGAAGTTGTAACGTTTCTTTTATTATCTCGCCGTGAAGACCTCGATTTTAGTTTAGAGTAGTTCTAAATTGAGTGGCCCTGTCAGGGTTTTTCGAATATTCTTGGAAGGTATTGGTGCTAGTAAATCAGGATGCCCGGGGACAAGCAGCAGCAGCAGGGTATACGCACCGCCTGGAGATCGGATAGGGAGCAGCCTGCAAGCAACGAAGCAAGCGCGAGGCGAGGACGGCGGCGGCTGCGGCATAGGCGGCAGCGCGAAGAAAAAACGACTCATACTCTCCACGTGGAGGCAAATGACTAGGGTTTAAACATTAAGCTTGTGTACATGCAATGAGATAGACGCTCGAAGGCCGAGTACATGAAAAACCATGGTTATGAGGCGCTACTGCTCTCCCCCTTTTGATCGCATGCGTAACATAAGCTAACGTTAAACCATAGTTACATGCCTCTTTATTCGATGATAAGCCTTTGCATATACGAACATTTTGACAAAATGAATGCACAATTTAAAATAAAATGCGTTTCTTTTAAATGATGGTTTGAACATTTTATTTTTATATTATTTTTAAATTTTATATTATACTTTATTTAATTTTTTTTTCGGTCAAGCCTTGAAAACATCGTAACAAAATAGTCTAGCTCAGAGTAATGTTATTATATATTATAACATTATAACTTATTACGTTAAGAAGTAAGAAAATTTTAAAAATAATTAAAGGTCTCAGTTTTATTTTTAATTTATTATTTTGTTTGAAAGTTGAAAATTAGCCACATGCTATTTTTTTATCGATACTTTTTTTTCTTTTTTGCAAGGTGTTTGATTATTGCACGGTTGTCGTCGGTGTCTGGCCCAAGACGGTTGCGAATTGTTGGGGTGTTGGCGGAAGGAGTTCAGGGGTCATGCGGCGGCGCACCGACTCCCTCGCTTGTCCCGGGTGTAGGGCTGCTGCTGGCTGCGCGACTATGGGAGGAGAAGGGAGGGCGCGACTTGTTTGGCCTAACACTGACCTGGCGCAACTGGCACGTGGAGAAGCGATTGAGGGGAAATAGGAGAGGGGATGAATTTTATATAAAATCTTCTTGAGCTTCCCTCTCCCCTTCTAGTTTCTCTCCTCCCCTATCTTTTATTGTCGGTAACATTCGACTATATTCGTAGATTTTCGTTTCGGGCGGGCGGATGAAACTTTTGTGCATGATTTTTGGGAAGGTTTAAAATGTAGTTGACACTGCTAGTTCGACTGCAGTTCAGTTGTTGTTATCGAGTTTGGTGCGTGGTGCATCCGTTTCTCCGAGTGCATTTTACTGTTGTAGTAGCAATGGCACAGCAACACCCCACATGGGGTACTGGTGCTTCAAATCCAGAACAAGTTAAAAAATTATTATGGCTTGATGGTAAGGATTTGTTTTTGTTTACATTTTTTTAACAATAGTTTACTATACATAGAATTTTTTTTTTTATGTTTTTGCATCTTTGTTTTTTTTTTCAAAAAACAGTTACTGCATCAATTATTATGCAATTGCAAATACTTTGCGTGTTTATTGTTTATTTTACATGACAAACAATTATTTTTATATTTTCAGCTTTAATTTTTTAAATTATCTTGTGTACTTCATAATAATAAAAATAACTGATAAGTTTAATGGTAGTAGTACGCTACTTGCTGCGAGTGTTTACGCCTCCATTTTTGCGCTCCGCCTGCTAGTACGCAAGTAGCCTTTTCGCTTCACTCGCGCGCATTGAGGGTTGCAGCCCCTGCAGGCGACCGCTACAGCACAATACCGCAAATACTCGTTCCTCGCGCTGGGAAAAAACTTCCATTGAAGTTTAATTACCTCGTACGCATTTTTTTTGCGAGTTTTATTTTTGTTCATCGACTGCTTTGCTATTGCCATTAATAAATGAAACATATTAAATTTGTGTTATTATTTGTGCATGGCTGCACATATTATATGCTAAAATGCTTTTTTTTTTTTTTTTTGTTTTTTTTTGCTGCTGAAGAGAGATATAATTTTATTTTAAACTAAAATACACCTCGCATGTACTTTACGATGTTTTTTTTGTGGTGTTACAGATTCTTTGTGGAGCCGAGTATCCGAGATGGTTGGATACTTGCACGCTACGGAGGGTAGCCCTCTGAAAGGCGCCGATAACCCTACCGAGGCGGTAGACTGTTCTGCACGAGGTGCTGGAGGATCGTCTGCCCCCGCTGCTGGAGGAGCCGCTGGTTCCAGCGTCAAGAGTGTCGTGTGCAGTCCCGACCTCGCTGTGTTCCCCGCACAACCGGACCGTCTATACCAGTGCGCTCTATGTCGTAAGACTTTCGCACAGAAAAACACTTACCAGAACCACCTTCGCTCTCATGCGATCGCTCCAGGTAGTAGTTCTACCGCGACGATATCTGCCCCAAGTCCACCCGCGGCAGGTGATGTAACCACTACCGCTCCCGGTACCGGTGAGGACCCGTACCCATGTACCATTTGTGGTAAAACTTTCGCAGTACCGGCACGACTTACCCGTCACTTCCGTACCCATACTGGCGAGAAACCGTACACTTGCGAGTATTGCCATAAATCGTTCTCTGTTAAAGAAAATTTAAGTGTACATCGTCGTATTCATACGAAAGAACGACCTTATAAATGCGATGTCTGTGCACGTGCATTTGAACATTCTGGTAAATTACATCGTCATATGAGAATTCACACCGGTGAACGACCTCACATATGTGGAGTTTGCGGGAAAACCTTCATTCAATCTGGCCAACTGGTAATTCACACTCGTACTCACACTGGTGAAAAGCCGTATGTTTGTAATGTATGTCGTAAAGGATTTACGTGCTCAAAACAATTGAAAGTACATTCAAGAACGCATACCGGCGAAAAACCTTATTCATGCGATATATGTGGTAAAGCATTTGGTTATAATCATGTATTAAAATTGCACCAAGTTGCACATTTTGGTGAGAAAGTATATAAATGTACTTTATGTCATACTACATTCAATTCTAAAAAATCAATGGAAGCTCATATTAAAACACATTCTTCTTCGTCAACCTCGGCAGGTTCATCATCTCAGGTTAACAATAACTCAGTTTTACCTATGAATAGTTCTCCACCTCAGGAACTTTCTGATAAGGAGAATAAAGATGCTCCTGGCGGGTCCTCCACTGCATCTTCTAGGTATTATATGTACGAGCCCACCGCACCCAGTGCCACACCCACCATCAATCCCGCGTTACTTGCCGCGGTCGCTGCAGTATCCAAGGACGAGGAGGAATCTCGTTCATCCTCTGCTACCCCTCCTCTTCGTGTAGATGAGGACGCACCTTTACCTGTACTTGAACCTGCAGTACGGCTCTGTCCTGATCCTCTTGCATCCTTACCTCGACATCCTATCATTGAGTTTGGTGAACGTGATTCCTCGCCAGATTATCTACGAGGTAGTCCGCCTGCTCCGTCAGCTCAATATGTCATGGTGGAGGCGATTCCACGCAGAAGGACCGGCAAATCCGGTCATGCTACTCTCCTCACACCCCCCAGTTCCAATCCCGTATCTCCTTCCCCGTCATCGTCACCAGATTTGGCTGACCGAGGGGCAAATGCGGCTGCACAAGAGGGAGTTGGTGGACCTAAAAAACGATCGCGAATGATTCTACAGCGTTATCTGCTAGAATCAACACCTCCCCCAGCTCTAAGGAGCTCGTCAGTGATTCGTTTTGCGCAAAGATCGCATCAGTAAATAATATTATTTTACTCGATTTAAAACAAGACTCTTTTGGAATAGATTATCTCAGCCAGTGAAAATGTTAATAATAAGAAATGGACTGAGATACTGTGCAAATAATATAAATAATATTATAAATATGAAAAATAGTTGAGAATTATATGCCAATAAAAAAAACTAAGCTTCAGTTTCTTGACTGAATACAATATATATTAAAAATATAATATTGGTGGACTTTGTGGCATAAAATACAATAGCTAGCCAAAATGGCTGTCTTAATTAAATATAAATATTACTACCTCGCTCCCAAGGAAAAAAAATATATATAACAAAATATTAACAATAAAAAGAGCGGGAACAATTTAAGCAGGCAATGGGTAGTTCTACTTTGGAATATAAAATCATGAGAATATTAAAATAATAATTTCGCTAATTGTGCTAATTAGTTTTTAACATCATCTCCTTGGTAGTTTTACCCTTGGCATATTTGTACTACCTCTCAGGTAACTTAAAGTTGTCTGTAATAAAATAATTCAGAGTATTTACCTAATAAATGAAATTGTGTCCATTTTCAAGCATTATCAATGCATTACTATAGAGTTTATATCATATTTTTTATGTTAAACAAACAATGCTACTGTCTCTTTTAAAGAGTTTTTCTTCATATTACAAGCCTTTTTTTCATAATATTATGGTGCATATATTTATGGTCAGTTTTTCATTCCAAAATAAATAAAAAAAAAATATGTTTCTTGTAAATGTTTTTTATGGTCACATACTTTTCAAAAGTAGAGATCAAAACAGAGTAAAATAATTGGTGTTTAAAACACAACATGCACAATAATGTGCCTACAGAAGTCATTATGAATACTGCTGTGTGCTCAGTACCATACGTTTCAGTTGTAAAACAACATTAAACTATTTCTCAATAAATAATATATATAAATTATTATGATATATAATATGCTTATAAATTAGCATCTATTTTTCCTATAAGTTTTTTTTTTTCAAAGTTATCTAATAGTTGTTTGACAACTAATTTTGTTAAGTATATAATTTTGCTTTTTTTGTAATTTTTTTATGGAGGTCCATTTTGGAAATAATATTGTTTCAAAGCAAAGCCATTGAGATTATCTGTTTCCATTGATGAACACTCTGTTATTAAGACCAAATACACGGACACTTGTTTCTTGTTGTAGTCTCAAAGAAATAACCCTTTCCCTTTAGAAATATATATATTAATAAATGTTCTCTGAATTTTGTTGTGTCTCGTAATTATACCCACCTGTAATTTTTGTGAATGTGTGGTAAAAAAATGGCTTTATCAATTTAATTATTGTGAAGTGTAATTTCTTTTTGTTTTTAATTTATCTTATAATTCCTGATATATAATGTAATAATAAGTAGTGTATTTGTTTTGATATATTATATAGCTCTAAATTTTGCATTTGTTTGTTTATTAATATAATATTGTTTAAATAAATTGGCTACATGTATTTTTTAGAGTTTTCTTTAAAAAATGTATTTTACATCACATTATAGCATCAATTCAAGTGTTGTTCATTACTGTTATTTGTTTTTACTCCCTATAATAGTGGTCTCTACAGATTTTAACTTTCTATTAAAATATATTAATATTATTAAATTAAAATTAATTAATTGGAGTTATTACAAGATGAAAATTTCAGTAAGACTGTAATATTAAAAAAAAAAAAAATGACTTGTATTTGAAAAGAAGTTAAAGATTACAAATTAAGACTTAATTAATTAAAATATTAAAAGTGATGGTGGTTATGTTTATAAAATTAATCAACTGATATAGTAAAGACTGTTAGGCATATTTCCCATGATCATAAATGGGAGAGGTTCCTAAACATGGACTGAAGGAAAGAAGTCTTATAAAAATATAAAAACCTATTTTGAGTTTAATCTGTAGAGACTCTCCATTTCATCCCATAAGACAATCGAGGAGTAGCATAATTAATTAATAATTAAGCCAATGCCTTTGTACAGTAAATATGGAAAAAAAATCTATAGAAACCCATACTAAAAAATCATAAAAAAAAATATTGTTTAAACCATTTATTTCAGTTGCCATGGCATACTGTATTGTGTAATTGTATATAAATTATTATCTAATAATAATTTAAAAAATCCAAATATAATGTAATGCTTTGTTATTTTACAATATTACCCTATATAAATAATATTTTAGGTTATAAAATATGAATAGCTAGATAATTAGTAAAGACGGTAGAGGGAATAAAACCTTTATAAAAATATCTTTCATTTTAAGGGTAAGGTAACGCCACCAATGTTAAAAAAAAATCCCTCACAAAAATTCTGAAAAAAATTTAAAATGTTCTCCTCTATACCCCCTATCAGTACCTAAAATATCAGGTATACAAATACGATCTAGTTTTTGAGTTATAAATTTTTAAAGTTGACTACTTTAACATGGGGAAATGAAACTCCCATGTTAAATTGGTCAACTTTAAAAATTCATAGCTCAAAAACTAGATCGTATTTGTATACCTGATATTTTAGCTACTGATAGGGGGTGTAGAGGAGAAAATTTTAAATTTTTTTCAGAATTTTTGTGAGAGGGATTTTTTTTAACATTGGTGGCGTTACCTTACCCTTAAGTAAAATATTTTCAATCAATTACCTTGCTCCAGGGGTGCATGCTATTAAAAAAAAATATTATAATGACAGTAAAATTATGTTAATTAAGTGATGATAATATAGTGAATTTAATATAAATATAAAGTAATATATAGCAGCATTTTTATAGTATAAAATTATTTGAGACTTATTTTAAAATAAAAAAAAAAAAAATAGAAAAAAGGAGGAATAAATGAATATTACTTAATTTTTATAATTATTTCTTTCTTGTGGTATATAAAATATGTAATAGAAAAAGCTAATATTAAATTGAACAATATTTACATATTTACTGTAGTGCAGTCACGTATCTCATAGTGACGTCACATCAGTGGAAATATGAACGCCTGCAGTCACGATTTGCTAATTTCAATTCCTCTAGCAACGCCTCCTCTATAACAAGAGGTTCTTCCTGCAGCTAACCTAGCCTAGGCCTCTTTGTGCGACGTTGTCTAGGCTAGGCGCAATGTGAGCTCGCTTCTGACGGGTCAGTTGCGAAAAGCTCGCCAAACTTAGCGGGCTCGTCGACGACGCGAGGCAGTAAAAGTAGGTGGGGGGATATGACCTTGGAGAAATCGCGGAAGGGATAACAGATCGCGAGTGGGAGAAAGAGGAGGCAGCAGCAGGCAGATATTCGCGAACGTGGCGGCAACTTTTAGGTGGGAGAATTAAGAATATAAACTATAGTCTAGCCTTCCGTCTAGCCTAGGAATAAATTGAGACAAGGACTTATAAGTTTTTATTTACCTTTTTGATACCTCTAAAATTAGTATTATAATTTTTTATCTTCAAACTCAAGTACGTTATTTAAATTTTACAAATCATTGATCGCAATATTTGCAATATAATATTATGTAACAATTAAGTTCCTCAGTGCTATATATTATAGCGAATTGGTTTAATTGCATGGTACCGTTTACATAATTATTGTAATACATATAATAATTATATATAAATATGACATGATCCTATATAATTATCAATTAATTAAAATTGCATATATTAAACAACTACATTGTCTGTATTAATGATAGCCATATACCCATATATGATACAAGCATAATTATATAATGTTAGATTTTACACTATCAGCACTATCTCATTCATTATTTATGCTCAAGTTCATATAGTTCATATATATATTATATGGAAGTGCATCGATCATTACTATTATTATATATATATATATATATATAATTAATAAGTTGCTCATTCTTAGTCATTCATAACAAAACAAAACAACAACACACATACGCACAGGCGCGGATCCAGGGGGAGAGCTGGGGGGGGGGGGGGGGGCTGCAGCCCCTCCCCCCAAATTTTTTATTTAACATGGGCAATTAATATATGCATTTTCCCCACTTGAATTTTTTCTTTTTATATTGGCCTTATGGAGGCAGCCCCCTCCGAATTTTTTTTCTGGATCCGCGCCTCTAGCTGCCATACACAAAAACATTTGACGCAAAATCAATTTATTTAATTTATTGCATGTACGTGGTACCAGACACAAAATCTCATACAGTACGTCCTGCAACATCAAGCGAGAGCTGTAAATGCCTGAAAATTTCCAAAAGTGTGACGCATTTTCTATATACTTATTTTAATTTCCTAAACTATTGCGTGCTAAATAAAAGAAAAGCAGACTACTGCGTAATTTACGTTACTTAATAATTTTATCCCGGAAAATTTTCAGGTATCAACTCTCACTTGTTAGACTGTATTATATGATATAATTATGCGTGTAAACAATTTTATTACTTTAATATAATATAGAATAGTATAATACGTGGCCACGTGCTATACTGCTATAATAATGGTATAAGACTTCATTATAATAAAACATGTACACTATAAGCTGTTTTACCATGACCAACAACTTATTGTGCTTCTTAGAGACTTCATATATATCTTGTTGAATATTCACGAAATTATTAATGTTCTGCTTACAGTATATAAATATATATGTACGTGCCTTATTAAATAGCTAAGGGCAAATTGAAAACTAAAATTTCAGGGGTGTGCGAAATTGCTGGAAATATTATATTCATGACCAAAGTTACTACCAGCCTCAGGGTACGATGAAACCCTAGCTATCCTCTGGCACCCTCTCTTGCAGAATAACTCTTTTTATCATGTTTAAAGCTGCAGTAGATACTGAAAAGATACGTTGTTACTGAACTCTTCTTATATAACTTTTAACTATTTTAATGTTACGTACGCATGTAATCTGATAGATCCAGGATATTATAATTAATAATTTAATATAAAATTATTAAATTTAATGTAATATCCTTATGCAATTAATGTATAAAATATCATACAAAAATATATGAATTATAATATCGACTGGTTTGCTGGGATGCTTATATATGCTATATATAATTATTATTATATATATTATGTAGTTAATAATATTTTAAATAATATAATATACAGTATATATAGCGCCCCCAGAGACTCCCCAGCCAAGTCCCTTGGATCTTATGTGCTCCGTAATATATAATACACTATATACTTGCATACATGAGATTAATTCATGTCAGGGAGGCGGGAGTCTCATTTATATAGAAACACCTCTAGACTCCCTGATTCATATATAATAGAAACGTTGAAGTGATCGATCGACTCCAGGCATTTTTTTTTATTAATTATAATGTATTTATTTATTATATTAATAATTATATTGAGATCCAATTAAAGACAGCCCAATTAAGTTCCAAAAACTGTGAGCTATTTTCAAGAAGTACGTCTTGTTAGATAATTGCTATATCAACCATGATGCACACGTCTGCGGGAGAGTATATTATGTATAATAACTATAATTTTATTATAACACTATATAAGTCTATATATAACGATAACGGGGGAAACAATAATTAATATGAATAATATCGTAATTAAAGTAGAGTGAGTGATTTCATTTTTTTTGAATATTTTATTTTCTTAAAATAGTTTAACTCGCCTTCTATTGAGAAATGAAAACCAAAAAATTCCATCTCAAATCTCAAATAGCTTCACCACAAAAATTCCCAAAGTTGGTGTTTCGGAGGCCTTTAAGGGTAAGGTAACGCCACCAATGTTAAAAAAAATCCCTCTCACAAAAATTCTGAAAAAAATTTAAAATGTTCTCCTCTACACCCCCTATCAGTAGCTAAAATATCAGGTATACAAATACGATCTAGTTTTTGAGTTATAAATTTTTAAAGTTGACTACTTTAACATGGAGAAATGAAAATCCCATGTTAAATTAGTCAACTTTAAAAATTCATAACTCAAAAACTAGATCGTATTTGTATACCTGATATTTTAGCTATACTGATAGGGGGTGTAGAGGAGAACATTTTAAATTTTTTTCAGAATTTTTGTGAGAGGGATTTTTTTTAACATTGGTGGCGTTACCTTACCCTTAACATACATCCTTATGGAACAGAAAACAGCTTTTTACTCCAACTTCGTCTGAATTTTTACCAATTAAAAAATATGTACGTAATTTACGCGTATGATGAATTCTTTAATGGATTTTCAAATAATTTTTTTTTTTACGGGGTCGTTTTTCCGAAAAAAAATATTGAACTTTTTGCGGGTTAATTCCCATAAGGATTTTCAAGATTTTTTTTTCCGGAAAAATGTCTCCGTATTTTTTTTTTTTTATTTGAAAATCCATTAAAGAATTCATCATAGATTACATACATATTTTTTAATTGATAGCATAGTTCAGACGAAGTTGGAGTAAAAAGCTGTTTTCTGTACCATAAGGATGCAAGTTAAAGGCCTCAGAAACACCAACTTTGGGATTTTTTTGTGGTAAAGCTATTTGAGATGGAATTTTTTGGTTTTCATTTCTCAATAGAGGGCGAGATAAACTATTTTTAGAAAATAAAATATTAAAAAAAATGAAATCGCTCTCACTCTACTTTAATAAATTATGGAATTGGAAGATTTGGAAGGACTGTTTCTATGAATGGTATTTATGGTCCTGAAAATTATTGTATATAACGTTATTTCTAATAATATTTTAATTATTTTTATATAATGTTGTATGTTAATTACATGAATTTTAACAACATGAATTTATATATATATATATATATATATATATATATATATATATATATATATATATATATATATATATATATATATATATATATATATATATATTATATATATATATATATATATATATAATTATGTTAACAATATATATATATATTATACTTATTTTATTCTTATTTATAAAAGAAAGTTTTAGGTCGTTGGTATGATTTTGCATTTACGTATTGGCTGTTCTTATAAATATACGTTCAATTTAATGATTTCATAAATTCTTTATAATTTGTAAATGAATTATTGTGTTCACGTCGATATGGCTTGTCATTTCATTCATTTGTAACTAAAGCGCGTTTTTATTTCATTTTTTCGGCACAAATCTGAAGTATTTGCCATCTATTGGGTAAATTTTAAACTTTTTGTAGGACATGGCAGTTGCGCTCTAACGCCATATTGACATTTCTTGTTTACCATTTTCTCCACGTGTTCTCGTGAATTGTAAGTTTAATCATGAAGAAAATACGAAATAAAAGACAAGTAAATGAGGTTATTTCAGAAGACGAAGGAGATATATCTGAAGATGATAATATATCTGAAGATGAAGGTAAATTTATAAATATTTCTTATACGATTAAATGAATATGACTGAGTCGCATGACTCGAATGATTGGTTTTATAACACACCGGCAGTACCGGCACATGCATCATCCAATAATTCGAAAAAAAATCTGTAAGAAAGGTAACTTGCAGTTGGGAATATGCATAAATATGTTATTTTTTCTACCAACTATAATTTTGTTGCCGAAATTAGCATTAGAAGATTAGAGATTAAAGAACTAAAAGTTTTGCAAATAAAACCAAAAGATTACGTCATTTTATTTTAGCTGATGCCTTAGAATCATGCATACTGTAGTACACTGTACATGTATGCATATTCATCGGTTTCAAAAGTTAGTGATGTCCATTAATTGCATTACATTTGTTCAGTGTAGTGATAGTAATGACTAATGAATCGTATCATACATGCTTGGACTGCTTTTAGATTCTCTGGACGAGCTGGTGTCCGAAGATGACGATGAGGAACTTGATGGCACCCAAGGTGATGATGATGAACAAGGAGATGACATCTCAGAGGATGAAGACGTAAGCATACAGCAAAACCTGTAAAACTTTTTATAGTAATATGCATAGAATTAATTACTGAGCAGTATTTGGATGAGAAGTTTCAAAAAGCAAATTCTGTGGCAGCATGTTCTTAGATTGTGCCCCGTTAAATAATTCAATTTACTTTAATCTGCTTTTCATAGCCATCTTTGAAAATGAATTAGTAAAGTACTGTAGGTGAAGGATGATTTGGTATACTGCTCAAAATTCAGAAGTTGCATGCCTCTGTAGTGTCTTTCGTAGACCATCTATCATAGGGTGAAAATACTTACCACAATACACCCAAGTCGAACAAGCGAGAGCTGAATCCTGAAAATTTCCAGAAATGACACATTTCGTACTGATTTCCACTTCCAATTTCTGGCTTAATAAAAGCAATACTTCGTAATTTACATTACTTCTGGAAAATTTCAGGACGACTCTCGCTTGTTCGACTGTGATCATGCAGTGGTGCTGTAGACGAGGCAAATCCAGAATTTCCAGTTGCGGATATTTTTAGTATTGAGTATTTTAGGGACTGTAGTAATTTCAATTCTAACTTTTCACAGTCCCGTCTTCATCTATCTGTATTTATTTTCTCCACCTCACACAATGTGTTTCACAGGAAGAGGACAATGCACCAGGAAATGTGTTTGAGGAAGGCAAGAAGCACCGGCAGGCGCTGGACAAGCTGCGACAGTCGGACCCCACCTTCTACAGGTTCCTTGAGCAGAACGACCAAGATCTGCTCAACTTCAACGCCTCAGACTCTGATGAAGAGTCGGACGCCTCCGAGGGCAGTCAAGAAGATTTGCACAAACCAACCGGAGAATTGGAGGTGAGAGAGCCTGTCCTGCATGGGGGGAAAAATATATCACAATAATGTATGTAATAATTTATTAAAGGAAAGTTTACCACCTTTTTCATAAAATATGTTTTTATGATTTTTCGGGCATATTTACAGTAATAAAGATTAAAAAATTGAATTAAAAGAAGTACTCTCACAGTGGGTTTTCACAGAGTCATTCTTTATTTAACAGTATATCCCTGTGTCTCTTAAGTACAAAGAGGTACCAAAATGCACCAAAATCATTTTCCAGGTAATTAAATTTTTTTAAACTTCCTTAAATTTTAAACTTTCTGTGCTCAGGTGGACAGCGATGAGAGTGACTTTGAAGCAGACGACGATGAGGGGGACGGCCAGAGCCTCATCACAGTCACCCTGAAGATGGTGGAGAAGTGGACTCAGCAGCTGCAAGAGGAAAAGTAGGTCACTGTGATCTTATTGATTTTGGTGCCATCTGTTTGGAAATCTTTCTTTCAGTGTCTCGGTGAGACCAAACAATGTTCTCCATTTTTTTTAAACCAAGATCCCTATGTATTTATTATTATTTTTTTTTCTTTTAACATGTTCAGATGCTGCTGTTGATGACTCCCTTTCTCTCCACATATCCGCTGACAATGAGCCAGATCTCAATCACAGACCATTGTTCATAAATAGAAATGCCAGGTTTTGTTCTTTAGAATTTTGTATTAAAAAAAAAAAAATGATTATCTTGCACTCTTTAAATTAACCTTACCATCTATGTCTGTAATTTATGATTTGCTCAAAGTTCTCAGGTTTATCCAGTTTGGTATTTTTCTTATGACTGAAAATTTTTATTGCAAGCAAAGTATTTAAATTACACACTGTGTCCCCAGCTCGGTAGCAGTGATTGCTGAGGTGGTGAAGGCATTCCACGCTTGCATCCAGCGCATCTCTGGCTCAGAGGAAGACAAGCTGCCGTGCAAGTTCAAGGTCACCGGCAGTGCAGGTAAGCAATTCTCAAATCTTCACCAGTGGGAATAAGAGTGACTTAAGATTAAAAATTATTACTTCTCTGACTAGTTTTTTACTACATTTCTTGAAAATTTGGTGTGCTTTTTTTTTTTAAAGAATCACTAAATTGCACCAAAAATAAAATTTATTATCCATACTAACTATTAACTTACTTTTTAAACATTCTTAATGCAGTGCAACTTATTTTTATAGTTTGGTCAGCATCACTTGCTGTATTAAATACTATAACTGACCTGTAGTATTTGAATAATTGAATATATATAAATGTATATAATATATATATCGTCGCCTCAGAATGCAAATCACGTAACTACAAAAAAAATTGATGGAACTTTGACCCTTATGTTCTAGTGAGATAAGGTTTAAAGTTGCATCAAATTTTTTTGTAGTTACGTGATTTGCATTCTGAGGCGACGATATATTGAGTTATTTGTATTTTATAAAAAAAGTACATCCGAGAATCATATTAATAACAAAAATAATAGCAAGATAAAATATTTGCAAACTGTTTTTTAATGTAGGCCTTTTTAATAGCAATAACTTACCACCATGTGTTGTGTTACATCTCCAGTTTTCAATGCGGTGGTGCAGCTCTGTGTGATGGAGATGCAGCCGGCCTTTCGGCGCTTCCTCAAACTGCCGGCCTCAATGGCCCACGCCCAGCCCAGCAAGAGCAAGAAGTGGACCAAGATCAAGGCCACCCTCAAGTCTTATGTCAGCAACCTCGTCAAGGTTGGACTTCAACATTTTTGTATGAATTGTTGCTTGTCAATTTCTTCCCTAGATGCTTTTGAAGTGTCTAATTTTATAATGTGTACATTAGTATTATTAGAAGTTAATATTTAATTTTTGTTACATTATTTTATAATTTATTTTGACATTGTCTGTAAATTTTTTACATATGGAGTACAGTTCTCCAAAAGTCAGGTTATACCTTGTATTTAAGAAATTGAAGCTTTTCTATGCTTTAGAGACTAAATCTACCAATTATACTTCCATACAGTATAACAGGTCAACTAACGAAAGTATGCTTCCTGCCGACAGCTGCTGTCTCGTGTGAGCTCGGAGCACATCCAGACGGTGATGCTGAAGCACCTGCACGGCATGGCGGTGCTGGTGGCCGCCTTCCCCACTCTGTGTCGCACGGCTCTCAAACGGCTCGTGTCCCTTTGGTCGGAGGCAGGCAGTCAGAACGTCCGCATCCTTGCCTTCCTGTGCATCGCCAGACTGGCCTGCGACAGACAGAACCAGCAGCTCGAGTTCGTGCTAAAGGTCAGTTTGTCGTGCCAGGAATGTAACTACAATGGCCGAACTGTTCATTGTTTAGTTTGAAATAATGTTGAATGCAATACAATTAACAGAATAAAAAGTTTCTTAATATTTAAAATATTTTTGCATTTGTTTTTTTCCATATTCTACTTTTTCTTACAACTTTTTCATATACCGTACTCTACTGTAAATTTTTAATTTTATTTTCATTTCCCCCCCTTTTTCTTTTTAACAACACTGACAAAGACGAATAGTGTTAAATTTGTGACATATTTTTAATAAAATGTATTTTATTTATTGTACTGTACATATATTGATTTGTGTATAGTATTAGATCATTTAAAGCAGATTCACAATTTTTCATTCCATGTTGAATTGAAATTAATTGATGTATTGACTTCGGGTCTGCGGACCTAGCAGTCATTGCCCGTAAATTCATTCCATGTTCTCCCTTCTATTGACAGCTGATGTACGTGACATATGTTCGCAACACCAAGTTTGTGTCCCCCAACGTTCTGCCTGGCATCAACTTCATGAGACGCTCTTTGGTAGAGCTCTTTGCCATTGACGAGGCCGCGGCTTACCAGCACGTCTTTCTGTACGTGAGGCAGCTTGCCATCCACCTGCGAAATGCAGTCACTACCCAGAAGAAGGTCAGTAATTTACCAGGCTTGTTTTAAAGCACCAAAATAATTTAATTGTTGGTAAAATTGTGTATTTCTTATTATAAAACTAAAAAAAAAAAAAAAAAAAAAAAACTTAATACATACATGTAAATTACTAAATTTAAAAGTCGAGCACAAATTAATAATGTGCGTAAGTTTCTGCAAGACATTTTTTTTTAAGCTTTTCTTATCTTTGTGTATAGAGTAAGATATTGATCTTATAATTATTTGTGTAATTTATGAATCATCTTCTCTGTTCCAAATGTTTAGATAGGAAATACCTTGCGAAACATTGAAAATGGATGAAAATTATTTTTTTAAGTGTCCTAATGGTTCACATACAGTATTATAATCCTCGAATTTGTAGAGGAATGTTAATTGTCTTTACTGGTAATCAACATTTCTAGCACTCTACGTTGTAAAACTTTGCTTTTGTGACTATTATTGATTTTTATTGAAAAAAAAAAAAAGGAATCAATTGTAAACTTTTTACATTACGCTTGTGTGAATTCTTTATTGCCATATTTCATCTTTACCATCAGAGTAAATCATGTACATATATTTTTTTTAATGGCTGCATGGTTTAATGGCTTCATTTTAAACAACATTTTTTGGGATGATCCTGTCTAAACCAACTTTAAATTATTGGCTAACTGAATTTCTGGCCCCTTTGACTTAACAAAATTGAGGTTTTACTGTACATTTAAGGACAATAAAATAACCCTCCATGGTACTTGTGGTTACAGGAGACAGTGCAGACAGTTTACAACTGGCAGTACGTCAACTCCCTCCACCTGTGGTGTGAGCTGCTGGGAGGGTCCAGTGAGGTCTCACCCCTTCGCTCTCTCATCTACCCTGTAGTGCAGGTGAGTGGCTCAGTGTGTGCTTCATCCTGTCAGTTCAGTATTATATTATTTTTATTTACATGTAATATTTATTATTTATTTATTTATTTATTTATTTATTTATTTATTTATTTATTTATTTATTTATTTATTTATTTATTTATTTATTTATTTATTTATTTATTTATTTTTTCTATTTATTTATTATTATTTTCTTTTTTGTATATGTGGGATAAGGTGTTCTTTATAATTGTAAATACGGACTCCAAGCTTATTGAGAATTTCATATTTTTGGTTACTATTTATTGAGAAGTTCTTCCTGAGGCATTTTAAAATTTGTGAAATTGACGATTTAGTACTTCTGCTTATATTCCTTCACCCATTCCGCAGGTAATTCTAGGTGTGGTGAAACTGGTGCCCACTGCCCAGTACTACCCCCTGAGGTTCCACTGTGCACGCATGCTAACGTCGCTGAGCCGACGCTCCCGGGTGTTCATCCCGGTGCTTCCTCTATTGCTGGACGTGCTCACGAGCTTTGACTTCAACCTGGGACACAAGCGCGTCAGCATGAAGCCCCTCGACTTGATGTGTGTGCTGCGAGCCTCCAAGCTGCAGCAGCAGGAGAATGGCTTCAAGGACTCGGTGCTCGAACAACTCTATGCCACTATGTTAGAGTACCTCAGTGTCGAGGCTCACTCTGTGGCTTTCCCAGACCTCGTCTTACCCACCGTGGTGCAGGTAAGACAAACTTCATCCAAGTCTGTATTGTAGTTGTAGAAGTAACATTTGCAGAATTACAATAAAAGGAAATAAACAAAAGCTAAGAATCTGTTGTGAGTAACTGTTTAAGGGTAAGATAACGCCACCAATGTTAAAAAAAGTCCCTCACACAAAAATTCTGAAAAAAATTTAAAATGTTCTCCTCTACACCCCTTATCAGTAGCTAAAATATCAGGTATACAAATACGATCTAGTTTTTGAGTTATGAATTTTTAAAGTTGACTAATTTAATATGGGAATTCCATTTCTCCATGTTAAAGTAGCCAACTTTAAAAATTCATAACTCAAAAACTAGATCGTATTTGTATACCTGATATTTTAGCTACTAATAGGGGGGTAGAGGAGAACATTTTAATTTTTTTTTTCAGAATTTTTGTGTGCGAGATTTTTTTTTAACATTGGTGGCGTTATCTTACCCTTAATATACATGTTATCACACTCTCCTTTAATGATATCAAGTCATAATAAAATAATACAGCCAATTTGACCTTGTTTATTTTAATTAAGTGTAAGATAACACGGAACAGCTGATCGACGTAGTTCTATTTTATTAACATGTAATGCTTAGCAACCTCATAAAAATTCTGATTTTTTTTTTTTTTTTTTTTAGAGAGACAGTCCTGTCCTTACTTAGAAAAAAAAAATCAAAACAATTGTACAATTGTAAAAAAACTTAATTGCTCGTACAATTGTTTTGAAATTTTTTCTGCATTTTCTTGGTGCTAAGGACTGTTTCAAAATAATAATAATAATAGCCCGAAAGGCTGTGTGATGGGCTATTTGCGGGTCGACCCGGAAAGCCCTCATTGCCCGCAGCTGAGTAGGAGACGCTGGATCGTAACATCCCCAACAGGATCAGCGGGCGCCTTCACCTTGGCCCAATTGGGCTCAGTGATGTCGCTTAACCACCCCAACTAGGTTGGGAGTTAAAACACCAAATAATAATAATAAAAACAGAATTTATATGAGATTGCCAAGGTTTTTATGTTAATTAAATGGGGCTATGTCAATCAGCGGATCCGTGTTATCTTTATTACCCTTAATTACAACATATACTAGTCAATAATATCATCAAGTTATCTATTTCAGAATTATTTAATGGTTTCTTTTTGTGAAGCCTAGATAAAAGTTAACTAGTCTCCGTTGCCTTGAGACCATTTCTGTTGTGCCCTCAGCTGCGGCAGTTCTGCAAGAAGGTGAGGGTCGGCAACTACTGCAAGAAGATGCGTTCCCTGCTGGACAAGGTGGAGGAGAACAGCCGCTACATTGAAAAGGAGCGAGCCGGGGCCACACTCAAGCTGGCAGACTCGAGAGCCGTGCATGCCTGGGAGAATGCTGTCCGCAGCAAGGGTGAGCTGGCAGGGATGGACTGAACATAGCGAGTGGTGTGGGGAATTTGTTAACCCACATAAAACCATACTTTTTTTTAACTTTCCAGTTACCTTATTCTTTTGGTGCATTTATAGTACGTGTATTAGTTTACAGTATAAAATAATAAGTGTTTTTTTTTTAAAAGCTTATTTCATTTGTATTATTAGATTACCAGAAGTGAATTGTCTTAAGAGTATTTTTTATGCAACAAGAAAAGAATGACCAGTAATAAAAATTTGTAAGGAAATGCTTGCTCATTACTTTAGCCTATACTGTATTTACACAGCAGACTCCACTTTTCTATTTTATTTTAATTATGAATACATTGGTAGTACTTGTGTACTTTTATGTTTCTAAATAAAATCTGTTTGGGGCCAGGAACTCCACTTGAGACATTCTACCAAAACTGGACCAAGGCTTCACAACAAAAGAAGGCTCAGCAGTATACCCAGAATCACAAGGTAAGACACAGCAATGAATTTATTTTACATGAATAATGGAAGTACTGTAATCAGCAATCAATATAATTCAGAAATGTATGTAAAAATTAGTTAAGTTTTATTATTAATTATTTCTCTCGCGTTGAAATTAATTTACTTGTATATTTATTTTATAAGAAGTTCCTACTTGCAGCACTCTCGTACATCACTCATAGCATCGTTAATAACAAATTACTTGTTGTTTCAGGACAACTATGACATCCCGAGCATCAAGCGGACAGCCAAGCGGCCGCAAGTCAAGTCCGATGGACTTCCGGAGCTCTTCCCCTCAGACTCTGATGACTCTGACAATGACAACCTGGGGTGAGTTCAGCCAACACTTAAAATATTGGACATCAACTTCAAAACAACTTTCTTGCTTAAAATAGTGCCCACCTTCCTAGCAAATACGTTAGAAGATCATTTGCCAATTTGTGTGATCCATAAATCTGTTTTTTTTTTTTTTTTTTTTATTACAATATAACAATAATTTTATAAATCATAATTATACTTTTTCTGTTCAAATCACTTGACGTCATTGTAGTACGTCACTGTACTGCATATTCTATGTCAATAACCCCTCACTTTTGTTTGCAGAGTTCTTGGAGACGGGTCTGACACGGAGGAGCCTATCCCCAAGAGGACCAAGCGAGGCAAGCGAGAACTCAAACCATCACAGCTCACCGGTGAGGTGCTCTCCTTCCCAGACTCTGGTGACATCGTGGAGGAGTTCAAGCTCTCGGAGTACGAGTGACTTCCCTTCCTTCCGAGTTTGTAAATAAAGACTACCTTCTGATAATCTGGACCTTCTTCTATGTTACCCTTGTGCAAACCAATCACCAATGGTTGGAAATATCCTAGTTTTCCTCAATCAACCAACATACCCAGTAGTCAAGAGATGTTAATTTTAATTACCACTACTTGTAAAATGCAATAACAATTTCATCATTCAAGTGAAGAATAGTTTTGTTTAGTAATTAGTATGCTTTCTACAATCCAAAACAGTATAAAAATTACGTAAAAAAAAAAAAAAAAAATACAAAAATTTAAAATTATTTGTTTTTGAATGGAAGATTAAGGGTAAGGTAACGCCACCAATGTTAAAAAAAATCCCTCACACAAAAATTCTGAAAAAAATTTAAAATGTTCTCCTCTACACCCCCTATCAGTAGCTAAAATATCAGGTATACAAATACGATCTAGTTTTTGAGTTATGAATTTTTAAAGTTGACTAATTTAACATGGGATTTCCATTTCTCCATGTTAAAGTAGTCAACTTTAAAAATTCATAACTCAAAAACTAGATCGTATTTGTATACCTGATATTTTAGGCACTGATAGGGGGTGTAGAGGAGAACATTTTAAATTTTTTTCAGAATTTTTGTGAGAGGGATTTTTTTTAACATTGGTGGCGTTACCTTACCCTTAAGTAGCATTTTTCAGAAATGAAGTACAAATTTTAAAATAAATAATTTCATAGGTTTCATTGGTAATAAAAAAAGAAAAGGGATTCATGTTTATGAGCTGTACGTAATTTAAAGAATATAATATAATTTTTAATTTGTCAAACAATTTTAAGAAATGTATATTAATAGCAATTAAAGCATTTTTGACATAAATGGTCCGTCCAGTTCGTATCCAATCTTGCGGTAATAATTCCTTGTTCCAACACCTGTAATCACAACATAGAATTGTAGCAAACACTGCATGTACTTAAAAATTCTTTCAGATTTAGACAGGCAAGAATGATGTTTATCAACTTCAAATCCCTTCCAGGTTTCCAAAGTAAATTTTTAATCATTCATGAATAGTAATTTGTAAACTAAATTTCAAATAAAAAGTTAAAATTGTAGCAATACATACAACACAATGTAAGGCGAATGATGATCAATGTTTACAGCACTGTTCTTAGTACCAGATTTAGTACTTTAATATAGAACGTACTAAAATACCAAAGTTTGACACTTCTATCAAGCTTGAGCAGTTCAGTAGCCTACCTGAGATGACAGCCAGCTTGCGAGCCCCGTGCTCCTCGCGGGCGATTCGCTCTGCCTCCTCCATGAGCAGTGCCCCGAAGCCCTGGTGCTGAAACTTGGTGGGATCTCGGGCAGACACCGGCACTACCGAGCCGTACACGTGCAACTCTCGTACCACAGACACTCCACCCTGTAGCTCAGGCCTGCCAACATCACAAAAAGTTGATTTTTATTATATAAAGGCTTGCTGCAGCTGTGATAGTTTAGAATATAATTATTTTAATAATTATATTCTAAACTCAATTAATATTAAATTTCTTATATGTATGTTTTTTCAATGTTTAAAAAGTTTATTGACTGGTACAAAGATGACTCTACTTATTTAAGTGCTTGAATTCCTCATCCATTTATTTATTATTAGAATATGCACCTCTCTTCCTCTACCTTTGAGCTAGATATGAGATTTAAAAAGTCTTTTAACAATACAAAATTCTAAAAATAGTTTTATCACAAGAGCTTAACACTGAGCAATAGATGGAAATAATATAATATATATCCTATTAATGAAAAGTAATACTGTAAATATTGAAATCAAAAGTATTTTATAATGTGGTGCAGGATTTAAGATTAAAAAATAAGCAATCCTTTTAAATTGTCTGCAACTTGGCAATCTTACCTGAAGGCCTGAGCGGTACACTTGCGCAGCCTCAGCAGTCCCACCAAGATGTCTTGCTCTGGGTCCTCGTAGGCGAGGAACGTCTCCCAGCCACCATTGGCGACATAGTCCCTGCGAACAAGCTCCACCTGGACAACAGCAAACTCAGCATCAGTCTGGCTACCATAAAACAGCAATCAGGTGAGGGGTATCATGAAGAGCACAACTGACTGTGAGTGTTCCAAACCACCCTGCTTTCAAATTTCAAGAAGGTTTGTTACTCATACAAGTATACAATTCTTATTAAAAATTTTATGGAAGAAGGGTGGTGTGGAAATAGTAGCTGTAGAAAAATATATACGTAATATTATGTAAGAAGCTGTTTAAAAAATTAAGTAGTACTTAGGGAAGAGGTACCAACCTGGTAGGGCCTGACTCGTCGGTGGATCTCGGTAATGCCAACCTCTCTGGTGCGTACATCGCGGCAGCTGAGGCCCAGGTCTTTGAGTCTGGCCAGGCACAGCTCCCTCAGGTTACCGTGCTCCACTCCAGAGCTAACGTACAAGATCAAGTTAGTCACCTTACAGTTGCTAGCTCTCTGAGACTGTTAGAGCAATATCAATAAGATCTAAATTATTTACTCTCAATGTATTTGTTTAAGTGTCAGCTAATGAACACACATAAAATTACCTGATAAAAGGAGGAAAAAATAAGTGGAAATAAAAGTTAACAATAGTTAATAAACAAACGTAGGATGAATTATCTTTCGATAAATTTCCAGTGCAATTTTTTTGCCAAATCTAAAACCCAAGGAAAAAGCTGACTCTGCATGTGGTTGAAATTAAGGAGTGCTCACCTGACGAGGGGCATGGGGATGTCTCTCTGGACACGGTACACCCTGGTCCAGGGGGGCACCAGTGCCAAGATGTCTGCCACCAGCTGCACTAGGCCACTGGGGGGCAGGCTGCGGTACCGACCAGTTCGCCATAGCTCGTAGAGGCCCGTACCACGGATCACCAATGTGGGGTAGATCTTAAGGCCATCGGCGCGGAATGCAGGATTCTCAAAGAACTCCTAAGGAGATATTTGTAAGTGGTTGTTTGAAGAACAGGGATAATAGTAACTTACCACAAACTGCTGCAGATCTCTTTCAGCATCAACATTTGGCAAGTCAGGCATCATGTGGGCCACAACCTGGCAAGGGATTCATTTGTTAGTAGAGCATTAATTATGACTTCCATGTAACAAACAGAGCTTTAACCGAAGGCTGATATTACTCTTGCCTACCTTGAAGCCTGAGTCCTTGGACAACTGGAAACTCTCGCTGACAGCCCTCACGGTGTGCCCTCGGTTAGTGTCCCTCGCCACGTCCTCATAAACGCTCTGCACTCCCACTTCAAGCCGTGTGCACCCGTAACGCAGCATGTCGGAGAGGTGGCGCTTGAGGCAGTAGTCCGGCCTCGTCTCGATCGTCAGACCAATGCACTTGACACGACTCCGCTCCGAGAACCTGGTGACACAAAACAACAAGCAGTCAGCAAATGGACAGTGGAAATGTGAGAAATTGCTCAATTACATCAGTCTCAATTAAAGATAAAACAAGAGGCATACTTATCTAGCAGCAAATAGTTTTGTCTTAAATTCACAATTACAGTATTGTACTATATTACAGCTCTCTCCTAATTACCGTACTAATTTTGTACAAATGCTGAAGTTTTTATTTTTTTAAGCCGAGAGGTAAGAACAAAGCATTCTTAACTGCTGTATTATTCATTATATTGAAGAGATTTAACATCATTGCTTTTTACTATTTCCCCCAGCTAGCGTCGACCCCTTCTCATACTAACTTGACTGCCTCATCGACGGAAGAGCTGCGATGTCCAGAGAGGGCGTCGTGCAGGCTGCGTACAAAGTAGTCTCTATAGTCCTCGGGCAGGCTCATGAAGGTACCGCCCATCACGATAAACTCCACCTTGTCCACTGAGTGGCCCAGCTGCTCCAGCTGAAACCATCAAAAGTATCAGGTGCATGTAACAACTTGTAGGAAAAACCAAAACAATGGAAGTTAAGTTCAAATAAAAATGAAGTTAAATATAATCAAGCACTTCCATTCTGCTATTAACTACATGATATCTAGGCCTTGTTCTCACCTGCTGCACACGATGCCTGGTTTGCAGGAAGGGGTCGTACCTTGCCCGGATGGCTCGCATGGAGGTAGGCTCGTAGCCCGTGTAACTCTGTGTTGAGTATTCAAAGTCAGAGTCTGGCCCTCCAGGGCAGTACACGCAGATGTTGCCTGTCAGACTGACGTGTGGGCAGCGGTGGGGCTTGCACATCACAGCAACCACTGCAATCTGTCCAACAGTTCCGTGAACTTTAACCAGTTCTTGCGATATCAGTAAATTATTGTAAGTACATAAAACAAGAAGGAAGAGAAATGTTGTGGAATGAATGCTCTAAAGAAAAGCTTGTTTTGTTTTGTTTAGTATGATAAACAAGACAATACTGAAACAGTATTCCATGGAGTAAGGCTGCAAACAAATTCACAAGTGACTGGTTATTTTTTTCTTTATTGGTGAAGAAATATTACACTGATCAGCAGCTAAATCACTCGGCATCTTCAGTGATTTTTCTAGAGCTGCCTTCCATTAATGCTAATTATTGTAATAACTGCAATTGTTAACTCACCCCACTAGCAGTTCGTACAGGCTTGGCCTTTAACTTGGGCAAGAGCAGTTTCTTGAGCTCTGGTGGGACTGCAGCAATAATGTCTGTAAGTCTCGGGGAGTTCTGCAGACCGTGCTTGGCGGCAATGCGCGTTTTGAGGCGGTTGAGTTGTACATCGCGACCCTCGCGCTGTGCCAGAGCCAGCTCCGTCACAATCTCCGCCACAGCAGCAACTGCTCGCTGCTGTTCACCAAGCTCGCCCTCTGCGCCATGATCTGTGATCATAAAAGTCATTGTAATAGGTGTAAATAAGGTGTAACAGGATCTATAGATTAAACAGCTTGTATGCTATGCATACACTACAGTATGATACATACAGTATAACAGATCTTAGTTTACGTGTGGATTTGATTACGCGCGACGGCCATCTTGGAAGTCATAACATGGCTAAGATAGGGGGCGCCAGTCGGTCTAGACCAAAGCGTACTAAGATTATATAAAAGCGTGTCACATCCAATTAGTAGGCCCTATACCACGCTTTAGTTCAAAATATTGACGCTACGAGGTGACAGCGCTACTGACACGTACAAAACAGTTGAATTACGAAATTTAAAAAATAATTGATTGATATATAATTAAACACTGTTTTGATTCATTAATTAATTTTATTTACAATAATAATTAATTGATAAATATTTTGAAAATTTTTCTTTTTCGTTTTTTTTTCAAACCGGAAATGCTTCGCTTTCCGATGCTTTCATGAAAAGGACGTGTCAGCAGCGCCCTTGTGGGCAAAATAGAAAACAACGAGCATTGAATTTTCACAAAGCGTACTAAGATTATATAAAAGCGTGTCACATCCAATTAGTAGGCCCTATACCACGCTTTAGTTCAAATATTGACGCTACGAGGTGACAGCGCTACTGACACGTACAAAACAGTTGAATTACGAAATTTAAAAAAATAATTGATTGATATATAATTAAACACTGTTTTGATTTATTAATTAATTTTATTTACAATAATAATTAATTGATAAATATTTTGAAAATTTTTCTTTTTCGTTTTTTTTTCAAACCGGAAATGCTTCGCTTTCCGATGCTTTCATGAAAAGTACGTGTCAGCAGCGCCCTTGTGGGCAAAATAGAAAACAACGAGCATTGAATTTTCACAACCCAGCAACTTTAAGTATGCGATACGCTTTAATATAATCTGAGTTCGCTTTGAATTTTCACAACCCAGCAACTTTAAGTATGCGATACGCTTTAATATAATCTGAGTTCGCTTTGGTCTAGACGTATAGTCTAGCCATGTCAGGCGTAAACTTAGATTTGTTTTACTGTAATTATTTTATTATGCGCACCATGCATAAAATTTTAACTGTTTCTTTATGTCAGTATGCATATACTGTACTGTATGCATATCAAGCATTATTTTATGTCGCAGCAGACAGTTCCTTTATCATATTTTTAAGTTATAAAATAACATAATGATGAAACTCACTTATTTTTGCATTTTTGACCATGGTAAACTGCTGAATTAAAACATACTTCTAGTTCTTGAAATTATAAATTATCACTTTAAAATAATTAGCTATTGCATTAAATTTACTAAAACGTGCGATGCACGGTACACGGTACAGCTTAAGGATCTTTTATACTAGTATAGAAAATCCTTGTTGATCCATCCATACAAAATCCTTGAGATGTGCAGAAGTTTTGCAAGTTTACGTCACAACTCCAGCTGTTGAGAAAACAAAATACTGCTGTCAACCGTAAATATTTTAGCGGGATACATTTAAAATAACTGTTGTACTCGAATTTTATGTATGAAAATAAAATAGTTTTTTTTCATTAAAAAGAGTAAAACTTTACAGCATTACAAAATCTTCTTTCGTGAAAACTTACTATTTAATTTATGTACGGTGAGAATTCAATAAAAATATATAAATAGACTGCAGCTGTAATTACTATTTTGCGCTCTAATTTTCACGCAAGCGCCGTTCCATTGAGGATGACGAGCAATGCTTTTTGTGTAGACCTGCTTTACGTGTATGTTCGCCTGGTAGAGCATTGAGACTAGGAGGCCAGACCTTGCCACTTGCGAGGACGTTCTGCACTTTCTTCTCTCGATCGCCTCTCTCTCTCTCTCTCTCTCAAGTGTTCGGTCATTCATTCCCGACGTGCGGAGTACAAAAGTGAGGTTAGTGAGGTTTGTAACCAAGAGATGGAGAACATGTGTTGTGTGTGGTACCTCTCATCTTCGTACCATGCAAGTTAGACAAACTAACATAAATAATACATTTTTTATATTTTACATACAGGGTTTAAAAAAATCAGAATAAATAAATAAATTTAATGTCCATATTAATTTAAATTTACACAAGCAGGTAAAAATGGGAAAAATTACAATATATATAGTACACGTGTTCCATCTGCAGTTCCTCCATGCAATGACCTCTATAGTCACCTAGCTAGCTCTATCAATTCAATCAAGCAGAACCTTAGTAAATTAAGATTTTGTCGAAATGTATATAATTATTTAAAAATGTATTGCATATATGGATATAAAATATACGCAAGATAAAAGTCCTCCTATAATAATATACATATATATTATGTATCAGCTGGTCAAGTATTAATATGAGGAACAGATAATATATATGGATGTAACAGATGAGCTTATAGTATTTTTTTTCTGACGAGTATGAACAAACAAATAAAAACGTACGTCATGTAATAAAAAATATATGCATAATATAGTAAATAATATAAATGTAAATATCATGTTCATCCATAACGACCATAACATAAAAATGAATTGCAAATAAATAATATATATCATCAAGTGAATTTAAAGCATAATATTTAAAAAAAATTCTTTCACTCTGAATGCTAATTTACTACTAAACTTACACCTAATGAAATATTAAAAATTTAAAAAATAATAACCCACATTTCTTTATTTTAAAATTAAAAAAATATAAAGATGAATTAAGTACTGAAATTAAAAGAAACTTTTTAACAATTTAGCAAAAACTCTTTTTTAACGACATGACATAATAATATAATTAAAGAACATTTAATGATCAATTAAGAAAACATGATGTGTTAAAATAGTAATTACAGCTTACACCAGTATCTCTAAATATATATACACTGGTATATATATCATATAATATTTTGATACGCACTAGCACGGCATACAGGAGTGTAAAGCTATTAACAATACATCTCCGTGAGGGTATGTTATATTTAATAAGCGAATGAATTATGGTCCCAACAGCCGGCAGTGGCGGCGGGGGCAAGTAATTTAAGGGCGATAATTCTCACTCTAGACATCCAGTAAGCGTCCTTGCTAGAAAAATTATCAAAGCTCAATTAATGGCATGACATAATTTTTTATCGTAACATTTACTTTGTAACTTGTAACACTATGGAATTTTATATCTTAAATTATTTAACTCATATATAAGAATTAAGTTGATTCCTCTATATATTATATATATTTATATCTATAATTTAAAGGAATTAATTTAATAGTTGATAAATATAATATTAGAGATTTTTTATTTATTTGCAATTTACTTTTCTATATATATTTTTTTTTTAAAGTTCCAAACAAACTAATGTAGTGTAAAATGAACGTTTCTATAATAGCTATAAAATAATTAATGAATATTACTAGCTAGGATAGTTCTAATATGATCGAGAAAACTTCTCAAGCAGTCATAATTTTATTATAATGGGTAATAAAAGAGGAATGAAGTTGTAGGAGGCACAGATAATTAAGAAATCATAATCGTATATATTAATTTATATTATTTATAGATAATTATTAAACACTATAATTTATTAAATTAAGTTATATGATTATATAATAAATGGCGATAAATAAACAGAATAAACAAGATTAATTAAGGATCTTCGTGTGATTTTTTTCATTAAAAACTTAAGTTTGACTCACATATTGATAAAATTTGGCTCGTTCAAATAGATTAATTGTCTTTTTGCAGCGTTATTGTAACAGATTTTTACTTCAAACGATGATAATTTTTAAAACAAAACAAAAAGTCTCTAGAGCGCATTCAGCAGAGTTTTTTTCGTGTGTGTAGTTTTATGGTTACATTATTTGAATATTTTGTTTTATCTATGTACATAATAATATTATTGTATATGTTGAGACATAATTAATTACATATTTTTTACATACAAGTATACATATAATTTTCTATTTGCATATTTACATTACCTATACAGTATATAGCAAGCCATATAGCATTATTAAATAGATGGGTAATAGCTTTATTAATTTATTGTTTTTAACTACACGTGATGTGGATACAATTTATAATGAAATATAATATTAATATTCTAGTGACAAATACACAAACACGCAAAAAGTAGACAATTTTAATGTTGACGATTGTGAATAATTTTGAAACAATGGGATTATTATTATTATTATTATGTCTTTTTATTATTATTATTATTATTATCTATCGTTTTATTTTCATACAATTGCAAAACAGTAATTACTAATTAGCATATATATATAGAAATATTACCTTCAGCATTTATGTAATGATTTTTTATGCGTTCCTATATATTTTACAATTTTTACACCTTAATTAATTGAATTCATTCATTTTACCTTTGATCTTAATATCCAAATTTTAGAAAACAAAAATTAAATTACCAAAACATTTAATTTTATATTCCATTAAGAAAAATACACGTACATTGCAATTATTTGAAGATTTATATATAATTTGTTTAAATTGCAATTTAATTTTTACTTGTCCTTTTTTTTTTTTTACTTCTTGGCAATAATTTCTTTGACTCAATTTCACATAATAATATATTATATATAAAATATATGCAGTCAGCTGTAAAAATAGATTTAAGAATTCTTATTTTAAAATTTACATTTAAAATATTTAAAGCTCTATAATATAATAGCATTTAACGTATATCCATATCGATAAAAAAAATAGTAATGTTTTGACGGTGTTTAATTTCCTGTGCTATGTAATTCCCGATATTTTTATTGGCTTTGTGTGGCGAGAGATGGCCATGGAGATGTCTAGCTCGGAGGATCCTCCTCTCTTTGCCGCACATCTCCGCGTGCTCCGGGCAATGAACAAATGGGCGAGCTTCGATCGTACCACGCCTTCGTGTTATGGAGAAATCCAAGGCAATCTTACCAAATTTTACTTGATATTACATCCCATATTCAATTTGTGTTGAACCAAGGCAAATCATACCAAATTTTTGAAATTTTATTTGATATTTTATCCTATACATTGTATATAATATATTTTCAGTGTTGAATATTATTTTTATTAAATACCTGACGACAGCGGGTAAAAAAATGAAATCATTTTGTCAACAATTTTTTAAATTTTTATGAATCTTATTTTTCAGTTTTGATGATAGTATAATTTAATTACAAGTTAAACAAATAAATTTTCCATTTTAATGTATAGAACTTTATGATATAATATAACTTTTTTTTTGTGGGAATTTTCCTTTCCAATTAAAAGTATAAAAAAGTTTTTTTCTATTTTTGAAGCTGTAGCGTACGTATCTATACAGTGTACCTGTATATTATATAACAGTACATGATGATAATTAGATTTCTCCTCCATTATAGTAAGGAATATAGTGTAGAATAGTTATTAATGTATTTTAATTTGATGTATACTTGGTCCAATAAGGTGAACATTAAATATTTTTACAATATACGAGCATAAAATTACAATCTCCAGAATAATGCATTTCGGAAGCACAATAATATAATTATGACAGTCATCCTTTGTTTGAGTGAAGAATATATAATATATTAATAATATAATATATTTTGTTACTTATAAAGTAAATTTTATACGAAGAAACATTTTTGTGAAACTTAAACTTTAAAATTTGAAAGTTTGATAGCTCAGATATCTTTGAAAAACATCTGTAACTTGTAAGTGAAGATGAACAGGCCATTTGTGATAAAACATTCCCCCAATATTATACTTTGGAATTTTAAGATATATAACACACATTAACTTGTTCCTTAATGGTTAAAATCCCCTTTAACATTTATCAAATCACTCCATCACTATTTTATTCGCTTTTCAAGTTGTGCTTAATTTCCTTCTTAATATTATGCATTAATATGCAGATAAAAAAAACATCATGTTTGCACATATATTTTGCCAAGTTCTCCTCGCTTATCAATTTTATCTTGCAATACTGACTGCAATGGCGCTGTGACTGAAAGCTGAACAGATTTTGACGTCATCACAACCCAGCGTGATAATTCTTTTCTTGGAAGAAGAAGAAACTATAAAGTCTCCATTTTGAAAAGCTAATCTGATTGCTCGCGTTCTTATCGAGTCACGTAATTAAGCTCTGATTGTATTTTTTTCTGTTTAATTTTTAATGGGGGAAAGTGAGAACGCGACTGTTATGCTGCGAGGTTTTATGTCTTGAGATGTACGTACCCTCATTTGCTGCCGGAATGCATAATGAACTACCTACCTTTATACCTTTATATCATTTTAATAAGTAAATCAGTAACATTAATTAAACTAATATAGTCCTATTTTCTATAAACTAGTAAATTCGTTTTTGAATTTAATGAGAAATATGAAAATCGATATTTTTTGGTATTGATCTTGTATTTTTTAACATAATTAATTAATTGCATACTATACTAAAGAAATGATAAAAATATTTATCATTATAACAACTTGGCTCCAAGCTATATAATACATAAACATTTTATGTTCTGTGATCTCATTATAATAATATATAGATACTATTTATGTAACCTATATGCTGTGAATTTATTGATTTATTTATCGATGACTGGTCTCGTAAATCAATAAAAATCCAATCGTTATACATCTTTATATAACTCGAAGTTATGCAAATATTTTATTTGATTGGTACTATAAAGCTTAAGTCACGATATATCGTTAAAAAAAACACCAGCAGATGTGCATGGTCTTGTCGTTTTCTGAGGATGGAATATTATTTTTGAATATATTTTTATATTGTTTTTGTGGCTTGATATATTCACGCGATTATGTAAGCATCTCTAGAGACTTATACTTTGGAATATCGAGACATTTATAGCGTATTTAAATATCAGGTAATGGTATCTAAAATTCATTCACTTTTTTTTTTAATTCATCTAGTTATTCATGTTTCACGAGCAATATATCTGTACACTGCCCTACCTCAATTTCTGGTTTCCTTGCTCGATCAGAAAGTCGAGATCAGCGAGCCGCGATATCTGCAAGCCGGGCTGCGGAGTTACTCCCGCGCCGCCAAGCGAAATCGGCCGGCCGTGCTGCGAAATGGGCCCGCATAGATCCCATCACAAAATGGATTAGATTCACGGCGGAGCTATACGAAGACCAGTTAGAGATAGCTGTAATGTAAGGTCTATTACAGTATGTTGTGGCATTATAAAATGATTTCGTTGATGCTATAGAGGTCATGGTGTTTTAACTGTAGCTATAGCTTACTGTTAACTCATACCCCTCGGCACCATCTTCAATTTATAGGAAATGGAATTCATCTATGTACAATTACAAATTGTAAAGTTTGTATTTTAGATTAAATTTTAAATTAATGTTCATTATTCGTATACTATAGAGGGTATATAATATAATACATATTGCTTTTAACTTTCGTGTAATATCACGCTTTAACTTCAGGCATTTGTTAAATCAATAATGTATAAATTATTGTATAAGAAATAATCAAGAAAACTCTTCAGAAATTAATCAAAATATAAATTTGTACTGTAATTTCGGTAATTTGTGTTGTCATGAAATATCTTAAATTTTTTTAAAAAAAAATGTGGACATCACGATGTGCTCAAAATTGAAAAAAAAAATATACCTTTCGTATTCACGCACCATCTTTGTTAATTATTTTAATTATTTTCATGATCATTTTTTAATTATGTAATATTTTTTACACTTGGGCAACATTTTTTTTTTTTTTTTTTCCCCGTTGAAATAATTTAAACCCACTCTTTGTGATTTTTCTTCTTGGGTGTTGAGAGAACTCTGACACGTCGAGTGGCATCTTCAAGAGCGTTCGTTCGGCTTAGACAATTAACACTGAACAAAATTTGTCGTCTGTTCATCATTACGAACAGAGCTTCTATCTAAAGTAATATTTCCTCCATTGCGTTATTTTTTAAAACAATTTGTCCACTTGGAAATTCAGCAGTCACCGTCTCAATCCTGCTGCGAGAAAAATGCACTCTTTTAAAAATGCATTAAAATAACTTCTTTTTTCCCCGTCTAATTTTATGAAATTATTTAAACGTCTTAGCTATCTGTAAGTAATATACACTATTCAGTTGTACACTAAAATATATAAAAAAGCGACTGTTTGAAGTCTGCTTTACCTATACTCACACTACTACTTCTGACAGTGGCCCCCTCACACTTAAATATTGTCACTTCAACCACTTGTTACGCAAACATTTGATCAAATTTTTTCAGTGTATGTTCACCTGGCAGCTAGACGTCACGCTCTCAACAAGTACGAAATTCCCCCGAGAGATCGCTATGATCTCGTGAACATTCCTGCTGCCGTACACCTGACTAGACGTATATGTCGCTGTCGGCTGAGGGGGCGTGGTCACACTCAACACGTTTGCCACCGTCTGCACCTGTCACCCAAAGCTACGTGAGATTACCATAATATATATAATTTATTAGGGATGTGGCGAAGTACCACGTACTGCTATTCGACGTCAATCGTGATATTCTTTTAAAGGAATGTGTACAAGATTGTAGAGTTGCAATCTTGTACTGTACTTTATGGCATAAAATATTATAGAATTTAAAGATGAAGATGCCAAACCATGAAACACTACTCGCAAAGATCTAGCTTATTCAATACATAACTTCATTATGCAAAAAAAAAAAAAAAATACTGTGACACTGTGTATTTAGAAGGTCTATAATAATTAAAAAAACACTAAAACAAAACTGCCTTTAAAATAAAAAATACCTTTTTTTACAAATTTATTTTCCTAATTTGTTTCTTGGTCCCAAGAGGATAAGATGAAAACTAATTCTAATAAAATCAAAGTAATACTGAAAATAATTTACTGGAATGACCTGCAATTATAAAAGTTTGAACTGCAACTAGCTCACACACTTTATACCTTTATACTCTTCATCAGATATCGAGGAGAGAGACATAACGAGGGACGAGATCGAGTCATTATGTTCTCTCGTTTCGTCAATTTACAAGGAGGGCCTGCAGTTTTGCACTCTTACTCTTTGATCTACAATGGCGGTGTTCTAATTAAGCCCTCCCTTATAAGCAATAAGCATCGAACGATAATAATTTGTAACATTGTCCAGATGGCATTCCTAGATTTTTTATTTGGATTACAAGTTTGTCAATATATTGAGCAAATTTATGTTTTCTTAGCTAATTATTTACAATTGCCTGCAAAGAGCTGCAGCTTATCCACAGACACAAAAATTTGAAGATTTGTAAGTTTGAGAGAGGTGAGAATAGCACCCACACACAGTTTTTTTTTTCTGCAATGCCCTTCCATCAAAACATCTATAAAATACACTATCAACTTACAATTAACTTACTATCAACAACTGCTGTGATTATTGACTCTGCAATTATTGCTTGTTATTAAAAAAAAATTGAAATATTTAATTTCTACTACTAGATATTTACCATATTATATGCATCATGAATGTATTTTTATAAGTTCTTCGCTTAAAAAAAACTGATTAATTTGCTGCTTGAAATTTAATGTTTGCGAAAGTATTACGTTTTGAATCGTTGAAACAGTTGCTCTCTTTGAAAGTATAAATATATTCAATACATTTAACTTTGCAATTAGAAATGTTTCAGTAATGGATCAACACGATAGAGGAAGAGAAAAATAATGACGAGAGTTTATCTGTTAACTCCATGGCTAAAATCAACAGCATATTATAAATTACAGAAGAAGCAACGAGAACGAGAAATTGAACACAGTAATTAACAATTTTTTTTTGCATGTTAGCAGTATTTTTTTTATTTATAAATTCTATGAACTGTTTGAATGTACGAGCTATTTTTTAACATTTTCAGCAGACAAATTACAGATACGTAGTACATAATGTACATAGGATTATTGTTTTGAAATATCATAATCTACAGTTAATTAAGAAATTTTTAATTTTTAAATCCTCCTGATTTTATGCATTTAATATAAAAAGAATAATATAGCTAATTATATATTTAGGGGTATTACGTATAACATAAATAAACTTTACTCTATAATATGATCAGCCATAAATTTTTGTATATTCAAATTACGCAATGTATTCATGGAAACGGGTTTACGTATTTATTTTCTCTAAATAACTTTCCTGTTAAAATCAAATTTTTGCTATTCGGAACTACCGTTTTTATTTATATTTCCTTGCTTGGATGGGCTGGTAGCAAAGAAGAAATCTCTTGGGCTGAGACGCCAAGTATCCGACATGACGGCCGCAGCCAGCCGAGAGAAGTGCAATTAAGTTATTCATCAGCAGGCCCCCAGCTATGCAAGGCCTTTCGTGTAGCTACTTCTAAGTAAAACCTCTTGCAAAAATAACTAAAAATCTGCGGCCATGCTATTGCTATGTGCTAATTAATTTTGTAAGTACTCGGAGTGTCATATTTTTAACTAAAGTAAAATTTTGATGAAGAACAAAAATGTAAACAAAGTAATAGGATGGATATTTACATCGTGGACAAGATATTTTAAATAATCAATTTCTAGCTGCTGTGCATGCTTCATTTTTAAAACTTTATTCCTAATTTTGTTGTTGGTATTCCAAGGTTCTATTTTTGTATAATATTAACTGCATACATAATTTTTTTCTAGCTATAGTGGTACATTAAATTTATTTATACTCAAATTACCGAAATTATATTGAGATAATTATATTATGACACCAACTTTATAGTCGCAAAAGAAGATAATGTGGATAAACTACTATAGTAATTATATCTTTTTTGGTTGCAAGTTGATAAAAAATAAAATTATATTTTTTGTTTATATGCTGGAAGTGTGGCAGAGCAAAAGTGAAGTTTTGGATTGCGGCCAATAACAGTGATCATCATTTTCAGCTGTAAAGTTCAATGTCACTCGAGATTTTTCCTCAGAGAGCCCTTTAATGTTAGAAAAAGAAGTCTAGTTCTGTTTGCGACAGGTTGTATACTACACACTTAAAATAAAATGAAGCTCATATACTTGTACACAATGTAATATCAAATAGGCGTAATATATAATATATTTATATAGTGGTTTCTGTGATGTTATTAGGAGTAATTTGCATACTATTATTTTGTAGAGAAACTGGGAATTAAATTTAGCAGATATGATTAACTATTATTAAGGTCAATTTATTGAGTACTGTGTATATCATAAAAACAAAATATTACAGAATATATTATTATAATTAATATTGATACAATGGAAAAATATGGCTTTAAAATGGACAACATACATGAAAAAAATTTATTGCAGAAATGAATAGAGGGTACCAAATTATGCTTCTCTGAATTTTTCCAGATTTTTTTTAGACCCGGAACTATTTTCAAACAATTATTGAAAGTCCTGTGATTTCAGTTGGCACCCCTGATGCCTTAAAAAAAAGGATAGAGACTGGACGCCTATTGACGCCTCCAGGGGGCGTGGCCGCACTTTCAATAATTATTTAAAAATAGTTCTGGGTCTCAAAAAAATCTGAAAAAATTCAGAGTAGCATAATTTGGTACCCTCTATTCATTTCTGCAATAAAATTTTTTCATGTATGTTGTCCATTGTGAATTGTGTAACAGAGTATCGACCTCAAAAATTTTTACTGCAAAAATGGATAGAGGGTCACTGATTTTTTTTTTAGATTTTTTAGAGACCGGGAAGTATTGTTAAAAACTAAAAAAGTTTTTCCGAGGTCGGGTTTGAACCCACGCCCATCTTTTAAGTACTATCCTTTTATTGTAAGTAAGAAAGGCGTCAAGGGGCGTTACTTTGTCTGTACTTTCAATATATATATATATATATATATATATATATATATATATTTAGATAGTTCCCGGCCTCTAAAAAATATGGAAAAAAATCAGAGTAGCACCCTCTATCCATTTCTACATAAAAAATTTGAGGTCGATACTCCATTTACTAGCCATAAAGTCTATAAAAAAGGATTATTTATTCAATATTGATTGCAGACAAAGAAAACTTCTGATTTGTTGCCACTCGTACAGTTTAGTCCCCATTCTTACAATAATATAACATGCCAAAATTGAAGGATATGAATTATTTATAATCTGGTGATGAAATGTATTGCAATAGAGTAATTAAAATGCAGCGTGATTTTTTTTTTTAGAATGCAGCTTGTTTACAATTCGACCGATCTCTTTGTGTATATTAATTATATCTCATGCAGGGCTGATAATGTGAATGTGCGTGCTGCTGCTGATCTTATTGTTGGTTACGTAAACTTTATGATGTTGAGCTGTCCGAGAGTTCATTCACAGCACGACGCGCTGAATGAAACCGAGCGGAAGACCGCAGATAACGCTGCAGCTTTGTTTTGCTTGTTTAAGATTCAATATTTCATCTCTAAGAATACACACAATACTTGATAAGAATTATCTGCTAGGAAACCTAATATAATTTGTACTGAAATTTAACATATATGCATGAAAAAAATTGTACTTATGAGATATCAAATGTGAAAATTTATACAGAATATGCTTATTTAACTTGAACTATTTGTTTGCTTTGTAAGTCTTCATTCACCGAACCTTGGTCACCGTAAAATAAATTAGGTATAAATAAAATTTATTTAATATATTATATTATACATATTTTAGCTGCTATAAATAATGTCTATAAATTAAATATAAATTTTACTTAGTTTACTCAATATAAAATTAAAAAAATTAACTTTGAATCAACCCATCAAAAATACTTTGTTAGTAAAAAAATTAATACAATTGAATGAATTTTCATTGCTATGCTAATTCTTTGTTCTTTCAAACAGGTATTTAATACATGATGCACCACATCGCTCCATTTGGGTGCTAAACAATTTGCCTAACTTTAGGATGAGATTATTTTTATTTTTAAAACTATTTTTTTTAACATTTATAAAATAAATATGAAAAAAATCAATAAATATCAAACTGTATATAAATCTTTTGAAATTGAAAATTTGTAAAAGTTAAAAGTCACAAGTTGTAAATCCCCAAGCCTGAGCGGGAGCCTTTGTTCTTGTACTAATGTTATTAGGCTTGAGGGTTCGTTCGTTTTGTTTCCATGCAACACGAGCTGCTGGGGAGACGAAGCGGTCCCGGGGCGATGTGGAGAGCCTCTGCATGCCTCGATGGTGCAACACACGAAGGGTGGAAACGTGTTGCTTCGTATTATAAATGAAAAGAACAAAAAGAGAAAAGGAGACTAAATTTAACTTGATAGGATACCTTGAAATATGTCTTCATCGTTTATATTAAAAAATAAATATATATTTTTTCATTCACATTATAAAGTTGCAGGATTTATCACTCATAGTATAATTTTGTAGTAAATAAAATTGAATTTAAAAAATTTCTTATAATTGAATGATATAGATAAATTCTGATATTGTATAGTTATTAAATTATTAAATTCAGAGCTTTGTTTATAGTAATTTTGATGCAATCAATGATGCAACTTGTCTAATTAAAAAAAAAAATAATAATAAAATGAAGTAAGAAAAATGGAAGAAAAAATAGATATTTAGAAGATATGACATGAATATTGAAATTGTTTTGTACAAAACACCATTACGATAAGCGTATAGTATATCTTGTGCTGGTTTTATATTAACGATAAAAACAAATGAAGTAAGAACCAAGTTAGTTAGACACCCTTCGATTAATTATTAAGTTAAATAAGTTATTAAATAAAGTCTCTAATAAAATGGTGGAATATGTGTTTAAATGTTCAACTTAAACTTATAGATCTGTGATGTGTAGTAAGGTTTACCTCTCCATCTCCAAAATTTCAAATAAAATTATTGTGAGATTATGACGATGTACGAGGAGTTTTCGTTAAAAATATTCAAGCACCACAAAAGGTGCAATATTTAGAAATATTCATTTTTGTTGCACTATACCCCCTCACAGCACGCATGTTACGTCATATGGCAGCAAATAGCGTGCATGCGTGTTAGCGTGCGTGTGTGTGAGGTGTAGTAGAGAGAACAGGTAGCTGCACCAGCCTGATGCATAATATAATCATAAAACCAGGTTTATTTATATCGTAAAAATATTGTGAACACAAAAGGATATTGTTTTCACTTTAATTGTATTAAAAATAATTATTTATGTAATTGATTTATTATTCAAAACGATGAACATAATTTATAATGGCAACTAAAAATAACAATAAAATAATGAACCCTAAAATAACTGAAATTATTAATTTATAATTTCAATATAATTGTAAATTTGTAATTATTATTAATATTATGAGAAAAATATTTATGAAGTCAATGCCGTTTTGTTATAATAATAGTTTTATGATATGGCAGAGTAAACAGTTTATTGTAGATTTATACCACATAGAAGTGCAGCATGGACAATTGAAATCGTATAAAGTTGTAGATGTGAATAATGTGTTTACATCTGCATGCAAAGTTAAATATTTAAATTAAACCATAAAAACTTGCAGAAAACATAAACTTCCAGCTATTTGTGGAGTAATGTTATATTTGCTGAATTGTTTAATAATTATATGAGAAGATTTTGGGCCTCAATTTATTACGCATGACTGTGAAACTTGATTGACGTATAGAGAATGAGGCAGCTAACTAATTCAGTCACAACTAACTTTGTATAATCCGAGGCTTACGCAATAACAAGTAAATTAATTGGCCTCTTTGAAATCTTCTTAGCTGACGAGAAGAAGTATTATTATTAAGATTATTCAAACCTTCACATCAGAATTAAATTATCTCTTCAGCAGGTAACTTACTTTTTTTTTTGCAACGTTAATTGATAATTAAATTATTTTTAGTATCTGTATATTCTGTTTAAATTTATTCAAATAAGAAATAACATTATTTAAATATAAATAGCTTGTATTTAAGTTTATGTAAAGAAAATTTGCTGCTTTAAAAAACTTTTACGTATTCAGTCGTATATTTGTTTGTAATTCAATAATCTATCAGCAGACTCTTTTACAGGATTTGTGTGAATTACCTGATTTAAAACAATGAGGATGATGCTAATATTATAATAATCAAACTCTAACAAGTCTTTTATAACAAAACAACTTCTTCTTTACAGCTAGCACAGCTATACTTGTTCATTACTACAATCTTCGTACATATTAATTATATTTAACATCTAAATACAATGGCATGATTCAATTAATAAGGAAATTATGTCAATGGAAATGCTTCAATTGATTAGAATAAATTGAAACAAAAGAGTTTTCTATGAATTTATAAATTTAAAATAAGCAACTTTTTTATTATATGGTTATTATTATTTTTCTTTTTATAAAACAGACCTTGTTTAAGTTTGTTTTAAAAGTCCAGAAAATATAGAAGCTGATGTTATAGAAAACTATAATTCTAATTTTACCTTTTAAAAATGAATAAATTAGTGTTATTCTTATTTTTAATTTTACCTCGAACAGTAGAATTTACATAATAAATCACCACAAATAATTTGTCCAAAAATAAAGGTAATTAAATTTGTATTAAATAGAGTGAAATAAGATGTCAAATTTTATTAAGTAATGCAGCTCTATTTAAAATATTTATGCATATTTCAAATTCAATATTCATAATTATGCCGTAAGGCACGTAATTAATTAATTAAAATAATAATTTCATCACAAATTTAATTATTTGAAGAAGTTTGAAAGCAGTCAACAATATGTGTACTACGCAGATGTAAATATGATTTTTTCCTAAAATTTTGTCACTAGCAGTACAGTAATGAGCACTCATTAATTTCAATTTTTAAAACATTGTAATGTACTTAAAATGCTTCTGCATGGTGAATAAAATATATAACTTTTATGAATTTAAGTTAATTAATAAAATTTATATAAATTAAATTTTATTTTTATACTTTTCAAACAGAATATCATGTTTTATATTTTATAATTAATTGCCTCGTGGCATAAATTCTGCGCAGCAAAAATGTTATTTCCTTTAGAAATACCAGTTCCCGGTTTAGTTTAACTTAATATTTATTTATATATTACAGATTAATTATATATGATATATATAATTTTAAAAATTATTCTGATTTATACAGGAAATTTTTTCTTTCTAAATATCTGAATTAACGTGAAGAGGTAATGTCACAATGGACAACATACATGAAAAAATTTTATTGCAGAAATGAATAGAGGGTACCAAATTATGCTACTCTGAATTTTTTCAGATTTTTTTGAGACCCAGAACTATTTTTAAATAATTGTTGAAAGTGCGGCCACGCCCCCTGGAGGCGTCAATAGGCGTCCAGTCTCTATCCTTTTTATTAAGGCATCAGGGGTGCCAACTGAAATCACAGGACTTTCAATAATTATTTAAAAATAGTTCCGGGTCTCAAAAAAATCTGAAAAATTTTAGAGTAGCATATTTTGGTACCCTCTATTCATTTCTGCAATAAAATTTTTTCATGTATGTTGTCCATTGTTGTAGATTAAGTTTAGGTGACGTAAATTATACTTGAGAAAATGAGAAATATGGAAATGCATGTCCCAAGTGCACTCTTACATTTATTAAGTTAAAACGACGGATTTTAAGAACTTTTGTCTTACTACTTACTATATTTACGTGATTTCCATTAGTGCATGTTATTAAATTAATGGGAAGTGGTTTGCATTAAATAAGAGTCTTAAGTTTGCATCAGAGTATCGTTGAAAATAGAGTTTTGAAATGTAAATAAATAAATTAATAAAACGTAACATGCATCAGCATAAATAAACATCTTAAAATTTAAGGAAGTCGATCGAAAAAGGGTGTGTAAAACAGTGGTGAAAGTAGTTTCAAATTCTTACCAGTGCGCTTCAGATAGAGACCTGAAGGGCCCAAACCCCCGCCGGAGGCGCGATTTTTTGGGAAAAAGGGGCGTGGTTTATTTTTTTAAATTGAAAGTTGCACTAAAATTGATTTATAATTAATTTTTTAAATAGAGTGACCGATTGCATTTTTTTAAAGAATTTATTTTCTAAAAGTATTTTAAAACCTGCCCTCTATTAATTAAGAAATGAAAACCAAAAATTTCCCAAAGTTGGTGTTTCGGAGGCGTTTAACATGCAAAATTTTGGCACAGAAAATAGCTTTTTACTTAAACTTTACTTGAACTATGGTACCAATTAAAAAATACGTACGTAATCTATCATAAATTCATTAATGAATTTTCGATTTAAAAATAAAATATTTTTTTATGAAGCCGTTTTTCCAGAAAAAATATTGAAAATCCCACAAAATAAGTAAAATTAAATAATTATTCAAACTTTTAACCGATTAAAAAAAAATGTAGTGTCGCATATTAAATTGCATGATAAAAAAATATTCAAAAATATCTGTGCTGGCTAATGAAAATTAAAACACAACTTTTAATATGAAAGCAAATCGCAAACAAGTTGTCTATGTCTAGCAGCAGTGTTAATACAATAAAAATATTTTAATGAACTGTTTCACAATTTAGAATATTCTATAAATTTAATTAATTCAATAAATGATACATTTTTTTAAATAATTAAATTATCGTTTAAAATGTCTCAAAAATTAATTTAATAAAAAAATTCCAAAAAGATGTATAGGTTACAATTTTAAAAAAGCTAGTGATAACGACTACCAATTTATAGGAAAATTGAAGATAAAATAGTAAACCCAGTAAGCAGTAAACCTACAGATATTTAAAAAATATATATAAAAAATTCTTTGATTAAAAAAATTTAAAAAAATTACATAATAAATAAATGTGTTCTCAGGCTCGCGCGCCAATAAAAAAAAGCTAGGTGTTTGTGAGAAAAATATTAAAATTAACTTTTTATCGTAGTCTTTTAAAATAATGTTTTACTCTAGCACTTACAATTTATTTATAATGCAACAATTTTGTATCACAAATTGTCAATTTATTTTTATCTTTTACCCAATGAAAAATATAAATGAAAGTAAATACATTCAACATGGATTTCAATTACTTTTTTTTAGTACAAAATTTTGACTTTAAAAGAAAGTACGTGCAAGTTAAAACTTCGTGAGATAAATAAAATCAAAGTACAAGAACATGTATTGAGCATGATTACAATGGTTTATAATGTGATCCGTTCACACTTGCAAATATTGTTTTTTTCATTAAAAATTATTGATTTTTTTAGTAAATTTCGATCAGTGTCTTTTGTCTTACCAGTGCGGCGCACTGGTGCGCACCGGCTTACTTTCACCACTGGACTGTAAAACCATTTCATTTACTAACTAACATTTCAATTTAACAGCATTGATTTGTGGGCAAATAATTGTTTTATTGTTATTTTATATTTTGTAATAGGCTATTAAATAGTATTTTAGACAGTATCATGATATTTACACGACATTAAAAAGTTTGATCAAATAAAGTTTTAGACTTAAAGACGGTTGTCATCGCATGCTTTAAAAATAGTTTGACAATCCAATGATCTAATAATTTTACTTTCTTTTTGCGTTGAAACAAACGATAAAAAAATAATGAAGTTAAATTATAATATACTTCTAGTAAACTTAAAAAGTAAGAAAAAGCTGAAATGTTTCGTTTATAGCGTTGATTCCAGTATATAGCGATTCTAAACACAATCCAAAGAGGATAACATTTTATATGTTGAAAGAATTTAGGGTAAGCCTTTGCATGTATATAAGTAGTGGTCAAGGGGTTTGCGTTTCCCTTCTAACCTCCATTCCACAACTATTTTCTTAACCATAAAGATGCTGGATACTTCACCTTATTTTAAAGTATTAATATAATATAAAACACACTGCATGCAAAACACAGTAGTTTTACTTCAACATATAAAATAAAAAACGTTAAATAAAATGTACTGATAGATTCTATCGACCGAATTGTTTAATTTGGTTACATTGAGATCTCCTATCGGTGCGAATTTAAATTTCCAAGTTACTGTCGAGTGTTTATTTTCTTGCTAGTACATGCTGACAGGTATGTTATACCTCCAAGCCTAAGGCTACTTTTTGTTTCGCTGAGAATTTTGCGTGAGATCAGCAAAGATATGCGGCGACGGCCCACGGGATGTTTAATTAAAAAGCTAAACTTCAGCCTTTTTTTATTCCCAAGTTAAGATTAATTAAAAGTCTGGTAAGCAAAATAAAAGAGTTCATATTTATTTTACATCAGAAGTGGTGATTTTTCAATAAGAGTTTACAATATTTACTCTCTTATAAATAAATAAAATTACATGATCTAAATTCAACAGTACTTAAGAAATTGAAGAGTTGTATATTTTACAGATAAGTGTACTTTACGTTTTAATAATACTCAATAAAATTTTATGAGTAATTATTCGCTAATTTGTGTAAATTTTTAGTTATTAAATTCTTTGATTCCATACCTAATTTAATATTTTTAATTCCTTATACATTTTACATTCTTTTATAGTAAAAATAATAATAATTATAGCATTGATATTGCTAATTGACTTTAAAATTTGTATATAGTGATAAATGGAATTGTCTACAATTTTACAACAAACGTACGTGGTCTCCAAGGAGGGAGAACAAAATTTTAATAATTTAATTAGAAGCAACAATAAAAATTTTAACAAAGAAGAAAAAATAATGAAATTAACTATGAAATGAAATGTATACTTAAATTAACATAAATTATGGATGTTGCTGAGAGCCATAGGCTATGGATTTATAATATAATATATTATTTTTATGTTGAAAAATATAGTGTAGTCGAATTGCAAGGGGAAAATGTTTAATTTGTAAATTCAATTACGAGAAATATGTTTTCCATTGTGTTACTTGCTATTCAATTCTTTTTGCGGCGGACAATTTAATTGAAATGGAATGACATGCTGGCCAGGTCTGAATTAGCCGTGTCAACAGATGTGTTGGTTAGAGTGGCGGCCGCATGGTTCTCGCCCCATACGACACCTGTCATGGCCACCACGCGCACTTGACATCACCCCACCCTCCACCTTACACAGCTAGGGGTCGGTATAGTATATATACAGTCAGGAGCATTAAAATTTGACAATAATTATTATCCGTGAGAAATGCATATATGTTGAAAAAAGAAAAATAGAAAAAGAAATGCATAAAAATCATTTTTTTAAATTCTTGATCTTTTGATTGAATCAACCTAAAAGATATCGCTGCACGAATCAAATATAGGTCACAAACAAGTGTTGGTCTCGAGCAATTACTTGCACCAAAATGCCTCTTTGCACGTCTAAACAAAGTCAAACACCGAAGAACCGATGGAATGCTTAAGAGTTTTGAGCCTTGTATTTTCAGGGCTGTGCCATCAAGGGATTTTTTTTATTTTTTTTTTTTAATTTGAACATTAAACCTTCATAATTTTTAATATTTTTTTATTGCAAATTTGTTTATTTTTATCAGATTTTTCGAACCCTTTAACACCAAAATCGAAAGGAAAGACGCTGTGACGTCACATTCACGCTACTTCTTTTCCTATGCTTGCATGTTAAATATTTGCATGACTATGACGTCACAGCATTTTGTAACACGATTTTAAGAGTGTTAGAGGATTAAAAAATTGAAGATTTAAATAATCTTCTACGAATCTTCACTTGGGACTCCGTCGTCACCCATTAAAGAGTTTAACATCAGCCCAATGAAGTGACTGCTGAAGAGTCAGTCTACGGTAATGATAAACTACAACAATTAAGACTTCATAATTTATAAAGCTTTTTTATTTAAATTAAAAAATAATAATAATAATAATAATAATAATAATACATCTTGCTCCATCACATCTTTTGAAATTTAAGCTGTTTTTTTAAAATCTTATAACGAGATATTTTAATTAAAAAGTCCAGAAAATATAATACCAAAATACCAAGAATCTTTACTACGTATTGTTATATCACATACCCAGTAAATATTAATTCATTATATATTAATCAAGAAGTGCGCAAAACTTGACTAATTTTCCAGTTAAAATGAAATATGAAATGTTTATTACAAACATTTCAAAAATTAGTTTTCATTAAGATCTAACAATTTACAAAAACAAAAATTTGTTCATTCTTAAAATCCAATTAAAACTTACATTATCATATTCACTAAAAATTTCAACTATATTTTCCTGTATTTTTAAATTACTTAAAAACTTTGCAATTCTAGACTATGTATACAACATGACCTCATAATTTTTCGTATTTTGATCCTTTACAAATTGTGTAAGTGGTCAAAAAATATATAAAAGGAAAATCTATTGTTAGCACCCTGCTGTAAAAGAAGCAAAAAAAAAAAATTGAAGCAAACAAAGCAACAAAGATTGCTCTAAACTTCAACTCTCTATTTTTTTGTTTCTACTTTTTCCCTTTTTATGTAGAAATAATTTGCATTCCAAGCTTTTCCAAGCACAAAAAGCTTTTGTGAAAAGTGAACTCCCCCGGACTTGTTTCTGCGGGATGGAAATTAGTGATGCAGTAAAGAGAATAACAAAGTTGAAGTAGCATTGTGGCAAAGAGTACATTATAATGTGTAGAAATGAATAATTCAACATTTTCCACGCCACTGCTCCACAGAGCAAGTGGTGCCTTGCTTGCCCCTACCCTCCAGCACGACACCTGTGGTCGTTCCCGCAACCTCCGCTAATTGCGGACACCCTCTCACCTCAACCTCTGATGTCCCTTTCTCATATTATTTTGTAACACTTCACAATTTCTCTCCTTTCTCACTTTATCAATAAAGCCCGTCTCTCTCTTCTATTGCGTGACAGTGAACACTCTCCAGTGACACAATAGAAATTCAATTATAGCGACAAACAACCACATGAGCGTATATTGTACACTATGTGATGTGAAGCGGTTCTTTACGCTTGTTATTTAGCGTGACGATTTGAAACAAATATTCAAATGAAAGGAAAGAAATATATATATATTTTTTTTTATCTTCGAGATGTATAGGAAAAAAAAATAAATTTGCAAAAAAAATCTCATTTGATAATTAAATGAAAATTTGTTTTACTCACAAAAAAAATGCACACCAGAGTCTTACAATTTACAAACAATTCAATTAATTAATATAATATGTCATGTGTGTTTTAAACGTTTTTTTTTTTCTCTATAAATATCAGTGGTAGCATTTATATTACATTATACCAATCAACTATGTTATAAAATTTTAGTAATGAGTCGTCTGACAGTAGAATCACCAAGTTTCAAACATATTTTATACACGCGTATTATTTTTTTAGTAAATATTATAGATGACAACTGTTATAAACGTTAATATTTATTCTGTCGTGAGCTCTACATTTTGTCGCATAATTTAGTTCCCAGACTTCTTTACAAAAATAACATTGGCGACTTTTCTGTGAGCCGACAAGATGGAAATACTTTACTAAACTTTCTTATAAACTTGTAAGAAAAGCCTTAATAATTATATTATTAAAAAGATTAATACCAAGCGTTGTATATTTATAGTGATAGCGTGCCTCACTGAATCAAGCGATTGATATTGAGTTCGAGTCATTGCATCATTGCATGGTTTGCATGTAGTCACAATTTCTGTTCGTAAATGCACAATTTAATATAATATATAATCAGATGAAGGTTATATGAAAAATAAGGTTCATCTTATTCTTGATTCTGAAGAAGCTTGTTACTAATGTAGATCAATGAACATGTCCGACCGTCTGTCACTAAGGTTTCCACCATCCCTGAATAAAGTAAAGTAAATATAGGATACTTGTATTTCAAGGAATCTTTTTTATTTTTTATTAATCCCCTCTCCTGCATTGTGATTTGTGTAAGAATATTTATTTTTCATTGAGGATTGAATCGTGTCATCATGCACAAAAAAAAAAAAAAAAAAAATCCCATTCCCTTTGCATTTAAAAGTTCATATTTTAATTTGTCACATATTTTTTATAAAATCATAATATGTTTCTTTTAAGCTCTAAATATATTATAATATAAAGTGTAATTTGCCTCTATATGTTCCTTACCAACATGCAGAAAACATTTTAAAAGAATGAGACAAACATTGTAATTATATTATATATATAGGAGTAGTTCCAGAATTTATTTTCCTGTCAACAACTATATAACTTAATAATTCTGTTCATTTTGTTCGTTCGATGAAATATTCGATTGAAACGTCTATAAATTTTGTCGATGTATGTACACTGGGTATTGAAACAGTGAGTATAGTATATGTAGGATCGATGTGCTCCATACAATGTTAATCTTGTCTCTTGTGCAATCAGAGATGAACTGAATTGCACAGGGATGTGGTATTCCAATTGTTCTCTCTATCATTCTGTACTTTTTTTTTTTCCATTGAGAGATTACATTAATTGCATGGTCTGTTCAGACTGCGTGTCCTCATATTATCCACTATATATTTTATATATAATGTCAATCGAAGCGTTTTATTTATTTATCTCTGCGGATAAGTTCATTTATTTAATGTTAAATTTTTATATCACTGAAACAGCAAAACTTCCGCATCGCGCGTTTTGCGCGCATAACATGTTGCAAGTGGTGCCTGGTGGTGGTGGTAAGAAGACTGGGCGCAAATTGCTCGCCGTCTCAGTGGGGGTGAGGATTGACCAAAGGTCGAACAAGTAGCCAGATTTGCGTGAAGAAAACAAGCCAGCATAATTTTACTCTTGGTAGCAATTAAGGTGGCACGCCCAAACGGCCATTTTAACTTCTGAAGGGTAGTGATTTCGATTTCAGACTCCAATAAAATTTAAATGCAAGGTGAAGTCTTGCGTGTACCAAAGATGCAGGAAGCTAACTGTTGAAATATTCTATCATTAAATAACGATATTTGTGTTTCCCTTATATATTTTAGTCATACCAGGATATTGTACCTGGTCATTGACAAATGAATGGGATGTTCTTGGAGCCTTGGTTCTGAAGACACAAAAAACTAATAATGTCCATAAAAATTGAGAGGAAAAGTCACTTGCAACCAACTAACATGTCAAATTGAATATATTATTAACATGTCAGTATGAGGAATGTCAATAACAAAAACTATTTTACAGGAAATAGAATATTTAAAAAGTAAAATAATTTTAAGGAAATTGAGGCTTGTTGCATGATTCGTGACATGATAAATGACACGTAAATATCGTAAAACATTACATCTCCCATAACTACAGTCTTCATTGCTGAAGAAAAAATAACATTCTAAAGAAAAATATGATACTTTGAGTTACATATACAGATGAAAGTTTCTTTTTATAAGAAAAGATTTTCTCTCTTGCTGATCGTATTTTGATAGATAAGGAGAAAAAAGTGAATGAAAAAAATATCAAAGTATCATAGAGTGAGTTTGACGGTACAACCCTGTGCAAATCGTTTAGTAATCCGATAAAACAGCAATTAAAAGATTAAGAACTCATAATTCTCCTTTATCGAATTTCAGACAAGGTTCATTTTTTTTATACTGGAGGGTACATTCTCTTGTTATCGTTTCATGGCTTCCCTTGTGGTTGGAAAGAAACTTTCTTTCCTAGTTTTTGGATATAAAAAAAGTTTTGAATATTATGAAAATGTTACAAGTTTGTCAGTCCTAAGCATGCATATTGCATATATAGTAACAACTGTAAAAAAATCAATAGCCTCATTTGCATTTTTGACATTTCTGTGAAAAATAAAATGAAAAATTTGAAAACAATTTTTTTAATCAAGAAATTTTTTATTTAGATTTCTATAATTACGTCGATTTTTTTTTTTTTCATTTTATGAGGCCATAAAGAAATTTCTACTTTCTATAAAGAAAAGAATTTAAAAGGGAAAAATGTAGGGATTCTAAATTTTTTTGACGTTTAAATCAAGATAACTAAAATTATTGATTTGCCAGTCAGAGCAGTGAATGAATCAAACATAAATGAGAAGAGTGGAAAAATTAGAAGTACTTATAAATTTAAAAAATATTTTAAAGCATAATTAAATTTATCATAATTATAAGGACATAAGGACATTTTTAATCTTTAAAGCAAAGTAAACATATTTATGATATTCTTCACTAACACAAAAGTTGACGTAAATAAATCCTATGATTAATTAATACCGAGCATACTACGTCATGTTGTGATGAAATGATAAAATCCATAATTTGACAGGCCATGTTTGTTTTGGTAGTCTGCATAAAGAGTGTTGAAGCGTTGGAACACCTTAAGAATTTTCCTCTTGTAAAATTATTACCATTTCAGTAAATTCATGACATGTATCCGTGGGTTTAGAATTTAATACTGCAATATTTTACATCAACCTTCATCCATTTGACAAAAAATTCTGTATTAATATATATGCTTCATGGTTATAAAAAACGCTATTTCGCAGCAACATCGGCTGCTATTATCGACTCTTTTTGTCAACTAAATGCAGCGGAAATATGCAAATTGTCCTAAAGGTGAGTATGACATTTAAATTAGCTATCAGTACTGCAGGCTGATACATATTTCCTATACCATAAATTGCATGAATGTAGAGTAAAATATAATTTCAGAGTTATTAAAAAAATAATTTAATGATGAACGGAATAAAACTTTTCTTCTGAACATTTCAAATTTGCATTCAGTTTCATTTAAAAATGTTAGCATATTTCCTCTTAATATGCTACAATTAATGCAGTATATACGCGTAGGTTAGGCTGATGCTTTGAGTTTATAAAAAGATGACACCACACACTTTAATAAAGTTTAGGCATAATAACGATTTCTGATCAAATAAGTTTTTATGTTTAGTCCAGCACAGTTCATTTAATCGCCAACTGCAATCGGAAGTTTGAACATCGCATTTTCATTCTACGTAAAAATAATGCATCTCATAAGGGCATTTGTTTTTTAATACTACCCAAGATTTTGGACGACGAGAAAGAAGACGCCTGCACAGCTGTTTTGTATCGCACGCATCTGATGAGTGATGGAAAATTTCGTGCGTATTGTGCCATTAGATTGATGGAGGCGTTGTGAAAACACCAAAATATTTTTAGAAGCTATATGAAATTTTCTAAACATTTTTCATGTTCAAATTTTTATTAAGACAAAATTTGAATTATGTTTAAATACATATTAAACTATTTGTCGCAAAAAAAACAATGAGAAAACTAATTATATAACTTTAAAAATACAACAATATGAACATTATGAACCAACTTATATATTATAATTATATATATAATATATATAATTAAATTATCCTGATTGCAAATGCAATAATGTTAAAATTTTTGATTCTAGAAACAAACACAAAACCTGAAGAAAAATCATTCAATTTCTCAAAACATTTTGACAGAGCTTTTATAGAGAAAACTTTTTATGTTTTTCTATTGAATTACATTGCTTACTTTGCAGATTCCATTCTATACTTACATTGTTTATATTTTGCTTACGTTTACATAAACCAACGATCGAGAGCTCATTTTTTTTTTTTTTTTTTTAAGCATCATTGTTCATATACGTTGTTGTATCACATTCTAAAGAAAACATTTGTGAACTTTTCATATCTTTAAAATAAAAAACAATGTAATACTTGTACGCACAAAAATATTATGGGAAAAGTTTACGCTAATGTATGTCTTGAGGGATGATAATATTTCATTTTTGTAGAAAGAGTTAGATACGGCACCTTCTTATATTAAAACGTAAGATACTTGGCAAAGCATGTTCTGATAGCCGTACTTTAAACTTAGGCTCTTTATACCATCCCTATGCTATAATAATATATTATATTCCACATGCTATTCTTGCTGTCAGCAAAAAAATCTGGGTTCTAATATTTTTTTATATTTATTGTCTATATTTTTATATGAAATTGAGTTATACACTTCACATAAAAAATCCATAAAATATATATCCTAAATGTATTAAATATGCAAACGTAATTTGTTCTACAACTACATTAAAAAAATCATACGTAAACGTATTTTGCTAACAATGTTTTGTTACACATTATTTTATATATACACACCACATTGTGCAAATATTAAGGTAATAAATTAGCGTGTCGGTAATATATATGCATTTAGTCTGGGAAGCAATAAAAATAATAATGAAGAAATACTTTACTTTTCTTCAATTTGTAATATTTACCATATAATCTCATAGATAATAATAATGACAAATATAAGAAACTGCACAGTATATTTTATAGATTAAAACGTAACAAAAAAATATTTATTTTATGACTTGCAATATGAAAATCTTTGAAATGCCTGCATTTCGTTATAATTGATTTGAGACATCGAAATTATGTCTTGATTAAAAACTATAATGACTTGCTTATACTTATAATATTATTATAATTCATAATATTTTATTGCTTTTCGAGTAAAATTTTCTAAGAAATATATTCAATCGAAAAGCAATAAAATATTATGAATTTGTTTATTAAATTTGTTCCAATACATCAGACAAGTACAGTTTTTGAATTTTTTTTTATTTATTTACATCAAATAAAATATAACACACATTTAACCCATTATCATACACATTAAAATTAAATTAAATTTTATTCATAGCAAAATTTAACATTAAAATACCATTAGAATTATTCACAATTAGTTATCTTCTTGTAAGAGAACAGTAATTTAAGTATGAAAAAAATAAACTGCTATATGAAATATAAGTATTAAAACTTTTCATTTTTGTTGCATTCCTTTAAATGGTTCCCCCCTTGCTCGGGGGCTGTTAGCTACTTTACTGGTTACAAACCATCAATCACCGGCTTAAAACTGACCATCATCCATCTCGGAGAAATCTTTCACTTTTTTGTAAGGCCGCACCCGAATTTGCTTATGAAATATTATATCACAAATCATAAGATACAACAACAGTGTATATCTTTATAAAATATCGTATAGCCTTTCCGGCGATTTAAATAACTCAATTATTGAGGCACGAGCAAACAAAAACTTAGGCTATGTATCGATATAAAAACAAATTGAATTGCCGGCATTACAAATTACAATTTTCCACACAAGAAAATGTAATTCAACTCCACTTATTTATTATGGAAATGACCTTTTCTTGTAAAAATATACTGTATGCAAAATAATATAGAAAAATTGCATTATACCGGCTTTAGTTTAGTTATGATTTGAGATGAGTACTTAAAAATTAATGTATTACTGATTCAAGACTAACATAATAGTCATCACTCTCAAAAATTTCTTTACAGACATGACAATTGCACGGCGAGGAAAATTTTGTAATACGCGGAAACATTAACTTGTACATGCATTAAAAGAGTAAAATTCATGTAATTAAATCAATTGTAGTCACCGGTTACACTAAAATGATAATTATTTACATTTTTTTTAAATTGTTTTGTTCTAAATAAATTATCTGTCGAGTCAAAATAAAAACTATAACATCTGTATATCATCTCTGTATTAGGACTGTAATGAAGCAGTTTATTGATATGATAATCATTGACCTCAGTTACTACGCGAGTCAAAGGAAATTTTTGTCAGACGGAATCGAATAAAATAATTTTTAAAAATTCAAGAATGCTCTAAAACTTAATAATCGCTTATGATTTGAGCAGATTCAAGGGAGCGGTTTCCTCACAATAGCTCCATTTCCGGTTTCCGTCCATAAGGCCAATGTTAAACTTCTACATCAGCTTTCTCAAAACTGATAAGACCGATCCACTTCAAAATTTACATGCCACCTATTGATGGTGAGTTCTAATTGTAAGTTCTCTGCAAATCTTGTAGCATTTAAGGGGACCGATTCCGAGATCTCAATCAACTGAGGTCAATCCTTAATCACTTTTAAAAATTACGAAATTCTGGCAATGCATGATCATGTAGGTATAAAAGCTTCTTAACCAATAGAAGAGCTACTTTAATGATTTTTCATCAAATTAATTTAATCCTTTGTAAATAAACAATTTAAATTCAATTAAAATTGATACAATACACATAATTTAAAGATATCATTAATTATGGACAGAATGTAATTATTACCAACGCTAATTATATGCATGCATATCTCATTATGTATGTCTATATTCTATTTTATTCAGGGATGAGAGTTGATTGATGATCATTAAAACACATAAAACATAACTCATGACGATCTCGTAGCCAGCGGCTTGTGCCACGCCTGCTTGCAACGGGCAAGGTGTAGAAGCCTGTAATTATGGTCAGCAGCCGCGCTATACTAGAGCTCAGATGAGAGTGGAAATACCCTGTCAAATATTTTGTAAACCTTGGCGATCATCTCGCCGTCGGGTTAGGCAACTTGTTCAGCAATCAAAACTCAGTGAAATCGTCTCCTGTCGAGTTGTAACAAGGCACTTGTTAAATTATCAGAGTCTGTCTTTTCTCTAGTATTATTATTATTTTTACCCAATGAAATTTTATTAATTTTATTGCATTACAGCGGTTGTAATATACTTAATTTTTTTAACATTGCCATCACTCTTCCCATTTAAAAGAATTAAGATTTATATAAAAATACATATTATCACAATTAAATATTGCACTTCATCACGAAGCACACACTTACATAATCTTATATGTAATGGAAATCAATGTTTTCTTTTAAAATTAATGTACGTATTTGATGAATTTTTATACATAAATTTTAGAGTTCTATTTCTCTTCTGAAGTTGGGCATTAATTGAAATTTATGTTGGTAATAATGGGTGAAACTTCAACTCTTTATTTCATGATGAATAGCTTAATTAATTGACTGATTGGTTGGTATTTTGGGGCAATTGACACATTTTGGTCATGTATGCCCCCGAATAGCTTAATTAGGAACACATAGAAAAAAACAATGATTTGCATAATATTCTTAACATAATAATTATTTCCAAATTGAGAGTGTTTAAAGAAACAAAAACGCTACATTAAGGCTAAATTAAGGAGCTTATTATGTATAATAAGAGCAATAACTTTGTTGTTGAAAAAATGTAAATTTTATATAGGGTATCTTTTTAGCAGGGAACGAAGGAATGAGAGAGAATTAAGAATTTGGGTTTGTATTTTCCTCTTCATTAACTTAGCCCTCTTTCTTGCATGGGCAATTTGATGAAATTTTTGTTACATCTGTCCCTTCGCAACTATGTTGTTGCCTTGAGTTTTGGCCCTTTACACTGTAATATTATTGTATAAATTACTACGAGTATTATAGAGAACTTGCTGGGTAGAAAAACAAACAATATAATTATTCTGTGTATTACATATATAATATTATTCTGGGTTTCTAAAATAGATTTAGCTTTTCATGGTGATTTTTAATATAATTATTCTGCATATTAATGCATAATTATACATAACTATAATATACATATTTATATATTTTAAATAAAAAGGTAGTTTTATACTTGAAAAACTTTTATAAGCCCAAAAGAATTTTTGATTTGATACATTTCAAGAATTTCTTAATCAAATAATTGGGTTCGGATGTCAAAAAATAATATTGTGATCGACTTAAAGCAAGGACTCTGTGTTCCGTCCTACCTGCCCCACTATGCAAGCCTTGAGGCATATCGTACGTGGTATTTGCCATCTAGCTGGCCAGGAAAGAGCCAGGAATGCAATTTGAGAGCACGCACATCAGGGTGACCACGTGACTCCTCCACGGTCCAGGCATTGCAGCTTCCGAGCGAGCCGCCGGGGAATTCCCTTCTCCAGCATCCGTCTCTCTCTTTGCCTCCCCAGTCCTCATCGTTTTAAATAATGACTCACTCAATCTTGACTCATACCAAGATTAAGTTATTGATTGCCAAGCCTCATCTTAAATTAAAATATGAATGTTATTTAGAGTTGAAGTGAAGGCTGCTTTTTATGTATCTTATTTTTTGTGGTACATATTTTTATAAATATTGGAAATTAAATTTAAAACTCGTTTAATTCTTAAGAAAAGAAATTAAATAAAAACATAGCTGGGAAAAATTAGTATGTAGACAGTATATAATATATGTCATCGTCAATTCAAAAAAGATTTAATCTCCATTGTTCAATTTTAAATAAACGTCATGTTCCGTGATAGTTCGGCTTAAGTTTGAATCGTTGAAGAGAAGCAATTTAAAATCGTCCCAATGGTAATTATATATTATATTTTAGGGATATTTCAAATGTATTGAAAATTCATTTTTAGCTGCAATGTGTACTGTACTAAAATATTTTAAATCAACATAATAATGATTACATTATTTATTTTATTAATTTTTAATTCATGCAAAATATTTATTATTATATGTGTATAAAATATAGACACACACGTATACTATCAAACTGTTAAATAGGATTAGTGTGCAAGTGCGTACAGAAGCCTTGTAGCATAAATCCCACTGCGAATTACGAGAATTAATGTTAATCACGCACATAGCCCTGGGATATTGCTAAATCATAAATGTAGCACTGCATAATGGAATGTACAGAAAGTTTGTTAACTCATAACGTTTTGTCATGTTAAATTAATAAGTTAGAGGCGATTTTAGGGGAATAGAGAGAGAGAGAGACAAAGGTTTGATGTTAATATGTAATTAAGAGCTAATTATGATACAAGCATGAAATAATATAATTCAAGAAAGGAATATTTCTCCAGATTTCTGTATAACTTGAATTCTATAATACGTGAATCGCGTTGAATGTATTGTGACATCGTTGTATCGTTTTACAATTTTGTTATTTTCAGCTACTTAATTATATCAATATTGTTCCTATATATACACGCATAATTCAATTGTCATCTACAAAGCTCTACAAGCTGTACTGCAGTCTACACTGTACGTAGTAAACTAATAATTACATGACAATTAAGACATTGTTTTGCCATCTTGAGACATTGTTCTGACGGTGAGTGCTTATAATGAATTTTTGAGCTACTGTAATCTAATTAAAAATATAATGGAAAATTTATAACCCAACACAATAGTCACAAAATCAAGAAATAATGACGAACAAAGTGTGACCAAAGTTAAAGGCAGGATATTACTATAACGATTTTGAATTAAGAGACATTGAAGCAATATAATAACAAAGCCTTTTGGCTGCAAAGTCTATAGGTTTTAGTATCATAAAATAATAATTGTCTGAAGTTTATATAAAGTTTGTGTCAATCATTCGATTGTAACCCTACCCCTTCAGGGTATCACGATAAACTGTTGATTCCAATTAAAGTTATAAGCTATAAATTGTATTAAATTTCGTATGAACTAAAGTTTATAATGTAACGCTACAAGGTATTCATTTTATCCTTGACTGCACCTTTAACTTTGTATAATATCATACAAAAGCGTAGGCGACCCATCATCCACCAAAACACCAAAGCTTGTGTTATAAGACCCAGTGTTTTGTAACCACGAATATTAACTCGCTAATATTACACTTTAACGTTTCAATTTTAAAATAAAAAATGAAAACTTTGTAACTTATACTGTTATTATTAAGTAGTTTACCAACAATAGAAATAATTTAATATTTTATAATACATATTTAATTAAAAGCAAATTTTAATTAGATAAATGGAATTTATTATAATGCCATTTAAAAACATTATATGGATGTATGTATACATTATTATGACAATATATAAAATGCCAACAACAAATTTATTTTTTAATGAGATATTAGAATGTAAAAATTTGAATAGCTTAATCGAAAGAAGGGGTAAAAATATGGTACTGTGAATTTTTTTCAGATTTTTCTGAGACCGGGAACTATTTTTAAAAAATTATTGAAAGTCTATTTTGATGAGGTCATGGGCGGTACTCCTTAAGAAAAAGGATAGGGCAGTGCCGCCATTGACGTCATAAAATAGACTTTCAATAATTTTTTAAAAATAGTTGACGGTCTCAGAAAAATCTGAAAAAATTCACAGTACCATATTTTTACCCCTTCTTTCGATTAAGCCACTAAAATTTTTACATTCTAGTATCTCAATGTTCGTTTTTGCATTTTAGATTCAACACATGGCTACCCAAATCAGCTGTTTGGACCATTTTTTAATATGGACAGCTTCTTCGTTTGAACTTGGTTTGTTCGTTAGTCATTAATAGTGGGACAGAAAAATAGTCAAGTATGTACCCTCCGTCTCACTTATATTTTTGATTAATATTATCTATACACTAAACAGAACAGCTTACAAAAATAATCAAAATTTAAAATGAATATGTTTTGTGTACATGTAAATTAATTTAATGATTAAATAATTAATTCAATTAAAATGAATAAACCATAAGACAGGAGATTTACACGTATGTTAACAATAAAATTATTGTGTCACACATTGTTGACGTGATTATCAGAATTATATTAATTGCTTAAGCTATGTTTGGTTATAATTTATAATATTGACGTTGTATGCTTCAACGCTAGCACTCACTACACTCACATAATCTGATATGAGCTGTTGTTGTGATTTAACTTGACATGTGATGATGTAAGCAACAACTAACTCAGTTGTGATTACACCGCTGTGACAGCAAACACAGAAATTGACAGAAATTGTAGAGTTGTCCTCATGATGCAACATTTTTTTTTCAGAAGACAGTTTCTTATCACACTCATCCGTATCTTTATTTTATTTAACAAATTAGGCTAATGTTTTTTTTTTTAGGACAACCATGATAAAATATTATCATAATATAACACTTAACATAACACGATACAATTTTTCTAGTTAATGCATAGTGTAATACTGGCTCTGAATTATAAATAAGCCTATTTAATATATATATATATATATTATTAATATATGTATTATAATTATATATAGCAAATTATATAGCTATTAACTATGCAAATTGTATAAGTTTTAAAATTCATACTGTTTTAATATAAATCACAATAAACTAATTGCATAAAATGTTATAAAATTTAACATGACTTACGAAAATTCACACGTACAGCAATATAATTTACATATTGTAATTTTTGTATAATACATACATTTTAAGAATAAATTTGTAAAAAAATATATATTTTGCATTCTGAAGTTTTACTTTGTTCTAAATTATTGGAAAGTAAGGTTTCAGTACTTCACTCAGACCCTCACTAGTGTTGCATGCATGAAATTTTGATAATTTCTGTAATTTTGTTAATTTTAATTTAAGTTTGTTTACATATTAATAATGCCTTGTTATAAGTATAGTTGAAAACTTTCAACAGCGTCAAGTTTTTACCTTTTCTCCATAAATTATAATATAATAATAAGTTACCAACATTGAAATTTCATTCTCCTATAAGTAACAGCTTATTATTTAGTAACGATGTGAATTATTGATTAAAAATTGTGTATGCAAGATAATGAATTACTAATTATCATTAACATAGTAATAATGTTCAAGCCTCATGTTCTGTGTTTCCCTTTACGGTATATAATTAATTAACCAACTAATTGTGAGATTGCTGCAAAACTACATGCTGCACTAGAGAGCAATCGAAGTGGAAATTTTGCACAATATTACAGAATACTTGTTAATTATTGTATAATATTGCAACATGCATGTAACGTCGTGTAATTATTTATAAATTCACACTGCAGTAATGAATATATGATATATATTTAGTTTTTCTTCCTGAATGATAATTTAAAAGAAAAATACATTTTTTTTTCTAATTTTGTTATATTATATTGGTATTACTTATTAATTATATAATTACTACTATTACTATACACCCTAAAATGACAGTAACCTGCATTAGAAATATAATCCGCTTTTACTTGTAACTTCGTAATGTAAATGTGCATCATCGTAAAACAGAACTCTATATATTATGATACTTCTTTTCGTTTTCGATCAACTAAAATGTGCACTGAATTTGTATTAATACGAAATAATGTTTGTTTGGAAATAACAAATTTTATCTTATTACGTCTTCATAAAGTTACAATAAGAAAATGCGTAAACGTATGTACCGAAACTTAGTATTTGTGTATACAGTAATTAGTTATTTATTATATAAGTAAATAGAGCATTACAATTTTTTATTCCAGTTTTTTTTTTTTTTTAGCATGAAATAATTAAATAAGCGATGGGCACCTGCATGGGACGTGGTTGGTACTTTTAAAAAAAAAAATTAAAAATAGATCCACAATTTTGTACCCTTTATGTCATGTGACAGGTTATTCATAATTGTTAAAAAAGAACACAATGCACACTTTCTTCATTAGCTCAGTTTATTAATCTATGTTAGTAAAATTCTTGATATGATAAGTGATAAGATTAATTTTCAAAGTAATTCTAGCAAAGTTGCAATGGACCAAATCCGAAGATACATAATACATTACATGGTACAGTGGTACAGTACCGTGCCATGTATTAATCATCCTTAGATTAAACCTACGAAACACCTCCAATAAAAAGAAAATTGGCTTTCTTACTTTTCCGAGGTGTATAAGTAATATCTGGGTTAAGCTGACTTCAGTCGTTTTAATATGTTGTCACACGGCCAATGGTGATCGAACCAGTGACCTTTACCACAATCTTTCTCAAGCGCATGCTCTACTATAATAGTTAATAACCACAGAATAACTTTAATATGCTATAAAATTTTACTATCGTTTAAGAAACCACATAAAAACTATAGATATTGATTTACTGAAAGTATAGCAACATTTGGTTCTGCAACAGTGTAGCAAGCACCGTGTTTATACCACATAGTGCGTATGTTTATGAATTAAATTTTAGTGTGTGGTGGAAGTTAGCTTTTGATGGCGCTAACATTGAAGTTGCTGTAAATGCCACAAAATTGAGAGGAATTTTTAAAATAGAATTTTTTTTCAATTGAATTTCTTATCGTAATTTTCTAATTTTTATCTTAATCTTCCCGTAACAACTGAACCCTTCTTTTATTATATATTTATTTTATGCTGTTAATGAAAAAAAAAATTAATATTATCTGTGCAAAAATTTATTGCAAATGTTATACGCAATGTGTTTGGGATTTCAATGTTTGTGAAATGTATGAAAATTTTAATGCTTTTGGTTTTTAGAGTACATGGAAATAAAAATTGTTTGGGTAAATCTTGCATTTAATTTTTTTAAGTATTTATGTGGTAGTCCTTAAATTCCTTTTGATCGATTATTTTAATAATTACACCCCTAAATAAAAAAAACTAAAATTAGTAACTTAATAATTGATCAAGTATTAATTACCAACTTTACTACATGAAGTAACACAATTTATTTTTTAGCCTACACACTCTACTATGTGTCACGAATCCAATTTGTTTCTCTCTTTCTTTTTCATTCTTTATAATCTATGAGGTACAATATAGTGTAAACAATTTCCTTTGTCCTCCCTGAAGTTGAAATTTGCACATAGAATGCGTGACATTTGACAAAGCTGCTGGATCACACAGTCTGTGATATGAATTAATGAATTCTTTTGTTCATTCATCGAACATGGACGTCAGGGTTTATGTATAGGATTGAAGAATGACTGTATTTTTTTTTTTGTCACTGTTGCAAAACAAAAAGTTCAGTACCAAATATGCAATACACTGTAAAAAAAAAGCTATGGGGAAGGAATTTGTTATCAATACACTGTAAAAAAAGGTATGGGGAAGGAATTTGTTATCAATTTATCAATTGCATTGTCTCATTACAAGGAATGGGGAGAGACATGATGTATTATAAAAAAGGTTTGAAATATTTAAATGATGTGTTTTTAATTTACAAATGAGACTTTCCTATTCGTTATTCTTTCAAACAAAAGTTTACTGTTGGAAAATATTAAATGTCTACGATGTGTGCCTGTCTACTGTATGTACGTTATTGTCAAGCAGTTTTAAAGTTCTTACGCCGCCTCGGGGTGACGAGCGTACCTCAAAGACTGTATACCCAGTAAACAGTTCTTGAGCGTATACCTGTCATGTCTCGCAAGTTGTGTCATATGTCCCGTTATTACTATGGAGTGGATTTTTTTTTTTGAAGAACAATTATATATATATATATATATATATATATATACATATACACATTATACACACACATATATATATATATATATATATATATATATATATATATATATATATATATATATATATATATATATATATATATATATGTATTATTATATATGCATGTTTGTTTTTGTGATAAATTGAAACAAAACACCTGAATATTTGAATATATGAATTTGTTTTTTAATATAATTTACAACATTTATACCGTATAATTGCATGAATAAAAAAAATAAAAAATAGAGTTTTCCAGTAATATAATTATAGTTCAGTAATTCAGCTATATTTTATTTTACAATTATTACATACATTCTTACATCAGTTACAAAACATTTTATCCAAAAACTAACTAATTTTTTTCATCAAACACAATCACCTCAAAATTGCCTAAAACTCGAGAAGCTGAGAAACGGTACATGTGTTCTTGAGCTGGCATTCGGCATGTCGATTAGCTAAATCTTGTGACGTATACCTCAAGGTCTATCTCAAAAGTCAAGTCAAAAATTTCCAGCGCTCTCATTGACGCATCACTGCACTCATTCTAGATACAGTAACAAAATTCTTCCTCAAATTACAAAGATTAAAAGAGGTCGAGCGTGGCGCAGTGCATTGACTGGTTCTCGTTAGATCACCGAAGTCAGGCTATACGTCGAGCGTGGTTAGTACTTGGATGGGTGACCGTTTCAAGTAAAAATTACACTGCTCTCTCCCTGGGGTAAATTCGTCTCGCTTTCCACCCAGTGCACTTGTGTGTGGTTCCCCAGGCTTTGGACATCACTTCGGTCCATTGATAAAAAAAGTAGAGGTGTCCATCCTGACTGACGGTTCCCTCAGTCTCACCTAAGCGAATGTTGGGACGCGTAACAGGCCGTGGCCGCCATCCTTTCCCTACCTTATCCCTATACCCATTACCCCGCAGCGAGCTGTAAGCTCTTAGGGGTGTATCCTCGAAAAAAAAAAAGAAAGATAATTGCATGTGAGGGTGACAAAAAATGGTTGTGTTTACGCATCCAAATCCTGCTTTATTTCTGCGTTATTATTTTCTAATTATTCTGAATACATTATATTAATTGCACTATCAAACTATACAATAAGGTTTTCAGCAATTCGAGGTTGCTACTCTAGCAAGTGGATCTATGTTGCCATATTTTCAGTGTAGGCTCTTAAAATATTTTATCTACAATACTGAATAAATAAAATTAATTTTCAATTTGTAATTATAATGAAAGTGTGTGAGTGAGAGAGAGAGAGAGAGAGAGAGAGAGAGAGAGAGAGAGAGAGAGAGAGAGAGAGAGAGAGAGAGAGAGAGAGAGAGAGAGGCAAGAAAAAGAGAGAGATGTTTATATTATAAGTATCACAGTTCTACGAGATTCGTCCAAAAGCTCTGAGATATTATATTATTTACAACTGTAAATTAACTTTAGTTTTGATCTAGCTTGTAAAACAATATTAACTTTATTAAGACAGTAATATTTTTCAATGTCAAGAAATTTACATGAATAAGCAGATTAAATTTGTTTATACTTTAAAGTTTTCATTTCCTATCATATTAAATTTATATTATACTGTATAATAACATTATTATTTTGAGACAAATATTTTGACATTGTCATTAAAAACAAGGAGTGTTGTTTTCTCATATTTCTATATTTAAATCAAATTTAAAATTGATTAAATTTTAATTTGAACAAATTTTGATTGCGCAGCTAGTCGTCACTTATGCAGCGACCTCTCGAGAACTGAAGAGTGCCTTGAGCGGACGTCAATTTTAATGATTGACTACTGAGATTATTGAAGAAGCCCTTCTTCAGCTCTCAAAGAATGTCGCAGGGGTCAGACGACATAATTGGAGGACAAACGTTATCTTAATGAGACAGGAATTTCATTAATAAGAGAGGAAAAAGAAAAGTTAAAAAATTTGAAATTCTTGCTTTGGTGAACAGATTGCTGATATAAAATTAATAAATTATACAATGAAGGCAGATCATATTTTTAAGTGAGTGGTAAAATAATAATAATAATACTTGCCTTGTGACACTTGGAACCTTATTGTTTGTTTGATGTTGTTTGGTATCACAAGTTTAAAGATTTTTTTTCATTTTTCTCAATATTTTCCTTTTTTTAAGCTGGGAGTTTTTTTTTAACTTGTAAATAACTTGGACTTATTCACCAGCTTTAGCAATTTTAGTCACTATTAACGTTCAGATTACAGTCTCTTAATTGTAACACCTTTGAAAAGGTTTTCTTAGATAAAATGTAATAAAAAAACTGTACAATTAAGTTGGGCGTAGTAATGTAATACATCAGTGGCAATATCTGTATGCTGCTTTGAAAATAAAATATTAAATGGAATTTGAAATAAATATATTTGTCGGCTAAACATTAATTCGTACTCAAGCACATATAATATAATTCCTATAGTACGCTAAGAGCTAAGTATAAGAGAGATTAGGACTTCACATAATTAGGGAGAGAGATTTCAAGTTGTTGAGGGGTGTATAGGAATAATCAAAACAACAATGCAATAAAGCGTTAGAGAGTCATTTATATTTTTATTATATGCAACAATATATATAATACTGTAAAGTTTTATGGTTGACATAAATATTATTTTACTCTGTATGCATGTTTATGAATATAAGATAACATACTATTATAACAACAAGTAATAGATAAAAAAGGTTAGAGTTATTTTGATATGTCATGTAAATATATATTATATTTGATGTATGAATTATGTTGTGTTCTAATATACTGTTAAAAATAACAAGATTTGAAAACACTTCCTTTCAAAACATGTTATTATTTTGTTGTGAAAACAATATTATTGATTCTTTCGTTTTTTATGATAGGTTATAGAAAAAAAACAAGTACATGTAACCAAAGAATTAAAAAATAATAATAATAAATAAAAATAAAAGTGTTCATATAATGATTCTATATTATTATAAGTATTATTATGTTGAGCACTTTTATTTGCTATTTTCAAATGGCAAATTCTTTGCTGGTAACCTGTATACTACTATAGATATGTTAAATTTTACTTAACAAAACACATATAGTGTAAAAAATCAAGTGTTCCATTTAAAGTTATTATATGTAGCTAAGCATAAAATATTTACAGCAAAATATTTTGCATGCGAAAAAAAAAAATGCATTTAAAAGAATTGCTATGAAAATTGATATTACAACACAACAACACTTCTAAAAAGCTGGCGGGTGAAATCCTTATTTACACAACAGCAGCCCACCATTTCCACATGACTACATGGTATGCTGCTTGGGGTGCCTCAAAGTATCTTCTTTCTGGCTATCTCTGAGGGTGTGTGATCTAGCTAGTATAGCAGCAGTAATCTGCATATATACTGAGAGAAGAGATCGATGCTCCCTAGACCCTTACTTGTAGTACTACCCGGTGATGGCTTCTGGTCTAGCCACCCACTTTCTCTAGTGGTGGTGGTACTCTAGCTTTCATCCCCCAACGCTTCCAAATTGCAAATGCAAACACAAGCATGCTTAGCTTTTGTGAATTTTGACTTCTCTACTGAAACCCTAGTGCTCGATTTTCTCCTCCTTTTGCTTTCTATTCCACTTCGTTTTTATAGTCGTAACAGCTGCAAAGTTATTGTATCAAAACTGAAAACTCTCTCTCTCTCCTTCATCTCCACCATTCTACATAATTTTGCTACTTTATTCAATGTAAACAATGTAAATTGCACTTGAATGTGTTCACTTCTACAAAAGTGACATTTGCAAGAAGAATTATGTTAAGTTAAAGACAAGGATAGTTAATAAATAATATAATTTTAATTTCGTATATTACTTTTCTATACTTATAATTATTGAAGTTTATATATATAATATATGTGTGTGTGTGTGATGAGGGTAAGTTGGAAAACTTATTGTTGTACATTGCATGATGCATATGAAATGTTTTATTTTAAGTTTAACAATAAAAACATGTTGTATTATGAAAAGGATTTGCATGTCAAACATGGAATGAATGGTCGATTTCTATTCAAAATACTCATAACAAAAATAAAAAATTTAACAATTTTTTTTTTATTTTTTTCTGATGTTCAAAATTTGATCCTGGAAAGCTGGATTTAGTCAGAAAAAAATGGATTGATCAGAAATATGAAAAACTTGGAACTGAATTATGTAAAAATATGTTATTTCCTATATATAAATATTTTCTTTATATATAAAGTCCTCTTTCCTTTTTGCATAAAAATGATACAACTTTTTAAAATTATTTTTTCAAAGGTTGGGAGGGGGGGGATCAAATTTGGTAAAAATGTTTAATATTAGAATACAAAAAAAAAAAAAAAAAAAAAAATCAATGCAAACAATAAACTTATATAGATAGCAATTTATTAAATGTTGTCTATACAGCAATTAAAGTGAATATGTATAAAGTATCACATTTGTTTAAATGGCAGTTCAAAATACAAATTCCATGGAGGAAGAAAAATCACAATGAAACTAGGAAGAAATCTTGCTGATTCAAAACCAATGAAAAATGTGCTTATAAAAGCCGATTGATTACATCGGAATTTATTATGACGAGTTTTGATTAATTCTCAAACATTGAATGCCTTTAAGACAGCTTCAGATATGTAATGTAAGTCAATTATCAAATAATAACATCCTTTGCCCAAACAATCGTTGTATAAATTGATTTAAATGAAAACTAAAGTAAGGAATAAATGAAAAATAGAAAATACATATACTAAAATATATATTATATAAATATACTGTACTGATATGAGTGTATTCCATTTAAAAAAAAACTAAAAATGTAAAAATAATAACAAAAATGTAATGTTCACACAGCTTCGTACAAAAAAAGAGAGCAGAAAAATGTTATTTCAGCCTCGTAATTCTAGAGCAAAAAGAGTTAAAAGCCGTAAAAAGTGTTTATTGAAGCTCTGATTTCACAGCTTTAAATGACCTACATTACAATCATGTTTACTGTCTTTTTCAGTACGTACCATGCAAGTAGTTTTTTCAATTGATCGAGTATAAAAACTCACGATGTTGGTTTAAAGGGCGTCAGCTAGTAATCAGCAAGAAATAATAATTAAATTGTAGAGGTATTTTTAATACTTATAACGTAATAATGATTACCCGTTATACCCGTGATTTTAGACCCATGAAACATTTCATAATAAGCTGATTTGCTAAAGTATCGTAAGTATTATATAATATGATAATCTGCAAGTTGTTTCAATATTTAGTGATTAATTTATTGTTGGACAATGTTTTTAAAAATAAATTTTAATACTTTAAAGTAATATCATGTGCATCATAATTTTTTTACAAATAAATACTATAAAACTTGTGCATTATGAAAATAAAATAGGATTAAGATATGTTGCTTTGGTAATTATTTCGATGGAATTTAATTAAACAAGTTGAAAAAGTATTTATAATGCACGTTATTTTAATTTTGAATTTCCAATTTTGAATTTGTTTGTTAACTATTTTGATAAAGTAAACGAATGAAATATTTTTTCTAGGCTATGAAAAGCTTATCAATATTTTACTTCCACTATAATTATTTAGTTTTACGGTTATTTTAAATAGAAAATACACTGCAACTGTTAAACTCACGGATACGTCCTTTAAATATTAAAAAGACACACCCCTTATGTCTATGGGTTTTGTTAGATATACCAAACGTGCATAATTTATCCTTGAAAGAGGCTGTACGACATGAGGCGTCACGTGTTATTATTATAGTTAACATCCTATTGACACGGTACAGTATGTATAACATTAGCAAACATCCTAATAAGCAGTGTTAGCTCATGTATAACAATATGTTATGGCCGACTTTGGTAGAATTAATTCTGTAATTTTAGAACACTGAACATGTTAAAGGACAAAGGAAAAAATTATTTTAATTTTACTTTGTTAATTTCATCAAGGCAATTCAAATAAATTTTTTCTACTATATAATATTATGTAGTTTTATGATATTTTTTTAAAGTTAAAACACAAAATATACACACAAAAGAGTATATCTAAATGTTCTATCTAGTAAAGAAACATACAGAAAAATATATTTTGACACTAAAAAATTATTTAATTTTTTTTTTAACACAAAGTCACATTGGCTATATAAGAGAAACAGGATTTCACAGCTGGCAGCGAAAAGACAGCTTAGTTGTCTTTTGTCTCTTGAAGTAGCAATTGTAGCCGCTCTGCTGATGTCTGTGTTTCCGGATGACTGCCGTTTGTATCTGGAGGCTGAACGTCGTTAGAGAGAACGGTTATGAAGTTTGCTCACTGCCTTCTTACCGCACTGGGGGGTGAAGAAGACAAGTACACTTTCAGTATATAATACAAATATTACGCAACGAACATTTAAATCATCGTAGGAGTACGACAAAACAATATACTGTTATATAGTATGAAGTTACTCAATTAAAAAAAACAAAAAAAAAACAAGACAAAATCAACTAGTTATCTTTATCTCTGTTTGTTGAAATTTACTTTACTGTCGTAAATATATATTTTTTCTTTATATGTAGACTGTTTGGGAGTTCTATGACTGTTATTTTATTTTTGTTGGTCGCATTTAATATTATAATGTTAGAATTAATTAATATTGTATCGATCACTATCAAATTCTTGTTAAAAGTGTTAAATTTTTTTAAATATTATTTCCATGATTTAAATTGTAAAAGTATCAATTGAATAATAATTTAAAACTTGTTGAATCAGACTGATAACTTACAAGGTGATGGAAAAAAACTAGAAATATTGTATCTCTGTTTTATAAGTAGTATATTTTTGCTACTGTATTAAATTTACGATATTTAAAAAAAAAAAACAAAAACAGCTCGATGTTATGAAACATTTTAGGCTGAAAATTGTCAATTGCAGCTCAAGATCTGAATTTTTAGAATCAAATATATTGAATATACTGAAGCACAACGTTCAGCTCTTCATTTCTTAAATCTATTTTATTAAATACTTGTCGTATCATCGAGGTTACTTAAAAGGACGAGAATTACGAAATATCTTCAAAGAAACGTTCCTAGTGAATAGATTGTAATTTTAGCACAAGAAAACAGTGAACCAATAATATTTCATTTTACTTGATGTACACACGTTTTTTGAAAGTTTTTGGTAAGGCTATACTTCATCTCTTCTTATTTCTCTAGATTTAAGAAAATCTGCATGTAACTTTAATCATGTTAACATTTGAGCAGACCTGAAGTGTACCTATCATAAATTTACTAAATTATGAGACTTTTGTTGCTAAGCTGAGTTAAGATTGAAATCAAATTAAAAATTATGACTTTTCTATACTTTAGATAGTTGACTTGAAATTCAATAGACGTGTGCAATAAAAGTACTCATAATAATAATTTAACGTTACATTTGCAAATTTTAATTTAAAATCAATACTTGAAACTAATTTTTTATAGGTAGTATATATTCCAAAATGTCATATCCCCTGCGATGTATGCAACTCTTTTACCAACTCTGAAGAGCAAATTGCGTAGATACAGGGGCCTTAGAAGTTTTAAAACTAATAGCAGTATCCAATTCTGTATACATGTATATTTGTATACTTTATGTTGAAAAGACTGATTCTGCATGTGTTTGCCCCAAAACTATACTCTCTGGAGCATAATGAAAGATAATTTGTTTTTACCCAGCATCTGTGAAATCACCTTTATATATTTCTTTAATATGGTAAGAACAATTGCCCTGTGTTCTTGTATTTTTGTGCATTAAAATTTGAAAATTGTCAAATTTAAGTGTTAATACATAATATGAGGGGGGGGGGGGAGAGCAACGATAAGCCATAAAAATTATTCACTTAGGAATGTAAACAAAAATTTAAGGATTTCAGGGGGGTGGGTAAAATCAACTTCTTCAACTCTCAGCATATTACAGATTGCAGCTTGTTATAATGAAAAATGGAATGCTCACGTTTGTTTCGCACCACGGCACTGCGTGATTCATCTGTACGTTTCGATCGTCGTCACCAAGATTTGCTCGCGATGTCAGCTGATGCGCGTGCCTCGTCGTGAAGACAAACACGACAGCTTCACTCTCATCCAGCAGTGTTTTATTTTGATTTCCGCTCGATTGCCGCAGCTCGTTACTCGCTTGCTTGATGTCTTCTATTGCTTATATCTTAGCTTATATCCACTTGCTTGAGCAAGTTCTGACATGCTACTGCTTCGAGACGATAGATAGCCGCAGGTACAATATGTCTCCTTCAAGAAAAGATTTTCCTTTCCCCCCCCCATTCTTTTCCACGTAATTGAGAATTCCATAGAAAAATATAAATGTTGTGTTGTAGATATTATTTTTTATACCTTAATTTCATCTTGTACAAATAAAAATGAAATATTTATAAATAAATATAAATTTATCTCTTGTCTCTTGTAATTAATGTTTAATTGAGTACAGAAAAGTCTGATAGATGGCTCTGAGTGCAAAGATTTTGACTCTTTGTACCAAGGATGCGGCAACATCTATATCATAATTCATAATTCATAATTATTTATTGCTTTTCGATTGTACAACAATATAAGCACGTCAGATACATAATCACAGTAAAAGTTAAAGATCGTCAATTCACTATCACATAAAAAAACATAACATTGGTACAAAAAAAAAAAAAAAAAAAGGAAAAAATTGCACTGCATTGTCATAAATAATGTTCCAGCTAATATGCAACTAATTTGGCAATTTCCATACAATGACATATATATATACACTTGAGATAATATCAGTATATAATTCTTAATTGTTATATATTTATAAAAGCATTGTCACACCAAGAATATTATGAACAAATATAAACACACTATCCGGTATCAAAGACCTGGAATACAATACAACAAGAATATAACTTACATAACATCCATATAATACAAAAAAAAAATATATACATATATATATATATATACATATACAAATATACATACATATATATCTTACCCAAACATGCATCATATTTAATTCAATGCATTTTGTAATCAAGCATTAAGAAAGATATAAAAAATAATTTATATGAAAGATTAATCCTTCAACTACTTTGTGGGAGAATCACAAAATTTATATGAAAGATATCACTTATGAAGTTGAAATATTTTTTATTACTTGCGTTAGTCTTCAGACAACAAATTATTCAATTCTGTAAAATTATGTTGTGGCTGCTGACAGAGCATTTTCGTGAGTTTACAAATCATCTAGCTAGGTTTACGTAGTTCAGCTCTTACCTCCACAGGATCGCTGCTAACTTTATGTACAATAATTTGAATAATTAATGTTATAAACGTTCACGTTAAAATGTATATTATTTAAAATTTGTTAACTATATTATTCTATTAATTTCCTTACAAAATGTCATTCCTTTCATGTGATCTTCGCAGCACTAATAATGTTAATAATGTTACGATTAAATGCACTTAGATGCTCAATAAATATTTTATACAATTAGTTTCATAACAAAATAAACAAACAAACTTTATTACTATATTACAGCAAATATAAATGGTATATAATTATACAGTATATACTTTAATGAATTACTTTTAAACACACAATTAAAGTAAAGTAGATGTTTACTATTACAAACTATAATAATTAAATTTAGATGAATATTAAATTATTACATAAATAATAAATAATGAAAACAAAAGAGAACTATATAAAAATAAACAATTTTTTTTCTATTATGCTAACTTTGTTTTTATAACAACTGATGTTGATGTACTGTACTCAATTTATACGTAATAATAAAAACAAATGTTTTTTTTTACCCTGTTATTATCTGTAACACATTTGGACTGTATTTTACGTTTATTGTGTATACATATGACTTGTACGCCAAAATTATTACTTCCATTGTTTCCGGACTGCCTGGTGTTGTGGTTTTCACTGCCACAAGCTTCATTAGAACACGACTCAGCAAGCAGCATCCTACCGTGCAACCTGTACATACACCTAACTTAATAGAAACCACCAAAAGCTATTGTTACATACAAAAAATCATTTTTAATTTCTACAAGTGAATATGTATTTTTGTTTATTATCGTACAGCGTTTTGAAACCATGTAAATGTTGTATACTTTCATTTTTCGTCTGTCAAAATGTTTTCTGTCAGCATAAAATTCAATAAGTTCGCACACACCAGTGGATTGTATATAAAAGAAAGAAACATAATAAAAAAAAATGTAGGCTAGGATATTTTGTTTAAAACGTGTTTTTTGAAAGAACAGATGTTTTTGATATTATATTAAAAGGGGCATTCACAAAGTCTTAAGGCCACATTTAAGGCTCGATAATTTAAAGCTTGATTTTAGACGTGTTTTTTAGACCCAAAATTCCTGGTCTTAAATTATTGAGCCTTAATTGTGGCCTTAAGGCTTTGTGAATGCCCCGCCCCTTAAATGTTTTTGTGAAAATTTAAAAAAATTACAAGTAATAAAAAATAGAGCCTTGAAACTTTAAAAAAAGTCAGTAAAATTACTATTACTACTATTATTAAGTGTTAAATATTGTTCATTAAAAAACTGTATTATAGTTCTGTTTTCGTTCATTAATTTAGAGTCCATCTAAAAAAATATCTTTACTTATAGAATGAAATATAATTTATATATTTAAATGATAATAACACAATAACAATTCATGTCATAGCGAAATTAAACCTCAGCCTTTATATAGAGCTGGTACGGAACGAAAATAAATAATGTAAAAATAAATTTTGTAATTCTGTAAAATCTATATTAAAGTATAGGTAATATGTGAAGTACTTTAGTATGAATAAACAAGGTTTTTTATTGAAATTGTTTACAATTTATTTACAAGCACTTCGCATTTGTTCCTCCTGTTTATTTTACACGCTCTTTTCATTGTTTAATAATGATTCAAACATATAATAAGTAACATTTATTAATGTAAAAAATTATTAAAATATGTACAACTTATTGGTCTTAACATTAAGTGTTGATATTTTTTTAATAATTTATTTAGGTGTCATCTTGTCTCTTATGTAAAGTTATATATTATAATTGCATACGAAGAAAGAAAATGTGTTGTCATATTTTTTTTCGCATTCTTTTTTTATATTAAATTTGAGCTAATGGACATTATATAGATGGCACAGGCTTTTTCTTGTATTACTTTAATTTTGCATTAAATATGTAAGGCTAATTATTTTATATTTTACTAACATTACAAAAACTGAATTACAAACGTTCTTGACATTATATGTAATTAATTATAACTGTCTAACTTTATAAATATATTTAATATTTCTTTTGAAGTACTTTGAAGTACTGTATTAGTTATAAGACTATTTTGCATTACATTTGACCTAAATTTTTAATGAACCATAACATTATAAATTTCACTAGTTAACAGTCCGGATATGAGCTGCAGTATATTTTTATTTTCTTATTTTGCATAATAAACATTATAACTATAACAATTAAATTTTTTTGCAAAAATTTAGGTATAATAAAAAATTAAGGTGAAAATTAACACTAAAATATGGAAAAAAATACTCCTTTAATACAGCTTTAATTTTTATAAATTTATTTTTTGCTTTTTGCATACTTAAATTTTCACCTGTCAAAATATATTGCGACACGGTTGACAATTAACACAATGTTCAAAAGTTTTGCAAAATTTTGTTATCAGGGCTAAATAAACGATGTAACAAACTGCCTACATTGCAGCAATTTCCTCAGTTCCCCAGCCAAATCTCGAGTTGCTGCTCTGCACTTTCTCTTCTCGTTCTCTCTGGTGGATTCACCCCAAGAACTTTAAAATAGGACACCTACAGCCATGTAATATAAGTGAGACGTTTCATCTAAATATTCTATAGTTGTTTACAAACATTTTACTTTTTAACTGCAGACGCAGAAAACTTCGGAGGATGCCAGTACCATACGGAAAGAAAAAAAAAATATAGGTAGTGACTATATTAAACATGTTAAATCCAAAATTTCAGGAGGGAGGAGATACATACAATCCCTTCAGCTCTTGCCCTGGATCCGCGCTTGCTTTCTAATATATTCCTTACACATCTCACATCTTTATGTAAGGTAAATAACGGAGCATGAATAAGCCAGTAAGCTTGACAGAATTCTACAACACTCAATATACATTAGAGAAACACAACTTATAATCTATTAACGTCAAGTATGTGGAAACATTAAGATTATCTACGATCAATACTGATATAATGAAGAGGTTTAGTATACATTGTATATGGGCGTGGGCAGGCCTACAGTTAATTTCTTAGTGCGTCATCATGATAGATTGTTTTGTAATAAATTGAGTGCAAAGAAAAAAAAAAATAGTTACTTGTTCTTCCTTGCATTATTTTCTTCCAAAATTGATATTATTTGGAGCGATGTTCTTCAATAGTATTACATGAACAACTTATGTTGCTGTCGTACTTGACGTATGGGCTCAATAATGCTACGTTTTCAATTTGCCGATAAGTAATAACACGTACGTCTCTGATAGATTGCTAAAAAATTTAAGTACTTTAAATCCGTCTCTAAATCTAAATCTTCGCCTCTACGTGAAATAATTTTGATCAGCAAGTAATCGTTATAGCTGGGAATAAATAACAAAGAGAATGAAACCAGCTGGAATGCAAAAACCAAAGTGCTTTTTGTATCAGTTACACAAACAATCGTACACCCTAATCTAAAAAGCCAAAGATAATGCTCCTTGCCACAATTCATATTTTTCTAACCCTCTTTTCTTTTTACAAGCTCTAAAGTGCAAAAAAAAATAATAATATGCAAATTCGAAATTTATAGGAACATGATTTCTGATTTTCTGCGTGGAAATGATTCAAATTATTCAAACATTTATTATTAAAAGTGCGCGATAAAAGCGGTCCACATACTCTTTTTCCTGACAGAATGCTCTCATGACCATAATGGAAACTGGGGTCTAAAACAGATTTGTGGAGTTTACAGTTAATTATCGTTCTATCAACGTGTTAAAAATCATTTCACCACAACTTGAATATTAAAATTAATTATACAGCACACCAAAATAATTATATGATTTTATCACCACATTACTGTTTAAATAAATGCATTTAAGTAATTTCTATAAATAATTATTGATGTTTTACTGTCCTACATGTTATTTTTACATTTCTTTCTTCAATATTTACAATAAACTTTTTGGTCGAGTCACCAATAAATTATTATGTATAGTTTGCAATTTTTATATAATAAAATATGACTTCGCAAATATGATGGGAAGAATATAAATTTTAGATGTTTAACAAGTGACTTGTCTAGGGAAAATTGTCATTGATATCACAACACAAACTTTTTATGTAAAGTTGTATACGTTTGTTTATTGGTCAGTAGAATGTTTATACAGCAATTTTATTTGATATGAAGTATAGAAAAAAAAATATGATTTATTTTACTTCGCTGTAAAAATAGACATAAAAGTTGTATAATAATATTAGACTGTATGATATTTAAAGATGTCATATATTATAATTTAATGTTTAAAAAGTAGTGGAAATAAAATTATTATTTTTTATGAAAACTTAAATAAAACAATATTCGTTTGATTGCAGGAAGAATTAGCCGTGATTTACGAAGTAAGTTATCCACCAGCTTTCTCACTATAACCATGTTTAGCGCCAGTTTTAATCAGTAACACTAACTGCGATTGGTGAAAAACCTGGATAACGTCTTCGTGAATTGCAGACTAAAATATTTTCTAAAGAATTTTGAGTAATTTTTGACTGGGCAAAAATCTCTTCACCTTGATATTTATATTCAGAAGCCAAATAAATACGTGCCCCTGTTAAAGAATTAAAAACAATGCATTAGCTTCGGTGGTATATGTTTTTGTTTTTTTATTGATTGTTCAATTGCAGTGTAGCCCCCCCCCCCTTCCCCAGAATTCCCCAGAATAATGACAAATCTCGACACACATCTTCCCTATATATACGTACTTGGCCACTCACTTTGTACTAATGAGTCATTTTGAGTTTATGGCAGAGGAGAGAACTTAAAGTACTTGCAAATTAAGTAGACTATTAAAAGGGGGGACTCACAGGCACGGTGGTTTTATGAGGGAAAGAGGCTAAAATCTTCATATATATGAACTGTTTAAGGACCTTGTATAGAAGTAATGCATACAAATACTGTTATAACTAAGTACAGACTTTCCTCATTTTATTTCAAATACCCTTTTCAATATGACCTGAAGAGTGAACTCACAAAATCATTCATAAATTGACATAGGCTGCTGTAATTGCATTCAGCAAAATATTATAAAATAAATTTTTGTGAAATATACTGTCTGTTATAGTAATTTCCTTCTACCATGCATGGTATACTTTTATAAAATAAATAAAAATGGGTCAACAACGTTTAAATTTAATGGCCTGCATATATATGAGGATAATATAAAAAAAAATATTTCCATTGTGTCTTCTCCTTTGAGAACGATCAATGCTTAGCCTCGGTATAATTTTATCTCCACCACAAAGTCACTGCGGTCCGAGGCTCACGATGAGAAACATCCCTCTTATGCAAGTGGGTATAGTAACCCTTCAATATCTGCAGCTATCCTCTCCAATCTCTGACCGACGCTCGCTCTTTGCAAAATGACTTTTATATAAAAATGACCCATATGTATATTTGAAATATATATCCATATCTTTAAATATGAAAATTTAATTCGAAAAAGGGAAAAAAACATATAAAAATTTAATTTCCTTGAGTAAAAACATTTTGTTATAGAATATTATTTTGGTTTCAATATAAATGGTATTTATGACGGAATGTTCTATGAGAATTTTTATTTAAATTAATCAACCAAAGAAAATGTTTTTAGACTAAAAGTTAAATTCAAAGAAAACTATAAGAACTTTTGTAAGTAATAAAAACCTTGGGTGGTGATCATATATATAATATATATAGCTTATCGGGTGGACCTTCGCTTCCACATCACCGCAGTTTTATTCGTCCCCACCGATTATCTTTCATGATGTAAGACATTTTCGATCTCTTAAAATCTTTACGGTGACTTTATCACAAGTAACGACGAAAGTCGACCAGTAAAGATCCTTCTGACGTATTTGTGCGTATGATTTTGTGCCATAATAACTTTTATGTAAATTCTATTTTATCGTAAGAGCAGAGTGTAGTTTGTATTATATTATAGAGGCTTCCTGCACTGTTTCCCAGATTTAAATCGGTGTGAAAAAATTTATAAAATCATAGAAATGTTTTATTGATGCATTTTTTCCTCAATTTGTAATTAAAATATTTCTCAATAATCTCAATGTAAAAAAAGAGCCGGGTGACCGATGCATTGTCAAATTCATATAGTGCTCTATTGAAGATAAATTAAGGTTTCAAAAAATTTGAAATATATACAACAATAAAAAGAGAAACAGCTAGTGTACTTTTTCTGTGGAATTAACACTAAAAAATATAAAATAATATTATTGAACTAATAGAACACAATACATAATTCGTTCCAATTTAAAAATTGACTAATTTTAACAGCAAACATTTCCTCTTTGAGTGTCATTTTTATAACAAAATTTATTCTTGACGAACATCAGCAATTGAATGTTTCAGTTGTTTTCTACAGTATGACTTTATTTGCTTCCTTTTTCTATATTATTTTATTAAATTCAAATATTGAACTAAAATTTACCATAAATTTACCATTTTTTTAATTGATTAAACATTTTATCTCTAGTCTACAGCAATTATAGATATTTTTAATATCGTACTTTGTTAATGCACGACTATAAAATTACCTTCAGTAGATTTCACCACGTAGATTTTACAAGTGATATATCACAGATAAATATTTTGGCACGAACAACATTGGTCATAAATCAACGTCATTCATCGAATAAAATGTTTGCCTGTTCGTGGCAATAAATATCAGTTTGACGTACAACGTATTTGAAGTTCTCATTAGTAAATTAAGAGTGATGACACACAAGTGTTTTAATTGTTTTTTGTTGCTACAATGTTTTAAACGCTAATAAATTACATTCAATGAAAATTTAAAGAATATTAAGGGGCATTCACAAAGTCTTAAGGCCACATTTAAGGCTCGATAATTTAAAGCTTGATTTTAGACGTGTTTTTTAGACCCAAAATTTCTGGTCTTAAATTATTGAGCCTTAAATGTGGCCTTAAGGCTTTGTGAATGCCCCTTATAATAAACAATAATAACGAAATTTATAATGAGGAATTAGAATCGAAAAATTTTATTGGCTTAATCGAAAGAAGGGGTAAAAATATGACGTTGTGAATTTTTTCAGATTTTTTTGTGACCTATAACTAATTTTAATTAATTAATTAAGTTGCATTATTTTGAGAGTGCCGCCTCTCGTGACGCCTCTGACGTCACACCATTCTTGTACTTTTGCACTATAGATGAGATTAGGTGAGAACATGCAGGTATGAAAATCAAAATGGCTGGCGCCACGTTTGAAATTCCCCGCTTCAAATTTTTGAAGTTTTAATGTGGGTTACGTTTGATCAATTTTAGCTTTATTTTGTTCGCATACCACTGAAAAATATGGTTGAAATATGATTTAAAACTTCTATCGTGCTCTAATATTGTTTAATACGTAAAAAGTAGAAAATTATGAGAGACTAACTTTTTACATCAAATTAGTTTGCTTTCTTTCTTTAAATAAAATAATTTACTGACATTTGGTGTGCTAGTGGGTTAGCCCAGTGGTAAACGCATCAGACTTCAAAACTCGTGGTTGCGGGTTCGATTCTTTCTTCCGGCGAGTTTTTATAAATACATTTTTTTTCTTTAATTTTAATATATTTATGAATTCTAAATTTATAAAATGTGGTTAAAATATGGTTTACAGCTACTATCAATCGTAATTGATAACTTTTTAATAGTAAAGAGAGGGAACAATATTAATAAAAAATTACTTCACTTTTTCGTGTTCCAATAAAACATTTTCACACTGTGTCCCAAAGCTTGGTGTGGCACAGTGGCGAATTTAAGACGCAGAGCTCGTACTCTTGTGGTGGAGAGTTTGATTCTCCACGTCGAAGGATTTTTTAAACTCGACACTTTTCTTTCCTTTAATTTAGTTTAATTTAATTAAAGAAAATTTCTCCGCCACTGTGCCACACTAATTAAGCTTTGAGCCTCGGTAAGAAAAATGTTTTATTGGAACGCGAAAAAGTGAAGTAATTTTTTATTAATATTGTTCCCTCTCTTTACTATTAAAAAGTTATCAATTACGATTGATAGTAGCTGTAAACCATATTTTAACCACATTTTATAAATTTAGAATTCATAAATATATTAAAATTAAAGAAAAAAAATGTATTTATAAAAACTCGCCGGAAGAAAGAATCGAACCCGCAACCACGAGTTTTGAAGTCTGATGCGTTTACCACTGGGCTAACCCACTAGCACACCAAATGTCAGTAAATTATTTTATTTAAAGAAAGAAAGCAAACTAATTGATGTAAAAAGTTAGTCTCTCATAATTTTCTACTTTTTACGTATTAAACAATATTAGAGCACGATAGAAGTTTTAAATCATATTTCAACCATATTTTTCAGTGGTATGCGAACAAAATAAAGCTAAAATTGATCAAACGTAACCCACATTAAAACTTCAAAAATTTGAAGCGGGGAATTTCAAACGTGGCGCCAGCCATTTTGATTTTCATACCTGCATGTTCTCACCTAATCTCATCTATAGTGCAAAAGTACAAGAATGGTGTGACGTCAGAGGCGTCACGAGAGGCGGCACTCTCAAAATAATGCAACTTAATTAATTAATTAAAATTAGTTATAGGTCACAAAAAAATCTGAAAAAATTCACAACGTCATATTTTTACCCCTTCTTTCGATTAAGCTAATAAAATTTTTTGATTCTAATTCCTCATTATAAATGCATTACATTAAATATTATTCAGTTCATATAGCAGAAACAAAGATAAGTTGTTTTAGGTTTTTGTTTTTGGTATATGGAATCAAATTTAGTTTATTATATCAAATATAAATTTATAATTTATAATTTAAGTTCACAGTTTACTCTACGATACCAAAGATTTATATACAAAATTTTATATAAATTGTAATATTTTGAATGACGCTAAAAAGTTGGTAGTAATTGAAGTTTCAAATAATTATTTACTATTTACCTGAAACTTTTAAACGTGAAACGGGCGCAGTTCACGAAAGAAGTAACCCAGCTTTCTCACTGACTAAACGGGGTTAGTGATAACGGGGTTATGAGAAACGTGGATAAATCTCTGGATAACTCAGTCTTTCGTGAGTCTTCCCCATTATTATTCACATAAAAAAAGAAAATTTACTATAAAATAAATAACTTGAAATTGATTCTTTATTATTTGAAATTGTTGTAATTGTATTAACCATGTTAAATATTGTAATGCAACTAATGCAGTATAATTAAATGTTGATATAATTTTGACCTAATAATATTATATATATTATATTAGTGTAAAAAATTCAAAAGAATATATATATTTTTTTTTATATATTTTTAGTTACTTTGGACACCCTGAAAAAACTTTTAAAAATTAAACATTAAACCCCTCGTGTTGAGCGTAATTATATAAATTATGCAAGTCAACAATAAAATTTCTAATGAACATTATGAAATATGCAAATATCCATTTATAAATTAATAATGCTTGAGAAATAAAGTGATAATAGAGTATGAAATGCAATTATTTATTATTTCAAACCCTTTCTCGTTGAAATTGTTTAGTAAAATGTTTCGAAGCATTATGCAATTTAAGTAAAAGTGTAAATACTATAACAATTATATACTTTTAACAGTAGTCTCTTTCTGAATTACTTAATTTCATAATGCTTTGTAACAAATATCATCATGTTTATAATTAATTTTTTCCCTTTTCCCCTTCTTTTTGTTCTGCATTATAAATATAGAAAAAAAAAAAAGAAAATAATAAAATGTGGTTTTTAGGTGACAATTTTATTTTTCATCCACTTTTTAATAATACTTTTCAACTAAATACAAGCAGTTTTTTATTTTTGAAATTTACTAAATAAAATACCACAGAGCTATATGAAATTATAAATTTTAAATAAACAAACACAGCTGTTGGGCAACAAAAAAATGAAAACGAAAATGAGTTCTAGATCACACAACGGGCAAGCCCAATAACATGTGATTTAATAGAAATGAATGATTTTATGCGGTGGATTGGTGAACTGTCCCGGGATTTCCCTTATATGGTGTGGGCACTGTGGGCCACTACAACCACAGCCTGGACTAGCCAGAGCAATGCATAGACCTGTCAAGCCTACACACCGAGCTGTATCAGCAGCACAGCAACAAGGTTGGCTTTATACAGGTTAAGCCACGTGCGTATTTCGTGCGTCATTTTTCCACTATTTCCAGGACCCATTGCACCGCGAAAATTCAAAAATAGCATTGCATCATGGGCGCATTCAAATTTTCGCGGCACGATGGGTCCTGGAATACTTGAATCTGATTGGCTAAGCCCGTTAACATTGGTCAAATCGGAGGCTTAACCTGTATAAAGCCAACCTTGCACAGCAAAGGACATGCAATCACTCGGAAAGCACGAGCACACACTCGAAGCGCAGAGGCATTTACAATGTAAAAGCCATCTGCACCCGAGAGCGAACCCGAGCCTCTCGAGCGACAGACCAGCACGAATTCACTGCGCCACCGATTGACTTAATATTGTCGGTGTAATTACTGTAATTGTGATATTATGTAACAATATATTGTTAAACGACCCAGGAAAACAATCACCAAGTTAGTTATAACTTTTTCCAACGGAGTATTGACCTCATTTTTTTTTAATGTAGAAATGGATAGAGGGTGCAAAGTTATGCTACCCTGATTTTTTTCAGATTTTTTAGAGCCCGGGAAGTATTTTTAAAAAATTATTGTAAGTCCTTTTTGTGACGTCACGCGGCGGCAAGTCCTATCTTTTTCTTAAGGAGCGGCGTCTCGTGACGTCACAAAAATGACTTTCAATAATTTTTTAAAAATACTTCCCGGGCTCTAAAAAATCTGAAAAAAATCAGGATAGCATAACTTTGCACCCTCTATCCATTTCTGCAATAAAAATAATGAGGTCAATAACTCCACTGTTGTATGTAATTTATATCTGAGACTGGTAATTCTCTGGGAATGCCAAAGCTATATATGAAGATCTCATGCCTGCACGATTTTACTTCAGTTTTCTTATCAAAGACGTATCATTTTTATACCAATCATATTCGTTCCTTCAATGAAGAAATCTGAGGTGATTTTCTTTTCTTTTTTTTTTTCTGATCCCACGTCATTCTTCTTTGTCCACCTAGGAAATCCAACTGAATTCTCGAGAGAAAGAGAAAAAAAGTAGAAAAAAATTGCTTGTAAGAAAAATAGTTTTGGTTTTTGTAACTTTTCAGCTGGTTCTTTGCGGCTCACTCTCAAGTTGCTTCTTAGGGAGGCGAGATCGATTCCCAATGGAGGGGCTACTGCTTTCAGTATAGTATAGTGATATCGATTAGTACCATCAACTACTCTATATGGAGCGTAATGTTAAACTTTTTGCTGCTAGTACACAGTAGTGAGTGCAAGTGAGACAAAATTGAGGAAAAAATATAAAAAAATAATATATATCTCTGTATATATAAAAAAATATATCTTAAAGTTAGTTCAATTGCGATAAAAGGTTACTGCACTCAACATCAACATACAATAGCAGAAGCTACACAAACAGATATAAAATAAAATTATAGTAGATTTGGCTTAAAAATACGAATAGTTCAGTTAGTTTAATGAAATTTTCATTACTTTTTTCTTTTAAATATTTAAATTCTCCTTTTCTTAAGTGTTATTTTAATATTGAATAGTAAAAAAAAAGCATAACATGTAAATATTTTAAAATTTGGAAATGTTCCAATTCAAATTAATAATATTTGGTGCTCGTGAGTTGAGTTGAGCACTAACAGTATATAGAAAAGATATTAAGAATCAATAATTTACTCGCAATATGACCATGTGGATCAGTTCAACGACGTCTCAAATGAATTAATTGTTACATTTTTTTGCAGTTTATTGTATTAGTCAATTAAATTTTATTTAAAATAAAAGTGGATTTTTTAAACAACAATTTCCCTATTTTACTTTTTTCCACTTCATGCACGCTGCGTATATTGCCTGAGGCGGCGTCTTGAATTAAATTACATATCTACGTTAAATGTCAGCTTGAAGTGTTGAAAAACTCGTTTACTCTCTCTTGTTTCTCACATAAAGTACAATGAAATATGACAACTTGGAACTTTTTTTCCGTTGTTTTACAGCACAATTATCGTTACGTCAGATAAAGAAGAAGAATCACCGTAACGACCATAATTTAATTTTATATTCGTTTTCGCATTAAAAATAATAACATTTGTAATTTTTACCTTTCATCTCTTATAACAAGTTTAAAATTAGAACAAAAAATTCTTGAGAAGGTATATTTATATACACTCAGAAAATATTTAAAGCAAATATCCTAAAAAGCAACACATTTACTGTGTTGTTTTTGTACCTCAAAGGAAAAATCCTTAAATCTTACACACACGGGAGTTTAGAGTTCAACACATCAAGATGTTTAAATTTTTACACATTTAGTGTGTTGGATTCTAAATTTTTGAGCGTAAGATCCAACACCCCTTGAGCGTAAAGTTCTACACAGAACTGCTTAAAATGTTACACACTTGGTGTAAGATTCTACGCCCCAAGAGTGTAGGCTGCTAAGCTTTTTGTGTGTAGCTTTCTACGCACCTAGTGTTTAGTTTTCTAAGCTTTTGTGCGTAGCTTTCTACGCACCTGCAGTGTAGGATTTTATGATTTTATATATATTATAATAGTATTATACTATAGCCATGTCTCTTAACTTTTCGAAGACTTATAAGTGTATACGATAGCATATTGAATATTATAAATTAAAATACATCTCCTAATTTTTGGCTGCCTAATTATTATTCGAATTATTATTTATTCCTCTTATATTTATGATTTTCTTCCGTATTTTTTAAAACAGCTTCTATCCTCTTAAGTATCCTAAAATTAAAAAATTGTTATAATAAATTATACTATGATAATTGTGTATTTGCTTAAAAAAAGGTGGTTTCATGGATAAAATATAATTAAAATTTACATTTTTTTTTTATTAATGCATTTTTTTTATTACTTAAGAACACAGATATCACATGAGTAAAAAAAATGATGATGCAAGTAACAAAAAAGTAGATTTTTTTATGCAGTTCTATAGTTTAATAGAAAGACAAATTTCGTACGTACTTTAATAACCATTTGTAGGTGTACATATATATTAATATATTTTAGACAATATTTCTTGAAACACTCATTAATACAACGGCACATAAATTGATGCTGAAAGCATTCTTGCACATATTACACTCAAATACTCGAGGTTTTATTGGGTTTTCAGTGCACACAATGTTATGCCATGGCGACTCCCCGGCTTCTTGCCCGCCTAAACGAACGTTTAATCAAATCTACAGTTTCAATACACTGCTACACACTCGCACACTTCAGCACACACTATTGTCGCATTATCTAAAACTCGATTACAACATGCACTTACTTTCACAAGTAATATATTACAAAATTTAAACTATCACGAAACGAAAACCTCATCAAATCCAGATATTGATGAACTAACACACAAGCGAGCAAACACACAGCAAAGAACTTCAGATCTAACGGTCGCAAATTCCTGTCTCTGATGACGCTGCGCGCATCCTTTGCGCAGATGTGTAACTGTGTAACTGTGTAGGACTTTAAACTGAAACAAAGTGTGTAAGGTTTTAAGCACTACTGTGTTGATTCTTATACGTTTTATTCTAAAAACCAGCTTAACACATTTCGTGTGTTGCTGCTTAAGTTGCATGTGTAGGATTTTAAAAGAAGGTGTGTAAGATTTTAAGCACCAATGTGTTGATTCTAATACGTTTTATTCTTAAGTCCATCTTAACACATTTCGTGTGTTGTTGTTTAAGATGCATGTGTAGGAAGTTACCTAGCTTGGTGTGTAAAACATCTTTTTAAACAGTTTTGTTGCTTAACTTTTACTCACCAAAGGTGTTGAGTTTTAAGAACATAGTTTTACCTCTCTCGTTACACTCTTGTATACTGACTTTTTACACACTTTCATCTTAAAATCTTACACACCTTGGGCGTACCCATACATCTTACACACTTAATGTGTAGACTACTACTCATTGAAATCTTAACTTTTAATACCTTTGTGTTAGTTCTTACACATTTTGAAAACGCAACACACAATGCGTAAATTCTAACACTTTTTGCTTAAGATCTAACACTTTTTACGTGGGATTTTTAAGCAAAAAGTGTACAACCCGTCTTTACACATGTAGGTGTGTTGGGACTTTTCTGCGTGTAGCGATGGAAAATTTACACCAAATAAGAGATTACAAATTTCTACAGGAATTCATTCATTACTTCTTATTCCTATAATTTTCCTTGACCGATGTACCCTCTCAAGTTATGGTAAGTGATAACTTTTGATTCTACATTTTAAGTCATAAACTTGAGCTAAGGCTCTTTCAAAATCAGGGCTAGTTACTTCTTATAAATTACCAACTATATAAAAGAGGTTGTAAGTCAGCTGATTTTGTGGTGTTCCATCGTCTACGTCCAATCCAAAACCTATATTAAAAAAACTCGAAATTGCTTTTTTGGTATTAAAATTTTTTTTTAGAGGAAAAGAAGTTCTTGATTCATTATCAGAAGACCCCTAAATGGGTGAGGGGTAGGAGATGTTTTCAAATCAATAGCTTTAATCGTTATCGAGAAAAAAAAATCAAATTTTCTAACATGGTGCAGAGCGAACTTGATTAGTCAAGTACGCTCTGCATGGTGGCTTATGGACAAAATTTTCCCGCCGGGGAACACTTGAAGCCTCTATTATTGAAATTTCGACACATACTTCTGTTTACACCTCTTTCCGTCTATTCTCTGCTGCATTTGACTCTTGGATGTGATATTCTGTTTTCGGTAGTGAGATTTAGTCCAAGTTTTCTTACACCCCAACTATATAAGAAGAGGGTAAAGAGGTCATGACAATCAACTTGAGACTAAACAACGTAGCTCGATACGAATAAATTTATTCTTCTTTAGAAGCAAGTGAAAGTTGTCAAAATTCAAAATGTTATGCATTGGAACTTTGAATTAAAGCTGGTTGCATACTCACAAGGCGTCATTATTTAATGGGAAAAGTGTACAGTACAGTATTTTTTTTTTAAACATTGCAATTTTTACTACCAATGTTACTACTGTTGCATGCAAGGACTTTTTATTACAATGTGCCATGTATAATAAATTATAAATGTACGGTAAATCTGCTAGTTGGCATTAAAAATCTGTATTAAAAAAATAATTTAGTTTTGAATGTTATATCATTTTAAGGTTATATTCTTTGCCCCTCTTATTTCATGAAGCATAATGAAAATTGGGCGCGTGTGCGTCACGTCACGGCGCTTGCTCTGCTGTCACTCGCTCTGACGTGAAGTGTGGGGCAGCCGTGACGGACTGGGTGTGCCGGGAATTTCATCGCCTGCTGCACTGCCTGCCCTTGGGGGCAATCCAGACAACTGAAGTTACACGTGGGGTTGGGGGAGTTCTCGTTACGTCACTCGCTAACAAGACGTCACAACTTCAAGACGTGCTTCAAGTGTGGAAATATTTGGAGGACCTCAGTCTCAAGAATAAAAAGTTTGGTCTTGCGATAAATTGATATAATGTTAACAGTTCAACTGAAATCCGCAGACATACAACAGTAGGTTTATGTTAAAGATAAAAAATAAGTGCAAAAAATTTTGTATGTAAATCTAAATAATATCAACTGTTTATATATTTTTAAACTCTTACGATAGAAATAATCAAGAACAGCTACTGAAAAATAGTCTTTAAAGATGTAAAATGCAAGTTCACATATTATAGAACTTTTCTAATAATGCTTTTTTAACTTTTCGGCAAGAGATCTGAATTTACAGTACTCATTAGAAAAAATTGTGTCCTATTCTTACAAGTACCACAAAATTTGGTCAAACTTATAAATGTATAAATTTTATACTTGTCCCAACTCTCGTGGGCTGCAGAGTATGCAACTGCAACCCCCATCGCAACTTATCCTCGGAGTAACATAAAACTGCCTTGACCGCTGGCTATTCTCAGACGTCTTTTCTTTACAATAAAATCAACATGGCAGAAGAAAATTCTCCTCCTGTTTCACTGAAAAGCATCTCTATATTTATGTCGTCCAAGTTTACAATAGTATCATATGTAAGATACACGTTTATTTAATAAATAAAATTCACGATAAAAATAAATTTTTATCAGAATGCCATTTTTTTTTCAATATCAACTTTCATTCCTCATATTATGTTTTTATCATGCCGGTAAAAAATACCTATACATTGTTTTTAAATTAAATTTATCTATACATATTCCTATTTTGGATGACATAATAGCTAGAAATGTAATGTTGATTACAATTAATCCCTGAGGAGGATGGGGGTTTCTCTGCATGGACAGATATACAACAACGTGCTGCTCATGGATGCTGCATGACGTCACTTAGGTCTCTGGAGAAAACGACTATATTATAGACTGACCCTGTGAGGATATATATTATATTATATATGGCACAACATGTTGGTACACCTCCGGACACCCCGAAAGTTATCGGTGAGTGTTGGTGGGCACCCTTAAACTTTCCATGTATAATTATGAACTTATTTTGGAAGGGTAGACTTAGGGTTTTCATACCGCTCCTTAAATTTTATCTTGGAAATGTAACATGTAGTTTTTGTTAAATAGAATCACGGTAATGGACATGAAATTCAGAGCTCCACAAAATATTTTACTGTGTATTTCCTTTTGCTTGGCGTAGTTATTTGACAGAAGAGGTGTCCGTCCCTTTAAACTAACTGGAGACAGTGTTAGAACTAACGTAAGCTATATTACGACTTTTTTAAAGAGCTTTTGGGAGTATTTCTAAAAATGGTCCCTGCCTGCTGGCAATTTATTTCACGGCTGGAGGACAAGTCACACTGATCAACTGATATAAAGATTTATTGATTTCTAATTAATGAGAGGCCATCCTATTTGGGTGATAATTGCCATTTTTAAAGGGCTTTGCTCTTTTTATAAGGGTTTAAAATTTTCATACCATAAATCATTGTGTTCTAAAATACCTGGCTGTGATTGCATATCAACTATTCAAGATGGTAATTATATTGTTATACATTCATGGTATCAGAATTTTTATTATATTCGTTCATCTGCAATAATGTTATAATATGTTTTCAGCTTTTTATTTTTATATATTTTTAATTATGACTCCCTGCCTTGACAATGCAGCTGCAATGTGAACTAATTATTAACAAAATAATTATGTATTTTAAAATGTGCAATAATAATTGAAAAATTTTCTTGCAACATTATTTTTTGAACATTAATTGATTAGTTTGATAATGTTTTATGATAGCTTGATTAAGATTTTATTGCAATACAAATTTATTGAAATTCAATACACTTTAACGAACTTTGTAAACAAGTTTATTTAGTGGTGTATAAATTAGACGATTAATTTAATTGACTAATCTGATAGCTAGTAGTTAAGCTTGTATTTACCCTTAGATTTAATTAAGACCCTTTGTGCGTGCATGGTTATATATACAGTACATATTCTAACGAGATTAAAGGATGATTCAGGCAATTAATGACCGATTTTGAGCTGCATTATAATGATAAAATATATTTGCATAAAGCTACAGCAATATATTTAATATGTAAATTAAGAAAATAAACATGCAAGTTTAATATTGTTTTAAAATATTTACTGTTTAAATATTATTTTCATTATACTTGAAAGTGAGGTTGAATTTTAAATATTTAAATATACTATCCAGTGTCCACGCAGACACGTTGTGGCTGAAGCGTGAGTACCACAATGAGGTGGGTTTACATGGAGCGAAATAAACATTGCGAAGTTTCCATAAATTATAATACTAACTAGATGCTAGAAGAGAAATTAATTCAAATTAGAAAAAATCCCTGTAATATATGACCCATGTGTGAGATATTATAATTTATGCTGTAAACACACGGCAAGAAATTCAAGACGCGCCACATAACGTTTGTCCGGATCTCCGATTCGATTTGATTCGATTTGTATTTATTAAAATATTCCCTGAATCATTTATTTGCATTTAGCATCATAATAAATAACCCACGAGAATATAATGTTTCTTTTATCATGCTGGAATATTAGAATAATGGTTGAAAGATTTCCACAAATTTGAAAATAGTTAATCAGTTAAACACCTATAATTCGAAACTTTAAAATGCATTCATAAACATCACCCGTTTCTTTCCGCTGGCCCGTCACCATGCAAAATCCGTATACACTAAGATCTTGACCGTCATCATTCCAAGCGATGCACTTGGTTCCATGTACACGCAGCTCGGACGTCCCACGGCTGGATCTGGCGCCCTCTGGCCGTCACTGGGCTCAACTTCTCACCCTCTTGACAGATCACACCGCCCTTTTTATTGTGGCGAGAGCGCGAGATTTGGCCCCGAGCGGCCGTCGTCACTGCCAGACAAAACGCTTCATCTCCACTCGTGGGGCCGTTCACCCGCATGGAACTATGTTCTGTACCATCAATTGTAACGCACACAAATGTTTTGAAAAATGTATTTTCTGAGGAAATACACTTGTCGTAAAATTTGTTTATAATTCTACCTATAAGAATGTTTTTTTTTTTCAATTTGAAGGCAAACATTTTTCAAATAATATTTTGATTTTCCATTCTCAACAATTTACATAAAAATTCAAATAACAAGCTTAGCATATTTTCATAATATTAAGAATATATAATTAATCATTCAATACTTAATGAATATTAATTAGAAGAATTTTAATTATTATTAAGGAATCTGAAACTTATTAATAATAATAATAATAAAAAATTGACGTCTATTTATTAAATATCAAAATGAACCATTAATGGTTAAATAAAATAGGAAAAATATATTTTATAGATAAGCGTATTAATTTTGATGAAGCTATCGTAAATTGCTTTGCGGCAAGTTTAATGGAAATTCTTGCGTACCAGACAAGAACAGAAGGCTAGAGTTTTAGACTGTAGAATGGAAAAAAGAAAGCCATATTGCTTACGGATTTTTTTATAATATATTTTATTATTACTCCCCTACTCTCCGTTTTTTTTTTCTCTCTTTTCTATAGTATATGGGGAGGACCGCAATATTCAAGCCCATTGCCAATTCTTCATTTATTCACTTTTCTTGGCGCGCCGTTCCGACGTCTCAATTATGCAAGCGAGAAAAAAAAAATATAAGAGCCTCGAAGGCATCAAAAATGCTGCCAGAATTTATTATACAATATTTCTCTGTGGTAACCAATGACGTCGTAACGAATTATTACCAATATTATCAATTTAAAGTAAGGACCTATTTCAAGTTTCTTTTCTTTCTGGTTAAATTACCCCTACAATAATGTGGTACGTACCATTTCTTTAAAAACACACGCTTGAATGTGAAAATAAAGTACACATATTTTGTTGTTTGTCTTTTTTGTACGAATATTACTTACTTTAGAAGGAAGTTTTAATATAATGTGAGAAATGTTGCCATGCATTCTTATATGAAAAAAATATATAAGGCCTATTTTTCTGTTTATTTAAAAGTAACTGTTCGAATTTTTTCTTACTTATTGCTAGTGGCTGTTGAAACTAAATGAAGAAGTGAATATTTTCTTCTTTTCTCCATTGAATTGGCGTGTGATTAAACTTCAGTAAATTCAACCACCAAGTCTTTTATATATAAAACTCAAGTCGATGTAAACGGCTGACAAAGAGCACAAGCTTCTTATATGACTTTTAGTTTAATAATAGTAAGAAAAAAATTTGAGTTCTTTCATTACAGAGTAGTAATATGAGAATAAAGTCGACTTTGTAATAAAAAAATTAACTTTTTATGACATTCAAAATCAAGGAGAACGGATTTTTTAAACAACAGGGAAATGTATATTTTAATTTTGTAAATTATGTTTTAATTATTATATCACAAGATCTCTTCTGCTCAAAAGATCATAAAGACATTGCATTCTAAAAATTCTTTGATACATGCACCTTATTTGCTAAACATGATTAAATTTGTTGAGCCAGCTTTTGAACTTAATTGTGAGGCATTAAAAATGAAAATAAATTCATATATACTTCAATAAATATAGTTAATATTCAAAGTTTTATTAAATCTCAAATTTTACATTGCTTTTATAAGCGTAGTGAAAATGCATTTAAACAATTTTATTCTGTTCTATCTACTTTATACTTTTGAAAACAAACTTTAGAATTTCCCCTTTTCTCTTTCTACCTCTCATTTTCTTAAAATGAAATTTAAACGTTGACAATATAGTCCTTTTCTATTACTACTGAATTGTTTATAACATATCCTGCTGCTGCAGTTACTTGTTCTAAATTCTTACTATTATGTATAGCTAGAGTGTGAAACTCATTAACCTGCAGCAGCCAGCTTGACTTTTCGTGGAGCCAACGAAGGTTTCAATCTTAATATACGAAAGAGGAGGATCTCAAATGATTGTGAAGTGTAAAGCAATTTTCTGCTCAATGATTTTCTTCTCGCCTTGCATTCAATAGTCTCTCAACACCCACTCATTCCCTTCTTAAACATTTCTCGTATCATTCGTTCGTTATATTACAACTAGCTATAGCTGCTGCTGTTAATCGATGTCTATAAGACGTATATTTAACGTTATAAATATAGCAGATACGTACGCCTTTAATGAATATTGTATATATACTACATATAGAAGTATTTTTGTTTTAAGATCAAAATGTTTATAAAATTAAACTTTAAATATTAATAAAGAAATTAAATTTCATTTTCTATACACATGAATGCATTTTACACTGTCGCTTTACAGAAAATTGTTTTTAGTAATATTATATAAAAGGTGAGAAAAAATTTGTTTGCAGGAATATTTCTTACAAAACATATATTATGAAGAAAATATTTTTCGTAGTTTCTTTCATGCATAAATTTACTAAATTATAAATGTTTATTATGTAAACATTATGCAAATATATATATTATATATATAAACCCAGTTATTTTCAATCTAGAACTTAAAAAATATTATACAAACATTACAAGTAATGAATTCATACAAAGTGTAGTGAAAACCTAAACAGATTTAAAAAAAATATAAATAATCATACATAATACATTTATTAAATTTATAAATTTTATATACTGCAAAGACTTTTATGTGGGAACGTTATTTAATGTAATGACCTAATTTCATTATACGTTACCGCTGTAATTATAGTTTCATAATTTATTACGTATTATGTATTATTAAAAATATTGAATTTTAATAGTATTAACAGAATATCATGATAAAATTATCCTATAAAATATGTAATTAAGTTTAAATTCTCTCATTCTTCATTTATTTATTTATTCTGGTGCTAATTTTCTCGACAAGAAGCCACAAACTAAGTTCTAATTAGAACGCCAAGACGCGCCTAGTCAGGTTCTCTTATACTTAATTCAGCCGCCCTTCTCCACCTTCATTGCCATCGTGACTGTTATACGCGTATATACCGTACGCACATATCAATGAAATTTTCCAATTAACGTTTCACTCTCTCTTACTTCTTGTAGACGACCTACTGCTCACGGTTCCAAATTTAATCAGCAAACTGAATATCCAATCACATCCCTTAACGAAGCGAAAGAGAGACTAGGGGAAAGGGTAGGAGAATTGTGAAGGTTATCCTCTCTGTTAGTTTATAAAATCATGCCAGTGAGCTCACTTACTTTCAAAGACATAAAGTTCAATTTTGTATGCTATAGCATATAAGAAACTCAATAACGCCGCGTTAACTGAAGTTAGAATATAGAGACTGCCAGAATCAGCCTGCAGTCTTGCACTCATGGGTAAGGAATATTTAGCAGTGTAAGCTAATATCTTAACCTAGCTTTGTCCCCCCTTTATGTTACTTGGCTCGCTCTCATTTCTCACAAAACCCTAATATGTAAACTAACCTAATTTTGAAAGGAGCAGAGAGGTAATTGTGAAATACTCGGATTTTATTATTAGGCCTAAAGAAAAATTGTATGCTTGGAAATTGAGATATTATGGAATGTTTATGACAAAGTGAAATTATATTTTAAAGAAGATAGTGTGTTAAAATAAACTAAAAAGTTTTGAAAAACAAGCTTAACGAGAGACATTTTTTTATGAAATAATAATTAATAGCTACTTTTTAATTTGCAATTAGTTGAGATTGTTTACACTTGTTTTAATGAGAAAAACAACAACCGGAAAATTGAAAACAAGAATTTTCCTTCCGGAGAACCGGACGTAATATTTTATAATTGCTTGCAACTATACCCTAATGTCTGAGTATACAGAATTATCAATTTTTAACAAAATTTAGTTCTTTATTCATGCATAACATTCATATTTACAATAAAAGAGAATTTTTTATCCAGTGAGAAACTGTAGTAGAAAAAGTTAAACTTAAAAAGTAATAAAATATACGATGTCATTAAAATAAGTTTAAAAAATTCATCAACTATATAATATATTGTAGATTTTTTTTACTCTGCATCTATTTCAATATAATTATAAAAGATGGTTAAATAATTGTTTTCATATATTTTCTACTTTCTTTACCTTTAAAGCACAAATCATGCAAAATATAAAATATTCATATATAAAATACGTTACATTTATTTTATTAACAAGAGATACATTTTATTTGAACATCATATATATATTAGTGCAGTGACATGCATACAAATGCAGTTTTATATATTGAAACCGCAACAAAACCTTTTTTCTATATTTTTTTTAGAAGAGCAATATTTCAATATCTCTCTTCGCTTATACACCGAGCATAATATCAGCAGCAGTCGATATTAATCACGTGTCGAGCGAGTCGATAATAATCTCGTCAGGATCGTGACCTATATCACGTCCTTATGTTCAATGCAAAGCGAGATGGAAAAGAAATGAAGTCATTAATATATATACACTAAAACTAATGTATAACCTACGGGAAAAAGTGAAGAAGAATTTTTATTCCAGGGTAAATGAGTTTTATAAAATAACATTTAACTATTATATAATAGCCTAGTTATATACACAGTAACTTTGGGATATTTACATTACAACAATGTTTTTACAGGCAGAATTAATTTGAATCTAATTTAGAGTTAATTTTTTATAATTTTTTTTTTAACAAGAAATCTTTATTTGAACTTTCACATTGTTTTAAAATCTATTTTTTTTTTTTTTTTTTGTATGGAAAAGAAAATGTAATATAATTGTTATCTGTGGACAGTGCATTAGACTAATTTCTCATATAGTATGCCAGCATAATATCAGTACAAAAATTCAAGGATATTTTGTTCTTCCTTCCTGTAATCCATTCATTATGAAAGAAACATTTTCTTCTCTGGCTGTTTCCACTAATAATAAGTGGCAGAGCTATATATAAAGATAAAGTGTAATGTATACGCTGAAATAAATAAAAACACTGCACAAAATTGCCCTTCGTCTGGAATAATGAGTTTTCTACCTACTATGATCTGAATTATCAGACGAGTGCAATTATAAGCTGTAAGTTGACATTAAAAAACAAATACTATCACCTTTCATCTCGTATAAACAAGTAATAGTGTCATGATGTTACAAGGTACAAGGTGTTGCTTATTTTAATAATATTTTTAGATTTTTTAGTCATTAAAAATTGTCATAAAAATAGTCTTTATTTTTCATTCCTTTTCTCGGTACAAATTCATTTTGTTTAATATGATGACTAATGTAAACTGAATAATATTATAATTTTAATTAAAATTCATATTATAAAATTAATTATTTTAGTAATCAATTAAGCGTAGCTACATATACATTGTGGTTAACACACACTGGTATATAAAATAAATATGTATAATTATTTGTAGATTACTATATCATGGCATGGTTTTATACTATATACTTTTGAGCCTAGCTTGATAGGAACTACGTAAGGTTAATTTTCATCAATCTTGAATTCTCATTTTTTGTTTATTTCTCTGCATTCCTCTGGTGAAGCTCAAGTTTAGTTTAAAGTCTCATGTTTACATGCTTAGCATGGATATTACCTACGTTGTTTATAGTGTGAAAATAATTATCACATGATCATAATGTAGCCAGTTTGCTGAGTGAACATGTGTGGCAATTAGAAGTTAAAACCACGGTAATTAGAGCAAGGGAAGTAGCCCAGTAATTGTTAATTTCCCGGGGGTGGCATCAGCTATTCATACCATATGCAAAAATAATCCAATCGAATCATCAAATCAACACTGCAGACATTGTAGAATAATTTCTGTTCAACTGATTGATATATAAATGACATACGATAAATTACATTATGAAAAGTTGCCTTTCAACTGTGTAAATTAATGTTAAACTAAGAATGCATTTTCCCCCAGCTTTTGAAACAAATTTTAATATTTGCATCAAATGCTTCATAATAAGGTAAAAATAATATATATCATTAAAATAATATTTTCATGCAATCGAGAAGCAAAAAATAAAATGGTAAATTTTTATGTTGTGCATTAATTGCTTTACTGATCTTTTCTTGCACTGTATGTTAAATTAAGTTTCTTGATGTTGATTCATTTTAAACAACACATTTATTTTAATTGTATTATAAAATCACATTTTTTGCGAGTTTTTTTTTTAATTGATAAAGATTTAATTTACTCTATTTGCTGCATGTTCATGACTCGTAATAATAACGGTAGTTGGTTATTAAATAAAAATATATTAAAATAAAATTAGCAACACCAAATTAATTTGATTAAATATATTAAAATTATTATTTTTGCTGTAAAAATCACAGTTCATATAGTGCTTCGAATAAGAAATTAGCACGGAATACTTGCAAAATTTACAGTCTCTTGCCTTCATTCTGTTCATTTCTTATAAAATCCTTAGCATTTTTTTTAAGAACAAGTAAATAAGAGGGGGAAAAAACAACGAAATGTCAATATTGACTTTTTCTTTCAACTTCTTTGGCAGTTAATGAAAATTCCGGCAGAGTGTGTAGAACCAACAACACTACTCTTACTACACATTGCTACACGTCTAAACTTATAGACACCATGTTGCGCCTGTAGCTTGTTGAGGCATGCAACCGGCCGGACAAATGTCAGCATTGTGACATTTGGACTATCAATCCCAGAATGTCAACAACGAGCCATTGTGTCACCGTTATAATGTCAAACATAAAAATAAATGTAAAACTTAAAAGATAATATACATAAAGGCAGAAAGACCAAGTTTTAACATTTTTTTATCTGTAGTAACTTATAATAAATTAGCATTTTTTTATGAGTATAATGTAATTATAATATTGTTTATTTTATATGTTATGAAAATAGAAGTATAGTATTACATATCAACGTAAGCATGGTTATGTAAATTTCCGTATTCGCGTTTCAAAGTAAAAGCTTTTCTCTTCTTATATTGCAGCAGACACGGTGGTTTTAAAGTTCACTTCTACTCTCTTATATCTCGCTACATATAAGCGATCTTCACAGCTGCCAAGTTGCGATGGTAAATACGGGCAGCGACGTAAACCACCACTTCACACCTGTCACTTATTCAGAAAGTTAATAAAAATATATATTGTGTGGCTACGTAAAACATTGTAATACTTGCAAATATGATTCATTTATGTAACCGAGTTCAAATAAAAATTAATGTCAATTTAAGACATGAAATTAGAAAAAGAAGCATATTATGGCATTTGTTTTTTGTTATTAACTATAATTACAATTAGTGTTGCAATTAGTTTCTAGTTAAGATATGTACTGTATAATTTATCAAAGCGTCATTACTTTTTTTTATCAACAAGATAATATATTCATACTTCAATAATTAATTTAAAGTAATTTATTGATATTTAAAGAAACATGTAAACAAATTTTGCTTTATTTTTGTTACATTCACTAAAATAATAATGAAATCCAAAATTTACAAAACAAAGTCTAAAATATCAACATTAAAATATATTTATGTAAAGAGAACAACAGATATTTTATTATAAATTTATTCAGTATTATCTTGTAATAATATCCAATAATATAAATTTAACATATATATTATATTATATCACATCAAATAGTGTATAATAACAAAACAGCCAATCTGGGAAAATATCAAAGTAATTGAAAACCTAGAACTCCCCGTCTGTTTTTGTTCCAACCTTCAGCAGCAATAAACACAGCAATTCTCCTTCCACTTACGTTTATTGAATCCCAACATTTTGATATTTTAATATTTATACATAAAACAAACGTAAGCCCAGGTATAATATTGACTGACAGTAAATACCAAGAACAAATGCTACAACAAGGATTCCGACCAAAAATGTTAGCATATTAAAGGTAACTTTTACAATTAATTTAGGTAATTGCATCTTTGTTAAAAACTTACTTAATGAATGTGTATACAAAGTCTCACAAAATTTCAAAAAATAAACTCATCAATAGAAAAGTTAAATGTAGCATCGTTTTAGTTTGTAAATATCTGAGAATTCATTAAAAAAATCTCACTGACTGACATTAAATAATATTTTATGTGTATCAAATGAGAATAAAATCTCTTTCTCTAAATTTCACAATCTATGAATATAAACAATTTTTTTTATACAATATTAGACATGTTAAAATTATTAAGGATTGTTTATTTATAGTACACGTAAAGGTGAATGCTCCAACATTTGTGGCATATAAATTTTATTTACTTGAAAGGGAGTGAAGTACTCGTGGTCACTTGAGCGAGCCAAATAGTAGGCCTGTGTCGGACGAAAGGACCTCTCTCATACTACGTAGTGCCAGTTTTCAGAACGAAGAGAAAGACATTATTTATAAGTTGAATAAGGAATATAAATATAGGCATAAATATGGAAAAGGAAATTGAATTTTTCAAAAATACATTTTATAATTTTTTTTCCCATTTTTCTATATTTTCTAAAATTCCATACAACACAAAGTAATTAATAGAAAAATTCTTTTTATTTTACACATGATTTAATCAGAAAGCATTTTTTATGTAATATAATTCATATTCAGTTGTCAAATTTATTATTTTTATATTCATTTGATGACCCATTTTTTCTCCTTTGAATAATTTGATTGAAATATAAGTCAGCCACCTTTCTGCGGACATGCCAGCTTACTTTGTAAGTTTTATATAGAGATAATCCTACGTTTAAAAACCAGCACTTCAAAGGAACAGAAAAACTGTAAAAGCGCTAGGAAACCTCCAATGATTTACATAGTATTAAAAAAAATGTATTATTTTTCTGAATAAATCTTTTTAAGAAGTGAAAATTACACTAGCTCCATTAAGTTTTGTATAATCTTTGCTGCATGGAAAATACTTTTTGTTTTATAAATTCATTTTTTAATCTATTACTATTATTTTCTTCTTTTACATTGCGTCATTAATTTATTATTTGTTGGAAAAATTAAATGCAATTACAGTATGTAAGTATTTATCTAAAAATATATATTTTTTTTTTTAATTTTTAATTAAACCCTATTGGGTACTTCTATTTACTAAATACATACTACTTGAAACCCCGAACCTTCCGAAACCCTAACTTGAGCGTTTCGCGGGCTCTTCTGGAACGGGGGCGGCCACGGCCTTGCAAATCCATCCCGGCATTTGCCTGCGGCTGAGGGAAACGTGGAAACCTCAGCCAGGATGGACGCTACAGCTTTTTGTCAATGAACCGAAAGTGCAATGGTCCAAAGCCAGGGGAACCACATAGTGGAAAAGCGCAACGTTTTACCCCTGGGTGGGAAACGTGGTTTTTGTTGAAAATGGTCACCCATCCAACTACTAACCACGCGCGGCGTTGCTTGACTTCGGTGATCTGACGAGACCCGGTCAAGCGCACTGCGCCACACCTCCCACCAAAAATATATAGATCTACGTGTTAAGGAAAGCTATATAATAATATAATATAATATATGCATTTGAACATATGACGTGAGCATCGATTTAAGCTTCTTTTACATTACTAAAAAGGAAAAGAGAATATTATATCTTATAGTACTTTCAAGATTATATATAAAATATTCAGTGCACTTTCCAATAATAAAAAAATACAATATTTTCAGTCAGGTGGGAGTCAAATTTCTATAGCACATGAAAAATACAATATTTCAAAAAGTATTTCAAACTTATTTATCTGAAAAAAATATAGAGTGCATTTTCCAATGAAAAGAATTTTGAGTAGGAACTTGTAGTTTAACCATTTCCTGGAGAAAATTCAACTTTTAAAGAATAGAATACTGCGTCAGTCTTATCAGAACTGAGAGGGGAAAAAAGGCTGAACTTCTTGTTAGTGATAAGACTATAGTTCCAAAGAAGTAAATTTCATTGTTCAAGAACCGATTTTATTTCCATATTATCATCGTCTTTGGCGGTGATACGATGACTCTCCTTAACTTAATGGGCTATTGTGCGAGATTATATTGAAACGACTTCAAAGAAATAACATGATAAGTCGTATTCTCTACCAAAATTTACTTTTTTTTCTGAATATATAAATAATTTGGTTATTTTATCAATGTTAGTAAGAATATGCTGCATGAATATAAAAAAGTCTGTTTTTTATCTGGGAGTCGAATTAGGCTCATAATAATTTATGCAACACTTTTATTCTTTTTGCTTAGTTAAATATAACGAAAATAGTTTTAAATAATGCATTTTTTTTATTTTTATGTAATGAGAAGCAACTACATCTTCCGTAATAGAATTATTTCTGTAACATTAAATTAATGTTTATATTATTAGTATGCATCATAATGTTTTCATTTCACAATATTCTAGGCTCTATATTTAATATGTAGAGTACACGCCACAACTTGGTGTTGTTACTCTGAGGCTCGGCGGGTTGCATACCCACGGTGTTTAGGGGCTTTGTCTGCGGGGCTGGAGGTGGCCGCAAATCTCGCCAGGCTGGCCCACGGCGCTCGTAACTTTGCAAGGAGCACCAACTTACTACAAGCTCTTGTGGAGCAACTGACAAAATACAGACTAAAATGGGCTGAAACAACGCAATAACTCAAGCTATGTATACTAGAGCTGTAAAATTCAACATACCACCATTGGGACTCGTCTTTTTTTCTGCTTTTACAACATTTTCTCTATTTATTTGGTATTTTAAGAATTTAACGCATTTTTCTCTTGTTCATGAATAAGGTCACTGCTTGCCTTTTTGTGTTTTACTTCTTTTCATTTTCTCTTTGTGAGAGAATACTTGTACATTTTTTTTAACAAATTTTAGTGAATTTTCAGAATGTTTAAAACAAGTTAAATTCATTTGAGGTATAATATGAATGCTATATATACATAATTATATATATATATATTATTAAATAAAGTTAAATATTAAATAAATATAAAACGTTATTATACAAATATACAATATCAAGAAAATGGAAGAAACTGAAACATAAATTAAATATTTAACTTTTTTGCTACAGTTATTTGAAGCATACATTTCTAAAATTTTATGACTTTTTTGCTACAGTTATTTGAAGCATACATTTCTAAAATTTTATGAAGTGTCCAAAAATCTGATTATCAATCGAGTATTGGGAAAAAAATCTGATTAATTTAGACGCTTCAATATAAAATATTATTTATACATTAAACATTAGATAGCTTAACGCGAGATCACACACACGAGTAATTATAAATGGTAAATAAAAATCATGAAATCACAGAAGCATATCAAATAGTTGAAGCGCAAGTTTCGTGTGTATAATTAATGACCAGTACAAGTATTATTGGCAGTACATGTACAATGTAAAAATAAAAACTATTAATTCACGTTACGGTTTTATATTTTTCAGTGGTACGTGAATTCGATAATTATGCTTATTTATCATGTAGAAAAAAAAAAAAAAAAAAAAAAACAGAGAATGGAAAAATTTCTCTACTTGAGAATTTCTCAGTTCATATATTTTTCATGAGCTTACGCTTGGCAAATATATCATTCAAGTGAAAATATCCGAATATTCGTTGCTAGTCCATCATGCATGCTATACGGAAGGAATAATAAATAGGGAGGTGTTGTGAGATCAATTGTGATACATCATGTTAAATTATTGCGTCAACATTTACATATTATATAACACAACTATTCATGCCATGTAGAATATTTTGTTGTTTAAAACTACCACCAACACATTCATGAAACTTTTTTATTATATACAATCAGATTACTGAAACTACATAATTCTTTGTTTCATATTTTAATGTTTTATGATATAATACAGTTTAAACACATTGCTATAATAAATTAATTTGTGAACACTTTAAAACATATTGTGTATATAAATATGACTATAAGTGGTGTGTTATTAAAGATGTATCATCAGAATGGAGGTACAACGATGATAAGGTCTGTGCCAAGAGAACGCTATCGAACGCTTGTTTGGGCACCCACAGATGCTGTGATATATTCTGCCTGACCTCTCACTCGCTCGGCCCTATCTCCCTTGACCCATCCCTTCTCTCTGCCTCGATCGTGCTTGCCTGGCCAGCCGCCCGGTGCTCATATATATATAGGGAGTGCTGGTACAAGGGTGGCGTTAGGGACCCAAAAAAGGGCGTGTTTGATGCAAGGGTGTGGGACCGGTGGTGGCAAACTTTGTGACATCGTTTCTGCTGCAGATTACTGCTCTGTCGCCTCTCAAAATTGCTGGCACACACGACCAGTGTTTGAAACTCGATATATATATAGATACTTCTATGGCAAATGATGTTAATTTCAACATAGATATTCTTACGATATCATTACAAAAATATAGAACTCAACGAAAAGTTGTCAAATTTACATTTTTTAAGAAACGTGCTGTTTTTCCATCAACATTGTGCACTGCATAATACATAATACATGTTTTTTTTATAATAAACTGTTTAATAATAGTCATACGGAAATTTTAATTTTTAATTTTAAGACCTCATACGACATTAAATATCTTCTAAGGGTATAATCTTCATAATTAATGACCTTTATGTTTATCACATACAGAAATAAAAATATTTGACTAAATTATTCCTATGACAGTAAATTCTCATATTAAATGTCAGGTTTTGACATTTTTAAAACACATATCAAATGACACATTACTGTTTTATGAATACATAATTTTATGCAAAATATAGAAAACAAAAAGAGAGGGTAAAAAAAAAAAAAAAAAAAAAAAAAACTTTATGCATTAGGAAACTTATTGAATATATAATATATTTCTGCATGAAAAGTTATTATAGTTCTATACATAATCTTTTGAAGAAACACCATCTGTTTGGAATTATTAATTTATTATTTCCAATATTCAACTAAAATTGTAATTAAATTGAAATTTAATCTGATAAATCAACTTTATATTAAATCTGTGGTTATATATTTTGAACAGATTGTTGCAAATGATTTATTAAAATAGTGTAAGAGAGAGAGAGAGAGAGAGAGAGAGAGAGAGCGCAGAGCAGCTCATCGGCAGGTAAGCTGTCACGCCGCGATGTCAAAGATTAGCTCTCCAGCCGTGTCTCAAACTCTCTTCTTACCCCCCCCCCTCTCTTCTACAGTGAGAGAGCAAGTCACGCATTTGGAGTAGAGATTATTCCAAATTGTAAACTTCTGTAGCAGCGTATTAACTAGATAAAGTATGAGTAATTGAAGTTGCGATGACGTATGAAGAGACAAAATGGTCTTTATTGTTTTAAATATCCGTTGGTATATATTCATATGATCTTGTATTAAATAATAATAACCGTCTAACTTCTGTAATAGGCTTTAATAACAAATAAGAGAAACAAAACATATACTGAAAATCACTTGTTCATCTTAAAAATTGTATAGTACATTTACTCACTCCTGCATGCTGTTGTTTCTGTGTCACGCGGTCCATGAGAGATATATCACGAGATATTTAAAATTCAAAGATGGTTAGACCTGTCTCTTTAATTTGCATATAATTATATACTGTCTACCATTTACAGTATTTAAACCAACAAATTTGTAGCTAAAAGTATACATACCAGGAAATTATTTTGGTTTTGACAGTTTAGAGAAGTACAGAAACAAAAAACGGAGAGGGTTCAAGGAAATAACATTAAAAGTAGAGAGAGATTAGCAAAAATTGGTACTGGTAGACATAAAATAAGTATAATATATAAGACTCAGCACGTTTGCATGTGTAAGATCAATTACATGAAAAGAAGTAAAGATGGGGAGATTGTAAGTACAAATATCCACACGTAGGTCTACCCCACACGATCAAGAGCTTTGTCACCAAACTTTGCGTTCCTTAGAACTCGCGAACTCTTTCTGCTCGCATGCAACGGATTATAAGATTATTCACGAGAGATTTTAGATAAAGTTTCCTCTTAGGTGTCAGGAAATAGCAGAGTTCTTGTCATAAGCTCTCATCAAAACTTTATATAAAATATATTTTACATCTAGTATAATATTTCAAAAGTATTACGTAGAAATGTTAACCTCAAAATGTAAGATCTTATGTTGTAGCTAAAGCTTCTATATTTATGTACATACATGAACAGTTAGTGGTTTAATAAAGCTCAAGCACTGTAAAGTGTAATTATTATAATTACCATATACACCTTTGTAACATTTATATGTAAGTATCATATTATGGTTTTATTCTACGTTATACTTTTCCTAGCTTTGTAGTAAGTAGCTCTTTTATAACATAAAATATAATATTTTGCTATATAAAATGTTAAGTAATGTAGAACTATGTATGTTTAAATAGCAATTGTAATAATCCTGTTATTTTTTTATGTAACATAAAATTTAATATCCCTTTGCTTAACAAATGATCCTCAGATTATATAAATTAAATGAGGGAAATAATTTTACGAGGAGGTAATAATTACAAATATTACCTAGATTTATTATTTTTTTATTTCATAATTTGGTTTGATCATTGCGTTGTATTGATGCCATAATTTTCAAAGTTGTGCTAAGAAATATATGGGCTGCTCACCTATGAACGACTCGAAAAGTATCTATATAATGCAGTTTGCTGTGTATTGTATATAAAATCGGGAGGGGTACATAAGCAAGGGATACGAATCATGATAAAAACTTGAAAAACAGAGCTTTAATTATTCTTTATATTAGCAGTGTGATTTTTTTTCCCTATAAAATGTATCGTGCATTATGTTATTAATTCTTATTTTCACAAGTTTTTGGCGCAGAAAATGTGGAGAGAATAATCACATCATGCTAATCTGAGCGTTGAGGCCCACCAACAGCGCAGTCTCATTGCAGGGGCATGACGTTTTAATCTATTTCGCTGGAAGTGCAACCCCAAAAGACAAAGAAATGCATAAATTTTGAGGGAAATAAGAAGAGCACTCACAGTTTACAGTCATCCACACGTTCGATCTCACCGCACCTCTCCACAGACTTTTATTTGTAGACCCTTTTTGCCAACTTCGTCCCATGCACACTATGACGTTCGTTTTTATCAAGGAAAATACACCCTACTCCTCCCCCTCCCCCAAATTTGTATGCATCACGTTTCTGATTACCTCTACAGGACATGCATGTGAGGTTTTTGAAACATATAAATATATGGAAGGTGTACGGAAAGCTTTTAAATAAATATATATGAAATATATGAACTAGTGAAAAGACTGAGGAAAGAAAACTATGAGATCTAGCCATATATGGAGTTGGGTTAGGTGTCTTTTAATATTAAGTCATAACTTAATTAAGCATGACTTAAACGACATCAATATGGAGCTTATATTTACACGTATGGGAGAGAGTAGAGAAAATTGCAACACTTTTCCTCGTCATTTTGTGGTCATTTCTTTTAACTTTTAGCCTCAATCTTAACGAAAAAAAGAGACTTTGTTTTTTAATAGTTACGCCTCCTCTGTTTCAAGTTATTACTAAATTTATTTGAAGTGTGTTGCAGTCTTTTAAGTGCCCCAATAACATTTATCAGACTGCTGAAAAAAAAGAAAACCTTTTGATATTTTAGACATCTATATAAGGCTTTCTTGAAATTGCCACAATTTTAGTTTTCTCTACAGACAAACATGAAGGAAATACGAGCACAAATATTAATTAAATTTAACGTAGTGCTAGAAAATTATCACGATGGCTTTATTGGTACACTGAGAAAAATAGTTTAGTAATATCCAACCATTTGTTAACAGTTTAAAAGAAATCAACTGACATTTTTCAGAGCCTATGATTATTATAGAATGCAGTCCACGTGACGAAAGTATGCAGCCAACACTATCCTGCAGATTTTGTGTGACTAACATGTACGTAACTAGATAAAGGTTCTTCGTACCATATTATGGGCAAAATTGTAAATACACTATCCTCGTGGACATTACCAAAGTTATTTTTTTCAGTGTAACGGAAACGGAAAAATATCATAACTCCCTGAAGTTGGCTCTTGAAATCAACATTATCTGTTATGTGCGCTCTAACATTGCTACACAATAAAGTCAAGTTATGGTATTCACTATTTCCTTTATCACTTAAAAATCATTACTTTTCTGACGTCATGTGTAATTTCTAAGAATTCTACTATAGGTAAGAAACCATATAAATTGTACAATATATAAACAAACAAGCAAAATGTTTGACTCTTAAAGTGTTCATATTAGAAGAACAAAAAGATGTAATTTTGGCTGACGATTGTGGTAGAGTGTCACTTCAAGTTTATTCCTCATAAGACTCGTTATCTTTGCAAGTTTGTTATTGTCGCGTGGGGAGGCTCTTGTTTAATTGTTCGCCAACAATGCTATACAAGTTTACAAGGTTCAAAATGCTATATCGTAGAATTGCAAGAAAATAAAAATGAAGGAGTGTGTTTTCAGGGGTTATAGTACCCCATGGAGGAAATAGACAGGAGAGCATTCTAGAAGTACGCGCCCCTGTTAATAAAGGAGATAAGAGTGTTAACCGCTACGAGTACCATCTATACGCAGTTTTTCGACCTAACCTAACATCGGCTGCCTAGCCGCAATTATAGAATATGTAGAAGAATGGGTATTCGCGACAATGGAGTTCCACAATAACAGTTGATTGCAGGCATAAGAAACTTACGATTTATTATTTGCTGAGAATATTTAAGCATTTAATGCAATATTGTACTGTTAATCAATTGATAAAATATATAGTAACTTATCATAGATTTTAATAGAATTCCCGGTGGTATGGCGGTTCACTTTCCTGCTAGAGAATACCCATCCTTCTACCGGCCTTCTACTTGTCCTAGCTTCCCGCCTTTTATTGCATCAGCTGCACTGCTGAATGGCTGCTGCATGAGTTGTTTGTGACATTTTTCTTCGTGAGCACAACATTTAATTATTTCCTATTTCTCAATAAAATGGCTTGGTTGAGCAATTCTTAACTTCAATCCATGTATATTAGCAATACATGAAAGTGCTTTTTATTTGTTTAGAACACGCCAAAGTTTAGATACAGCACAGATAAGTGGGTGATGCAAAGCCGCGATCACAGTAACACACTAGCGATTTCGATAAATCTTTTTGTGATGAAAATTGTGCCTTGGAATAAACAGACCGCATGTAGAAGACTGGAAATTTAATAAGGTATGCGAGTGTATATTTTATTTCACGGTGGCTTGAACTGTTGGTTAGCACTAAAAGGAAATGTGAATCGTCAATCGAACTTCGCATCTAATAAGCATAATAATCCGTTTGGGCGACGATGTTAGGTTAGGTCGAAAAACTTCATATGGATGGCGCTAGTGCCGATTAACACCCTTATCTCCAGCTCTATATCCCTGTTGGGTATCCTTCTATAATTTATCCATGTAGTACCCCCTTTTGAGGATCTCAGCATGGAGAAAATGTATAAAAAAAATATACACCGTGGGCTACCCTTTCAAAATTTAAATGGCAACTCCTTTCTCGGAAATTTCCTTGCTAAGAATTATTGCTAAGTTATAAACTTGTTTTAATTTTATTTAATTTAAAACAAAATGGAGAATACGTTACGGTAAAATTAAATTGTACTAGTTTGATTAAAAAATATTAAATCAATGCAAATATTAAAAAATATACAATAATTTTGTTTGTACAATAAGAACACAAATATTAGCTCTTGGTAGTTTATGAAATAAAATTTTCAACCCTGAAAATATTGTGTATACATAGCATTTTTTAAATTAAAAAAAAAAGTGATGATTATATTGATAGTATAAAATATACATTTTATTTAGATATTACTGTTTCAAAACCCATTACCAATATTGAAAATTATTTTTGTTAATAATAATATTGCAAATATAAACAAACCTACTTAAAAAAAAAGTTTTTTTAAGTTGCTCGAACAAAAAGAAATCATGTTGAAGTTCTTTATTTCGCAAAATTACGTTTCAATAAAAGATAAAGTTTTGCTATAATATTATAGCTTTTAGTTCCTATATGTAAACCATTTTAAAATTATATTGTACAGCTTTGAAGTAATAAAAGTATGCAAGAAACAAACTGTAAACATTGATTTTTTTTTTTTTTTTAATGTCAGAAACTTATAATTTTATTTTTACTCTGTTTAACTTTCTTAGTAAAATTCTTAAAAATAAAATGAAGATTTATATATATAAAAAGAAATACTTTGTCTCAATTCTCATATAATTTTAATAAAAAAATTATGAAAAAATATATTGAGTTCTTTTTATAAAAATGTAATAAATATTTTTCCCATCTATTTTTGATAGTCTTAATATTTTAAATCTATATTTTTTTTTTTATTCTATAAAGAGTGAGGGAACAAGATTTTACTAGGCTACTGAATTTTTATTGGGGCTTTCTATCGCGAAGTACGCTCTCGTATAAAGTAGATTCAGAGCACTTAAAGGCTCAGGGAAAATATATATCTACAGGTAAGTCAAATTACACTATGTATCTTCAACCAAAGTACACATAAATTTTAAGCTCCCATATTATGATTGCTACCATTATTGAGGACATAAGAAATAATGTAATAAAAATGAGGAGAGTCCTCTATTGTTGTTACGTCAGTTATTTAATAAAATCAAGTGTTTTTATACCTTTCAATTCGATTTTTTTTAACCTTCTTAAGGGTAAGATAACACGAACAATCGATTGTTGTAGTCCCATTTGATTAACATGTAAACCTTAGTAACCTCATAATGATTCTGATTTTTTTTTAGAGACAGTTCTTGGCACCAAAAAAATATGGAAAAAATTTCAAAACAATCGGTAGATCCAATTTTTTTAAATTAATTTCTTAGTTTAGGTCTCCATGGGAAAGCCCTACACTGAAAATTTAAAAAATTCATTTAAAAAAATTGAATCGTCCGATTGTTTTGAAATTTCTTCCACATTTTTTTGGTGCTAAGAACTGTCTCTAAAAAAAAAATCAGAATTATTATGAGTTTACTAAGGTTTACATGTTAATCAAATGGGACTATCAACAATCGATTGTTCGTGTTATCTTACCCTTAATAGTGCTCGAAAACAAAGCATTTTTTTTCGTCGTATATTTTCACTATGATAATGTTTATTGCAAATTATTTCAATGTAGCAGTACAATTTAGTATCACTCTATATAATTTACCCATTTAAATTATTGTGCTAATTAATTCCTGTAATCATTAAAACAATTGAAAAAATACGAGATTTTACTGCAGTGTGGCATTTTTATTCTTCATGTTTATGTGAAAAAAATATATATATATAATTAAAAAAATAATACTGAACTGAAAATTATGACTGTTGGGGTAGGGACAATCACGCACCTTATGTACAATATAGTCAATATATATATAATCCTTATTCTCTAAATTGCATAAAATAAATCTGTATTACATATGTGATAATTTTATGGCATGGATGGATGGCTAAGACAATAACCTGCTGTGCGCGTTATACTCAAGTGTCTACCGATAATAAACATAATTATGATATTATAGAAACAATAGGTCTGTTTGCACTGATGAGCTCTCTTTAACATCAAAAGATTTTTTTTTTAAACAGTCCATGATTTCATGACAGGCTTAAAATTCCTTGTAACATTTATAGTTTGAAATTGCCTAAACGCAGGTCCTATCTTGAACATTGAAAATTTATCAATGTACCAATTCGTAATCTGACCTTATATTAACCTTCCTTGGAACGTGATAGACATCAATCAGGTCTCTCTTTGTGGCCAGGTAGTAGCAACTTACCTCAGGGTTGCTAACCCCCATAAGTATTGACGCAAGAAAACACCAGCAGCATTACTATAATACTATGAGGCGCTGCTGCCCCAGTGGCTCAGTAGGTATTTTACATTCCTCACACCAACTCTGTCTTTTCTTCCACAGACAAAATTCGGGTGCAAAATTTCTCCACTACCATCGTCGTCTCTCTCTCTACTCAAATATACACGTAAAGCTAAAAACTTTCACATTTCTCAACACGTAACGTCTTTAACTTTACTTTGTTTATATCCCAGCCTTATTAAAAACCCAAGGGTAGCATATTCTCTCTTATAATAAAACCATTGTAACTTTTTTTTGTAGTGGTAAATACTAAGTACGTTAAAAAAATACAAAATTCATAGTTTATTATTTTTTTTCATGCTTTTTAAGCTTAAATATATTCTCGTAAACTTTTTATATATAAAAAAAATGTCATATTTTTTTTTTGCATGAATTGTATGAAGTAGTTGAATTGGCAAGAGGATTAAGCAGTGTTCTACAAAAGTTAGTAAAGAGAGAAGTTTTTATATGTATATGTGGTATAAAGATATAAAAATTGTGTAAAATTTTATTATCATTATATATTTATATTTTACCCCAGAATGGTTTAATATTTTTTTACATGTACTTTCATTATATTTGTTAAGTATATTAACAATAGAGGGTTTGCTAACCTCATATTGTAAAAATGTGAAAATGGTTAACCTAGAATTCAAGCTCTGCGGCCATTTGATAAGCGATGTTATTATTTATATAAAGTGACTTTACAATTACTATTAAACTGTGTTTTTATTGAGCTTAATATAAATATTATAAATAGTCTGTGATTATGTAACTGCATGGTCTAGTTCCATAAAATTTTACTACACAAAACTTGGTATTTTGCTATGAACTCTGTCCATACAACGGGAATCTCTTTTTTCTTCAAAAGGTTCAAACTTTCTAAAGAGGTTTATATTTCAAGTACTGGAAAATGACTTCCAGAAAAGCAAGTAAAAAATCCAGCCATTTGCATATCCGGGAGTCACCACACATCACGAGCATTTGTCATAAATTCAAAGTTATTTTATTATCTCTCCCACATTTCATATTTTTCAGTCACAAATAAAGCTATTACCGAAGAGACTGATGATGTCTGAAACTTATGATAATTACATGCAAATTTTTCATCCTAGCATGTAATTAAAGTAAGGTCACCCACATAGAAAAACAAAACAGACTTCTTGTTATGACTGATGAATTCTAGGTTTTATCACACAGTAATTGTGTTTTTATATATACAGTATTGTTTGGAGATAGTTGTGATTGCAATTTATGTTTTTAAATAAAAAAATAATAATAATGCATTGGTAAACCTCGTAAATTTAAAAGAGAAAGTCATAATTATATTATATTAATTGGGCCGTTATAATTATACTGTAATATTATAAATATAAATTTTGTCTATAACTCTGAAAAATATTACAAAAAAAATAAAAGAAAAGAAGACTTTGTATAAATATATATAAATCTAATATAATAATATAATGATAAAATATAATTAAGTAAGTTCACATGGAAAAATATTTTCTGTTATTAGTATCTTTTCTAAACATAAAAATTATTGTAAGTATAAATAATTAAAAAACTGTATAGGTTAAAATAATAACAATTATATAACAATTGAAGCGATTACAGTAAAAATAAGCTTAATTGATTTTGTGCAATTGAAGATAGACACAATAAAAGCAGACAATATAATATTCATCTCCATGTCACAGAAATATATATCATATATTTTTTTTTATAATCACTTCAATTGTAAGCAACATTTTTTTTTAGTACGAAATATATTTTTTATTTTTCTAATATAAAATACATTTAATGCATTATATAGATATAAATTATATTAATTACTCTTACAATTTAGGTAAGTTCTACTGTATGCGCACGACAGTGTTATTAATATTATTTATGTACAACTATATAACATTAAGGATAGCGTGAGTGAGCAGGGACGAATAAAGGTGGAAACTGAATCAGCTGATGTACAGTAAATTTCAGAATTATAGATCCCTGTTAATATTACAGGAAGTGATATATCTATAACTGTGAAATAGACTGTAGGACTAAATGCTGCTTGAGTCTCTATATAATAATATTTATGTGGGGTTAAAATTATGCATCAACTTTTTCAAAAATAAAGTAATCAAGTTTAAAATGGTATTCGTCGTGTTTGTTAGTATAGGTCCACTGTCATTGGTTGATGTTTTTGTAACGAAAGACTTCACTGACCGAACACGAGCCGAAGTATACCCGAAGATTCACGACGGAAGTTAATTAAATGTGACCTCCAAATTAAATCACTGCATCTTATAATCAATAATGAATATTATTTCATCGACACTTTTTACAATAATTTTTCCCTTGTAAATTTTCTCTGTAGTTATTAAAATAATTGTTGTTTGTAGTGAAGGTTGATTTACATAATTCTATCCCAATGGCACCACCATGCAGTATCAAATATTTCTTTTTGAAACAATATACTTAATATTTGGCAATTATTAGGTGTTAGGTGACATTTCTTTTTAATTCTAAAACTAAATTTTACATTTTTTTTTATACACAACAATATAAAAATTATTATTTAAAAAATTACATATTACAATCTAATTACAAAATATTTTTTTGCTTTATTCACACTTAACACTTTTTGTAATCCAACTTAAGTTATTTCAAATTAATTTCAATTTTTCAACAAATAAATTATATGAGAAAAAAAACTTGATCATTCATTGTTAAAATTTAAATACTCACTATTTGAAAGAGTAAGTTAGTAAAATAGAAATAAAAAAATCATGAAAATATAAAATAAAACTAAGATGTAAACAAAAAAAAATATTGTGATTTATAATGTTATACAATGTCCAATTATTTCATCATATATTTTACTTAATATAAAATTAATAGAACTACACAGCTCATTTCATTATACTTATATAATAAAGTTATAAAAATCTTAAAAATAAAAATACAATATTATAAAAATTTCTGACATTTTTAGTATGTTATACCATTATATGCTATTCAGTCAGAAAAACATAAAAATAATTTTTTTTTTTAGTATTATTATTTTTATTTTACGTAAAAAATGGATGTAATAAAGAAAAAAAAAATAAAATGTATTATTACCGTAAATTATTTTTTATTTTCTGATTGTGACAAGCTATAAAATGAAAATTATCATAATGATCTTGGCATCAACGGCGCGCGGCAACTAAGGATATGTCCAACGATAAAACCAAATGGCTTTGTCGAGTAGAAGTGAGGGAGGGGAAGGGAGTAAGCTACAGTCACAGTATGCCTCATTACGTCACGAAATGTAATCAACGTTTTATTATAAGTTTGCTACGAGAGTCTAGCTTGACTTTTTCTTTAAAAAAATTATCAGGCGCGAATCCAACAAAATAAAATCCGGAAGAAAAGTTGTGTATTTGAGCCTATAATATCAATGTTAAAAACATTGGGAGTAGACAGGGAAATGAAGGGTTATATTTTCATGTAAAATTTTATTTTTTTTCTCCCTTTCTATTAAATTCATTTCTAAACTTTATGCAATTGAAATATAAAAAATGTATAATTTTTAACTTCCTTTTCTGTCCTTTGAAACTGTATTTTAAGCGATTTCGATAAAAATTTATAGAAATTATATAAATTATTCATTTTATAATACCTTGGATGAATATAAATTTGCATATCAATATATAACTTATAAAACCATATGATTGTATTATATTGCCACAAATTTATACATAAAAATATTTCCATTAAACAGTAAAATTAAAAAAATATATATATATTTAAGAAAAATAAAAGCAAAATACGGCACACGTATATAGTTCAAAGTTTTAACTTTGTAGCTATATAATAAAAGTTCAAAATTTAATTCAGTAGTTTGCAAACATTTAGTTTCTGTAAATTTCATTAAAAAGCTCATTTAATTTCTGACTAGCGCACGAGATAACGCCAGGCAGGCAAACAGCTGTGACAATGAAGGAGACCGCGAGCTTTGCACGTTATGAAGTATAAAAAAAAATATCAAGATTAAAATACGAGCTGTGAGAGTTGAAGTACCAAAAAAGGTAAAATAAAATATCATGAGGTCACATAAACACTAAACTGTGTTCATCAAATTTAAATTTGAAAAAAAAAAATAAATAAATAAATAAATAAATAAACAGATATCCATCTATTTGTCATGATTTGTTACTTTTAATATTGTTTTTTTTTTTATGACTTTTGTGATCTCTATGATGCACTTGCTTGAGTTATGAACTCTGCTTATAAATATTGAATATTTTACAGGCTATGAGTGCAAACAGATTTTTTTTTTTACATAAACTTGTAACGAGAATGATAAAAAAAATTAAGACCTAAAAATTTAGCTTCAAATTTATAGACTTCAGCTCAAATCTCCAGAATATTTATCTTAATCTTTTTCCCTAATTAGACAGTATTATAATATTCCACCAATATGACTGCCTTCAGCTGTTATAATTGGGAACTCCACATGTAAGACCCCAATACCAAATTTAAATAAAAAAATGTAGCATGAACAGTTGATATAAAAAACATGAATCATAGCAATGACGGAAGTTATAATAACATGGCCACGTGTTCATTATATGACGTCATAAGAGTATTACTGTTAGTCATTGCGGCAATATACGGGTATGAGGTAACTGTGCTCGTGTCTCGAAATGACTGCGGCAAGGCGCCACCATGTTTACATGAGTGACAACAGGACCCAATGAGACAACCTCATCTCGTAAACATCACCAAGGGTAAAAAAAACGTGGGCTGTAATAAATACACGGGCCTTACATGGAGAGGAGAAAAAAATGGTTGCGTGTTTAACGAAGTGAGAAGTCTTATTTTGTATAAAGTAAAACACATTTTTATGAAGTAAACTAAAATTAACTTGAAAAATATCAACATTTTTTTTTCTAGTCTTATGAAAGTTAACCCATGTTATTAATATTCTTGTCTTGTTTATGAATTTTACATATTTTAAATTGTATTTTAGAAAATTTCATGCCATAACGATTTTATATGGGCTCATTTTTGAAAAATATGGGCAGGGGGGGAGGGGGGACTTCAATTTTGCATGTAAGTCGTTTCACACAATTCACATTAATGCTGGGTGCGATTCACGAAGCGGTTAGCCAGGTTTCTAAGCACGTTTAGCTTAACCACGTTTAGCTTAACCACGTTTAACTATACCTGTTTTAATTGTTTAACTACCTAGTTAAACGTGGTTAGGATCTTGGCTAACTGCTTCGTGAATCGCGTCCATTATTATATTTAATCTTTTGACGTAATGACAAATTAATGAATTGTTAATTACAGCTTAAAATTTGCGCTTTGAGAACTAAATTTACTGACGTACATTAAAAAAAAGAGGATCTACAGTACTTGGAATTATATTATTTACTTTTTATTCAAGTTTAGTGGCTTAAAATATCTAGTGACCGTAGCTTAAATTGTATCGTGTACCTGGCTTTATAGGATTATCTTTAGCTTTATAAAGGATTGCACAAAAAAATCCCTTGGGATATAACTGAAAATTCCATTCTTATACTTTCAACGCCATGGGATTATGGTGATTCAAGTAACACAACTTTGCCATCTGTTCGCATGAAAAAAAAAAAAAAAAACTGTCGTTTTTCAGTGAGAGAAGAATAATTCTTAATTCCAACAATTAATGTTTCCAGATAAATTTTACACATTGTGCTCAAGTATAGGAGAGAGGCTTGGAAGATTCTTTACGATAATAACCGCCGCTTACTCACACAATATTACACCGCCAAGCCATAAGAAACTTTAAAATCAAGTTAATGGATCGTATTATATGTATGAAAAATTAATTTATTTATTAGTAGCTAAATAGAATTATAACCATGTTTTAAAAATGAAAAAAAGGTGATAATAATGGCTGTTAACATTAAATTTACTTAAGCCTTTAAAATATTTTTCATTTCTCTCATCGCTTTCATATGTTAATATTAATATAATTTACTGTGATCCCTAAATATAAAAACGGACATCCTCTTTTACAAAGTTTTTTTTAGTTTTTTTTTTTTTTCAATGAAACAAGAACTATAATGAAAATTACGCAAACAAATAAAGTACAGTAGATTTATTTAGGTTTTAGCATGTTGTTGTTAATTCATAAATGAACCCTCTGTATATATAATTATAAGGTAAAAAGTATTAGTCATAATAATGCTGTTAATAATGGTATAATACACTTTCAACACCGCAGCAGATAATTATAAAAAAAAGTGGTACAAGCCAAAATTTTAAAATATATTGTAATCGAGATCATGAATAGTTTAAAAATTGACATTACAAAATTTTTGACCACGTAGTAATTCAGAATATAAAAAAATTTACTCCCTCCAACAAATGAAAATAAATATGATGTTATAATATTTTACACAGATGGTTACAAAAAAATCATTTATATTCACACATTAATATTAAGTAGACTTTTTCATGGTCTAAAACGTTGCAAAAATGTAAAATATAAGCAAAAAAATAAAACTCCTTCCAAGTGTTAAGAGCTATTGTCCAGACGTAGTGCCCAACATTCAAAATAATTATGCACATGGTCCCAAAACATTGTGGGCAGACAAAAAATAGACATTATATGAGTCACATGATATACAATAATACTCCACAATCTTGCACTGAACATCCTATTGCTCTTAGCAAAACTGTTTTGTTCAAGTTTTTGTTCTTTTCTTCTTCGTTTTAATTTTATAAGCACCACTTCAATAGTGCCACAGCCACAACGGGGAGAGATGTGGGGGGATGGGGAGGTACAAGAAAAATATTATTTCTGCTATTTTACAGCTACATAAGAAGAATAAACATTGATAATCGCTAATTTTTTTACACAGGTTTTATCTTTAAAAGTTTTTTTTTTTTTTTTGACACAATTTGGTTCCATCTTGCAGCTGCTCCAAAAAAAAAAAAAACAGTTTATATGCCGCATTATAACGACGTCAAAGAAATAAGACCTCTAATTGATATTTCAGTATCGAAGAGTGTAGAAACACAGAGAGGTATAACTTTAACTTGCCAACAGTGATAGTTCGTTTTTTAATCATATGCAAAAGAAAAGAAAAAAAAAAAGTCATATCAGTCATGTTAGAATGTTTAAAATTTATAAAATTTTATTGATTTTTTTTAGTCACATGCTAACATGTAAATATAAAAATACTTTTTTATTTTATGTACTTTTTACTGCTAAATATAATTAGATTCTGATGTTTTTATAAAATATAAAAATTACTAACGTAAATTTAATAATAAAACTATAAAAAAAGTTTTCAGCTATAAAAATAGCACTAAAAACATATTAAGCTCGCAAAATGTTTGGCAAATCACTTTTTTCATTATACCTTCCTGTGTGTCTGACTCCTTGGTCTACCGAAACTCAGGTGGAGGACCTATGCAGACGTCATGCGGTGACTCCGGCTCTCAGCTGCCCCCGTTACTCAGGTTCGTCTGCAGATCAGGGTCTTTGGTGATCTCATCAATCGTCGCTATGGTGACAAACTTTATCTTCTTTTTTTTGCCAGTTTTGGTGGCCAAATTTGCATCAGGGTAGGCACTCAGGGTACCAGGTGGAGCAAAACGTAAATCTCCATTTTCGTCCAGCAACACGCCTGGATTCTCGAATATTGCTTCTCGCTCTGTGTTACCTTGAATTCTCTCTTCCTCATGTGTGTAATAATGAGCCGCATGCCGATTGTACGCTACTGCAGCGGCAGCTACAGCTGCAAGAAGTAGCAATACTGCTATAGCAGCAGCACTAGCCGCTGCAAGTAACCCTAATCTTGGAAATACACTGTCCGTTATTTCTCCTTCATCATCACCACCATATCCGGCTAGACTACTTCCGGTACCACACCACTCCAAACTTGATGGATCTAGAGAGGCCAAACGACGTCCAGCTAATGCTCTTGGTGTTGTACAACGTAAACATGCGACGCTAAATTCAGAATCGCATGAATAATCACCATCAGGTTGCGCTTTAACGAAGCGTGATATCCAATCTAGTATGGGACTAATGTGGCAGCGATCGCATGCCCAAGGGTTGCCTTGCAGCTTGACAGCCACACCCCCGGCACCACGTGACGTCACGGCCATCACCGCCTCTCCTGACTTTAAAGAGACCTCCGCCTTCTCAAGTCGAGTGACCAGCCGAATGTCCAGGCCGCGGAATCGATTCGCGGATAAGTCAAGATCTCTTAGTGCAGTTACAGGGGTCAATATCTGTGCTGGGAAATGTGAAAATGCATTACCAGATAGGTTTAATGATGTAAGATGTTCGTGAAATACAAACACTCCAAGTGGTAAAGATGATATTCCCATATCAGCTAAATTAAGTTCACGTAATTTTAATACTGATTGTAATGCATGTTTAAGTTCACCAGCAGGAATTAAGTTGCCACTTAATGTTAAAGTACGTAGTGGCTCACCAATAGGTGTAAGGACTGCTACATCAAAATGGTCAAGTTTATTGTAGCTAATATCAAGCTCACGTAATGAAGTGGCGTTAACGAAGGCGTTCGATGTAACCTTGGCTATTCTGTTTCTTGACAGAGAGAGCTTACGTAAATTTGGAGTACTTGCTCCAAAAGTTTTATCCAGTACGACAGAAAGTTGGTTACCGTCCAAGTAGAGGACTTGAAGTCGACGTAAATCTCCAAATTCGTCTGCTCCCAAGAACTTAAACTGGTTCTCAGAGAGGTCAAGGGTTTCTAGGCCTGGAACGACGCGGTACAGAAGCGTGTTGATGTTGGAGAGACCGCAAGATCGGCATTTCAAAACACGTAGATCTTGAATATCCTTGAAAACATCAGGATTTAAGTCCATAAGTGGATTATATGATAAATCTAAAGTATGCAACTTGCCAAGTTTTAAAAACACACGTAGAACTAATTCACGAATACGATTACGTGATAAAGTTAATATACGTAATTCTGGCATATACATAAATGTATTACTTGGCATAGATTCAATTAAATTATCATCAAGATGAAGTTTGTGTAATTCAATTAATCCACGAAAATGTTCATCTAATATTTGTCGTATTTCATTCAAGGTTAAATCCAGTAGGTGAAGATTCTTAAGACCCCAGAAAGAATGAGCACCAATTGCCGGAACATTTGACCTTGAGATTGTCAGCTCCTGAAGTTTCTCAAGGTGCCTGAAGATGGGACCGATGGTGAGGTCATTGTGTCGGCCCTCAGGGGCTGAGATGACGAGCACCTCAGTCTGCGTGTTGAGGGAGGTCATGGGCTGCGACTGCTGCATGCCGCCCTCGGCACATATCACCTGGTGACGCCCGCTTATGTCGAGCGAGCACGAGCACATCGTGGGACACGTGGTCACCGAGTTACCTCCGTATGCAGCAAGTAGGGAGCAGCACTGTAGCAGCACCACCACGTTCACTAACCAACCCATCTGAAACAAATACAGAAATCACATTAATTAACTTGCTATTTTAATATGAAGTTTTATCGTCACTAATTTTGAATACAATTTAATAATTCAATTTAATAATGGAAAACAATAACAACATGTTACATATACGGTCAAATTTCTGTATCTCACTAATTGTAACTGTAATTAATAAATAAAACTGCAATACAAAATTATTATTAATTAATTTGATGCGGAATTGTTTAGAGATTCATCTATCACCTATAATAAATGCACAACTGTACCGGTACATCGATTATATACTACGTATGGTAAACACGAAATATAATATATAATAAGAGAAATTTGTAGTACGGATCCAAGTTATTCTTGTTTGGTTATCCTTTTGGTTTGCAGGGAGCATTGCATGACTAATTAATCTACAAAGAAAAATGATAGATTAAAAAAAAAAAAAATCACTATTTTATCTTTTACGTCATCTACATTCTTCACAAAATAAAGAGAATGTTTTAAAAATAAATTTTAGAAAGATAATATAAGCTTAAAAGTTTTCAGTTCTCGATGGGTTATACAGTACCGATGAAATCTCTACGTTTAGAAAAATTTGCTGTTCTTTTACACGCAACAACTAATCTTAAAAAGTTGACAGCAACAAATGTCCTTTGTTATCAGTTACTTCAAGTTAAATTGAGATACAACATAAGTTGGAAATTTCTACTTTAGGAGCAAGGCTGATAAAAAAAAAAGTTCCAACTTGAGATTGTTTTTATTTTCAGAAATTATTAATCGTGTGGTAAATATCACATTTTTCTCCCGCTGCGTGTTTTTATGAGGTAGTATTAAACATATATATTATTATATAAGATTGTGAAAATTATTTTAATATTGAATTATATTTTATTATAATGTAAAATTATAATGGATAGAAAAATAAAAACAAAATGCATAATAAAAAACAAATACCCCACTTAAGAAAAAGTTTTCAAAAGTGGCTTGTTATTTATTCATGGAAAAATAAAATAAAATTTAAAACACTGCTGAAAAATTGACGCATTGGAAATTTGTAATGATACGGTAAAATACTTATATATGTACAGTGTTAACGATTAATTTAAAGTAACCAAAAAAATTTTTTATGTAAGAAATAAACCATTCTGACCTTTTTTTTTCACAAAGATCTGGAGCTCGAATAATATAATAGTATATAATACCATATAATATAAAGAAATAAGTTATATATGAAATGTGTTTATGGTTCATTCCGACACGTAAGTATACGTCAAATTAAATACAGCGCATGGAAGTTAAATACCGAGAAAAACAAAATGAAATTCAATAAACTTTTGTTGTTGTTTCTATTAAATTAAATTTAAAAAAAATCACATAATAGTGTAATATTTTTTAATAATATTCCATTGAAAGAGCTAAACTTTGAACATATAAATATATAACATTAACACTTAATAATTTGTATTACCTTTTCTACATTTGCATTCACAACATAGATTGCTACTGGTTCCAACATAATAATGTGAATAACATTGTGTTTAGTATAACATAGTAACGCCCTGAGTTTATGACAACTAGAACTAATAAATATATATAGTTCCCTCCACAATACCTTACCATGACGGTTACCTTTAAATCTTAATCAATATTCGATTATTTGATACAATAAATGCATGATTAAAATGAAATATTTTACGAGTATCATAATTTATTATTCTCACGTCAATTTTGGTTCACTTTCTATTCAAAACCATGCAGAATGCAGAGTTGTATATAAGTATATAGTAAGACAAAGAAGTGACGTCATGATTTAGTAGTGTGACTTCCTCTCAAGGTGACGAGATTTAGAGTGATTGTAAACGCTTTATTACTACAGACACTGCTCGACTGGGCAGGCCGGACGGACATTCTGGCTGTGTATCGGCGTTTATTAGTTCCCTATAGATACTAACTCCTAGAGCATTACACTGTTTACTATGCTCATATCAGAATTTGATTAAAAAACTTTAATAATCTCGATATTTTACCTCCTCGTATATTAAGGTATTAAACTTTTTTATGACACTCATATTTTTTCCCCATACATCGAAATCATATAGAAGAGTAATTTAAAACCAACTATAGCTTGAAATTTTTATTTAATATAGCTCTCTTATTTTTATGCTTCGTTTATATAAAAAATTTAAAATAATAAAAAAAAATGTGTCAATTGCACTTGATGCATATAAATATTGCAACATTGCCAATGTTTGTGTATTTAAGTTATTTAACACTTTTCTTTGCCAAGATGTTTTCATACAATCGATTTATTTGCATATGCAGATTGCATCGTCAATTTCAGATAATGCAAATGTTTATTTACTGTGAAAATAATGTTCTATTTCCTTCTGCACAAGAATTTACATGCAATTATTTGATAAAACATATTATATTTTGAGTTGAAATTAAAATTCACATTAAAATCACATTCAAAAAGGATGATTGATTTTCTAGTATAATTTTGTTAAAAAAAAATAAATAAAAAAAGGTTCAATTAATCAATAAATTGCTTACACAATCCAATCATTTATCGTCACCGATGAAGCGCGAGCTAAATACTCTCATTAGAGCATTTCTGTAGCAGCATACTTCGGTACGATAGGATAAAACAAAGGCAAAGGAGTATTGGCTTAATTATTGAGAATGAGACTCAAGTCTTATAGGCAAGGTTCAAGCAGTCTGTGGAGCTAATCCAGGCAGCAGTGAATTTATTTTAAATTAAACGTAACAAATCATGGTAAATTCTTGCAGCAATATTAATCGAAACTTAACTGTTACACGCAGTACTTTTGTAGCATGCACAATAAATATAAATGAACTCTTAATTTTTTATAATATCTAGCACAGCTTCATAAAAAGTCTTATAGTCTAGTGTCTAGTGCATGATTGAAACGATGTTGTGGTTGGATATCGAAACTCATTGTCAGATCGGCCTGATTCTGTCATCGACATACCAAAGTTAAAACCTCAGACTAAAGCAGTAGTGTGAGACACTGGGAGGGTTTCATTTAAAAACACATCGACTGAGTGGATCGATGCTAGTCCACATACTGCTGGTATGTCCACGCCTCCTCTCTTGCATTACGTTCAATTGTTGGAGCAACTTAACAGCCCTCGTGCTACGTCCCATCATCACGCTTTGTCTGCTGATATTGAGTCCCATGCTGAGAGCTGCTCACGTACCAAGATTTTGTCTGCAGAGGTTTCTTAGCATTGAGAACAGAAATGTGACAATTTATTGATTTAATTTTAAAGGTTAAATACACTTACACTTAAGATCAAACATAAGTGTTAAAATTAGATATGTTTAACTTAAGTTTACTTTATGTTAAGTTATTCAGCAAATAGAGTTTTAACTGAGACAGAGACAAAACAGAGAGAGAACCTACCAGTCTAGAAGCTATTCAAAGATTGATGTCACTTGGGTAAAACCTTCAGAATATTTATTTTCTTTAGAATTTAGTTCTTACTTTTATTCGTTTTGTCTTTATTCTTTGCCTACAATTTTTCAACTTTTTTTATGAAAAAAAAAAAAAAAAAAAACATTGTGAATAATTATAATTTATGAATAATTCAAATATAATGAAATATTAATTTTAAATGTAACAAGATGTAATGAGAGTTTTTCTTTTTTAATGTTTTATCATGGAAATTTAAGATGTACATTTCGATTTAAAACGTTACTTTCTTTACATTTCAAACAAAAAGATTATAGCGGTTTTATAAATCTATATAAAAAAATGCCAACGATTTAACTTAGAGAGCAAGATTTTAACTATTTTTGCAAAATGTTAAAACAGCTCCATTGTTGAGCATTGCATAATTATATTTCTGTGTGTAAAGCTGCAAGAAGTTCATTTCAAGTAACTGTTTTTAACTTTTTTGCGACCGTTTCATCACGTAATATTTACACCAATAAAAATTCATGGTGTAAAACAGTAAATTTGTTTTCTTTCGTGTAACACTATCAAGTAATGGAAACAGAGTTGACATTTTTTTTTATTAATGAAAACATTATAAAATGTTATTATATTAAATGCAGAAAATATTTAAAGTAATACATATATAGTATAATTATTAAGTTCAAGAAACAGAAATAATTAACTGTAAATTGAATATGACATAATGCATATTATATAAATAATAAATCACAGAGCCATGCAGTTGGAGAGGCAGAATCATTCTATTGTGATTTATTTTATATATATTATGTTGTGTACATGATAAAAAATTAAATATGACGGACGAACGGCGTTCATTTTAGGGATATCAATAATATTGGTGTCCAATTTCCATATGTAGCATTAATTTAACCAGACACTTCAGCTATTATAGAAATATTTTAAACAGAAAAAGAAATAATTATGTCAAATACATTGTAATTATATATGTAAAAGTAGCACATAAGATGCCTTTTTTGATGAAGTTTTATGTAAAGTGACGTCTCACTAGTTGCAGACATGCTAGGGGCAACGATATTCCCACGTTAATACACACGTCCTCTTAAAATGCTGCCCCCCGTTAACCTGTCATCTTGTATGTCCTCACCGCGTACCATGGTGAGAAGGAATATCGTTAAATATATTATACAAAAAGGTAAAGGTTTAAAAGCAGCTAGGCTTATGATGTGTCTTCATTAGTGATAAATTATTGCTGCGCAGGAATTATAAGCATTAGTATCAGAGGTCTCTAGCGTAGTACTTATTTAAATTATGTGATGCCCCTTTCCTAGGAAGAATTCATCTTGAGATGTATGTTATTAATGAGTTCTTATTTTAAAACATTAATATAAATAATATAGGATATTTTATAACTTGGAATGAACCCAAGAAATAAGATAAAATAATTATCCATGCCTATATGTTAGATAGTAATTATGAAGGTATAATTTTATGAATCACAATTCTGATATTGAAATTTTTATAAAAAGAATTCCGTTAATTAACCTATAAAGTTACGATAAGCTCAAACTTTCAAAAAAGTATTGATACATTTTACTGCTTTGTATAATTATTTTTATAACATCAAATTTTAAAGTAAATTATATAATTTCTATATGCAGTATAATATACTATAGATATACTTTCTAGAATGTATTTTTTTTTAATTTTAACAATTTCACACATCTCTAAGGTACTATAATCTATAATATATGTCACGATGAACAAAATATTTTTTTATTTATAAATTTATCACTTTATCACCACTATGGGATAATCTTTTTTATACAGTAAATCATAAGTAAATGAAGATTTATTTATATTTAAGTCGTCTATATATTAAACGGTATTGTACGTTCATCAAAGACATTCTATTATATAAATATATGGTAGCAATTGGTTTTAATCAAATGCTTTGTATAAAAAGAAAGAACCCACCGACCCCATGCTGTTGTATTACTTCGGTCGTACGCAAGTTGAATAGCAACAACTCTAATACAATTTTTGTTCTTTATACAACGAATCACCTTTATTTTGATGACGTCATAAAATTTAATTTATTTCAAGCCTACACCATTTTAATTTATTTAAAGACTTATACTTGATTGTCAAATTTTATCTATGTTGTTCCATAGAATTTTCAATTTTTTCAAACGAGTAATAGAAAACTTTTTTTTACACTTTCTTCATACGAGTTCATTAAATAAATTGGAAAAAATACTGTATGACTTGGTATGCATAATGTTGCAGATATATATAAAAAAAATACAGCTTTCCATTAATTTTCAATATATGAAATAACGCATAGAGTAAACAACTTCTTTTATGTTTTACAAAGTCTATGAATACAGCAGAGTAATTACGAAGTAACTTTTCAATAGCTTTTTTGTTTGCCTCAGCTTAACAATGAGCGTATACTCTGTACATGTATTTTAATTTTTAATCATATATATGTACGCTATTGCTATTTACTTGTAAATTAATGCACATTTTATAAGAATATTGACTATTTGAAATTATACACGAGGAGTTCAGCTCGAATAGAATAGTTCATTGAAAAGTTTTGAAAGCATGTTTTTTTTTTTTAATAAATATAACATTTATTCTGTCGTACTGGCACAATAATTTAAAATTTTCCCCTGCAATATTGCAATATATCATGATAAATGATGCATGAAGCTTGATATTATATCTTCAAAAAAATTATTTAACCTATTTCACTTTAAGTATTTCTTACAATACCTTTAACTCATAAATATCTTATAACGTGTCAGTTTAATTAATTTTTCAGAGTATTAATTTCAAACCAGAGAAAAGATGATGGTATTCTCTGTTCAAACCAAAAATTCACTAAGAAAATCTTTCATTAAGCAATTAAATCCTTTATATTGCTAACATATCGCAATTAAATAATGTTCAGGTAAGGAGTAGTTTGTTGTGCAGTACGTTTATGGGGATGAGATCTAGATTACTAGTAGTAATTGGTGTTAATTGTTCAGAATATTAATTTTTGAAAAGTCTATATTTAGCTGAATTCTTACATGTATATAACAAGAAATATAAAGAATCAATTTTTGAATAAAATCATAATAGAGAGGTTGACATTAATTTTCATTTTATTTATTATTTATATTATTTATGACCTAATTCCTTTTTTTCTCTGAATCGTACTTTATGTTTCTCTCTATATTTGCTTGAGTTTATAAAACATACAAAGGACTTTCTCACTATACTGTATATAAAAAAATAAAGTATTAATCCCTAGGGTTGGTCGCTTCCATATACTTACCCATGTATTGTCCTCTTCTCGTATATAGCACTATATAAAAAACATCATGAGAGACACTACAGTGCCATGAAATAAAGAAAATATAAAGATAATCCAACAACAAATAAGGCTGGCAACGATTGTATATATAAAAAAAAAATACAATGCATAAGAAATTAAAAGAAACTAGAGATGGCATTAAATTTAATATCTTCTACTAGATTAAACTATATACCCTTACATAGAAACTTCATTAAATTACTTCAATTGCTAATGGGTTTAATTTTTTTTATGCACTTAACAATCAGAAAATATTTGTTCTGCTATTGTTATAAAACAACAATGTTATAACCATTAGTACAAATAAAACAGAGATAAAAAACTTTATTCAAACAATCACTTGTAATAAATAATGATATAATGGACTATACCAATTTAACAAACATCATCAGTGCATCAATCAAATAGATTGTTTGGCACCATAACGTTGTAAAAAGAGAGACACTTGTGCACGGAGGTAAATATCCTCGCTTGTCAATCAACTGCACACCAAAGTTTAGTGTCTATTTTCATACTGTTAACCCTAAATGAAGTGACTTGCGGTATAAATAATTAGTGAGCTTAGCAAGAAACAACAACAAGTGCAATTAAAATTAAGTCCAGGTGGTTACCCTCTTTAATCTCAAGGACACACTCGATATTTCACTCTCCCTTTCTGCTAGGTATTTGTAAATATACAGTGGTTAAAGTGTTAGTCGTAAATTTAAACTTCCTAATTAACATTTTCTCATATGAAAAATGACAAAGTCGATGTAGAAAATCAGTAAGTCACACATTGAAAACATAAATGTTGCTTGAAATTAAAACTTGTTATATTTACAACATGATTTGTTCGAGTTCTCGCAATAGAATTGAAACATGGGCACTATATTGCTGGTGATTTCAAGTAAAATAACATGAAAATAATGGCAAGTTTGGAAAAATATTTAACAGCATTTGAGATTATAATTACAAACTGATGAAAAAGATTTTAATTAAATATTTTTCAGCACTATATGGGCCGCAAAAAAATAATGTGATTGACATTACTGTAGTTGACAGCTTCATAGCAAACTAACATACTAGATTAACTATTATAATATGTCACTCGATAACCAATTAACTACTGAAATGTAATGACAACTATTTGCATTCAATTCATAAAAAAAAAAAAAAAATGCAACTTTTTTACTTTTTCGATATTTGCTTTTCATCAACAGAAAAGCTATAAGAGTAAAATATTATGTATGTAATGTAAATTGAATTATAAATAAAAATATACATATAAAATTCAATTCAATCAAGTATACTGTATAAAGAAATCAGTAGTTTATATATTATTTACTATTAAATTTACATAGGAAAACCTTATATATATATATATATATATATATATATATATATATATATATATATATATATATATATATATATATAACGTTGAATGATTTTGTAAAATCAATTACCGTAAAATTAATTTTATTATTTGTACGTATTTCAAAGAAATAAAATATACGCGACATAGAACATTTCCAAATCGACATGATGAACATAAAAGTAAATTTGATTTCGCCAGCATCAGAATTTGTATCATTATACAAAGAAAGAAATCAAACATTGATGTTTGCGAGCCTGAGGCTTTAGCCACCACGTCTGCTCGCATGCTGATGTGATGAAGGAGCGTGCAAGCTGATTGCGCACACAGCAGTACAGTCAGGCATATACTGACTGCTTGCCAGGGAGTCAGTACAGACAGGTAACCCAGAGACGCATATCTGCAAGGGTGGATCTGATTCTCGGTTCAGGGAAAGAGGGCAGGGGTGATTATGTCGCAATGTTAAGTTTTAGGCGCTATAAGGATTTGCATGGGGACTCAATGTAATTCAGGAACTTTGAACTTTTTTAGGGGGTGGTCTCCCTTCACTCCCAGTACCCACCCTCTGTGGGTCCACCCCTGAATATGCTTACATACTGTGCAAACACTTTTAACTCCAAATTTGATTTGATTTTAGTTGCTTCAAAAGTAAGTTCATGATTGCAGGATATTGTTTATAGCAATTCAGAAAGGTGGCAATGATTTTACTATAAATTAATTCTCATCATCAGGGAAAACACCATCATAAAGTTTCTTCTTTAAACTTGAAAGTTATGAAATTCTCTTAAATACTCCTCTAATTGCAGCTTTGAGATGCATAACTTTATTAATAATTTTTTTTTATTTTGTATGTGTTTTTGTGAAGATAAATTAATAAAGAAACCCTGGCTGGTAAACAAAACGATGCTGAATTTACACAAAGTCAAATGGTTGCAGATTCGAACGCACGATTTTCTGATCAAGAAAAAATAAACTAAATTTAGGCTATATACCATCAAATCACTCAAATCAAGAGAAGAATGAACTGGATTTTAAATTTATTTTAGTAAGATACTATCTTCAATCCTCTCTCGTCCTTAAAGTAAACCAATTCTAAAAACCAAAGAGAATTCGATACATCTGAGACTTGGTCTCCACCGTCAAATATAACATTGAAATGTCGTCCCTAAACAAACAATAACGTATAGCAGAGGGTAAATAAATCAGAACCTCTTAAAGTCTTATCTTTGATGTTATCAGTTTTAGTATTATTGAAAATTGGATAAGCTGATTTTTTATTCACTTCAATACTTTTGACAATTATGCATTGGCTGCCTAGAAAACAAAGCTCCATACTGCACTATTTTATAAATATATACGATATTATTCAAAGAAGAAACAAAAGGCACCCACAGAAAAGTACAAAGAAAATTTTTGAGCTTTGAGCAATTTACGGAATACAAATATTTGCCAACCACCATGGCATATGATTTTATTTTTCTCAGCTACCACATTTTTTTTTTAACATACAATATCGAACGTTAACAAAGCTCTTGAAAAGAAGAAGAAAAAAAAAAAAGAAATCTATAATATATATAGGCATATAAAAATCACGGGAGTAAAAAAGCTGCTTAAGTTCTTGCGAAACTATTTGAGCATCATTCTATGAACAAAAATATCAAATATCCTTTTCATCAAAGGAAAATACGACAATTTAAAAGCAAGATTTATCATTAATGCTATATATATATAGAATATAATTATATTGGAATGAACAGCAGATATTTATTTCCATGGCATATAAAACTATAATAAATTAATAATCATGTCATGGCGGACACAAATGTCAATCTCCCATTTTATGTAATAACCATGCAGTCACATATTTATGTACACCCCGGGATAGCACGAACGAGAATTATTCTGCTTGTGGAGGCAAAGTGGGTGCTTTTTACCTCTCCCGGAATTGCAAATCTGACTCTCTTTGTCCCCAGATATAACGTTCGATGTTGATCCGAGGTGTAAAAAAAAAAATTCACCACATCCATGTCTCATCATTGACACGTCTTGTTGACGGTGGTTTAATAAATTTCCAGTGACTATCATTCAAGCAAAGTTTGAAAATTCAAATCACATATCAGATTAACTCTGTAGACTGGTGCAGTTAAGAATGATATATGCTCATAAAAAGAGAGCATAGACTTGGTGAAAAAGAGCTGATAATATTCACTCCTTAAGACTATGACTGTACATAATGTACTGGCAGGTATAATCTTCCCAGCACAATAATCACTAAAAAACAGTCCTTCTTCCTCTTTCTAACTCCGGTTTTAAAATGTTGGCTATGGCAGCACATTCAGATCATCTGGCACCGCTCCACCTGTCTACCATCCCTTACTTGGTTAACATGCAGGCTAATGACGAGCTAGGAGGAAGATAGGCCAGACGGACACGCCCCTCCTCGGGCTACTGTGTGCAGTAAAAACCTCATCCACCATCACTGCAGCTTTATTATGTTACGCGGGCTTGCTAATTCAATTTATCACGGTCGCAATCACCCCCAGGCCATCGTGTCAGTGTGTAGCAGCATGGAAGCAAGAAGCACGCTCGTTAACCTGCTCTTGTGATACCAAAGGGTAAACAACAGATTTCAGCGGATGATACGGGCGAGCGTGTCCGTGCATGCGTGGATTTTGATACTTTTGAATCATGTTCGTTTTATCATACATCAAATGTATTTATAGTTTGGAGGATCAAAAGATAAATTTAGGGTGTAAAATATAATTATAGAATCTATATTATGTCTAAATGTACGCGAGTGGTGAACAAACTTATAATTAATATGATGAACTGCTGCATGCAAATAATAATTATTCGCTTATATTTTTATTACACCAATACATAATACAGTAATATTTAATAATAGTTGTTTATTGAGTATCAGTACATGCAGTTTATATGGGTAAAAAAAAATGTCTATTTATCTATATAACAGTAATTATTTTTATATTGCAACCTTTTTTATCATGCATAAATTATATATATAGTAACCTTGTTTTTATTATGGATATAGCTATATTATGTACTACTCACAAAAACGTTTTTTTACAAATAAACACTTTACAAAACCTCGTCGTATTACGTATTTACGACCACATAAACGTGTACTTTGTGTGGTGTGCTATTATGAAAATTATGTCAGCAGTGTATAAATATTTTAATATACTTACATTCCAAAGGTTTAGATTGTTTACATTGTTAATTAAAGACTACTTTATACATAGGTACTGCATGATACATGTCACATATGTGTATATGTACAATGTATTTTATATTAAAAAGGAGAGAACTCCTGTTAAATATACAGGCAGACACTCTTAATAAAATTTAATGAATGTTGTGTCTTTTTCTTAATGACTAATGTTAGCAAATAAATATCAAGGTTTTACTAATCTTGTATTTCACTTTATGAGCTTGACTTGATTCTATTTCAAATAGCCAAAGCAGTCCGTTCGTAATTCATACAACAATTTTATTATAATATGGCATGTAATTCCATGTACTGTATACGTTTCAATAAATTAATAATATATAATATAAAACATTGTTATAATTTTTCAATGATCAAAGTTATGAAAACTTTATTCTATATTGTATAATAAATACCCTTGAAAGTTTCCTCATTAATATTCTACTTTATAACTTCAACGTCAATAATATATAAAAATTATATAAGAGAAAGTTAAGGAAAAAGTATGAAATTTCACGTAAAAGTAATCGACCTATTTTCCAATCGAGTTTTATTTTAATTTTGCGGCTATTTGTAAGTTATAATGAGCACAAAGAAGAAGGAACAATTATTTTCTGCTGCAATTAACGTATATTGCCCAGTTTAAAACTCTTCTCCTGCACAGACAATGTAATATCAGGTAGGTACTCAAAGCTACTTTGTAGAAAACAATCTTGAAGAGAGGAAAATTTAATGAAAAGTTTTTATTGAAAAAAGATTGCCATTTTTTTTTTGTAATTAATTCTACACAAAAAAAATTAAACATTTTTGAAGCACCCTGAATGCGATTATGAAAATCCTTTGTATAATACTTGAATGGAGTAATATTCGCAATGAGTACTTTCAAACACAGTACGCTGTAGATAATAGCAAAAATCATTAATATAGAGCAAAACAGCAGATGAAATGTGGTGGAACGTCTCTGAGGCTTTCGAGTGTTCGCTTTTATTCATACAATAAAATGATAATTATTCTGGATAAAAATCTCTACTTTGGTGCAATGATCAGTCGACATATTTGTATTGTTTAACAATAGAGTATCGACCTTAACTTTTTTTTTTTATTGCAGAAATTGATACAGGATGCAAAGTTATGCTACCCTGATTTTTTTCAGATTTTTTTGAGACCGGGAACTAGTCCTTTTCGTGACGTCACGAGACGCCGCTCCTTAAGAAAAAGATAGGACTTGCCGCCGCGTGACGTCACAAAAAGGACTTTCAATAATTTTTTAAAAATAGTTCCCCGGCTAAAAAAAATCTGAAAAACATCAAGGTAGCATAACTTTGCACGCTCTATTTATTTCAGAGGTCAATACTCTATTAAATATTTTTTAGCACTTCTCTTCTGCAAACACAATAATCTCTTTGTTTATCAACTATGGACTATATTCATAATTTAAACTATTGAAAGTTTAACCCGTTTATTATAACAGTATTTCACGTTGAATTATACTTGTGTCATCAAATTTTAAATCACAATTGAAAAAGTTGCAATACTCAGACATTTAAAATAAAAACAAGGTAAAAAAGTTAAAATTTGAAAACGAATTCTTTATTAGTCTCATAAGAATGCTATCACGGTCCATTTCAACTAATTGAAAAAATATTTTATTTTAATTAATGGAAATTATAGAGCAACTTTTTTGGTTCACACTTTCAATACGTAAATAATACACAGATTTAAAATTACCCCTGGAAGTAGGCAGAAGAACAAAGTGTAAAAACTGTAACTGTAAGTACAACATGAAATACTTTTGAGGCCATTAGGATCAACCTAGCCAAAGTAGGATTGAATTTTTGAGCCTCAACTATACATCAACAATAATTTTTCCAGGTTCAATCTCAGTTTGGTATGAATATAAGCTATAGTTTAATAACAGCCTCATTTAATTATTATCTCGATTTACGAAACCATTAATCCGGCCATATCCAGCAAGTACGTACCATAGCCATGATTGTGAGACTGAGAACTGGAGCTGGTGTCCTCACATGTCAGTCCGCGACACCTGCAACACACGGGGATGAAGTTGATGATATCAGGGCAAAAGAAGAGCGCGGTGCTGCAAGTGTATTGATATTGCAGAATATTTAATTAAAAAATAGTTTTAATAATTGCAATAAACCTAAGTGGGCTTTGAAATTATAATTTATAATGAGATACTTGACCTATAACCATCAGAGAATACCATATAATATTTTCTCTGCTATAACTCTAAATGAGTCCAGATGCATCCCATCATGCATTATTATTTTATAAAGATTAAACATCCAGCTTGTATACCAAATTTAACTAAATGAACTTAAATGATGGAGGCAAAATTGGGTCAAATATCTCAATAATGATATTTAGTGAATAAAATGACGAATTATTATCGTCGTTTTAGTTTTTTTTTTCCCCCATTTTAGTAACCGAATTTAGTGGTTATAATATTAAATTATACATTAATATTACTGACAGAAATTTGTAAAAAATATAACCTCACTGTCAAATATATTCAGAATAATATACATAATATATATAATATATAATATATATATATATATATTATTAGATTTCACAATATATTGTTGGTAAATATGTAAAAAAAAAGTTCTAACTTTCCATCATTATATATGATGATAATCTGCATGTGTGTAATCTCATTTAAGTATAATTTATGTATCATTACCAACTTCAATTTTCAGAGCTTGGAGCATTTGACGCAGTTTTTACCGCATTAAAAAAATATATATTGTACACGTCTCTCGTATATGTTTAATGAGAGAAACAAAAATTATATTCTAAATGAAATTGTCAAGGCAAATATATAAGCAACGTGCCCAAGTAGTCGTCCAGAACTACAATTTGAAACTCTTGCTGCAGAGCGACTCGAACTGTGGGCACAAAGCAAGCAAGTCCCGACTGTGAAACAACAAGCTGACGAAGCAGCCAACCAAGAAGGGTTGGAGTATGCATACAGCATAGAGTAGTTGCCCACCATGAATAATATCATTTCACAAGCGTAAATTATACCTTGTAACAAGCCAGAGTACGTCAAATACTTAAGGTAGCACTAAAAGGCGGAATCACATGAGTGATGGAGCCTAACGCACAAGCTGTGATATAGTATCCTATGCCGGCAAGCGAATTCGCCGAATTTGCGGCAGCGAAATCGCGACTTTTTATTATCGTATAATTCGCTAAATTTAATATTAGCAAGTGGACTTCACTGCACGTCGCGTGTTGCAAATAATCATTCATTGACTTGTATGTGGTTGAGAATGGGTTTAGTTAGTATAAATTCTTAGTTATTTAAAAATATTAATCTACATACAAACTAGGAAACTTTAGAGACCATCTTTTAGAGTCCATCATTATAGTTGCTTTTATTTAAAAAAATATTCATAAATTCAAAAAGCTTTTGAAAGAAGATGATTTTCCGCGAGATATCTAAAAATTAGTTTAGTCTGCTTGTAGAATGAAGTTGTATTATTGTATTGTTATGAATTGTACCTGCCATTACAAACTATTATAATACGTTTTAATTTAAGCATTCAGTATACCAATTAAATTATAAATCAGTGAAAGAGGAAGCAATGCTTTTAATTAATTAAACGCGAGTAAATATTTTGCTATATGATGTCATCTTTTAAGAAATATTAATTATTCTATCATTAATTTCGTCATAAATATTTATAAATGTGTAAACATCTTGTCTTATCAAATCTAATTCACATCAATCGTCTTAGTCAATTTAGATGAATAATTAATTTAACATTTCAGGCAATCTGGAGTTTGTCAGCACTTGGAAGTATAATGACACGAGACATCTCAGTTGTTTTCTTGATAAAAGCATCAACATCGTTTCTGCCCAAGTTACTTTGGTTTCACTTTGTTTTGCTTAGAAACGTAAAAGTTTTGGTTTCAACACAGGTTTAAAGACTTTCTTTAAAGGTATATATTCCCAAACTAGCTTTTGTAGCATATGGCATTGTAAACATTGACAATTCTATTCAGTAAAGAATTATCTCAAGTAACTGCATAAAATAAATAAACGTTGCTTGAAATTTTAAAAAAAAACTCATTTATATTATATATTTAGAAATAAAATTTTCATACCTTTCCAGTAAAGTATTCAAAGTTGAAAATAATCTATGTCTTTATCTTAAAGAGTGCAGGTTATTATTTTCATTCTATTTCCACATTTTATGGAGATCTAAACGAGGGATACTGAAAATGCAATCTATTGGAGAAGCTGTATATTTTACTACACAATGTCTTTTGCTTTATACAGAGAGATACACCTCAAGGGGGTGATACATACTTATTATTAACCAGCATGCATGGTGCAACCTGCAAGTTTGTTGAGTATTTACCCGTACACCACGTAAGCACGAGGATTCACCCTCTTGTAATGTGTATATGACGGCTGACGCTAATTGTTCGTTCCCACGAAGTGCTCCGTGCACAATAATTGCACTACTTAATGTAATAGTTTATATAGCCGCAGCGCCGCAGCTTGTTTTCAAGCATAACACTAAGTTGTAACTCAAGCAGACACATACGTGGAGGCAAATTACGTTATAAAAACTAACTGAAATTATAAACTCGTTACTTAAAACTTATAGAGAACAATTTCCTCGACCGCTATATGTATAAAAAAAGAGATAGTAATGTAATAATTGTAATAAATAATTTTGTAATGCTTTTTTTTTTCATGTAAATTGCAGTTTTGTACTACACTTAATAAAAACGTTATAATTAATACTTCAATCTTATTATTTGTATTCTTTATTATATGCCTCAACTATCCTAAAGCTAAATAACAATAAGGTTGAAAAAAAAACAACATAGGAATAAATCATTTCATTTGATTGTTTGTTTGATCTACAGAATTTAATATTAAAATAACATTTTTGAAAAATATATGGTTATCTGAGATTTACCAATAGGTTAGTTAATAAAAATGACTAAAATTCTGTTTTAAAATTTTCTGTTAGAATTTCAAGTTTATTACTATTGTTAAATTTGTAAGTACATTAAATTTAAACGAAGGTTGTGTGTCATATATTGCACATATTTCACTATAATGGCCTTGTGTTTTGTCACACCACACACGATTACAATGTTAATGTACCAAGGGAGTGTATTATTAATAAAGTCCCCCGCAGCAGCGAAATTGATTTTCCTTTTCCTCCAATATAACACATGGGAATTACCAACATTATTTTGAAAATATGAAGGCAATAACCTTGAACTACTAATTTCACAAAGAGAATTTTTTATTATATTATTCTATACAATATAAGGTCATATAGCTATAGAAATGGATTTTTATATATGAAATTATTGAAGCTATTGTGTTGGAAATGTGTTAATTAAGAATTTTCAATACTGTATTTTATACCAGGGATATAAAAGTTTATGTCTGTGAAAAGGGGTTAAAACGCCGCAAGGGTTAGGAAAAGGACTCGAACAACTCCCACGAGACTCACTGTTAAGTAAGCCAAAGATCTCTTTGCGCTTTTGGTCACGTCGAAATTAAAAATAAAAAAGACTTAGCTTTGAAATGTGTTTTTTTTTTATATTTGTTTTCATAGAAGAATACTACCACAAAAGTTTAAAACTTTTAAGTAAAAAGAAAAAAAAAAAACAAGCTTTTATGACCAAAGAATTGTCACCTAACTCATGGGTGTTAATTTCATTGGTGAGGTTTAAATGCGTTAATTTTAATTAAAGGGTTATCTAAATTACAACACATTTTACGTAGAAATATAATTTATCTTGTTCTTTGCTATAACATGAACCTACAACATAATATAACATTCTCTTTGCTAATTATGAAGATATGACATGGAGAAAGGACGAGTGTAAACAACTACTACCACAAATGAAATCACACGCAAATAGTGAATAATGAGTTTTAAATGAGGTAATTCTAGTGTACAGACTTTAAGCTCAATAATAGGCGCGGGACGAAGATAAGAATTGGTACCCCTCCCCCTCTTTTTAAATATAAAAAGTATAATATTATATATAACTATTACAATATCACAGTTGGTAACAATTTATTTTATAAAAATATTAAATATTTTTATTTACTTGAACTTGCCCTTGAATAACCTTTTTATATATATATTACATTAATCCATATACTCATATTAAAATTTCTATAGAGATATAATATTATAAAACTCACATCTGGTCTATTATAAAACTTGTTTGTTGAAAAGATTGTGACGATATTCAATCTCCACGTATGACGACCTCCTTAGATGCACGTTGCTTTATATGTATGTGATGCAGCTGCATTTGCATGCACTGGTGGAGAGAGACTTGGCTTCTTATCGGTCACCACGGCGTGATCCGGACAAAGGCAGGACACGGGCGGGCAGCTGCGCACGAGAGGGATGATGACGCGTTCTCTGGCGTCTTAAAGGACGGGGAAAAGGTACAGGATTGTGGAACATAGAAGTTTTTTTTTGGAGGAGAATATTCAGATGAGTTTCTAAACTAGATGATACACAATGGAATATCAAGTCTCTCTCTCTCTCTCTCTCTCTCTCTCTCTCTCTCTCTCTCTCTCTCTCTCTCTCCTATTCTCTGATGATGCCAAAAAATATGTAGAATATAACAGCAGCACAATGTTTATATTAGCAGTTCTTGCAGCTTTGTTGTGCATATTATGATGCTTTGTGGTGATTCGTATCAAAAGAAGGGGACTTTTACTATATATTATGTTTTCTTTATTAAGATACGAGAAAAAATCCCATTGGCATAGTTTTTTTTAATTCCAATAGTATTTTCGTTCATTTTACTTGAACTGATAAACAACAAAAATCTTAAAATATAAAAATGTGTAAGAAATGCATTAAATTAAATAATTTGAATACATTGGATAAAGTGAAAGGTGGAATTTTTAGATGCAGCATTCAATATCATGGTTTAATGTTGTTATAATATTACAAAAAGAGCCTTCATCATAAAAAAATATATAAAATCTGTAGATTTTATGTTCTTTTGCTAGCAAGGTACTACGTATGTATGGTATATACGTACTAAAATATTTGATGTAAACACAGGCTTTTATGTGCTGTCTAAAAATATTAATGTTCGTCTAAAAATATGAAACCTTGCATGCTTTTGGTCTATATAATAAAATAATATTATAGTTATGAACATTTTCAACGTTATGATAAATGTTATTTCTATGTTATATCAAATAAATTTATAAAGAAGAGAGTCATTTACGAAAGGGTAAAAATTGATTAAATAATAATAGAAAAATAAATTCAGAATGTTTTAATGATTATGCTGAAAAAATAGACTAAAAAAACTAACAAAAATTCTTGTAGAATGAACCTCAATATAAAGAACGTTAGTGTATGCATGATGTTAGTATATATGCATTTACTGTAATCATGAATTATATGATAACAAATAACGATGGAACTTCAATAAATTTATTAAAGATTTTAATTGAGTATTCCATTGCTTTAATGATGACTTATACAAGAGGTTATAATACTTTAGTAATGTAAACATCATGCATATTATTATGTCTGTGACACCACAGTGACATGCTCCAGTTATGACCACCACTCCAAGTAGCGACCACAAAGCTGGAACCTTGACATTTTGCAAACCAACTGCACCACAACGACTCTCTGGGGAAGCATATAGGTATTGCAACTATTCATACTATATATGCATATTATAATTATACTGACTTCTTTACAGTATGTTAGTTATGCAAGGAATTTGCACAACAACATATTAAATCTTTTATATTTAATATGAATATATATTAATTAAATTAATTGTAATGAATATACGAGACTTTGCTTGTTAAATGATTTAACTTTAATTAAACCAATTCACTTAATTTTTTTAACTAAAAATTCAACAATACGTTGTTAACAAGATATGGATGCTAGTCATAGAGAAAAGCTCTAGAAATTTAATTATTTGTATATAATGGACAACATACATGAAAAAAATTTATTGCAGAAATGAATAGAGGGTACCAAATTATGCTACTTTGAATTTTTCCAGATTTTTTTGAGACCCGGAACTATTTTTAAATAATTGGTGAAAGTCCTGGATTTCAGTTGGCACCTCTGAATTCTTAATAAAAAGGATAGAGACTGGATGCCTATTGGCGCCTTCAGGGGGCGTGGCAGCACTTTCAATAATTATTTAAAAATAGCTCTGGGTTTCAAAAGAATCTGAAAAAATTCAGAGTAGCATAATTTGGTACCCTCTATTCATTTCTGCAATAATTTTTTTTCATGTATGTTGTCCATTAAGTGGTTTTTATACGTACCAACATAATAGCATAATTAAAAGTTACATATGTAATAACTTCGCGAAGTATTTTTAGGTTCATATATTACGTTAAAGGCTCTGAAATAATTATAAGAATTCCTCTTACTAAAGTTCAATCTTATTATATTTATATCATTTGACAAAAAGTACGTTCATGCTAACTCATTATCTTACTTTTTATTAAAATTGCCACCAAGTCTTGTAGGAACGAATGTTTAAATTTACGCAGTGCGGTCTTTGTGTTACATTTTAATTAATTTCTCAACTCTTGTATTCTTTCCATAAGTTATTTCAATAGAAAATTTTAATTATAATACAAAAATATTTATTGTACTATAAGATGTACAATATTTTGTTCTACATAATCACATTGCTATGAGAGAAGAAAGTGTGTGCTTACTTTTAAATTAAAGCAAGAAGGAAATTATTATTATGGGTGTTAATTCGTACATTATGTTATTCTTGTCTGCTGGTCATGATATTAATTTGGTGTTATTCGGACGTTCATTGTTTCAGTCAACCAACATTATACAGTATTACCGTCTTATATATTGGCAGTTAATTTATATCTATAGGCACTTAACAATTCATTTTAACCTTTTACTTTGTTTTAACGTTTTAAATGTAATATAACCTTTACGAAAGTTATAGCTGGGTCAATTGATATAGAATTACATTTTACTATATATACAATATGCACGTAGAGCCAACATATTGTTATAACTTTAAATTGAGTTTAAATCAGGAACAATAAAATTATTGTAATAAAAAAGTTACAGTAATCACAAGAACATACATTGAAGTTGAGTACTCATCTCCGCTAAGTGCAAACCACACACGACACTATACAATAATAATAGTTTTCAACCTTGACATAAACATCATAAATCACCACAAGTACTTCTATATAGTAAAGCGTCCCACCGACACTAGACAGAAGCACGTCCGGGGTCACCCATATTGCATGCAGTAAAACGTCAAGCAAGGCCGTAATAACCATCCAGTTCAACAGCAGCAACACATGGGCAGCAACTACTAGATGCAGGAGACCTATAGTAAAGAGGATAGCAACAAGAAACAACTCCATGTGATGCGACGCAGTTGTTGTAGAGATAGAGGTAGAAGAATTAAAATAATAAAAAAAATGTATTAAAAGAGAGGGAAGAAAGTGAGAACATTTTTAAAGCCAAGGAGCGAGAAAGAAAGGGGGTAAAAAATGATACAGAAGTGGTTTACAAAAGCCAACATTATATATATAAGAAAAGCATGGAGGCGATTTAGTCACGTGGTTTAGGACTGAATAGGGTCGTCTTCTCGTCTAGTCATGGAGTCTCTCGTACTGCAGAGCTAGCTATATACTGGTAATAACCGGTGCTACGTGGTGAGCTTAATGTCGAGTTGCGTGTATGTGAGAGCTATCCCAGACTTTGCTGCCTGCATGTACAGTACGTACTTGGACTTTTACTTGCTAGCGTGCCACACAACATGGAGGAGATAAGGGGAGGTAGCTTCATGGTTACATTTACATGACAACAGTCTAAACATGATTACCCTAAAGTGAATTTGTATCGACCAATAAGAGTATACTTACATCACTTCACTTTTAATCACTTAAAATACAGTGCGTGAGCATATACAAAATAATTTCATATTGTATAATAGCTGAGTTCACTTTAAATATATAAATCTCTCAGCATATGATTTTTTTACAAGGAAACCTTTACATTAATGATGAGTGAAGACTGAATGAAGTGCCTGGTGAGTTAAAGGGACCATTACATGCTGTTCTTTAAAAACTATGAGTGGACAAGCATAATATAGCATAGATCTATACGTATTATAGGCAGACTATCGTTTATCATATATTATTCTTAATGTTCTTTCATTTGATAGAGCATGAAAATTGATTACTTCAATTGAAAATACAAAGTGTACTTGTTGATTTAGTACCATGAAAGGTTCAAATCAACATTAATATCAATTTTGATGCATGTTGATAAAAAAAAATTCATACACAGACAAAATTAAAATTATTTTATATTTTATACAATTTTCATTATAAAATTTAATAACAAATAATAAGGGGTAAATTACGTCTTTACTCTAAAAAACACACACGATACAAAATTATATATTATAAAAAAAAACATGTTGTTGCATAATTATAATTATCAATAACACGCCGCGATACGATCTCCCCTCTCACCTCTGAACTACCTGTGAGTTGTGTTGACCAGCAGCGATTTTAGAGACTGGTTAGACGAGTGTCGCAGTGGTAGGAGGGGGACTTGGTGCTCGCTCAAGCCAGCGGTTTGCCCACCGTGACTGCCTCGCGTTCTAACCCACACGAGGACCCCCAGTTGCATGCTAAGCAGCAAGGGTAGGGCCGAACCAAGGTGCGGCAGATGCAGGTACCCTACGTATTCAGGTGACGACAATATTTATTAGAGGAGCAGCAAAAAAAAGTTGTGACAACACCAACTTTTAACCTCCTGTCATTGTACAAATTGCATTACACTGCAGCAAGAATTCTCTTCTTTTATTTCATTCGTTTTTTGCCATAAATTTATTTCAGTGCAAGTTCAACTGTGCTATCGATTGTGACACTTTCATTCTTCAAAGTACCCTACTTTTTTTTTTATAAAAATTAAATAAGCACTATCAAGATAAAATATCAGAAATTTTCTCTCCAATAATAAGTTTCCCGTCATTTTCAGTTTTCACTGCATGGTGACAACTGAAGGCAGCTTAAAAAAATGCAGCAGCAGCAGCATGTGACAGCGTGCAAATTTATCTTGGCAGAGATTTCTAGCTACCACAACTCAACTGTTTTCTATGCAAATTCACATCACAGTTGTAGGGTTTTACCTTAAGCTTTGATAGTGTGTTTTGCAAGTCCTGCAGAGATAAAATATCACGGTGTCCACAAGTTGCTTTCTGAATTACAAATCAGGCTGCATGAGAAGTAAGCATTAAGATAACATTTGACGTTAAAATATGACATGCTAGACACGAGAAAATCTAAATCAAGCAGCCCGAGAGTGTCAGAACGTTGCTCATGCCTTATTTACTTGTATTGCAGCCTCAAGACAAAAACCATCATGCAGATTTGCTGAGGAAAAAAGTGCATTTATCCCAAATGACTCAACACACTTTCAAATTTATACTCCCATCTGTGACAATGCTAAAACAACATATCGGCACGATCTGCGAAGAAAGATATGTAACCAACTGGTTTTTCAGTCTAATTCGATAAATGCGGACAGTGAAAAGAAATTTTTTCTTAATATACAACTCTTACATGCATCGTGTCTCATGAAGATCGGGATTCATCTTTCTGGCTGAAGGAGCATCAATGGAAGCATCACTAATTAATCTAATTATACTGTATAGAGATGAAAGTAAAAATTAATAATCTCACTCTTTACTTGCATGCACAATATATTCCTCATTACATAATATTATATATTAATAAATTATTTAAAAATTATTAAAATTGATGTTTTAATGCTCGGGATTTGATAACTTCATCTACCAACATTTCTGTACTAAAATTATTGATAAAGCTCGCCTCCATGTTTATGAATACGCGTGATTAATGGTGACAAGACGTCACGCACGGACACAAAGTACGGCATTGATGAAATGTCACAAGCCTTCGAAAAAAAAAGTCGAAGTTCATCTACCGCATGGAATAACTCAAGCATAATATATTATAGTCTTATATAAAAAAAAAATGTGTTTTATGGCAAATATTTTCCTTTTTCTGAAAAAAAAAAAAATTATAATGTATTTTTAGACATAAAAAGGAGAAATATGCAAATACAAAGGCAGATATACCGCCATAAAAAAATTCTGTTTCAGTTTTTTCTAAATATTTATACGAGGCTCAATATGGAACTTTTTTTTTTTATGTCAGAAGCTGAAATTGTTTTATTGATATAACTTCATCAATAATGTTACAGAAATCTAATTATTAAGGTTAAATTAAATTATTTTGTCTATAGCATTCCCAATGATTAATTAAATTTTACAAGTTTAATATAAACTCTAAATTTCAATTTAAGGGTAGTAATTCCATTAGTTCTATCTTTTACAGGTTTATAACATTTATACCTTTTTTTTTACTTTAAATTTATTACAAATATGTTTTCATTAAAGCTTGACAATTTTCTTCAATAAAAGATAATTGACTCCGATATTTCCGGTTAATTGCAGTACCTGTATTACTACATTACATGGAGGGTTCCGGATGTGTGATATCACCACCCTCTTTCACCCACTGGCAAGATTCGCCAATAGGAGCTTCTAGCTAGCTTTTTGCTTATATATACCAATACAGCCACTGTACGCTGCCGGAATCTCAAGAAGAAAAATTTCATCTCACCACACACTGTGTGTGAGTATGAACTTGCCTCGATGTTTCAGATCAAAAGTCAATACAAACGTGCATCTTTACACAAATGATCAAAATTGTGGATATTTGAGTGAGTTCGTATTGATATGGTCAAAAAAATAGTAAGAAAAGAGTTTTTCTTTTATCTATAATACTATAAGGTATCAAAGAAAATTTATGGCATAACTTATATAGGTCACTGTGGTTGAACATCCCCCATCGATTTATAACTGACATGAAGGTTATGAGTTTGATTCTTAGATAGAATAGTTCTGTTTTATTTTTTTTTTTGCCCAATTTTTTTATATTCGCTTCACACGGACATCCTATCTTGTCAGATATATGATAAAGTATATGTTGAGGTATCATGTTTATAGTAATAAATTTGTAATAAATTTATATAACAAAAATAATAAATCAAAAGAACAGATAGCAGATTTTATCTATAAGATTATATAGGGGAATGATTTTAAAAATTATAATAATTCCTCACACGATTGAGTTTTCTATATTTTCTGATGTAATAAAAATCTCACGAAATATGCTACTGTATGAATTAAATAATGATAATATATAACTACAAAGCGCAAAAAAAAAAACATGGAATCATAATATTAAAGAAAAGTGGAAATAGATCCAAATCTTTCGCGAAGCAAAATCGAGAGTTAATATATTAAATTTATATAAATACAAGTTATGTATTTAGCAACAATTTTATATAATATATTTATGTAATATAATGTAAGAGAGACGAGTAATTGGGCGCCCCAAGCTGTTGCGCCTGCTGTGAGTAAATGTATGCAACGTATCCTACACAGCTGTTGACATAATTGCATATGTTGCAGGGGCTAGTTGTCTAATTGAGCAATTAATATACTCAAATAGATGCATGCCATCATAATATATATATTGCTGTAACGTATTATTAATTGCTACAATAATTGTAATATTGTTGCATTGTATTCTCCACCTTATATAAATATCACAGTATCAAAAACGGGGGAAATATTATAGTAAGTTATAGTTAATTTATATGCTGTGTAAGTGTGTATTATGTAATATAAGATTTCCAGAGACGTAGCTAAATGTTAAAGCTAAAAGATAAAGGACAAGCAATGTTTTAAAGTTACATTCAACGTCTCTACAATCGGGTGATAGTTATCTATATACTGTGAGAAGGAAATAATTACTTCATTTATATGAAAACTGTGTAGAGTACATTGTGATAAAATTTAAAAAAAAAATGTATGCATGATTGCGCGAATGAGTTATAGAGGGAGAAATAGTAATATCCAAGTATTTTTCATTTTCCAAAACAAAGTGTAGTATTTGCAAAGCTTTGAGTTTATTATTTATATGCCTTGGATTAAAAACCATAACTTTGTTTTTGCACCACTGAGTAACTGTGAGTCAATACAGTATAATATAACTTTGAGATAAAATTTATCCATAAAATAGCAGCAAAAATAAAACTTTTCGTATTACTTTGCAATATTAATCAGAAACTTTTCTAATCTAGGTTAATTTTATTAATACTATAATATGATATAGCAATGAGTTTTTTTTATTAATTTTTAAAGTACAGATTAACAATTATATAAAAGTTAAAATTATAAAGTTTTTAATATAAACAAAGAATAAAATGTAATCGAAAAATTAATTTATTTTCATTAATTAAAAAGTGTAATTGTATAAAATCCTATATAATAAATTTATAAAATATTAATGGAATTGTTTATTTTAAAATCAAAGTGAGAAAAGCTTAGGGAGCAATAACGATTCATATTTTAAGCCAGGTGGAATTATATTTTGCTATCATTGAATATTCAACAATGTGCCTTCACTTACTGACACGAAATATCAAGATACAGGTAGCTCACGGCTACCTTGCTACTAGTAAAGAGCAGAAGAAAATTGACTATATTTATACGATAAATACTTCAAATTCTCTCTAAAATTACACTTAATAAAAAATAATTATATCTTATACAACTTCAGCTACAGTGATAAGACTTGATAAAATATTCCTTATATACACAAAGTATGTAACCATTCAAAAATATAAATCATGAGTAAAATAACATTAATAATTGTAGATAGTATAGTATTTCTTTTTTACCTTATATTAAGCCTGATGAATAATAATTGTTTTTTTAGTTTAATAGCCATTTTGTAACAACTCTTCACTACCTATTTTACTACTCCGATGAAGAATCAGTTACACAGTAAAGAGTACTACCTTTAAAACTCTTGTATTTTTTACCTTGTAAAACGTTGAATATATTTATTTATATAAATACAAATTATAACTTTTGTTCGTTTATATATTTTTTAATTTGATATGGGGCAACAGGCACTCCCAATAGTAATTCCAATACAATTAAGAAGATTTTTCACTGCGTATTGTGACTATTGTATTTATATCAAGCTTAATTGAATGGGTATATACATGCATAAATATAATTATATATACATCAGTTTATATAATATAAAAACTTTTCTTATTTTTTTTAGTGAAAACTTTTAAAAATAAATATATTGGTGGAGAAAATAGGAAGAATATAGTGAGAGAAAGACAGATGTGCCACAAATATATTTGCATATGAATCACTCTATAACAACAATACAATAGAGGGAACAACAATGCTGTATAATGTAGATAGTAAGAGAGAGAGAGAGAGAGAGAGAGAGAGAGAGAGAGAGAAAGAGAGAGAGAGAGAATACTCAACATGTAATTGAGATATAGCTGCAAAACAACATGTGCATACAATATATATTAATACTCTCTCATTTACTCTCTCTCTACTTCACTAAGTATTAAAACGTTTTGCATGTTAAAAACTGCATGTGCATACAGTGACGTTATTGACCCACATTAAAGCTTCATCGTTTTAGCTATCGCATCACCTCACACGCCCATTTATAATGTAATAACATTATATAAAATATTTTGAGAGGTTTTTAATGTTAATGCATCTGTTGGCATCATATTAAATTTATGAGAGCATAATTATTTTAATTTTTTATAATTTGGAACTAAATAATATAAATTACGATAAATAAATAGCAACATTTGCATACTGCATGATAAAAAAAATATGGGCATAATATGAAAATAGAGTTAATGTTTTAAATTGTGTAATGTTTAAATTTATCATACGTACTTTTTTACTGTACATATTTTATCTTTCTAATAAATGGTTTAAAAAAAAAAGGAAAAAAAAAAACACAAGTTTTTATTGGTTTTTATTTGAAAGATTACTATTTAAACTAAAACAAACAATTCGATTATGTCAATAAAATATTTATTATTCAAATGTTATTTATTTTAATCCATTTTGCAAACATTGTATGTAATAAAAACAGTAAAAATTCATATAAAAAAGGTTATAAAAAATATGACTTTTATGATAACGAATTTCTAAGTTCAGCAGAAATAGTCTAAAAAAATGTTTACCAAAACAATTTCAAAACTTAAATAATAAACTTTTTGATATCGTCAATTCTAAATTAAATATTCAAAATTTTACAAAAAAAAAACAAAAAAAAAAAAAAAAAAAACTAATGTGAGTCACACGTACGAGAAATTTGATTGGTATGTTGTGTGTATGCGGTAACACCCAGGGGTCTTCGACGCAGAGGTTGGCTGGACCCGCCAAGAGGGGCAAGATAGAAGGATGAAAAATGGTCCTCCTCCACTTCTCGCAGCGAAACTGTGAACAAGAGTGTTCTCCTAGCCAGCACTGTAAAATATCGTCGTCTCTCACTTTCAAGAGCAAATAATTTCAGCTTTTTTCCCTCTCTCCACCACCCTTACTGCTACACACACTTCTATATGAAATATAAAAGTGTTCTTGTTGGACCTCTTGTTGTTTTTTGATTGCTTTTACCAATCTTATAAGACACATAACCCCTTTTTATACTTCCATTTCTAAAATTAAGTATTTTATATTATATAAATGGTAGTTGTTACACAGTATATATATTATACTTGTATAAAGGGTACTCTTCACTAAATAAAAAGCATGACCAAAGTGTTTTTAATTTTGTTAAAATGTTTAGTATATATTTAGTTAAGTTAAGGTAGAGATAACGTCGATCAGCTGATTTTCAACCAGCCAATTTTGAACTGTCCCGCACTGAAAGAACCACGTTGTTTTTTTACAGGCTATATATGCACTCATTATTAAATAAAGAGTTAATATACATTTGTACAGTTGTTTTATTTATAAAAACCTTTTTTCATTACCTCTAATCATGAAAATAAACAATAAAAGTTTAGCTGAAAAAACAAAATATTGTAATAAATCTGGCAAACGCGCATACATTGACTCGTTTAGTACAACTAACTAGCGGGAAAACGAAAACAAATGAATGTTTCGTTTTCTTTTGATGAAAAGACTGGAGACTCTTAGAGTAATTAAATGTTGTTTTATTATAATATAACATGCCATTTACTACTGGTATACGAATAAGATCTAAATTTAGACATCGTAACTTCTACAAGCAAGTAAAGAACCTGAAAAATGTTAAGAATAATTATATTCAAGTCAAAGAAATACCTGAAGTGCATGACCGCATATCACAGAAAACACCTGTCAGAAATCGAATTGTTTTAGATGGTAGGCGTATTGTAGAATTACAATATCTAGCTAGTCAACTGCATTGTGAAAGATGCAGAGGACATTTATATTTAGAAGACATAATAGAAGAGAGAAGTTCTGGCTTGGCATCAATCCTGCACATTGTTTGCACCTACTGTAACCATGTAAACAAGACTCCGACCTGTCGTCAAGGGAATGATCATCTTTACAATGTGAACAAAAAAGCAGCTTACGGTTAGTTCAAAAATTATATATTGATCCCCTCTCAATGGTATTGGTATCTTGATTTTTTATTCTAAGTTAAAACATTGCTTCAATCTTCAATATGTCACAGTAAATTTGTGGTATATAGCTCTGACAGTTAATTAAAAAACTAAAAAAATAAAAAAATTTACATTTTCTTTAATTATCATTAATTGTTACGTTTTCTCTCGTTGTGTTTGAAGTGTTACAGGGGATGTTACAATATGCTGTAGGTATACTTTATAAATTTATAAAACTGACATAACAGTGTGCCTACAAATTGTTATATTTATTATATGTAACATGATCGAGTTAGGTTCCAAAGTAAATAAATATAAATAATAAATATTGACAACTGATTAATACTCAACTAAGTTCTATGGAGTCTGTTAAGAAATTCAACATGCAATACTTGACATAATTTTATGCATTTAATTTAAAAACAACTTTTGGTGCAATAAGAAAATAAAACACTTCAGAAGTCAAAGCATGATCTGTAACATAAAGGCATTTTTTTTATTAAGAAAAAGTATTAATTAATGAGTCATGAATATGAAACAATTTTTTATTTGTAAAGAAATTTATTAGTATTTATGTACAGGTATGATCGATGCTGGTATTGGAGCTACGCACGTCAACGCTGTGATCTCTGCGTTGAACATTCCGCACGTGACAGTGCCACTCTTGAAGAGGCACGAGAAGATTGTCGGCGAGGCTCTTGAGAAACTGGCACGTCGGACCTGTGCCGAGGCAGTACTGAAAGAAAAGGAGATGGTTATGTAAGTTGCAAATGAGACTTCATTTAACACACTCAATTATTTTTTACATGACACCAGACCATGCTATGTTTCCAGGCGTGGATCCAGTAGCCATGTACACTCCATTCGAATAAAAATGTCCGATCCAGTCATGTTAAAATATAGTCGGATTGGATATTTTTATTTGAATGGAGTGTACTGTTGGAAGTAATTGATGTTAACAAAAGTTGTGGTACCTCACTCAGATTTTAGATGAGTCCAACGTTAAAAAAAATTTTTGATTGGGGGAAATGCATATATATTATATTCCATGTTAAAACAAAATTTCGAGGAGGAGATTGCAGACCCCCCTCCCCAGCCTCCCCCCGGATTTGCGCCTGTATGTTTCTTACATTCACACTGATATTGTTGATTCAATTTGATTAATATATATTATGTTAAATTATCATATTCTAGAGCCGACTACGAGGAAAAGTTGCAAGAACAAGAAAGCAATGCTCACAAAGACCTAGATGAGAGGTATGCTATATATGACCAAACATTTTAGTTTCTTGACTAAGTTAAAACTGTGGTTTTCCTTCTTTAAATTTTAAAATCCTCATTTATTTCTAAACATTGAAATTTAAATTAATATTTCTAATTGTTGAAATTTTATGTTCAAGCCTGGGCTGCCAACTACTAGATGAAACAGTGACTGAGGAAGAAAACCTTCAACAAACAGAATTGATGGAGGTTCAGTTGCAGAAAAGCACAGACTTAATACCTATACCAACAACATCTTCTCAAAGCACTACAGTGAATTTACAAAAAACACAAATTGAGTAAGGAAATTTCTTAAATTTTGAATCTATTATTATATTATTAGTGCAAATTTCAACTCACCTATTTTACACTTTTCAGGCCAAGTGCTAGTGTTAGCGCGGCAGACATCCAACACTATGAGGTGATCTGGTCAGGAGAGGGATTTTTGATACCAGAAGCAGCACCTGACTGCAGTTTCATCCTAGAAGGAGACAAGTCTGTGTGAGTGAAAACATAATACAGCCTAGGCCAGAAGTGTTACTCGGATACTTCCCATATTATTTCAACCACTACATTTACTACATTTACATTTACATATTACTACATATATATATATATATATATATATATATATATATATCCCAGAGAGACAAACGTTAATGCATTTTTCAATAAAAACTCAAACACTGGTTAAAAAATTATAAAAAAAAACCTTTGATCAAACAGCTAGGACGACAACTTTTTAATAATTATTTTAAAAAATTTGGCGAGTGTGATATCTTGTCGGACCCAACACTGAGCTGATTCTCATGGCGAGGCTTGTAAAAAAAAAATCATCTTTTAGCCAGTGAATGTAAAAAAAAATAATTGACAGTTTGCATATATTATATGTTGTTTTATTTCAAAATATAATGTATAATGGGGGTTACAAAATAATAATTATCTAAATTTGTATCTAATAGTGAGAAAAAAAGTCACTTACTTCAACTTCCTTATTTTTTTGCAGGGATGTTGAGGACGTTGACGTGCCAATCTCCAAGGCTCTTGACGGTACAGAGATATATCATCTGGAGAGCAGAACCGGTCGCAACACAGCAGCTCCCGCGTGGACAACAGAACCTGCGTCAGCTAACGTCGAGCCTGAAACAAACGTGACGCTGTAAGTTAAATACAGTAGATTTTTTTTAATTAATTTCTACAAAAATGGTAAACAAAAATAAATAAATAAATAAATAATTTAATAAATTAAGAAATAATTAAATAAAAAAATATATAAATGAAATAAATATAAAATAAATAAATACAAAAAGGAATAAATATTTAAATAATTAAATAAATAAATAAATAAAAAATAAATAAATAAATATAAAAATAAATAAATAAATATATAAATAATTAAATAAATAAAAAATAAATAAATATAAAATGAATAAATTAATAAATAAGTAAATAAAAAATAAATAAATAATTTAATAAATACATATAAAAGAAATAAATAAAAAAATAATCAATAAATAAATAATTTAATATATAAATAATTAAATAAATAATTTAATAAATTAACAAATAAGTAATTTAATAAATAAATAAAATAAATGAATAATTAATTTATTAAATAACAAAAAAAATAAGTCTATAAATAAATAAATAAATATTTTTGATATCTAATAATTGAACTAATATATTTCCCCCCCCCCCTCCCCCCAGAAGTAACACTGCAGAGCAACCATCATCACCTTTCAAGTCTACAGCTGAAATCCCACCAGAAATGAGAGAAGAAATTGAAAATGCATGTTCCATCGAAGACCTAGACAGGTTACTCACCAACTACGCCGGAATCGATGACATGGTCAGCATGATCTTGGACGACGCACCGGACGAAGTTCAGGACACGGCGGAACCTGAAACAGAAACAATTTATATCTACGATGAAATTGGTGATCAATGGATTGCAATAACAGTTTCTTATGACATGGGGTGGACAAAACGTGGGAACGGTAAATCCTACAACAGCAATGGTGGACATGGAGCTTTAATTGGTCACTTCACTGGTCTTGTACTGGATTACTTAACAAGAGTAAAAGTATGTCAACAATGTAATCAAGATATTGCTAACAATAAACAAGAAAAAACACCACATGATTGTCGAAAAAACTGGAGTGGAAGCGCCAAAGCCATGGAATCTGATGTTGCTTTACACCTTATAAAAAACAGCAAAATCTTAAAAGATGCACGAGTCAAAGTAACCAAACTGGTAGGTGACGAAGATTCATCAACAATGGCAAGAATTCGTGCTGAGGTTGGTAATGTTAAGAAGCTCTCAGATACAAATCATGCAAGAAAAAATCTTGGAAACATGCTGTATGCCCTGCAGAAATCATACAAAGGTATGGGAACAAAACCTATCAAGTACTTGCAATGGGTGTTTGGATATGCACTGGTGCAAAACAAAAACAAGCCGAAACATCTCGCTGCTGCTCTGAAAAACATCCCAGAACACGCATTTGGTAACCATGAAAAATGCAATGAGTCTTGGTGTGGTTACAAAAAAGACCCTGAAAACTACCAGTCAAAAATACTCTCAACAACAATAGGGAAAATAGGCTCCCCATTGTATCACCAAGTGGTAAAAGTATTTGACAAATTTGTGCGAACCGCAGAATCTCTAGCTCCATGTGGTTCGACTCAGGCTAATGAGTCACTAAATGCAATTATTGCGAGTAAAGCACCAAAGAATAGATTCTATGGTTCATCAGCTTCTTATGACTACAGAGTAGCAGCTGCAGTTTGTCAGAAGAACCTTGGAGTACAGTATGTCTTGAAATTGAATGAAATATTGCACCTTACTCCAGGTAAATCCACAGCAAAATATAGAGCAGCGCTGGCACTCAAACGGAACTTTGAGAGACTGGAACGTCAGAAGCCCGAGATAAAAAAGCGGAGGCAGCAGCTGTTTAACGAAAAGAGTCAAAAGACGCTGCGACTGGAAACCAGAGAAGGTGTTACATACCAGAGTGGAATGAACTATATTGATCAAGAGCAGTCATTACTTTCAGAGCCACCTACAGCTTGTGAAAAATCAAATAAAGGTAGTAGAAAAAGAAGAAATGGTGAGAGTATGGATGTAAATACACCATCAAAGAAAGCGAGACGGAGAAAAACCAAGAGCACCAGTACAACAAACAAAAGGAAAGTTACACCTCCTGCTACATTGTTGAAACCAGTAGCACATATAAATGACTTGATTTGCTTAGATTTAGAAACATCTGGTTTCTATCCTCAAGGTGAGGTACTACAGCTAGCTGCAGTATCCAAAAAGCATGGACTCTTTGTCAGATACATCATGCCTCAAAAAGAAATTAGCTTCGACGCCACAGCCATCAACGAAATTGAGGTTGTCAACAACGTTATGTTGCATCATGGAAGTCCCGTTACAACCACAGCGAGGAAGCAAGCTTGGTTAGACTTCATTGAATATTGCAGTTGGCATTATTTACCAGTGCTTGGAGCCCACAACATGCACTTTGATCTGAACTTTACACTGAGAGATGTAGAATGCTTTGACCTCAAACAAAATCTCTTTGATGTGATCGCAGGATACTGTAACACTCTACCACTGTTTCGTACAAAGCTAAATGAACTTACGTCACACAAACTTGATGATCTTGTGCCACACATAATGAAGAATACATCCTTCACATACAAAGCCCATGATGCTGCAGGAGATGTTGTTGCACTTGAAGCTTGCCTCGAGACAGCTGGCGTCACCGTTGAAGAGCTCATAGCATGTAGTGCAACAGTGGACTCCTATGAACAGAATAGAAAGTTGAAGCAACGAGAGAAAAGCATGTTGGTTTTAACTAACAAGACATTACCCTCAAATGTATCTATATACATGACAAAAAAACTGGCAAGAGAAGGATGGGACTTGCAGAGTCTCAAGTTAGCTATTGAGCAATGCAACTCTGAAGAAACTATACATAAACTGAACACTGTATGCAAACCAGAAGTTGTCAAATCTTTGATTGCAGCATTAAGTTTTGTATAGTTTTGACTTCATTATATAGTAATGTGTACAGCTCATTCGCATAATGTATGTAAATAAAACGAACTCTATTTAGTCAAATTTCAATGTGAACCTCAAACTACTTTAATAAATATAACCAATTTTATAGTAATGAAATTGTTTTATTTCTGCGTTCATACATGCATATTATAGTATCATAAGATACGATATGCATACCGTAGATGTATGCATACACCTTACCTTTAATAGAGATTCTTTCTCATCTTCTGTTGCTGCCAGTAACTTATATAGTTAACGCCAATAGATTATTTTCTGTTCATGAATTAATATGGCACTATTTATTTATTTTCATAATAAACGCCCACCTCAGTCAGCTGTGCCAGCTGAGAACGCGGTTGAAAATTCGAAATAATTACACTGTTGCCAAGTCAAAAAAATTTCGTTTGTTGCACTGGTTCCTGTTGTGCGCAATTCGCATGCGCGGAAGAGAAATTATTATGGCCGGTGTAAACAATCGTCGAAATTGTCAAAAATTTACCAGTCGTTATTAGTTTACGGCGCTCACAAATTGACAAAGTTCTTTAAATTTTCAGTGAAGGTGTGTTATCTTAAAATACGATTATTTTTAGTTTTTTTAAGGAATTTAACGAGCGGTTTAAAAGTTTTAACAATATGAAATGCTGTGTCCCCTATTCTTACATACTAAAATAGGTTTAGTTTCAATCCACATATCTCGAAAACTGGATCGTTTTTATATCAACGATAATTTAACAGTTGATAGAGGACATAAAGGAGAACATTTTAAGGTAAGAAAAAAGGGCAAAATGAATGGGAATTTTTTAACATTGTGCATATTATCTCTACCTTAAATGTAAATTTTATTTGCTAAATTTATACCCTTTATTATAGCAATATATTATAGTATTGCAGTTAAAAGGATTGCATTATATTCGACTCACAAATTTATTTTAATCACTTAAAACTTTTTTTAATGGATTCTAATGGTGAATAAATCTAATTTAATCACATTGCATTAAATCATTAGGGTCTATTTAAAATTGTTTACAAATTATTTGCATAAAATAAAAACTATCTAAATCAAGGCAATTTAAAATAACATGGATGTAAAAGTCATGCTATAAATATTCTGCAAACAAGCAATAGAAAGGAAAAATACGGCCAAACAAATTGACTATATACAGGTCTTCAGCTCATTATGTTGTTTAAAGCGAGACGAGTAAAAAGAAAGTGGATCAAAGGAACAAATCATGTGCACCAAGTCGACTGAAAGGTGAAAGAAATGTAACTTCTTCTCCATTGTCTCATCAGGCAAGTTGAGAATAACATTGCAAATCAGACATTAAATTTTTGTTAAAAAACAAAAGTATAGTGCATTCTACCGTATTTTTTTATTTAAATGAATATACAGTATCAGAACGAATGAATGTTAAAAAAAATGACTATTACACTATTACCGGTTGGTTGCTTGGTTGGTATTTTGGGGCAATTGGCACATTTAATTGGTCATGTATGCCCCCTTACACTATTACCATATATCACTGAACGTCTTGCAAAGTCTTCAATAAAACGCTGGACGAATCATGAAACTAAACTTAGTAACTTGATTCAAGATTGACAAGCCTATTTTTTTTAAATAACCTACATTAACCTATATGACATTTTTCTCAATAAGTATTATGACACAATTAAATACCAAAATACCTTAATTACAAGCTTAATAAAAAGCAATTTTTTTTGTAGAAGGATTAAACTTGATGAAAAGTCTTGTCCTAAGATTGTGCTGTTTCCTTTGATCGGATTGTCTGAGACCAAGTAGAATTACTGAGCTGCACGTGATGATTTGGTGTTTAGCTCACTTGCCTCTCAAGGAAACAATTAAGAGTTATTAGAGCTAACGAGCGACATTGGTAACGGCCGACGGAATCTCAACACAACAAAACATATGGACGTCAACCAGTCCAGAATCACGACCACTAGACATTCGAGGTGATGGTCTGATTTTGTGTTGAGTCAGCAACCCTAAGACAAAAAGCCGAATTCAAGACTTTTTTTTAATGAAAAAACGGATATGTTCAAGTGTGTCTAATTTACAAGAGCTAAAGTTGGCGTAGAAATCCAAAGTGCTTTGCGCAACATGATTTATTTTTTGTAGACATTTTTAATTAAGATACTAAATTAATTTATGGTTCTCATGTAGACTTGGTAATCCTGGGAATAACAAAATAATAAAACACATTAAATTGTTAGCCCTTGTTACATGTAAAACGCGTACTTAGTTTCGTTTAATTACCCTAATTTCATAGCTTTTTTTCTTGAATAATTAAAAATATATCGTTACAACCTCAGTACGAAGTACCTTTACTACGTATATTATTATAAAATTTATGATGATACTAGCAAAATTTGTGTCTCAAGCTATACTTAAAGTTGAGCGTATTAAAGGAAATCCTAAAGGGAAGTATAAAACGTAAGGTGTTTGCCAAACTTCCTCTCTCATTTCATTCCAAACTTCAGTCATTATGTTGGTCGGTGAAGTTTTTTTTTTTTTTTTTTTTTTTTTTTTTTTTTTTACTTGTGCTTTGGAATTGAAGTGATTTTTTGTCCGGAATGTTGGCATTACATAGAGTTCTTTATCAGGAGGTTCGTCGTGATTACGAATAGGAAACAATTAAAAGTAACAATCTACTATAATAGAACTGGAGAACGTAGCAATGTGCAAATAGAAGGCACTGTTCCATGTTGTAAATATGAAGATACAGTTTGCGTGCTCAGTCCAGAATTCTTTCGTGATTTGATAAAACGCCGGAAGAAATGTGGTTATAAATTAAAGGAACAAAATTGAAAATATCTACAAAGCCACCACATTCTATTGTTGTTTTTATTATAGAAAATATTTTTGTGTTATTATCATTGTTGCTTTTGTTTACGTGACTTTTTTACGTGACAAAAATTCTAATAAAATAAACGTCAACCAATAAGAGAAATTTCAAGATAAAATTGTGTAAGGTAAGTGTCGTATTTACGACATTAGAAGATGAAATTTCACTTAAACTTAAAAGCACTTTGGTCAAAAAAGAACTTGAGGTAAATTCTCGGTGTACTTTTCCTCTACTTGTTGAGTGTTATCACGTTCGTTCTCTTACTAAATTGCTGTAATGTAAGTCACGGATTCACGAAGAGGACTATGGAGAGTATAATGTTACAATGAAAATAAGCTTTTGTTGGTATCATTTCGTGGTAACAAGGAGATGTCCTGGCACCTTTGGTACTTATTGTTATTAATATTGAAGTATCACGCAATATTATACTACTATTTAATTCTTAAAAAGATATTAATTAATAACACATGTCTCTTACTAAATAAAATTCAATACATAATAAAAATTCCAAGGTAAAAGTTTTAGCAGTTCAACATATTTTAACATCAAAAGAGAATATCGCAGCATAATATAAAAATAGTTTGATTTTTATTTAAAAATAAATTCACCACTTAATTTAAAATTTTCAACACCTGCATGCTTAAATTTCCAAGATAAAACCTTACGACTTTTATATAATGTAGTTTTATGACCTACCTAATTTTCTACTTGACTTGATGGTTTGAAACAGCAAAAGTTGTGATCGTGCTCGGGGGCCAAATTGCATCACGCAAGCGAGCGCGAAGGAACGATCCAACGTATAAGACGTGCCCCGTAAGCCGGACGGCCAACCAGCCAAAACTTACAACAGCCAGCGCACTCTCAAACCTTAGAGAAAAACTTCCACTAGATGGCGTGAAAAATAAATGTTTCAATAAAAGTTTAAGTTTTTTGTTACCTACCGCACAGTCCCATCACGTCATAATAAATAAATCATTACAACAAAATATTGTGTTGAGGAAATCACAACCATTGAGATGAGAATTTATATATTCATTTGAATTAAATTTTAAATTAAATGTAAAAAGTTCAAATCCCTTGTGTTTTTTGTTAATTTTTTAGGAAACGTTTGAGGGAAAAAAGTTACACCAAAGAGCTTACAGCTCTGGTTAAACTATGAAGTTAAAGTAACATGCTGTTTCTCTATGACGAAAAAATAAGAAAAATAGTTTCTGAGAGGACATATGATAGAGGGAGATATCAAGGGGAGCAAATTTATAAAGGAATAAAGCATTTTCTTGGAAGTAACTTTATAATAATAATAACCCTTAGTTAAGCGGCACTTTTCGCGCGTAGGGATCCTCGTAAGAAACGCCCGCGAGATTTTCTTTTCGCGTGGCAGAGGTGTTCCCGTCCGGAATCGACCCGGGAGACGGGGGCGCGGGGTGGGGGGCCTCCCGAGGTTTCCGGAACCGCCTCCCTAAAATCGAGTTTCCGTTCGGGAGGGGCGCCGGAGGGCGAGAGAGGGCAGAAATCTCGAGCCGGGGACGAGATTTCGGGGAAGTTGCGGGCCTCCGGGGGCCCTCCCCGGCGTCCGTCCTCGGCGCCGCGGGAGGGGCGGACCGGTCCTCTCGGAGGTTCATGAAGCCCTTTTTCCACTTTCGTCCCTCCTCCGACGGGGCGGGGGCGAGACCGCCCTCGACCCCGCGGGACGGTGTGGCGTCTATCGGACCTCGCGGTTCTCGTGGCACGCGACCGGCGGCCCGCCGACGCGCCTCGAGACGAAGCGACCGATCCGTCGCGTCTCTCGCGCCTCTTGCCGCGAACGCGCGTCCCGTCGGGGGGTCGCTCGGGGCGGGGGAACCGCGGAAACTTTATCATCGGGGTCGCCCCCGACGTTTGCTAACTCATCCGGGCACGAGAGTAGGTTAGGTCCGACATCGGTCGATTGACACGGCCGATCGAGCGGACCACAAATGAACAGAGAGCTTTTTTCGAAAGCGGGCCTGCTTTCCGTCAACGGGGACGTCAAAGTCGGGCCCACCTCTCTTTGAGCAACGTCGGGTGCCATTTCGCGATTTGAAATCCTGCCTCCGTTCGAGGGGCGTGTTCGCGAGAATGACGTCGCGACACCTTTCCATTGCGATTTTAATACTTTTCGTACTTACTCGATTGAAACGCTCCGTTTCCCGAGCTGACCGTGCGGTCGACGGGAAAAAAGTTAGGTCGTGGCATTCAGACGCGCCCACATACGGACGGATCTACATGACGTTGACAGCCATGACAGGGCGTAATGCCGCGTCGTCGCTAGGTCTACGTCTCACTCGCTTCATCCGAGAGGCGGAAGCGGGACTCTCGATAGAGACTTCCTGGGGGAGTCTCGTGCCGGTCCGACACAAGGGTGCACTATTTATCATACATTCTGGAAGGTTCCGGGGCGGTACGAGAAAAGGCCACCAGGTGGCAGCACGGCTCGGAGAATCACCAGATATAGTGGCGATCGCCGTCGAAATACTTCTACACTAAGTTCACAGATGGCGCGCAAATCCATTTTTATGACACGTGCAATTTTTGGTCACCACCACGTCGTCGCGACTCTCCTTCTCAAAAAGAAAATAAAAAAAAAAACAAAAGAAAAAAGGCCGGCGACCACCCGCACCCCTAGTCCTTATTATTAAACATCACTTTCGGGACCCCAAAATTAACCAGCGTTTTCCTATGCTGGGACGCACTTCCTTTGGGCGAGCGTCTGGGTTCGTCGGAACCCGACGAAACTTTTCCTGGGGGTTCCCGGGGGTGGCCGCCGTAACCGGGAAAATAATAAAAAATCCACGTCCGGGGGGGGACTGGGGGTGAATTTTTTTATCTAGATTTTTGGGGTTTTTCGGCCTCCGAGCTCTTCCGGTGCCCTGCGCTGGCCTTGGCCGGTGGAGGTCTTTGCCCGGTGAACTTTTGTTGCTGCCGAGTCGTGTTCGGTTCCGGACACCGGACACCGTTTCGGCAGCGCACGCCGCCCGTGAGGTTACGTTTGGAAATTTGGGCTCTTCGGTGTCGTGTGGTCTGTGTTTCGAATCACCGTGTGTTCGAGTGTTGGTGCGTGGTGTGTTGTCGTGGCCGTGTAGTGAGGACGTCATGCTATTGCGACGTATTACGTGTCACTTTGATGTGTTATGGCCCTCTATCATGCACTTTGAATCACAAATGTGGACATTGTGGACACGGGGTGACCTTGTGCCGCGTGACTCCACGGCTAGGGGATCTCCTCCCTGAGTTCATCTTTTCGTTGGTTTCGATTTGTGTTTTCTGATACGTAGACATGTAACGCACAACGTACTAGTGCTACTTTTTCCATTTTTTATACATACAGTGTTTCCTGCCATTGGAAAGTTTATGGTTACCAACTTCAACAGCTTCTTTGTCGTTCAAGTTTGAATGTTGGTGGAAAAATGCAAGTCTACCATTGGTAGAAAGAGTTCTGCTAACTGGGATTGACTGAAGCTTTTGCATATCGTCAATGCTTTGAAATTATTATACTTTATTAACTTTCTTTGTGTGACTGCTGCCATCCCATTGGCTGCTTCTGTTTAGAGGCAACATTGCAAAAGGGGATCTGACTGCTCAGTGCAGTGATGTGAAATTCGCGCGAAGATTGGTCCGCGAAAATGCGCATGCGAATATCCGCGCAAGTGCGCGCATATGTGCGTAAGATAGTTTCAAGATGGTGGCTGCCCGCAAATGGAATCACGTGAGCACAGATATTGTAGACATTCAGAAGTTCGATATTTTTCCCATAGATGGAGATGCCATATATGGTAGCACATTCCAAGCAAACTACTTTCAGGTGTGACTTAATTAATATAACTATATAAAATTGATTATTTTCGTAAATAATGCTCGGATTTACTCCCAATTAGGTCTAGGGGGGGTTATAAAATTAAGGTGCAAGTAATGCGGGTTGCATACTTTCAGGGGCATGTAGGTTGTGGTTGCATACTTTCAGGGGCATGTAGGTTGTGGTTGCATACTTTCAGGGGAAGTTTGGTTGAGTTGCATACTTTCAGGGGCATGTAAGTGAAGGTTGCCTACCTTTAGGGGTAACTTATAATAACTTTATATAAAAACGAATTTTGTCGTAAATAATGCTCGGATCATCTCCCAATTAGGTCTAGGGGGGGTTATCAAATTAAGGTGTAATTAATGCGGGTTGCATACTTTCAGGGGCATGTAGGTTGTGGTTGCCTACTTTCAGGGGCAATTTGCGTTCGGTACATCATAGCATTACGAGGTTTAATTACAACTGGCCACCTCTTTGTGTTGAAGATGGGCAGTGTCCGGAGTAAGCCCATTGCCTTGCTCGCTCGAACACGACCGGACGCTAAGAAAATAATTAACTCGAATCTCCCCAAACTCCTTAAAAATATTATTAAATAAAATAAAATAGTAGGGGCCTAACAACTGCGTCTGACTCCTTAAAAAATTATTAAATAAAATAAATAATAATAAAATAGTAGGGGTCTAACAACTGCGTCTGAGTCGTTATCTGAGCCTGTTCATCTTCGCTAATTTAGAACACTATAATATCTGTCAACATATGGCTGAGAGATTTTTGGAAGTGCATCACTGCACTGGGTGGAAAGCAAGACGAATTTATCCCAGGGAGGGAGCGGTGTATTTTTATACTTGAAATGGTCACCCATCCAAGTATTAACCACGCTTGACGTAGCCTGACTTCAGTGATCTAACGAGAACCGGTCAATGCATAACGCCACGCTCCACCTCTACTCTGAATTACTCTGAATTTTTTTAGATTTTTATGAGTCCTGCAACTATTTCTAAATAATTATTGAACGTTCTGTAATTTAAGTTGGCACCCCTGAATCGTTAATAAAAAGGATAGGACAGAGACGCCTGTTGACGCCTCCAGAGGGCGTGGCAGCACATTTAATAATTATTTAAAAATAGTTCTGGGTTTCAAAAAAATCTGGAAAAAATCAGAGTAGCATAATTTGGTACCTTCAATTCATTTCTGTAATAAAAAATTTTCATGTAGGTTGTCCATTTTGCATTAAAATACCGTTATGATATCACGTACTGAATACTTATATAGATGGCAACATATGATTGACAAAATTAATTAAAAGACTTGAAACCAAACGAGCGTAGGCGAGTTTACACCCCACCCCTAGTTACTTATGGTAACAAAGTAAAAGTAACAAAGCTTGAATGAAAAGTTTTACCCCATATAAAAAGCCCACACGCAATTTGTCAGTTTCAAAAAGCATGCACTTTAAAGTGCCTTATAATTTATTTATCATACCTGATGCTTTTTCAAGATAACATCTTAACTGAAGAAGCTAAATAGTTAATAGTAATTATATAAGTACATGGTATTTTACATTATTTGTCTTCATTAAGTTCTAATTTAAATAATTTATAAGAATTTTATGCTAAAGTTCGTTTTCTATAACGGATTTAAAATGCGTATTAATTATTATTATGGAAAGCTAATTGCAAATCAATAAAAGATAACTTACACACTGCAAAAACAACTAAATACCAAAGGCATTGAGAATCTCCACAATCACTTTTGCATCACCAAAAGTGTTTAGCTTCTCAATGCTTTTATTGTTTACAGTCTTCATACCTGTTGTAAAAAGCTAAAAATTGATCACCAATCTAACTACTCGCCAGCTTAACTTCGGTAATCACTTTCGATCATACCTTACCACTGCACTGCTAATGCTTTCTTAGTAGGAAGAGTATTATTGAGGTATATAAAATAAATAAGAGCTATGGTGAAATGATAAGGGTTCATTTCAATACAAGGTTATAGAAATTTCGACCCTAGGGTAAAATTTGATGGCGGTTCTAATGGCGACCCTTAAATTTGCGACCCTTTGACCCTTAAGGGTCAAAAGACCCTTAAATTTTTTTTTCGTGAAAAATTGCGAAATTGACATTAGCAATGTCCTTAACTAACTTTAGAGCTCTTATTTACGCATTTTAAGGGTCGACCCTTGGGGTCTAACAGGGGTCATTTTTTAAAAGTATACAAATATTTATAACAAAATTTGTCAAAAACTGTGACGATTATGGATTTAGCATTGGCTTTAATTGATTCAGTAAGAATAATGACCCTCTAAGGGTCGACCCCTAAAATTTATTACGATCTATTCCGCACATAATACTTCTAAATGCTATTAACATGCAATTTCTGAATGCTAATTCTGTTAACAAAAATCTAATGTTTAAAACGTTAGTTTTTAAATGGTAAAAACAGTGATTAAATAGCAAAGACATTTAGCTATTTTTCTAAATACTTTTAACGTTCAGTAAATGTTAAAAGCATGGAGGGTCTGAATACCGATTTTTTGCAGTGCAATGATAAAATAAATTCTAATTCCTAATAATATATTGAATTACCTGTAGATAAAAAATATGCTTGCGCAAAGCATTTCATTTTTGATGTATTGAATAACTATGTACTACAGGGAGATACAAAGGTATTTACAAATTTTATTCGAAAGCAGTTTTTTTTTCTTCATTTACAACAAACAAATGCAAAAAACAATTTATGTTAAACCCGATTTAAAAAAATATTATATATTTATTGTCAGCATTAATATGAATATTATAAAAAACATGTGCCATTCAGATTTAATTAATAAAATTACACAAGAAAACGTGATATATTTGTATTGGATATATATACAAGAAGATTTGATCCACCCTATCTATTACAGATATAAAATCCCATTGAGTCAGCATACATACAGCCCTAAGCTACATGATATAATATACGGCTACATGTACACATACAATCTTTATATTGCTTGCATTTCACACAAATTTATCGAAATGAGTCATGCCAGCAGAAAGCAGGCTCGTGTTATTCAAATAGAAAGGGGCTAGTAGCAGCACTAGAGGGTAACCGAGCAGCTAGCAGTGCGTACGTCAAGCACATTATTTCTCCACGGGGTGGATTCTAAGGGGATGACTGGTACGACTCAGCACCCCCCCCTCCCTCTCCCCTAGTCACCCCCACTGCAAGTGGCTCTCCATGGAGTTCAAACAAAAGAATGGGTCGTCGATTTTAACGAATTTTTAAAAAATATGCTACAATTCGTCACCTAAGAATAGAAGTTGCGTATTTTATTGTAACCATAACAGTTAAGGGACTCAAAATATTTTCAATCAGATGAGATAATACTGACATTGCAGGGTCAAATTTCCATAAAAATTTCTTGCATATATAAATGCAACTTCTGGACAATTAAAGAAACGTCTGCAGTTGAGTCATATTACAATAAAAGATACTGAAGCCGCATCAAATTAAATGGTATTTTTCTGGATATAATCATAAGATTTTTCCACTTTTTTTCTTTTTGAACTTTTTGTAATTTTCAATTATAGATGCATGAGAAAAAAATAATATTATAATTTTTGTGGCATCTGACTTTGAAAGTAATTAAAATTTCTGGTTAAAAAAAAAATAGGCCAGATAATCACATATAAAAATATAAAATTTCTAGGGGATAATATTGACATAGGAAGGCATTAATTATTGTGATTCATTTTGTACTGCAAATAATTTGTTTTCCTACTTATAACTAAATATAACACATAAATCTGGTAAATCATAACCTACCTTACATTTCAATTGCCTTGCTCTAAATATAATAAATAAAATTCGGCGTTACACATCGAAAATCTATATTACACAATTTCAGTGACTTTTTTTTTCTCTTTATTCGGATATGTCTAACACTGACAAGGCAGCAGTCAATACGGTATTGTGGTGTGCATGGCGGCTGCTTGCGACAAGCAAGACCAAGAGATTGGAATATTGACGAGGAGGGCCAGCAGCTGTCTGCAGTCGATAGTCTCGGTACTCTCTGCATGACCGCACGTACACGACCGCAAACTTGAACCTCCTCGGTCACACTAATAATCTCGTTATTTTCAGATTCAAAGTATTTCCTTCTAGACGCATTAAAATTATAACTTCTGTGCGCCAGTTTTGCTACACTGATGACACAATTTTACAGTATACATAATAACAAGTAACTATTGTCATTTTTATGGCACGTACGTGATGCCATTTGTTCGTAAATACAAAAAAAAAAAAAAAAAGAAGAAAAAAAAAAAAACGAGAACAAGATTTTCTATGTTAAGTTTTCTTTACAGATGGTTACTTTATTTCTTGATGATTCATGTATCAATTACGAATTTATGATACCTATAATACTCTATTTCGAAGTCTAAACCAACATGTAAATATTTATTATTACATTTCTAGTAACCACTAATACATTCATGTCAACTTCAAAACATGATTTTATTTAAAACCCAATTTTATTTTCGTAAAAACTAAAGCAAAACATTTCTCATGCAAGAGACAGTCTTAAAATTGACTTCTAACTTCTAAATAATATGCTATAGTTTCATTTTTTTTTTTTTTTTTTTTTTTTACCAATACGAGACCTAACAAATAGAAAAAAGTAAATGTCAACTGTTGAATGGAAATGTATCTTCAATATAAAAATAAATACATGCCGCGAACATTCTCAACTTTTAAAGCTACATATCTTACGCCATGATAAAATGATAAGTACATTATTATAAATAATGATAAGTGAGGATTTATTCTTTATTCAACTTTTCATGTTATGTAGAGTACAATAAATATTATATTTTAGCAATAACACACCATACATAATTTCTTAATAAAGAATAAAAATTTATGCTATAATAACCATGATTAATTCAGTGAATTTTTCAGTGTGAGGACTATTTTAATAATTTCATCAATTGAAAGTGTTGTTACGTTTTATAATTTTACCATGACAATATCGACAGATTATATGAAACTATACTTCAATGTCTCAATATTATGGTTGAATTATTATACAGCATACATTAATATTAAACCTAAATCATACAGTCAAATACATTACGCAGCTATACATAATTTAATAGACACACATCATACATTCTACTCATGAACTAAAAGGTACTATAAATAGAGGTTAAAACAATACAAAGACCATTACCTCAGCTACATGCAATCTCAGCATAGAACATGAATTTCCGTGCGTGATTGACACGCCCCTTTATGTTGATATAGGTAGACCAGTTATCTATGCAAAATATATATTGCTAATATACCGGAAGGGCGAATTCACAATAATTAAAATTTGCTACAGTAAAAAGTAAGGGGAGTGACATACTTAATTGTTTTCTTTATATGGAGTAAAAAAACAGGGTAATGAGGTTTAGAGAAAGATAAAAATTACTGCATGATGTAGCTAAAAAAAGAAAGTGATGCTTTGAATTATTTTGAAAATAGTATAAACTATAAAGCATTATTTTATTGCATGATTATGTACAATGAACCGAAAAATACTTGACTAAAACAATTCTTGTGAATTGTTTCAACAAATTTGTAAAAAATAAAATTAGGGATGCATGTTGAAACTTTTCTTATTTAAAAAAAAATGTAAAATTTTGATCCAATTTATTTTACTACACTCTCCAAGCTGCACTAATGGAAATAAACAAATAAGGTTTTAGGTTTACTGTTAACATATATAATCACATAATTTCAATTTGTTTTCATGCTGTTTGTTTCAATATAACTTTAAAATTACATGGTAATCGCGGTATATTAGGAACAATTTTCTTTTATATATTTTTATTGAAATGTCATAAATTGTATATACTGTATAATATATATCAAATTTACAATATATATACAGTATATTTTTTCAATAATTAAAAAAATCATTGTTATACAAAAGTATGACAAAAATTTAATTACTAGAATGTTAAAAATTTATGAACTCTTGTTTCATTTATTGATGTAAATATTGTAAATGTCAATTACAACGTAAAATGATTGAGTGTTTACAAATTGCTAATAAATTTTAATTTTACATGATCAACTAATTAAACCAAATATAAAAAAGCTGCGTATTATGTTTTTTATGTAACCTAAATAAAACACCTACTCATGATATGACATGTCAGTTTATTATTTATTTTTTTGTCTCCGTGTCATGCATAAGGGTGACACAAAAATGATTGCTATCATGATAAATAAAGCTTATACTGGATCAAAAGCGATTAACCCCCACTCCTATAAATTCCTCACTATTGTCAAATTCAATATAAAACCATTCTGTGATTGGCTATAACTCTACATACAACAAACAAAATTGTATATTTTTGTTGAACAATTTTATTGGAAAAAAAAAGTAAAATTACTGTAATAAAAAAATTGAATTAAAATTAACTTGAAAAGTTACTGTAATTTTCTATATAACTATAAAACAAATTGTATTTCATGTTAAATGTCTATTTGAATTTTGTTAAAAAATTACAACCTTGCTTTTTTCTCATGTATAGTATTAAGTTCATAGAATAGTAAAGAGCTTAAATTGTATAACACTAATGGCTTGGGCGTCTAGAAGAACCACCACAAGGTTCTCTTTTTTCTCTCTCGAATCTCCACTATTCGCAATCTTACGAGGACATTGCCTACAAGTTACTTGCTTTGTTTGGTACTTGATGGTACTACTGACTGAGTACATCGATCCAAGCAAGTTCAACCAAGACCAAAAACTTATCTGCCTTTTATTTTTTTCTTATAAGATCTTCTCTAGCTACTGAGATTTATAGCATATTGAATTCAATCTATATTCCATCATAGAAAATGTCATTTTTATTATATAGACGCCTCAGTACCTCTATGAAACAATACATCATGTATGATAAAATTGGATACGTTACAGTCCAATTATAATATAACCGTAATATTTTTATACATTTCAAAATACCTATATATATATATATATATATATATATATATATTGACAACACGTACTCGTATATGATTATATGATTTTTGAAAATTGTTTATAAGAAAATCTTATTTTATATTCAAATAGTGAAATCGAATGAAATAAATCAAAGAGAACAGAAAGCTACGTTGAATATCAGAACAAAAATAGAATACAAAGTACATCGTTAAGGAAATTGAAGTATATTATACATGAAGAGACCAATTTGGGGTCCATGTATTTAGCTTAAATTGGATATAAAAAAAAAAATCGATGAAACAATCTGGCAAGAAAAAAATAAAAGTTTTTCTAGTCGAGAAAAGTGTCAACAAGAGTGGTATTACTGACATAAACTATACATCGTCCTTTTTTATGAAAACCAAGCCAGTGTTTTATTATAGGGAGAAATCGAGGATAAAAAAAAAGAAGGCATAAGATTTATTTTTAAGCTTATACTTCTTTCCAGTATCTTTTAAAAACAATTTTATTGAGGTTAAACATTGATTTCAGAGCAACAAATCCTTTCTTAAATAAAAAAAAATCTCGCTTTATACCTTTCATGGAGTTCGTGTGTATGTAATTTTTCCTGTGTAGTAAAATTGCTGTTTGTAGAGAATGCATTTCATATTCTTCTCAATTTAAGTGAAATATGAGACAGTAGAGAAGTACGATATTTCTCAAGAATGCTTCACAGTGTGTGAAAATAATTTCCCTGAAGAATATTTTTGTACTTTATGCATTCATCATTGCTTTAGTAAAGAAATTGAAGACAACGTGACCCACGTTCAAATTTTTACCACCCAGCTTTAATTTACAATTTTGTTAATTTAGAAATGGTTTCTTTTCGTCATTATACTCATGTTTTTAAATACTTTTTCTGTTTTTTAAAAAGAAGGAAATGATGAGAATTTACTAGTTGGAATAATAGTTGCTGTTGTTTTCTGTAAATTTGTTATATATTACATTCATTACTTATGCACTAAAGAGAATTAAAAGCTGTAGCTATGAGCCTTGAAATTTAATATTTCTTGTAAAATGTAATTTGTAAGTAATTAATTATATATAATAGTAAATACTCAACTCAATAAAATGTATGAATTACGTGTTTTAATAAAGATTTCTATATTAATTTTGAAGACAAATATACACGTGAGAAAACGTTATACACAATGAAATAAATTGCAAACAAATTATGTTGTGTAAACTCGATGTTATATATAATGTCATACAATTTATTTGTAAAAATTTGCACAGCTGCAATAAGAAATTACAATGGTTTAGTGGTCATAATGGAAATACAATGTAAATTTCATGTACGCCATTTTTATTCATATGGAAATATAGTTACAGTAGCAAAGAAGAATTAGCAATAACGTCCTCGTCTGTTGAACGATGAAAGAGATGGTAACAGATCCAAACTTTCGATAATTTGACACCCGCGCTCTTCTTAAACTTTCGCAACTTCTTTGGAACAATTTTTTAACACGTAAAGCCTATATTACATGATACAATTTTTCTAATTATTGCATACAATTTTTCCTTACAAGAAAACACAAACTCCATTTATTTGTATGGAAGTGAAATTTTCTTGCAAGGAAAAATTGTATACAATAATTAGAAAAATTGTATCGTGTAATATAGGCTTAACATGTGTTTATCGTCTCTGTACGTAATACAAAAACTACTTTTTGTATAGCATACTGATAAAAAAAAAAAGTGGGCATAAAATTTTTACATGTGTTACTATATATACTGTAATATAAAATAAAAATATATATTATATCATCCAATTGACTCGCACTCGATGATCCGTTGCACTATGATGCAAATGTATCATTTACATGCAAACATGAATTTTAACTAGATTTTAAAATACAGAATTTTAATTTCTTTTGAACATTTTAATCAAAATAATAGAATGGAATTTTCAGTTTAAAACAATATAAAATATTATAGAAATTCATCAAAATTATAGACAGTCAGTCATGCAGCCATGCATATAAAAAATTGCCTTTGTCTTGTAATTTGTCATCGCCATATTGATCATCACCCCCTCTTTGTATACAAAAGAGAGTGAGGAGGAATCATATCATGTCACATGTCTTTCCAGTAAAGGAGAATGTTCTATAATCCTACTATCAGTATTATAAAAGATAGAGAGAGAGAGAACACAGCGTGTGCCCGTATATATTATTACTTGACAATAGAGCGTCGGCTTGTTATCATGGTGGGTGAGCTTCAGACAAGACAAATTAGATTCCCATATAGTGTTATATATATTATATGTAGTGATGTCACAAGAATACATCATACACCCTCTTTAGCCATGATCTAATCTATAGACACGACAAATGTTTATTATTAAACTATAAAATCATACAAAATGATGGTACTTACATAACCAAGTCAATGTAATCTATATACACATGTTATATTAAATCAATATAACATGTTGTGTGCATAGTCATGGAAAATAGTAGAACATACATGATGTAATATATTTATATGTAAATAATATTTTCTTATAACATGTGAATTTATTATATATAAAAGATAAGATGGGAAAAGAAGCGAGGACATTTATTTTTCTCCTTTATTATATAAGCAATGTTATAATATATTAAAAAAAAGCTCTGAATAAATTCTTAATTGCGGCTTTATTTTCAGACAATACTCGTTATGAATATCAATATAAACAAGTCACTGCTGCGATGCAAACTCTGCACAAACGAATATTGAATATGTTTACTTATCAGGTTCCTTAAAAAAGAAAAAAAAATCTATCGGAAGAGTTCTTTGGTTCTTTTCTATGCAACAAACTGAACATGGTTAATACATAAAAATAAATCGCACCACTTGTTTGCAATTTATTAATACAATAAATTCAATGCAATGTACTGGAATTTCACTACAAATTGTTGTGAAATCATTCTGCAATTATAACATAATAACCTACAAGGTGTTTTCCTATAAAATACCTTGATACACATCTCGACTATATAATATATATATGAAGGAAATAATAATATATAATATAAAGCTCGTTAGAGAGAGCATGCACGTAAGCTAGATTCAAATTATAGGAGCTTATAATATATAATACCAACGTTTGGAGCATGCACTGGTTTGCTAATGTAGCTCGCCGTGTATTAGATCCCAGTCTTCTTTAATAAGATCTAACTCAAGGGGAAACATGCCCGCTTTGCTTGCTAATCCGTGCGTTATTATTGTTACAGTAGTGTGGGCTAATACTACATGTAGTCACCAGGGCTTTATATATGGAATACTTAAATACAATTGCCGCACGACATGTATAGTATTATATCTCTTAACGTACGTGTTCCTCCAAATTCGATACAATGGTAAAAATTCTGTAAAAATCATTCACTAATTAGAATCGGTTGTTCTGCAAATTAAATTAACTTTTTGTTCTTTTAAATCACAGCTATTTTTCTTTCTACTTTGTTCTATTTTAGTCTACTTAAAGCGAATATAAATTTTAATTCAACTAAATTTTTGTTTAATTATAAAACAAAATTTCGGACCATTCCTATATACATCAATTAGCAAACTATGCATTAGCTACAAATCAGTAATTTTTATAGACAAGTTTTAGAATAAAGTATACATTATATAATATTCAGTATCCCGTAATGTTTTATTAAATTTTTTATAATAACAGGCTACATAATTTGGTAGAAATTAACCTTTTTTAACAGTTTTAATGAATATTCAATTTCAATACTATCTAGATGCATAAATTAATAAACGCCAAAATATACCTGTACTAAACTATTAAAAAATAGAACTTATTTTTTTAGGACATTTTATACAAAATATAATTATAATGTGACAGTCTAAAAGTAACTTGCAAAATTCCATGCATAACAACGTCAAAATTAGCTAGGTTTTATACCTCTTAAAAAAATAAGACATTTACATAAATCTGAAATAACCTTGTAGTTTTTTTTTTTTTTAAATCCCCTCTACAGTAAAATGTATTCATGTAAATTAGTAATTACATTTACTAATACAGTGATTTGACTTGGCATATATTTTGTGTAGTGAATAATTTAAAAGAAACTCTCATGCAAATTATGCAGCTAGCGAATCTTCTCCCAGTGTGGTTGATGCAAGTTGCTGTATGTTAGGGGGGACACGCGTGCTTCGCTAATCTGGCCAGCATCACTTCCTACTTAGCCGCGAGCAGTTCGCCGCGGGCCCGCATATACTTCAATACCACACACAGCGAATTAACAAGGAGTGCTGCATATGTTAATCAAGCTTTCGCATCACCTCCAGGCTATATTCTGAACCATAATAAAATGCTTTTATATGCAGAAACTAAAAAAAAATCGACATGTTAAGAATGAAATAGTTTTAACTAAAATAATCTGTTTATTAAATGACATATTTTAGAGGACATAAAAAAAGCACATCATGTATGTTTAATTAAATCAATTGATAGGTATATCAAAAACTCCCAATAAACAATAAAATGCCTTCAAGCTGTGAGGTATATTTTTTAAACCTGTTGTTTTACATAATATTTAATTTATATTAATTATATTGTAAGCAAACATAAACACTCAAAAATATGAAAAGCGATACCTATACAATTTTATTACATAAATATTATTTTAATCAAGTGTTTAGTATTTATAAACTTATGGAATATTATTATATCTAACATTTTAAGAGCAAACCATAACACATGACACAAACGAGTTGTTTAAAGGGGAACAATCAGAAAATATTAAAATATTTAAAATGCGTGGTTGCTTCAATATTTATATCACAAAAACATTGATTTATTTAAATTGGAATAGTCAATAGAAATATTGTATGATAATGACAAACTACTCCCCTCCATGCTATATTATACTGTTAAGAACATTGATTTTATTACATTATGTTCCAATGTTAAAAATCTGGCATTTATAATAGCGTTCTTTTGAAAGGACAAACTCCTCTAAATATTTTCAAGTGATTTTTGATAAAGAATATTTGCGAACAAATTTCAAGATAGCTGCAGGCAATATGTATGATAAATATCTATCCATTGCTTTGAGATATTGCACTTCTGGCATGGAGGAGAAATCAATATTTGTCTCAACGAGACATTTTGATATATTGACTATTTTTCTGCTACGTGCATGTCTGCTTATTGAAGGAATATGAAAAAACTTATAAAAATTCTTTGAGATATTGTCCCCCCTCAATATTATAGGCCTACTTAATGATGGAACTCATCTTTACTAAACACTTTTTTTTTTTCATACTCGTTATCATATGACACATCTGTGACATTTTTTATAATAACGATATTTTAAATGAAAATACTTAAATTATAGAAGGCTAGAAAATTTAAAAATTGTAAGTTTTTCACAATGTTAAGGGTGGAAAAATAGATTGAACTTAAGTGTGACTCGTTCAATCATTGTCCAAAGCGAGTAGGGGCGTCACCGATCATGCCTGTCATACTATAGCACGAGGGAGAATACACAAGAGACGAATCGAAACTGCAGTTTGCTACTACACTTTCATATCCTTTTTGTGTGTAGACAGAGCGAAAACAATAAAAACGATTTCATGGTAAAGAAGTATATTGGAATTAACATCCACTTAATGAGACATTGCTTTAATTAAACAAAAATGAAGCCATTTTTTACAGCAGAAAATGCAACAATTTTAAACTTCAAAAGGAAGAATAAAAATGTAATGCATATTCTGTGTGCAAATAAAACCCAAATAAAAAATTTAATTTTTAATAATGCTGACTCTGTTGAAACTGCTTTAATTTTATACAAAATCGAGTTACTTTGTCATTATAGTGCTACAAAATTTTAATGTTAATCTTGACGAAAATGTATAAGATGTTTCATGTAATATCTCCCTCATTCTCTAACATAAAAATTCTACTTATTTACTTTTTGACAAAATATTTAATTTAAAACAGGAAAATAATTAAGTAACATAAAAAACTAATGCAAACAAAATATTAAAAATGAGCTACTAAGAGTACTAAGCGAGTATTTTTCTTTTGATTAAACAAAAGATAATTTAATTTACTTATCAGGTTTTATGTAAAACTCTATTATATGTTTCTTCACTTCATTCCACGGAGATTTATTACTTTTTCGTTGTGCCAACTTTTATGGCAGCATGCGTTTTTCATTTTACTACATCTGAATCCTGAGAAATGGGAGAAGAAAATTAAATTTTCTTAAAGAGTGACAAGATCTTATAATCAAATAAAACTTTATTTATTTAATTCTGTTAGCGATGATATAAAATAAAGTATTTTCTTCCCACAGGAAAAAAGAAAAGTAACTGAAAAGTATAATACAGGAGAAAGAAAAAATTAAATTCATTATAACAAAATATACTGTTAAATATAATTATATCATAAATCATATGCTAAAAAAAATTAAATAATATGGATTAAGAGTACTAAAAATAGAGTTAAAATGCATTAGTGATAAAGATAAGATAAATTACATACGAGGGCAAAGGTGGTTGGATACTTTAAATTAGATGTAGTTTGAGTCCCACAATGATTTATAATGTGTCGTGACATAAAAAGTCGGTCTGTCTAGGTGGGGATTGAACTCGGGACCCCAGGCTTTATGCGTCATTGCTGTGGCAACTTAAATTGTGACGGAAACTAAGCCTCACTACTTTTTCACCACAACTACTTCACATAAAGGGGTTTACTTCTTCATGTCAAAAGATGTAAAAAAAAAATCATTAATTAAAAAAGTTACGTAATTAATGCAATATAAGACACTATTTAATTCAACAATTTTAAAAAGTGAAATGAATTCACGTCTACTTTAAAAAAAAAAAAAAAAATGCTGAAACCAAAAAAATTTTATGCACCGTAAATATAGGGGATATTCTCACAGAACTTGGCGCAGATTGAAATTGAATTTTTTTAGTACTTTAATTTGAAATAAAATTCCGGCAACAAATCGAGTACTAAAAAACCGGGTAGCGAAAATTTCAGGTTAAAAATCTATCTTAATTTTAGCTTTTTGAAGAACTCCTACTATATACATTTTATATAATATATCTTATATGCATCATACATTATATACGCTTGTTTAATGTAATTAATTTGATTGGAGTATACGTACATTTCCTTTATATATAATAATAATATTCCTTTATATATTTCTTTCTATATAACTGAAATGTTGCAATCTCATTATATATTTATACAAAATGCTCTCATCTTATAATCATTTTTTTATTTAATTTTTTATGAAGTATCGTAAAACAATATTAAATATTTAGCTTTCATTTTTTTTTTTATTAATTTAATTTTTATTTTCATAACTTGATCGACAGTCCTTTACTCTAATTTTTTTAGATCATGTCTTAAACTTTAAAAATGTAATATACTATATAATAACTCAATTTGTTCTTGTGATAAACATTAATGTCATTAATTAAAAAAAAAATCAATCTTTCAAAACTTTATTTGAATAAATAATATCTAGAACATGTGTTACAATATAAACACATATAAAAAGTATCAGAATATTCTCATAATATTATAAAACTTTACCATGTGAAAAGTATCGTCAAGCGATAGTTTGTTGATATTACTTTAAGTTTTTATTTAAAAAAAAAAAGTGAGAATAAATTCACTTAACCATGTAGCAGAAAAAAAACAAGGTTCCATCAAGCTTTAGATAATGCAATCGATGGGGAAGAGAAAAAATATTACACTAGCGAATTGTGTGTATTTTTTTCTAGGCAATAAATATTTGTGTTGCGTCTATTACCGCGATCCGATCTATACACATTTTAAATATATGCCTGCTGCCCTCTCCCTCTAAGCCTTCAGTTAAGCGTGAATTACATCCCAGAATACCGTACGAAAAGCTCCGATAAAATAATGTAGTTACTTTTCAACCAGAGCTTTAAATTTCTTTTCTTTCTCTTTTTTATTTTAAACAGAGATTACAAGTCTGTCTACATTATTCTGGGGGTAATGTATGTGTAAACTTATATGCGTGGGAAATGTTATCTAGCAGTATTATGATCAACTGGTTCAAATACCAGACAAACCACTAATGCAGTTGTTAATTGTTTTTGTAAACGGAAAGTTAACTTGAGTATTTATGTATTTATAAATTAAATTCAACTCTAACAACAAAAAATACACGGATAAAACAATTTGGTCATTTATTTGGTTGATAAATTGAATATAGTAACGATGGCTTCATGGAATGAGAATAAATCTCACTTGGTAACCACAAATTGCTTTCTAAGTACACTAAAAACTTAAAATCAGCAAACCTTGCAGGTATGCAATCACAAAGTTTTGCATACAGTTTTTGGGAAACAATTGCGAGTTTAATTAAAGCAGGTTTAAAAATCCCAAGGCTTGGAAATAAACAAAGAAACAAACGGATACTTCATGATAGTTTTAATGTTCAATTTAACAAGTCAGGAAGTGCTGGAAGAATTCTTGCCATGATGCATTATTTATTATCATGACATCTACCACTGAAATGCAATTTGTTGGTTATTAGCATAGAGGCAATTTAGTCGCTATGTTATTAGAGTATCTGTATCACATATGTTTTCCGCATTTTTTTAATGAAACATAAAACATGAGACACACAAAAAATATAATCACGCAGAACTAATACTGCATTTATTTCATTAGATTTACTAGATTATACAAGTTTAAATTACAATGTACGTATAATCATTTCAAAGCCTTTTAAAACAAGAGAATAAATAGATGCAATGTTTTTTATACTACAAATCAGCAAACAAAATTTGAATATACAAAACGTTACTCGTATATATAATAACAATGCTCTCCTTATAAAAGATGCTGCAATAATCGCCTGCAGCAGCTACAAACAAGCATTGTTGTATAAGGGGGTATTTGCTGATGACTATGAAGCGAAAAAGCTTGCATACATACAGGCGTAGAAGCGTTCTTATAATATGCTGAAATCGTCGAGCGAGTTGCTTCTTTAATATGATATAACGCTCCAAGCAAAGTGATGCAGCTTGCACAGTTGGTTACACAAGCAGGCATAAATTTAAGATCAAAAGACTATTGAAGGGTAAAAAAAAAAAAAGCTCAAGACAGGGTTTATAATGTTAATAATAAATTGTTATTTCAGAGAATCTGAGCGCCTCAAGATCTAAATCTGCATTGAAATAGTGATGTAAGAGAGACAACATTCTTCCCCTTTGTTTCTCACAAGAGTTTGATATAGTACAGTGCTTCTTGTTACAATACAAAGTATAGTAATATATTCAAGAACAAGCATTTAATTAATGTAATGACGATAACGTTATGTTCATGGCTTCTTACACGGGGAGAATGATGCTGCTCACTATCATATTATATATGACTGCATTATATATAAATTCTATATATAGTATTTCTTGTCAAGTTACAAGAAAATATGTCAAGATATATTTATGGAAATTTTATTACCACAGAAATTTAATGCACTTCCTACTTCCTAGACGGTTGCTTGAAATTTACAATATATTAATTGTATTATTACTCTGTACTTAATAATTAATATATCACTCAGAAGTATATATAGACGTGAGTCACATTGTTCATTGTTCATTTTGTAAAATATAATTAATTTAACACTTTTTGTTTTTTTTTTCGTGTAAATTTAAATTACTTTACTGAAAGGGAAAAGAGAATATATAAGAATGAATTATATCGTTGAACTTGGATATTTTTATATACGTTACACGTTACACAAACATACCAAGTTCTTATTTATTTTACAAATTTCTAATTATTTACAGGAACTTGAATGAGAGTACAGAATGAATGCAATATTAGAAGCATTTGAAAACAAAGTTCTAGCTTTGAGGATGGAATTATTCATACATTTTTAGGATTTTACAGCCATATAGAACTAAAACGATGCAAGAAAACTAAATTATTTCAAGTAAAAAGAGAAATACTTCAGGCGAACTTTATCAAATTCTTCCGTCCCCCTCTCAACCTTCTGTGCAATTCACTGCATTTATAGTTGCGTCACGCTTTCAATTAACAGGAGCACAAGGAATGATGCTAGGGGGGTATATGCTTATACTATAGCTACTATACATGGCACAATATTCAGTATATTTCAAATATTTAAAAGTAGTATTTTACCTCTGTGGAGTGCTTTAGGGTAAACTTTTAAACAAATAAATATAAACAAATTAAAATGAAAATAGAGTAGAATTAATTATGTTTTTCCTAGAAAAATAACATTTTTTTATACGTTATTAATAGTTAATTTATGAAACCTGTCTCGAAAGGACATAAATGTAAAAAGCTACAAAAAGTCTTTCTGCAATGTATTATAATTGAAGTAAATGTAAGAATGGTTTTAAAGAGCACTAAACTAAACTGATGCGCATGAAGCGGAGAACACTTAATGCAGACTGGGAGCAAGTGAATTTGTGTGTCATTTCTTGAGCACAAAGACAACAACTTGAAATTAGCAGAGGTATTTATTTACTTCTTGACTGTCTAATTATAGAGACAAAAGGAAACAGAGAGAGAGAGAGAGAGAGAGAGAGAGAGAGAGAGAGAGAGAGAGAGAGAGAGAGAGAGAGAGAGAGAGAGAGAGAGAGAGAGAGAGAGAGAGAGAGAGAGAGAGACGTGTCAAATAGATAAGGACAACAACTTCACTTCTGTATCAAGAGACCCGCTGAAGTATAACCCTCATATAAATACCATATAATATATTATTATAAAATTTATTATACAATTTTGGTATTATTATTATCATTCATCATTGAACCTCCTCTTGAATCAAAACAACCTGTAAATCATTTAACAACTTCTTTAGTCTAGAAGCATCTAGAATTTGACTATGAGAAGAATTTTGTATATAAAACAAACGATAAACATTTTCTTGAGAAGTTGTTAAAAACTTTTTTTTTTTGGGAAAATCTTTATTCCTTAGAGCTCTATTAACACGGCATCAAGTTTTCAGGCGAAATGTTTATAGCTTGATAAAATAATGTTAGTACGTACAGCTGTTGGGAAAGTTTATAAAGTCCACCCACCCCTTCTTCTCATCACCCTTCTTCATCTCCTACTTGATTGCACAAGTAATGTGAGCAACGAGATGTCAACTTTTTTTATTGGTAACGTGGGAAAAAACATGCAACAAAAAATATTTGTTTGCGTAGAAGCAAGAAGTGTGAAGACTTTGAAGTGTTAGCAAATAGTTTCTTGCTTAAATTACATATAAAGAAAAACTCGAGCACTTCTAACATGCTCAATCAACGTTCCATTATCTTTACAGCTTCAATAACTTTTTTTTTTGTTTTTTTACAATTTACAACATTTTTTTTCCCAGTTAACGTTACGACTGACCAATATTAATATATATTTTACAAAAAATTATAAGAAATCTCAAATTTTATATCAATCACTACGATGACATGACGGTGTTTAATACGTATTCGTTGACGTTGGTAATGTTATTCTTCTGAGGCGTCTTCAACGGATCCGTATCAAACACCTTCATGTAAACGTAGTGATTGTTGATCATGTTTAAAATTAATGTAATTTTAAATGCGATCTACTAATAAATTGCTCCAATTATATTGTGTCTAATTTAGAACAATTTAGAATTGACTAATGGCTACATATTTGAAATATGATATATAACTGCAAGAGAAAGGAAACGGGAACTCATCGAAGCGTTGTTCCGGCTGCAACTTTGATTTGACAGTAAATCATATACCTACCCTTTGCGTCGGTTAGATAAATACTCTCTAAAAAGCATTTTCTGCCTCATTACGGTTGCTACAAATTTAACGTCACTTTTACTAAATTATTATCCCTTGCAACGTCATCAGTGTTTATTAATGGGTGCAGCATTTTCAAATAATTATATAACACTAGCAATAAATTGCAGCAGGGAAGCCATGAAATCTACTTAAGTTATACCATATAACATAAAATGTCGGAGGAAAAATTACAACTATATAGCTTTTTGTTTATATTATTTGCATTTCTATAATACATCCAGCAATTAACTAATTGTAGTTGCATGTTTGCGTGGAAAAATCGCTTTCCCGCAGCCGCTTCATGGAAAAGCACCTTAACTCTCACTGAGACTTTTTCACGCCAACATGGCCGCCATATGACATTGAAGCAAGTGCGCTTTTCTCGTCCCGCCAAGCCCTGCTCGACATATCTCCATGGAAAAGCACCTTTAATTACTCTTCCAAGACATCACCGCTATCATAGCTTCTTCATCTTCTCTCCTTACTTTGGTATAAAATAGTGTAAAAATATGGCATCTGCATTCTAAATTTATATAAACTTTATATACTGTATGGGTTATACCTATACATCATATGTGAAAGAGTTAAATATGCCAACGTTATCTTAAAAGCTTATAAAAGCATTTGATATATTTATACACCATGGGAAATTTAAGTACTGTATCAACCTATAGCTTACATGAAAAAAATTAAATAAAAGTTTCAAGACAGTAAAGTATACATCAAATAAGTTGAATGTGCATATGAATATAAAATAAACTTTTTTATTTATTATTTATTGTTCGTATTTTGTTCATAACTTTATATTTTATAAAATTCAGTCATCAGTAAAAATACAACATCTGTTTTGATAATAAACATAAAATAATGCAAAGCTAAAATATACCAATATTTCTTACATGCGTGCTCGAATGATAAGAAAGAAGTCATAACACTGATTTCATATCCCTGCCTTGCGTAAATACGAGGAAAAAAAACTCATCGTATTTTGCTTCATATTAAAATTTTCAGAAGGAGTCTGATCAAATAATACGTCGGATGAACAGAACGGATTTTGTTGTTGTAAGTTTCTTTTCTCCCGCGAGACACGAGAGCTTTGTAAATTTAAAAGGAAAATGCCTCCTCGCTGTGACGGACATTGGAGAGGAAAGAAAGCCGTCTGGAAAATCACCAAGAACAGATTGAAATACAATATAGTATTGAGTACAATCGATGTATACATTTTTGTCAATTTTTTTTTTTTTTTTTTTGTTTGTTGACTGGGTCAGAAAATTTGGCTTCAACAGTATTTCATTAATTTTTAAAATTTTATATTTCACTAATATTTTAAGCCAAATTATTTTATTTTTCTATTACATGCTTTCTAAAAGTAGATATTACTCTTCGTATATATTATATTCCTCTCGAAAAAATTCTAAACTGCTGAACCATATTATTGCCGTACAAAACTATTTATATCCTCAAGAAAACTGCAATATAAATAATGTAACCTTGCAGTTCTGGGATAGTGGACACTTCAGGTAAATCTACTTCTCAAAGAGTCACGAGTGAATAAATTGAACAACATCAGAACTATCACTATCCACATAGCTGACCAAGCAAAGGGTAAAATTTAAATAAATGTAACCTACCCCTGCCACTTTTTTGTAAATCCACCTTTTATAGCTTTGTCCGAGATGATGTATTCTAACGTCATACAATAAAAAGTTTTTTTTTTCAACAAGAGAGTAAAAGGGATGAGGTCGCCGCAGCAGCAGCAGCAGCCAGCTAAAACGTTTTATAGTGCATTACTTGTGCATGGCTGCAGTATCAAGAAGTCATAGTCGGGGACGTCGGTGCTCCAAATTCAAGTGCACCAGTTGCCTTAATGGCCACTCGTGCCACAATACCAAGATATTTATAACAAGGTCGGCTAGAAGGTACATGGACAAACTATTCAACATAAAGACTCATGTAGTTATTTTTTTATAATATTGAAGAGTATGGATTTTTTCTTTTGTTATAATTTAAAAATAGGTTATTAGATCGTTGCCGCTAAAAATTTATTGTATTGTTATATATGAAATTCAATGTTCCTGAAAGTGCATTTACCATATGCATAAAAAAATATGCGTTTTTAATCCCCCATCATGCATGTTTTTAATAATTAATTTTAAAATGTGAATAGTTAGTGCAGGCCAGATGTGTTTTTTCATGGTGTCAATTATTCTAAAAATACGCTCCTACGAAACAATTAGAGACATAAAAGTTACACAAAACGAAATTATTACGCCAACGTTCAAATACAACTGAATGTGAAGTGGGTGCGGCATTTATTTCTTCAAAAGACTGAACTAACAACTTATACAAACATAACGTATTCATGAGTGAACATTTTGAAATTCATTATTAATTTGATAATTTATTGTACAAAATGCAAATTCTATATTTAATATATTCATTATAAACTCATTTATTGTCTACTACTCAGTGTTACAAGCTGTACGAATTAAATATAGTTTGAATACCTTTGTATTATACCCGTACTGTTTCTAATATCATCTAATCCATTTATATTGAATTTATAGTATTTACACAGTATTAATAATTCTATTGTATACAAATCAAAATCAATAATAACAAAATATTATACATATAATATCACATTAATAACGATAATAATATTATGTGATTGAAATGTCCAATATAACATAAGCTTCAAATTTCCAAATCAAGAGATAAAGACTGAAACACTTTTATTTGATGTATACAAAAAGATAAAATTCTTATATTTTCATAGTATATATGTATATAACGTGCAAAACAGAAAACCTTTTTAGCTATTTAGTTATATACACGGCAAAAGCACGACGTTGCATGCATTATTTTAATATTTATAAGTTGTAGCCTGTATAAAAAAGTGCCATTTTTTAGTATGAAAGGGAGGGTTCTTTTTTTCAAATTGTATTTTACCAAAGATCATATTATCAGGCATCATAATTATTAAAAGGGTCTACACCAGTTTATTAAATAACAACATAGCGAGCAGAGAAGAGAATTTACAGAATCGTACGAAGAGGCAGTAGGTCATATTTACTGATAAACAGGGCTAACATCATTATACCATCGCCTACGTACACTACAGCCATTTACTTTTCACTTTTCATAATTATGAATTGCTATAGCACTGTCTTTTGAAATGAAAGGTCAAGCAAAACATTTACCATCAGTTATATATTCAATGGCTGATGAGAACCATTTTTTTTTTCTATTTTATAATTGTCCGCATAGGGGTGCATTGTTTGATTTTCTGGAAAGCAAGGAAAGCTTGTCCTACATGCAGTCCTATATACACACTAAAGTTGTTTGCTAATACCCGACATATTCACAACAGATTATGTAAATCATTGTAGATGCAGAAATTTAATTTCATATGCGTCGCTTTATAAACTTTGTCTGGGTATTTATTACTCAATTTCTGCTTAACAAAATTTGAGAAATTCAGTAAAATTGAAATATTGGAATATTATTTGTTGATAACTCATATCTTAGGGTATTTGCATTAATATTATGGTAATATTTCTCATGATTTTCTTTATAATTTAATTTCTATTATAATTATAATCAGTAATATTGCATTGTTCTTCCATATAAATACAGACACGAATGAAAAAAAAAATCATATACATATTATATTATATATAATAATACATATTATATTATCACTGAACTTCAAAAGTAATAAGCTAGCTTATAACAAAATACTCCAACGAAAAAAAAAAAAAAAAAAAAAAAAAAAAAATGCCAAAAAAATTATTTTATATTAATAATATCACCCACTGAGACGGATATAAACTCTGTAATTTTAATACAGAATTCTTTCTTCGCAATACAATGCAAATTTATTAAAATATAATTATATCCTTTATACCGTACACTCATATTCATAGTCTTCATAATAACATTAATCTGCTTTCTAAAGTACAGAATGTATTTAATAGTTGGAAGAAATTGAGAGTTTAATTGTAATATTAAATCGAATGAAGGAATAAGGGTCAAAATAAATAATCGAACGGTCGACATTCGTTTTTCTCACTCAACAAGTGTAGTGGACAATAATACATTTGCTTAAAATGGATTTGTGACGAATTTTATGCTATCAAAACATGCACCTACCATATAATATAAATAAATATTGTTTATTCAACAGTAATGAGTGTAAGTTAGTATGCTGGTAATCATTATGTGTATTTTAAGTGTCTTTCAACTATAAAATAATAAAACATACAAACAGGAAGTGTAATTTTCTCATCTGTAGCTAGCGGTAATGCAAGCTCTTGAAAGGGCAAATCCTGCACGCGCCACTTCCCGCACGGCCGTATTAATTGTCGTGGTTGCGTGCACTATTGCGTGGTGACCAGAGGTCTTGCCTATCACTTCCGGATACTTGACACCACGCGTGCAGCAGAGCGCTACCAAGGACTTCTCGACGACTGAAATCTGTATTGCATCCATAATTTAACATATATACGAATCATATGGCAAAGCTAGAACACGATAAAATTTCATTTTGTTTTTTATATTTTTTAGCTGACCACAAAAAAGTTTTTTTTTATCATTTTATTGTACTTTTTATGCGCTTATGTAATATTATATTATTTCTTTTATGAGAGTATAACGTTTGCTATTTTTGATACATAAAAATAGAAAAATACTAAAGTATCAATGCATTTATGTATTTTTTCATATAAAAATATAATGCATTGTAAATTTCAATCACGTATATGGATAAAATTTTGTGTGCACTTACTTTTTATTCCATTTTTTTTTTTTTTTTTTCCATCGAATGCTCATAATTTATGATCTCTAGTTCACATTTATATAAATATTAAAATAAGTAAAGTATTGTCTTTGCTGCGATGAGGCCTTATATATGCGTGTTATCTTTGGAGTCTTTGGACGAAACAATTAATGCTCTTATCACAACAAATTCACTCACTGTCAGAGGCAAAGAGTGGAAGCACCTGGAAATGTAAAATTAATTCTTTCACCAACGCATGCATAGTAATTTATAATTTTTCAGCCTAATAATGAAAAAGTAGCATCCCCCCTTCTTTATTATAATTGAAATCTTTCAGTTCGTGCAATGTAAATTTATTACTTTTTTAATTTGTTGCATGGGAAACAAAGTTAACATTCAATTTCTTGTATCACAATTCCAATAATAGGAGTTACTGTTAAAAAAAAATGCAACTTTTTACTGTATATCTTACTTTAAATACCACAGTATTTAAAACCTCATATTAACTGCTTATTGAAACACCCACAAAAATGAAAATATTTTGAGTAATGGTTATAAGATATTAAAATTCAAAAGTGTTCCATGCTGAAGAAATAACAAAAAAGTGAGATAAAAATAAAACTCTGGCTAACTTGACGCGATGAGGAACAAAGAATTTTCGCCATCAAACTTGGGGGGGACAAAAGGGGGAAAGGGGGAGAAGAGAGCAAAAATAAAAGAAAAGCAGCAGACGAAATGGAAACTTTCGTCTTATATATTAACGACATGGCAAAGTAACAAGGCAAGAAGTTACTGTGTGATTTGCGAGTCAATGACAACGTTTATGTCACTTGTCCAGCTTCTTTCTCACTATACAGCATAAAAACAATTTGAAACTAAAGTCATAAAACAAACTCCATCAAATTTTTCATGACACTCTCAAATGTATAGAACTTTAAAATAAAATTTATTTTATATTAAATTTTCAACGCATCGCGTCTTTTGTCTCCGTTTTTTTTAAAAACATATTTAATATGCAATAAACCATACATAATATAATAATATTATTCACATGCAATGTGCAAGAATAAATTGAAAACTAAAATTGAACCCTATACTTTTTTACTACTTTACCTGATAAAAGCTGTAAAAAAGGTTATAATGTTTTGCATGGCATTTTTCACAAAATTTAAAGAGAAAAAAATAAGGTCTTTAATTTGTCACTACATTGTATCACAATCGATAAAAGAATTCAGCATATCGATGAAAAAACTCGATTATAACCATAAATATGTAAAATATATCATATAGCATATACATAATAATATTATATATATAATTATATAAATAAACAATAAAAAATTCTCCAAAATATTATTTTTTGTGTAATTTATCTTCAAACTTTCTTACGTTCAATCATATAATTATCGTTAAAGGGTATAATTTAAAATGTTTATACAATCTCAAATACATTATTCCATTACTTAATGAAACAATCATTGAAAGTTTAAAAAAAAAACATCACATTGACCCCCAAAAAGTAAAGAAACACCATATATTTCAATTATTTTAATGAGCAAAGATTGTATATATAGTAGAAAAAAAATCATTGTTGGTACGCAAGTGACTGAAACATTGCACATGACATGCTCTGTATGTAACCGCATTGCGACAAGAGATGAGAAGAGTATACAACGTTCTGTGTCCGGCACCATGCCGGCCGGCTGCGTGCTATTCTCACAACGCATTTTTTTCCAACTTTTTGAGAAGACAAAAAAAATAGTCATTGTTTAAAAATTTCAAAAAATTTAGTTTTGTTGCCTTTTGCACTACATAATAAATTGTATATGTCAGTCATGTACTTCATACAGTAGAGATGACATTCTCATCTTCCGTTTCTAAATGAAATTTTAAAACGTTTTACTTTTTTTACTTCATTTTTCTTATGCAAAAACGATGGTTAATAAAGTCACAAAGAGAGAACATACTCACGTTATAAACATCATCATATTTTTTACATGAATGTTGAACTTTTCTTTCATGTGCAAGTTATATTAAACGATACTAAAAAAAAAGGGAAAATGAAATAGATTTGAATTTTTTAAGCTATCAACGTTGCACCTATATTTGCAATGATGGTTCCAGAAATTGCTTTAGGTGGGGAAGGATTCCTATACGATGCTAAAAAATAAATTGGACTAGAATGGTGAGCGCTTTAGTTTTTAGTGTTTGAAGAGCTCAAGCCCCCCCCCCCCCCCCTTTCCACATCTCCTGTGAAGAGATGCGACATAGCAACGTTTGCAGTGTTAATGCCAAATTTGCTATTTGAATATAAAAATTATATAAATTTCATTTTTTCAAGTAATAATGTAATATATGTGGCTTAGGCTTAGGTGAGTTTTCAAATAAAAAATGAGTTAACAAATCAATGAAATATATTGTGCGTGCATAATTATTCAATTCAAAGTATATAATGCTGATGAATACTTAAAATTTGAGCATATTGTTAAACATTATAAAGCTGGAATTATTAATATGATGCAAGTATTAAAAATTAGCTTTCGCATATGACTGGAAAAAACAAATTGATTATCGATGGTATATAACAATTAATTTTTTCGTCGTTAATTTCACATGTTTTGACCTTTGAAATATTAAATATCGCACTTATTTTTATTATCAATTTTTGTGGTAATGATGTCAGTCAGCCTCATTACCAGCCAGCTGTATAATTTGTTACTGGATCTGTTTTTACTAACAAAGGGCGGGCAGAATGTCAGCAACAACAATCAAGCGGACGATACTATTGTGACGTCACAAGCCCTCTCACTAATTATAATCGCATTAGTCTGTTCCGCAGCACTATCACCGACCTTGTTATAACATGCAAGATGTAACTAGCGTTTTAAAATCTTCAAATTTTAGAGAATGTACCTAATTTCCATGTGGTAAAAAATAAAACAAATAAAAATCATTGTATGGTGAATGAACTGAAGAAGTCAACTTTATCCCTATTTTTTAAAACTTTGTGAAATATATCAGAAAGGGTAAAACCGAACATATTTTCTGTTCAAATATAACCATAGAGTATTGTGCAGATACAGATGTAATAATATATGATTGCACTTAACTTCAATGAAGTGTAAATTTTATTAGCTTTTTTTTTAGTATAACACTAGATTTATTCTAATGGCTTAATTTGTTGATTTATTTTTACAGCTATAAAACTTCATCATTTTTTTCCCCCCACTTTCATTTTTACGAATTACGAATCACATTATTATATATATTTATAAATTATAAACATTGCATTTATACCACAAAAATTGTAAAAAACACACTGAAATTTTTTCACGTTAAGCTAATAAGCAATGAATTTTAATTCAATAAAGATAAAAGTAAATATGTATACCATTATGTGCACATATGACATCTATTATAATAACATCAATAAAATAGTAATATATTATATTGATATAAAATTTACCACCGTCGATTAAAAAAAACCCTCAATAATATTCATTGAGCTTACGTAAATTTAGCAAACAATACATGTATTTTGTGGTCAGCGAACCCTCGAGGGGGGATGTGACGGACAATTTCCACCGTACCTGGATCATCAGAGCGGTGTCCGGCCGGAAATCGTCGTCTGCTGCTGCTGGCTAGCGGAAACGAGCAGCCACGTTGTGTGTAGAATGAACGGGCGTGACCCACAGCTCAACACCTGGAAATATAGAAAGTAAAATTATTATTTATTGACCATGTACCTCATGTCAAGATGTTCTGAATAATAATTAGATTTTCAAACAATTAAACTTCTTTTTTTAAATCAATTTGTAAAACAATCAAAACTTATTGTTTTTATACGTGACTATATTTGTAATTTAAAAATCATATGTAAAATTAATGCAATTAAGATGTCAAATAAAGTGTCACTGACTTGAGGTCTCAAACTTGAATCAGCAGGAGAAAAACGTACACAACATTATAATTATGAACACATGCTGTCAACGTGTCAAGTAATTGAATTGTCTCTAACTCCCGATCTTAAAATATCACATCAACATACAGGCAAAGTAATATTTGTGAATCACTAGTAATTTTAAACCCAATATTGTTTAGTAATCAATATTTTACAGTGTGTTATATAAATAAATTATGTAATTTATAAAACAAATAATTTTAAATGTTATAATATGATATTTTTTCTCAACTAAATATATTAATTTTCTATTTAAAAATAGTAAAAAAAAAAATATTATATTAAATTGAATTTTTAACCGTTATTTTTAATCATATTTTAATTAAAAAATAAAACAAATAGTCAAATTATACATGCATGCATAATGTAAGAGTCAAGTAATTGAAAATGTTTCATATATACATATATATAATTATATATATATATATATATATATATATATATATATATATATATATATATATATATATATATATATATACATACATATACATATACATACACATTTATATATATGTATTATTTAATTTTATATAATGTCTCTAAAAATACTTGTTGTAACACGAATAAAAAAATTATAATTAAAATCACGCAACTGACGCAACATATTGCAAATGTACGTGAGTCCAATTAAGTTTTAATTAAGTCATTCAACATTGAATAATGACCTATAATTAAGCTCTCCGTAGCTTTTAACACATGTATGCTTTCTAAAAATATACCTCGCATAAAGTTTTAAAGCCCTTTACTGATAATATATATTTTTTTTTTATTAAAGAACAAGCATTTTCATCAACGAAAGAATACATCATTTTTTAAAGGGATTTTTCATCTGCCTATTCAGCCTATTGAAACCATAGTAAGGTAATTAATGCCGTGGGCCTGTTTCATCTTTCCATTCATTGCGTGCTCTATTCAGCTAAACATGTTCTTCATAAAGATACATATAAAATACGATATTTTTACTTTGTATTATAGGGCATTGAGAGGAACATGATATTCAAAATTAAAATCCGTTTATCAACATTTCCATCAAATAACGTTAATCGAGAAAGAAAGTAAATTACGTATTTTTTTAATGATGTTTATTTAATTTTACCTTAAAAATTTAATTATGTTTGTTGTTAATTTAATATAATTAATATTATTATATGTATTAAATTGAATTAGGGAAAAAGCTTTCGTATACGAAATAAAAATAGTTCTATTTTTTAAAATATTAAATAATCTCATTAGAATATTAGTACACCATTATTAATATTATTATAACGGTAATTTGTAAATTTGCCATTATGTTATTACAAATTCAGTAATTTATTTAATTCAGGCAAGTAAGATTTTTTTCACAAAAATTATATAAAAATGCAAATTAACTTCTAAACATATCATCGGTTTTTCTCTCTTGAATCGACTTTTTTTCCATAAATTATAAATAATAATTATATACATACATAAATGTAATATTATCATTGGCTGACTATACTATATTTTTACATACGGATAAAAAAATAAAAATGCATGATTAAATGATTATTATTGTATCCATTACGTTTGTATCATATTGAATACGTATAAGTTATTTAAATTTAGTCATAGACACGAGATGAATGCATTATTACCGCGTCGCTCGTCATGCCTACTATATATTATTGAACTCCATTATTTATATTAAAAATAGGCTGTGGTCTCTGATGTAATCACATTATCGCAATGTAGGTCAGTTGCAGTTCATACACAAAATTTTTTATTTAGATATATATTTAAAAAACTCAACGCCAAGAAGAATTCTATACTCAGACAGAGTGCTGAATAATAGAATTTTTAAATGATATGAATAAGATAAAATAATGTATAATGTAAAAGAGATTCAAACGTAAATATCACCAGTATAAGTGCTTAACATTTTACGATTGCGTATGTTGCGTCATCATAAGAATACTTACAAGATTTTTTTTTCTTTTATAAGAATTTTTATAATACTATATTTTTTTCCAATGTTTTTAAAAGCTCCAACAATATTAAAATCGGAATGAAACATGCTGTGTTAAGGAACAATGATCGAACATTTTCTTTCTTTCAAATTTTAAAGTGTTTAGAGGCATGCTAAAAATCTTTTTAAATATTTGATTGAATGGTAGATTATGCACATTTTCTTTTGAGAAACGACGGAGCTTATAATTTATTGTCATCTTACCATGTCAAATAAATTAATATAAAAATGTCCACAACAACGATTTTATTTATAAGTACCGTTGATAAAGTACATCGTGTGCCGAGACCTCGCACTTGACGTGCTGTAATCTACGTACTGATATTATTTCACGTCAAGAATTATAATCTGAGGCAAGCTCGTCACCTCGTCCATCAAGAGACACGCTAATACCTGACGAGAGCCTTGTCTCACCAAGGAAATGTTGTTATACAGGTACATCCAACAGTGTACATCAAAATATTTTTTAAATTTACATTTTAATGAAAGATGGGGGGGAGGGGGGTACGGCCTGCGGCTATCACTTGTGCCTCACCTTCAAACGAAATAGAATAACTGAGAAAAGAAGCTATAAAAGTCTTGTGCTGCAGCGTCTTTTGTTAAAGTTGAATGGCTGCTTGCGCCTGCCAGATTGAAATGTAGGCTAATTTCTGTGCAGCAATCTTTTGTCTAAAGTAAGGTGTGTGGCCTATTATTCAGGGTAAGAAACAAAATGGCGGCTGTCGTCTGCACTTGGTAAGTGCGATTTTTCTTCAATTCAAACCAGCAAATGAGCTTTTTAACACAATTAAGAGTGGCATGCAGAAATGAAAAAGTACTAATTAGATATGCATTTATCAGTTGAGACGTTCTGTCATGATACATCTCTTAGAGTCATCTGTTTTTATATCGTGATTATTTAAAATTAAAAAAATACACCAAATTCAAATAAAAAATGGATAAATGTAATTTCTCTTTAAATCCTGTACCACACAAACACGCTTGACACTTGTACGATATTAACAGTAAGCCAGGAATGATGCTATCACCAAAGTCCACACTGAAAAGCTGGTAACAAAAAACGCACTTGCTGATTCGAAGAGAACTTGTGCTTTTTGTGTGCAGGCAGTGAACGTCGTCTACAATGATATAGTTTATCAGCTCGTCACATGCAGTCTCGTACTCGCAGTACTTTACGACTTAACTCTCAATTTAATATAATTATTTGGACTTTGCAGATATGAACACTGCTTTAAATCCTATATACGCAAAAACAACAGCAAGGAATAAAACTAAATTAGGTACCTCAATAATTGAAATCATTGATTAATTTTTTTTTTATCTTTTGAATATATAATTAATTGTAGGTATGTAAGTACATAGATAGCTTCAATAATTTCTTAAATAACAATTTAAGACAATTATATTATTTAAATTGTTTCTTAAATATTGTTTTTAATCGTTTCCCATTTACAAAAATATAATTAACTATTGAACTATGAACTATTCATGAATCGGTCATTCACAGCGTATATATATATATATATATATATATAATAATTAATATATATTATCGTTCAGAACTTTTTTTAATAACTACATTCTGTATGATATACTATATACACATATATTTTTCCCCATTTTTAATACCTTTTAAATTGATACAACGATACAACATAAATAACGTAGTTCAAACATAAGCCATACTATTGCAATTTTATTACAAAGTAGTGTTATTTACGAGTTTGTTACATCCATCTTTATATCGGTTGCAATCATGCATAAAATAGAATTTCAATATATATAAATTTTTTTTCCAAGTCATAAACTTATAAAATTAAATTTTATCGTCATATTGTAAAAGCATAATGAAAACTACCAACATTTATGTTTGTTCGATATATTTTGTATAGAGAAAAAAAACTGTCACAACAGAATTGAGGCATTAAAGGGAATATGTCGGTAAGAGGGAGTTCTCTTTATTTCGACCTACCTCGGCCCGAGTGGTATTCCTTGGGGGACTCCAGCAGAGGACATTCATGCTAATCTATCGTTGGCCAGACTCTCCACTAGCATGCATTAATCCCACGACGGCATTTGCAGGCTAATCTCATCGCAACCGACGAGAATAAGTTTCATCGACCATTCAAAACTAAGCCACGAAATTTCGACGCTTACTATAACTCATATGTTCCCACTAGCGTAATTTTCATATATAGTGTATTATACAGGATTTTGTTTACTTAATATTTATCATGCATGTATAATCATATACATTAAAGATTTTTTTTTTTAATGTATAATATTAAAATTATGAAATTTATATGGAGAAAATAGCGATTTTTTTATTTTTTAATTTGAAGACCATTTTAGAGGAATTCACTTTAAATTTTTACTTAGTAAAGATAATGTTAGTTAAGAACTCACAATAATCTTAAAATACAAAAAATGAAAACATAACATCACATTCAATAGATTACAATATTTTAATGAAAATGCAAGATTTAACTATAAGTTTTACACATTTCTGTGATATTTATTACAAAAACTACTCCAACTGCAGTACGGAACTATTAATTTAAATGTGCGCTGCTGCACTGCCTTGGCAGCATTGCAATTTATAATTATTAATTAGTATAATGTCAACATACTATTTTGGATGAAAAGTACAAAATAAAATATATATTTTTGTTCACAAGTGTGAAACACGTATACATGCATGAATATATAAATAGTAACATATTAACCAAAAAGTTCTAGAATGTTAAATACAGTTTAAATAACTACGTATATTTTTATATTTTTTGGACGTGCAACTCAATTTACATTCAGTGAACTTCTGTATGTATATTTCAAAATAAAAGTCATATTTCAAATATTCTTTTTCATAAACGATATTTCTGTATAACGTTTAACATACATTATGACATAGAGGTAGTAAGCTGTATATAGAAAAAGAATATTTCAATTTATTGTACATTTTTTTGTCATTTTTTTCTCCTTTTGGTCCCTTTTTTTTACTATATAAAAAGAAAAAAATGTAAGGTTTGACTTGTTTTTTTTTTATGTATATAAAAGGCAGTCAGTGAAGTTTTCTATGCATCCGGGGAGTTCTTTCAGATTGGTAAACAAGTCTTTTTTTTTTTTTACCCTTCCGTGACGTTCACCATTCAAGTTCAAAGCCCGAGATGAACCAAGAAAAATAAATGACCAGCAGGTGATACAAAAATAGTGACATCTATAACTGCTTATTATTTCAATTAGAGAGGGAGTAACATCAAGAAAACAAAGGTGTAATATTTTCAGAAACATCCAGTTTTTGTGACTGTTCACTTGATGCAGGGGACTTCCTCGTAGATGTCATTACTCACGGCCTTACCTGTTTCCATCAAGATCACGTAAGTAGACTTATAAAAGAGTACATTTCAGCAAACGTTATTGAGCTTGCAGAAAAAAAAAAAAATATATATATATATATATATGACAATTTGCCGGAGGCTTGTGACAAAATAATTACGAAGAAAAATAACGAAAAAATAGTATGCCTATAAAGGGAAGAAAAAAGTAAGTAAAATTCGTTATTTTCTAGTTTAAATTAATGGTGTTACGAAATTGCTTTCTTTTTCTAACTTCATTTCTGAATATTCTTGTGTAGATGCACGAACTTGATTTAATTTTACTCTTACATGGGCGTTAACCTTGATTCTAATAACAAAAACGTTAACCTATATAATATTTAAATGAAGTATATTAAATTTGAATAAAGAATATCGGTTCAGCTCACATTCTTAAAAATGCGTATATTTAAATTTTATATGTTACGGACGTGTAACAATCTGAGCATTTTCTATAATATTATACTGTTAATAATTTAATGCTAATATACATATTAGACACCGTGTTGAATTACTTACTTAAAATTTATGGATCAAAAAATTTAGCAGGAATTTTTTTCCCCCTAAAATTTGAATAAATTTCAATACCAAAAAACCGACAAATATAATTTACAACAAAATTTACTTTACTTTTTTTTAATGATACTTTAAAGAGTACTTATATAAACATTATTGGTTTTACATTAATCCACGATCCTTTAACAAAATGTCTATTTTAAAAACACACTATATTTTTTCTGGTAAAACCACAACAAACAGAGCTTATTCCATATAAAAACAATGCTAAGATGCACTTGCTCTACATGGGCGGTCTACACTATACTTGAAGTCCTTACACTACTACGATATTTTCTCTCATCCCTATAGCTCTCAGATGCACGACGTCGTCTCTGCAAAGGGCTGGAGCTTTTAGCGTTGATGGGACAAAAAAAGGCGGCGGCGCGGTGCTACATGTCTACTTAGATCCTTGTTTCGTCTGGTCCACAGCTGGCGTCGTCGCTGTGTAACACCGAATACTAATATGCCGATCTTACTTTAAGATAATCAGAGGGGTGATAATCTGATTATGTCGCGCCTTCACTATTAATATTTATTACGTTGTAAACATGTATGCTTTAAAGTGAAAAAAAAAAAAATGGTTCTCACCTGTCAAGTAGTGTATTTTTACAAGAATGCATTAAACAAGTCAATAAATATCATCTCTCTCTCTCTCTCTCTCTCTCTCTCTCTCTCTCTCTCTCTCTTACTTCTCTCCCTATGGGGATATTGGAGGATACTTAAAAGTGAAGATATATGGATATTTAATATGTAAAACAAATTCTTCGAAATTCTGAAATTCTCGTTATTTTGGAAATATATCTAGGAAGGAATTTTTCGATGGATTATTGGTTAATTTATTTTGTAATATTGATATTCTTGATTGGAGGGAGGCTTGCTGTTCAAATCATATGATAAAAACTGACAAATCCTTGTTTATTTACATTTTATATAAATATATTTTACATGCAGTGTTATTCGATTCGGCAATATTTTGTTTTTATAAACAATATAATTCCCAATGTAAGTTTAAAGGGCTTATAATGTATTATTATTTGATATTGGCAGAATGAAAATAAAAATTTATTCGAACATTAATATTTTTACTGTTTTTTTTTTTGTATTAAATGTAACAAGATCAATAAAAAAAATAAATTTGCTGTAAACGAAAAACATATAGTATATATGTATATATATTCAAAACATGGATTACTAGATAAATAACATCATTATTATATGAAATTGAATTTTTAAATCTGCTTTATTTCACTAATATTTTCACTAACTTTCTGCATGATGTCTAATAATTTTGAGACTGTACTTATACGTTGCATTAGAACTGCGTAACTTCATATACAGTAAAAAATTAAATAATTATATAACATTTTAATTTAATAAACAACTATTTTAATTAAATTTTTATTAGTTTTACATACAATTATAAAAATTGAGAGAAAAATATTTATTTGAACACAAGGCACGCCTCACCGTCGTCACTTAATTTTGTTTCGTTTCATTTTGTCCACTTTTTTTTTAATAAATTGTTAATAAAATTGACAATTTTTATTAATTAAAATTAATTTTACATTTTTAATCATGTCAAATAATGAGACCGTGATAAAAAAAAAAGTGGAAAAGTTACAGTAACGATCTCGTGTTAAGAAAATGCGGAAAATGCATCAATCTGCTAGGCACGCATTTCTCGTATAGCCTGCAGCAATTGCATGTCATAAAGGTTGCATAACTCTATGAATGGAATCCAATCAATGCCTGATCACATTAAATGCCGAGGAAATAACAAGTATAATGCCACTTTGAGCAAATAATTTAGTTAAAAGCCACTCTTAAGTTGTCGTTTTTATTTTTTTTTTTATAATTATGCAATTTTTTCACTGGGATATACGAGATTATATAAAAAAAAGCACTTAAAAAGAATAATAATCATTTTAGAACTATTTTTTTATAGTTATATATAGATGTTATTTACAGAAATAATTTATATAGTAGGAACAATTTTTTAAGCCTACCTCCCAAAGGTATTACAGCCCAAAAGCTATTTACATTAACAAACTTTTAATAATATTTAACATTCTAAGCATGCACTATAATATGTTATAAATATTAAAAAATAAAAAAAGTACACATAAAAGTAATTTAAAATAGAGTCACATTAATTTATAACTCACATTATTTTTAAATTCAATGCATGTTAAATTTTCATTATTTTAATCTTGGCACCAAGTTATAATGGTGATATGTTATATTTTTCCTCAATGTAAATGTATATATGTTAACATACTATTTCCTCTCTTGTCTCTTTATTCCTCTGTTACTTGTCATGATTTATATATGCATGTACTGAACAATTGCAATTTCGTATGTACAGTATAATGTAATTCATTCCACTTCCCGTGTGTTCCACTTCTAATATAATGGCTGGATATTTTATATGTTACACACTAGCATATATCCTCTGTATCTAATCCAATGCCATTGAGTTTGTATATGTGCATAAAATGATATTGTTTCTAGATATTGCATACTACAAAATTAGCAAATAAAATTCAATATTTAAATATTCAAAATCATATACACAGCTATAGAAAAACATGGCCTACATATATGCGAGACAGAAAAAAAAAGTTAGATAATTTAAAATAATGTGACTTCTGTAGTGAATAATTCATTTTCCATAAAAACTATATAATAACTATTCACCGGAATTAACGTATACGAGTACTATAACGGGTCTTTCACCATACGTCACAAAACAATATGACGTCATAATTGTGTAGGCAAAACATTGTCAGCGGCATAGCAGATACGTGTTAAAGTTGGTCTCGAAATTGATTTCTCCTGACGATTCGTATCATTTCTCGTAGAATTTTCTTTTATAAATGGTGACAAGAAGAACCAATGCTAGTGAAAAAAAATATTTGGCGACCAAAACTGTTATGAGAAAAGAGGTGTTGTGAGTTATGTTAACACGTACAGCATAGGATTTTAGGGTTTTCTGCCTACATCCCGAAGCTCTTCCGATCTTCGGGCGGCTTCGAGCATCCCCGTGCTACCCAAAATGTAAACATGAAATTCCCGTATAGATATATTATAAAACATTGAATTTAATGAATTTGAATGTATAAGTTTATATTATAATACATTGTTTTGATACTTTGCAGAGTTTAGAGTTATGAATTCAGTTTATAGAGAACGTATAACTTGTGTTATAGTTTGTTACAAAATCTCTTCCACCAGTTGGTTCTGTACTCAGCATGAAATTATTGTTTCTCCCTGGAGAGTTTGGACTCAACGGAAACAAAAGGTCGGTAATATAACAAAGGCCAAAAATTACTACTCGGTCCAATGATACAATTATTGCGCAACAATAAAACCTCAAACGTTTTACTTTATAGGTGTACTCTTTTGTAACTCTTTGTTAGACATAAAGCATTTTATAAAAATTAGTATTTACTGTATAAAAATAAAAACTATATATCATCATTATTCATTATTATTTTCAACATTATAACAAAGTATAATTTTTATCATATATTAAAACAAGAATTATATCATGCTGAAATGAATTGTGTTAAAATAAAAAAATGTGTGGTAAAAAAAAAAAAAAAAAAAATAGCTCTCTTTTATGTTTGTTGAAACTTATAAAAAAAAAATAGCAACATATTAGCAACAAACAGAAAAGTAAAACAAAAGTTTCATTTGTGGGATGATTATAGCACTGTTTTGTGGCAGCTTTTTATTGATATTAATGTGTTTATTCTCTGCAGACTACCGCAATATTGATGTTCCCTCAACAAAGAAGATGTGATTATAATTATCGTGTTTGTTTATATGTTGATCACGAGTCGGTGCTTACTTATTATAAAACAATATCAATATATCTATTATATACATTATGTATGTACTTTTGACATGCATAAAAAGTTTGCATCAGAAAACATGAAGAAGCGTAAGTAAAAAATGTTCAAACAAGCATTATTTTCTCTATATAAAAAATAAAATAGCTTTAAAAGTTATCTTTTAAATTATTTGCATTGCTGCAATTTTTTGCAATATAATACATTCTAATTATTGGTGTGGCGCAGTGCGTTTGACCGGGTCTCGTCAGATCACCGAAGTCAAGCAACGCCGAGCGTGGTTAGTAGTTGGATGGGTGTGACCATTTTCAACAAAAACCACGTTTCCCATCCAGGGGTAAATCGTTGCGCTTTTCCACCATGTGGCTCTCCTAGCTTTGGACCATTACATTTTCGGTTCATTGACAAAAGCTGTAGCATCCATCCTGACTGAGGTTTCCACGTTTCCTTCAGTCGCAGGCAAATGCCGGGATGGATTTGCAAGGCCGTGGCCGCCCCCGTCCCAGAAGAGCCCGCGAAACGCTAAGTTAGAGTTTCGGAAGGTTCGGGGTTTCAAACTTAGTAAGTAATTTGTAAGTAGAAGTACCCAGTTAGGGTTTGATTAAAAAAAATTAATAATAAAAATAAAAAAATATTATTATATATAAATTTATAATACCAGAGTATAATACTCGTATTCATATTTTTCAATTAATTTAATATTACTTATTACGTGATACATAATTAACCACTGGACTGGGAGCAGCAAGTCCTGCTTCTTTGCCGCAGCTGCAGCTCCAATCGACCATGAAAATAATTTACAATTTTGGGAAAGTATAGGAAGGGTCCTGCCATCTCGAAATTTTCCAGTTCATCACGCGACTCCATTTATACAATTGTTCTTGTAAAAGAAAAGGATAATGTTCGCGATGTTCAGATGTGTATTCAAAAATTTTATTAATCTCACAATTAAGTCATAAAACAGAGGAAAACAATTAGGCCCACGCATCACCTGATTAATAATCATTTATACTTGTGTGCGTTTTCTGTGTACTTTCTAAATACTAAACCTATAAATTACGTCGTACTGCTGCTGATGAGATTTTTTATACCATCACGAAACATTATCTTTTGCGTGGTATATTTTTTGCAAACAAAAAATTAAGGACTCAAAATTTTTGCATCAGATTCTTTGAGACTGTAACCGTGTCAATATTATATTAAGTTCTCTATTTTTTTTTATTTATTTTTTTTCTTCAGCAAAACGTTTAAAGAGAATTGCATGGTAAAACATCAATTTTCTTTTCATGCTCCAAACCGTACTACATGGAGAGTTTTTATTATTGCTACTGGTAATCGATGTGTCTCCTCTAGGTGTGAAATTGCCAGTCAGTTTGTAGGATTTTGTTCGGAGTTCGAACCTCGGAGTTATATATATTGGGTCCAAGTGTTTGGTCGGTAGTTGAGAGGGCAGATGCTGGTATATCTTTGGACCACGGTGAAGTGGCCATCTCGACCAGCAGCTCCCTATCTCTTCTTCCGAGTTAGAAATATAGACGTCGTAGCTCTCTGCTACTTTCAAGGACCAAGCCTGTGATGCTTCTAGCAAGCGAAGAAGAAGAAGGCTTATTGCACCACCAAAGTGTAACATCCAAAATTACACTCAGGTTCGCCACAGATTGTCATGACGTCATAGCTATAATAAAGACATATCTACATCATGGCTAATATTAACAAAAAAACGGAAGTCCACTAGTAGAATGAATATCCGGATTTCGGCTGAATAGATTGTTGATTTTTGATAAATATGTTCCACTTTCCAATTATTATTCTCATATATTTATTGTAAACATTACTTTTGAGCATTAAATGCAAGTTATACACAGCTGTGACAGATGAGGTGAATATAAACTACATGGTAGTAGTCTAATATAACTACACCATGATAAAGAGGGGAAAAACAAATTGATTACATGTTATTTATATACATAAACATTTTTTTCAATTATTTATGGTCCAGTTGGGGTAAATACGATACCGGAACATTAAGTGCGGTTACGGTATGATGCGCAGTAAAGGGAGAGAAAAACGAAAACGAAAAAAAAAAAAAAATTAACGAAAAATTTACGATGCTTCATCCATACATATGCAGGGAGAGAGGGAGGATTGTGGGAAAATAAAAGGCTGAAACGCACCTTTTATTTTACCTCTGGATCTCCTAACCATGAATATGTACGTAATTAAAGTTAAATATATGTAGACTATTAAAACTATTGTGCTTTCATTATTTTTTTAATATTTTGAATATTAGTGTGCATGTAATTGGCATTGGTCTTAACACAATTTTATTTGTATTTATAAGTTATATAAGTTGGGCTCAAATGGTACATGCAATAAAATCCACACTGTAGAATTCCATGTTACATTTAGAAAAAATATGCATAAACGTTACAATTGTATACTTTTTGCATATCTAATAACAACATATTCAGTATTGCTCTTTTATATTAAAATAGAAGTGAACATAATATTGCATTGAGTTTTCATTCAATATGGTCGTTTTGTGTAATAATATAACATCTAGGGCAGTTTAGAGAAGTAATATTAAACATTATTTCAAATTTATTGAAATTGTGCTTTCAAAGTCGACAACCTAGATTTACTCATTCTAGGTGAGTTATGACTCAGACATATACAAGTTTACATTGTGCCACTGTTTACTTCTTACACCATTGCCAACTACGTGACTTAATTACTTAATTCACTCGATAAATGCTAAATTGCTGTACAGATACATCCACCAAGAATGGTCTTAATTAAATCGGAAATTAAATTTTGACGGTTCCTTTCCACACTTCACACTGTCTTTTTTTTCACCAATTTCCATTTCCTTAAACCCTTTCTTTCATTAAGCCACAACAGATGGTTAGAGCAGTGATCATAATAGAAGGCAATTGCAAATATATATATAATAATGTAACGACTCTTGCATGTGACGTCAGATCCCAAGTTTCAGGTTTATATTTGGATGAAATTTAATGGCAACCTTAATATACAATGGGTTGGCTGCACGGCCGATTTTAAGTGGCGGAAACGAAAGAGGAGGTGCTGAAATGCAGGTGTGAATTTTATGCGAATTTTTTGAGCACTGTAACTTTGTATAAATGCAGTTTTAAAAGATGCATTTCACCTGGAAGCCATCGCCTACCGCCTTTGACGTCATCGAAATGTCAGGTTCGGTTCACTATAGATATGCATACCTGTACTCACCTGCATAACAGGTAGCCAATCAAAAACAATCTAGCCAAAATTCAAAATTTCAAATGCCTAGCCTGATCGAAGTGGATGAGTTTTAAAACTTAAAAAATGCACATTATTCCATGTACGCGTACTGTAAAAACACACTGGGAGATAAGTAATATTACAAACATACCTTTCATCATATTTAAATAATAGAAATTGTTTCTCAAATAGTTTCATTTTATTGAAGAGAAGATGCAATATCAAGTCCTTCCACCACACTCTCTTTTTAAATGATTGGCGCCGTTAGCAGCAATCAGCCAATGAAAATGTGTAAATTTATCATACTGGACTCCTTCCGTATCTGCTGAATATCTATTGAATTATTATATTAAACCTAAAACTGAGTCTCTTTTCTTATCTACGAAGATAGTAGGATGCCGTAGGATTCATATTTAACTTTATTAAGACCCTTGAATCATAATTTTTAAATGTCTTTTCAACCCCCTATTTGCTGCTGCTAAAACCATTAGTGGAATGATTGAAAAATAAATACAGTTTTAATTTCGACTATCCTATAGCATGGGCGTCTGTGGCCTAGTGGAAGTACACTTGTCATCCACGCAGAAGTTTTAGGTTCAAATCCCCTCTGGGTCATTTTATATTTTTAGTAGCACGAGGAAGTTTATTTCACATTTTTAATGCAGACGGGGTAAAATTGTTTTGTCTTTTATGATTTGTTATTAATTTTTCTATCATTGTATGACACGCTTTTTTTTTTTTTGCAAAGTTTTTGAAGTGCGTATTTATATGGAAAAGTGTGACTTATAATAATATAATATAATTATATTGTAAGAAATAATAATATTATTTTACCCCGTCTGCATTAAAAATGCATGTGAAATAAACTTCCTCGTGCTACTAAAAATATAAAATGACCCAGAGGGGATTTGAACCTAAAACTTCTGCGTGGATGACAAGTGTACTTCCACTAGGCCACAGACGCCCATGCTAGGATAGTCGAAATTAAAACTGTATTTATTTTTCAATCATTCCACTAATGGTTTTAGCAGCAGCAAATAGGGGGTTGAAAAGACATTTAAAAATTATGATTCAAGGGTCTTAATAAAGTTAAATATGAATCCTACGGCATCCTACTATCTTCGTAGATAAGAAAAGAGACTCAGTTTTAGGTTTAATATAATAATTCAATAGATATTCAGCAGATACGGAAGGAGTCCAGTATGATAAATTTACACATTTTCATTGGCTGATTGCTGCTAACGGCGCCAATCATTTAAAAAGAGAGTGTGGTGGAAGGACTTGATATTGCATCTTCTCTTCAATAAAATGAAACTATTTGAGAAACAATTTCTATTATTTAAATATGATGAAAGGTATGTTTGTAATATTACTTATCTCCCAGTGTGTTTTTACAGTACGCGTACATGGAATAATGTGCATTTTTTAAGTTTTAAAACTCATCCACTTCGATCAGGCTAGGCATTTGAAATTTTGAATTTTGGCTAGATTGTTTTTGATTGGCTACCTGTTATGCAGGTGAGTACAGGTATGCATATCTATAGTGAACCGAACCTGACATTTCGATGACGTCAAAGGCGGTAGGCGATGGCTTCCAGGTGAAATGCACCTTTTAAAACTGCATTTATACAAGGTTACAGTGCTCAAAAAATTCGCATAAAATTCACACCTGCATTTCAGCACCTCCTCTTTCGTTTCCGCCACTTAAAATCGGCCGTGCAGCCAACCCATTATACAATTTTTATCAATTTCATAACAAATAAAATTTAATGTATAATTTATTATTTATTTATTCAAAGCAAAAAATACAATATTTTGCTTTTATTCCATCAAGCAATGTAAATTAGTATATAATATATATTTTTGAATAAACTTTTTCTCGTTTTTTGTTTCTGCTGTGAAGGGGACTTTTATCCACTTGATGCGAATCCATTTCCATATCCCGCGCTTCAATATATTATATTATAGTATAGAGCATTTAAAGTGGTGCTCTCTGTCGAGGCATGCAGCACAACAAGGGTTACAAGCGATATCGTAGCCAGTAATATCGCACGGCGCTTACACCACTCGCCGCCTTCCAAGTCAAACCACGGTATATCAACACAGGTTCGCTAAATATTTGAACGTGACGAAAGTACATCTAAAAAATAAATAAATGGAAGTAGCCGGCATTACAATATCTGACGCTTCAATAAATCAGAATTAAAATAATACTCAATTTTAGTACGCAGAGATAATTAAAATATTCAGCACATAATAAGACCTCGAAGTTTTAAATAATTAAAATTTGATTTTTTTTTTCTTTTTTTAATTCTTAAGTTTCAAAATTTTGGCTAAGAACCTTACTGGCACTATCATTGAATACCGATAAATAAACATAATATATATATATCATACTGTACAGTAGAAAGTCCCATACTATGTATGTATAATATATATCAGAGTATTAAATCACAAACTATAACCCAAACTGCGTACTTGTATCTTCCAGATCTCTATCTTCACAAAAAAGACTTGAAAATAAATGCAGTTATCACTCAGCGGATTACCGAGGATTACGTATTGAAAACGCGAATTTTCGTTATACGGTGCAGCGATTTCTTTCACAAAACTTTAACTTTTAGGAAGCTCAACAAATGGACTTAAAAGATCCCAAAAATAACTTTCTTTTGTATATCATGAAATCAAAAGGTTTCATTCTATTCGAGTTCTACAGTAATCTGATCTGCAACATTGGGGGTCAAGAAAATATATTTTATTTTAAAAGAAAATAAACAGTTAAGGGTAAGGTAACGCCACCAATGTTAAAAAAAATTCCTCTCACAAAAATTCTGAAACAAATTTAAAATGTTCTCCTCTATACCCCCTATCAGTACCTAAAATATCAGGTATACAAATACGATCTAGTTTTTGAGTTATAAAATTTTAAAGTTGACTACTTTAACATGGAGAAATGAAACTCCCATGTTAAATTGGTCAACTTTAAAAATTCATAACTCAAAAACTAGATCGTATTTGTACACCTGATATTTTAGCTACTGATAGGGGGTTTAGAGGAGAACATTTTAAATTTTTTTCAGAATTTTTGTGAGAGGAATTTTTTTTAACATTGGTGGCGTTACCTTACCCTTAACGTCGTCACAAAAATTTACAACATATAATAACCACAAATCCTTTTTTTAATCAGTGAATCATATTTTATATTGTTACAAAATCCAAATACCAGGTCCCAAAAAAAAAAACTTTCGCTGCTAACTCATATTGATAACATAAAAAAAATATATTTCTGTGCTACCTTCCATTAGCATATTCCATGGTTACAGCAGCATATCAGCAAATATGTGCGCTGTGGCTTGTGTTACGTCCATGGCATGCAGCAGGAGACGCAAACACGCGAATCCCTCGACACGCCCTTCCCCCTTTATACATGTACAGTCTGACGCCCCCGCCGCCTCTCAATCACTGACGATGCTCACTTGTTCGCCAAGCTACCATCCCCGTCATAATGGTACTCCCCTCAAAACCACGTGACATTCACGAGCAGGAGAACATAATATGATAAACGAAATACCAGTCGTTCACTTATGTGCATCAAATATTGCTCTCTGAATGATATGTATACCTGAATATAACATAACGCAGACAAGTAGAGACATACTATTTTGACGATAACAGTAGCAAGCTGTCAATCTGTAATAAAGCTGTGCGACTGTTCAAATACAAGGGGAACATTCAGCCATGCTACTGTAGATATCTCCATATACTTTTGTACGCTATATTGAGCAATTCAACTAATTTTATATCCACCATTCTGACTTGTGATATCATTAATATGTAAATTTCATTCTTGTTTAACTTTGCTGTAAATGTTGGTGTACAGCACATAAAATATGTATGTAGGTGGATGTTTTTGTAAAGATATATAACATTTTTAGAGTTTTATAATAATTTGAATGTTGAAATACATTAAAATTTGGAATTTCTTAAAAAAGAAAAAATCTTTAGCACTCAGGAAAATGTATTTTGAAGGATGATCTATACATAGCAAAGTTGACAATATATAAAATAAAATCTAGCCTGCATGCCTTCAAACAGCTAATATAATATTTATTTACTTTATTTAGTTTTAATTAACTTTTTCATATGAATTTTAAAACGATTGAAAAGAAAAATCAGTGTTTCATTGATTTCATTGATAAATATTTAATACAAATTTGTATTAGAAATGACAAAGATTTTTTTTTAACTGCATAAACTTATATAAACATCAATCATTGTATAAAGAAAAAGAGAAATGGTAAGTAGCCTTATAACAATAAAAACCTCAATCTAAACAAACACATAAATAATTCAACAGCTATTTAAATTAATCATTGAAGTACGAAAATCAAAAGTATATAGGGTACAAACTACTTCGATAAATAATTCTACCAAACAACATTACTGTCAGTTTAAAAAGAGCGATGTTCTCAAATTAACATAAGTCAGTCGCGGATCCAGAATTATTCATTACGAGGGAGGCTATGCTTGTAAAGCTAAATTTCCATCGGCACAGAAGGGTTGTTTTCTTGCGAGCGAAGTTTTCTCAAAGACGCCCCTGATGAGAAGATTCGCCGTTAACTGAAATGCAATTCTGCATCGTCATTCTATCAACGTAAGCCTCGAGCAAGACTAACGAGCATCGTGACCCGTCCAAACTGTCCCCGACTTAACTCACAGTACTTAAATTGGTTTTATTTCTATCACATTCAAAAATTTAGCAGACATTATTTTGGACAAAATTATTGATTATTTTGGTTCATTTAAATACGTTAATATTGTGCAAGAGTAATTAAGTTCAAGAATATTACTTTTTAAGTTGTCACATGTTGCTACAATAATCATTATATCACTTACATCATCTATTTATATACTCACGATCCCTGAAGAAATCTTGTTACTTTTTTTTCGCCATGTAAATATTCGAGTGATACTTCTTTTCAGTTGTATTAATCTCATTTTATAACAACTGTAAAACTATTATATGTACAATATTTTCAATATTTCGGTTTCTTCCGATCTTACTAAATTTTGTTTCATATACTGTACACAGTTATATAAATAATTTATAACTTCGCCTTCTATGAAAACACTCAAATTACTCCATAATACTTGCTGCTCTATATAGGTAAACATTTATTTAAAAAGGTAATTAATTTCACGTATATTTAAGTTGGTGTATATAGATAGAATTTCATATTATCATGCAACAAGGAAGTTACACAATCGACTATTTATTTTGTATGATAAACATTGAAAAGCAAAGAGTGAAACTTACGCAGTTACAAAATCAAGTTTCTTAATATTTTTTTATTGTAACTGGGTGTATTATTTTGTATGTATATAATAAAATAATATACTGTGTAGTATATATTACATATACCAATATATTATATATATTTATATGACATGATTTTGTGATAAAGCAAGTTATTTAAAGCATTATTTTAAGCTATATTGTACATGCAATGCATGAGTATGAACACCATGTTTAAAATATTGATAGTAAAATCGATACAATTGACATGTAAAACAACTGCGACATTATCAGAGGAAAAAAAAAAAAGCAAAACTTTAGCTTCTTGATAGAAGTTTATCGGCATGTTGCCATAAAAATAAAGTGGGTGGTATAGGCAATAAATATCAACTCTCACTCTTTCACATATGTAACATTTTATATAAATTTGGCATGTTATAATGCTTACCAAAAATATACGGCAAATGAAAAAGCGTTACTGTCTTTGTTTAAATTTTGTGACGCCATATTATATATTATACAACGCGCCACTTTTGCTTAGAATGCTTATAATAATATTATGTCAAAGAGTTAGATGGATCGTAACGTTGAATATTTTAGTATCGTTCATAGATAATAAGTGTTATAAACATCATTTTTTGTTGTCTGAATATTCAGAATATTGTCAAACATTTGTTAATATGTGTATATTCTTTTTCACAACAATCTTTCGTAATTGCTACATTATTAAATTGCAATGGACAAATATGCAGATAATACTGCTAAATATTTCATTGTTGCATGTAGATAAAAGAGAATTTTTCTTAACATGTGAGGCGTGTTGCATAATATCTTACCATGCAGGCGCAAGATTAGCTATAGCACCTTACATGGCATTATCAATTAAATAGCATTTGGGTTTCATATTACCTTAGCCCTCTATCTTAGTTGTGTTCCCTGGACCAGCTATATAGATACTATTACTTAATTATATTTGCTCGTCAGTCTATTTGATGTAAATTTTAACTGACTTTTAGGTTGGAAAAACTTACAACCACATCATGAAGAGATGGATGTATGAAAAGTTGTAGAACAAATAAATTTTTTACATCTAATAACTTTATTCAGCTTAAAAAAATACTATTTTTTTTATGGCCTTTATTTTTACGTATAGAATATTTTTCTACTAGTTAATTTTAAGGCTTTTAAGCCATCATATTCCTTTTTTCTTTTAATACACAAGAATCAAAATTAACAAAATTTTAGCCAGTTGGAAACGAACTTTGTAAACAGAAAACTGCCAAAATGTCAGAAAATGTTTGTTTTATGTTATTGATTAAGGTTTTAATTTCATACGTGTGCTATTGTATAATGTAAATAGCGTAAGGTACCAAGCACATAAATGTTGAAAAGCTCGCAGAGTTTGGACATTTTATCTATATTACATGTTAGAGACAAAAAAATAAATAAGAGTTAAAGAGGTAAAAAAGAATACAATATTTATAACGAGAACATTATTGAAATTGTAGTCACTTGTTTGCTTGCAGTTTATTAAAATTGTACTAACTGATTTTGTAATAAATCAATAACTACTGCATGTACTGTTACATTTATATAAGAATAAAATTACTATCAGAGTAAATTGAGTAATTTACTAAATATAAAAGTAAAGCCAGAAATAATAATAAAAAATTAAGCCCGGCCCTCCGCTGTTGCTGGTCACGATAAAGCGATATGAGAATTGAACTTATTCCATCTCCAGTATAATAAAATAAAATTAATGTAAATATTAATTAATATTTATTTTATAGCATTTTGATTTATATAATTTAATTAAATAAAATTATATAATATAGGCTCTACTGTATAGCAAGCAAACATAATTTTGAGTGCATGCAGTTAACTTTTTTACTAAAATTTATAATTAAACGGCACGCTCTAAAAACAAAGCACCTACCTTCTCATTTTATAATAATATTCGTGTTTCCTAATATCCAAATGAAAGTTAATGTAAATATAAGTGTTGAATATTTTAAAAATGTTATTTTAATATACAATTTGTTTTTGCACTTTTCGTAACCATTTAAGTCCAATTATCTCCTTGATAAAATATTAAATTAAAGGCAAAGAGACATAATTTTGTTTCATATTCACTTTGGTCGGACAGCAGTGGCCGGTGCATGGTTTCTCTTCTCTCATTAAGTATATACAGCAGCTAGAGGGATATACACTATATATACTGTATATAGGTATGGTAAGGTTTATATAAAGGAGGAAGGACGTTCAGACCCAAAACCTAATTCACTTCACACAGTAATAAGCCAAAAAGGGAGGAAGTTTATACATATACCAAAGTCACTTAAAACTATAGGTGTGTATATGTTACTCGTAATCCTGACCTAAACATACAACAGCTTAATAAGGCTTTATTATATCTCCTAAATTAAGCTAGAGATATCCTATATTATATGGCTAAATATATAATATTTTCTTATATTAATTAAAACTTTATATTTTATATATAAATTAATAAAATAACTCAAAACTATTATCCACAACATTTATTAGTATTTTTGTTTTGATAAAGTTATAATATTATGCATAAGAAGTTATAATTTATACAAAGTGAATATTATGAGAACTAAACAGTATACTTGTTTTATTCAAATCGTAGTTTGAGGGGAAATATAATGGTGTGGTAAATTTTAGTTTTGCAAGTTGCCAGGTTATTAATTATATTGCACTGGCAGCTGCAAGCGTTATATGTAACACTGTAGGGTGTGAAGAGAGAGCTGGAGAGAGATAGTGAAGAAGGGAGAGAGAAGGGTTTGACAAGAAAATTTGGTTTGTACACACCACCAAGTAAGTATTCGACATACCAGTCCATTGTCAAATACAGAACCACAAATTGAGGTAGAAAATAATATGAAACAGAACTTCAAGATTAAATTATTGATATAAGTATAAATGACTTGGTTGCTGCAATGCACATTATTCAGTATGACATCACAATCACAAAAACAAATAAATGTTGATTGTTAGTCGTTTTGTCGGTTCTGTGTGTAGACATGTCTGGCACGCACGTGACGCACGACACGTGCATTATGGTCCTAGGCCACGCAACTTCACGTGTCACGCCTTCATTCAGAGAAAACGAAATTTAAGAGGAAGACTAAATAAAATAATACTTTGTGATATGAAATGTTATTGCAAAATTATGACGAAAATAAACACTATACACTGAAGTTGATCCAAAATAGTAAAATTATACATACGATAAAAACACGCGATATTATGGAAAACAATACATTTTACTGCCTCAACTGCAAAATTAGTAACGTCTATATAGATACGGCCAGTCAACAAGAAAAAAACACTGGTTCGATTTTAATAATGTTTTAGACTACAGTACATAATTATAATAAATAAAAATTATAATTATATATTATGAAATAGATTATATAGAATCTTACATTTGTCTTTTTCATCATGCATGATGCTATATATATATATAAAATATATATATATAGTTTGATATAATTTGGTATTTACTATAATACATGCCAATACATGGCATCAAGTTATGATTCATATAAGATTTACCTTGAAATTAAAATCAATATTAAAAAAACGAATATTTTTTTATGAGTTTCTTCGTGTCAGCTTATATATTTTTCCAAGAATTTTTGGTTTATAAAGTTAATTCACGGAAAAATAATACTAATCTCTGCTCTTCTGAAAGTGTTTACTGAAGAAGTTTATTGAGTTGTGTTTATTTAAAACATCCTATATTTATATACACAGAGAAAAAGAAGCAGCATTAATTTACTTCTGTAATACAGGTAAACATCCTATATAATGTATATATTACTGTTGATAGTTGATATTAGCAATTCACTACCAAGAATCGACTGTTGATATAGAATTTGGTCTATTTGAAACCAAGATTTGTAAACTGTTAGTTTGAAACTACAAATAATTTATTATTTGCATGACACTGGTACATGTATGTAATTACAAATATAATTCTAGTAATTATGCTGTTCACTAGCTGTAAATCTTAACTTAATTCAAATCAATATTTTGAGCATATAAATAATATATTATATGGCATTTTAACATCTCCATATTATTAATTTAGAAAATAATATTTGCCTCTAGCTCCTATACATCAAATAGCATGCTTTTAAATGGGTGTTAGAAATTCGTGCTTTCGGATTGAAATATTATTACATTTTCATTATAATATAGTAAGACCTTTAACTTTTTCATTTGTTTTACTTGGAATCAATTTTATCTAAATTATAGGTAAAACTAAATAACTATTGTATATATTTTATGAAATGCCAAATTGGAAATTGCACAGTAGCACTATTTTCTATCTGATTTTATCACAACATAAAAAAAAATATGTATTTTACATACACAAGTAATAAAATATTTTATATCCATATTCAAGTTTAGCAATCATGATTTAAATAAATAAGAAATATTGTGCGTGCATGCTATATTATTTCACATTCATTTGTCCATTTATAATAAAAAGAGGAAGTTTTATTACTTACCACCTCAGAAACCAGTTTTTTTTTTTAAGTATATAAACATAAAACATGGGATTTTATTCTTCTTGATGGTTGAATAATAACTTCATCACCTCGAGCATATATGAGATATGTTGATGGCATTGCGAGAGAAGTTCGCTACCTCTCATACTTACTGCCCTATATATTAAACTACAGGGTAGCATATATGGGATCGATGTATCGATGTTGATGTAAGTGCACCACACGCCTCGAGCTGTCGCTATGTCTTCCTCTTGAGTAACGTGGCAGTTATCAAGGAGAACTGAGCCACAAAAATAAAAACCCAGCAGTCGTTTTGTAAAAAAAATAAATAAATAAATGTTGGACAAAATTTAAGTAGTATTCATGGCAGTTGCATAGTTTTAAGGGTAAGATAACGCCACCAATGTTAAAAAAATCCCTCACACGAAATTCTGAAAAAAAAAAAAAAAATTAAAATGTTCTCCTCTATAATACACCCCCTATCAGTAGCTAAAATACCAGGTATACAAATACGATCTAGTTTTTGAGTTATGAATTTTTAAAGTTGACTACTTTAACATGGAGAAATGGAACTTCCATGTTAAATTAGTCAACTTTAAAAATTCATATAACTCAAAAACTAGATCGTATTTGTATACCTGATAATCCTGATATTTTAGCTACTGATAGGGGGTGTAGAGGACAACATTTTAAATTTTTTTCATAATTTTTGTGTTAGAGATTTTTTTTTAACATTGGTGGCGTTATCTTACCCTTAAGTAATTTTTTATTCTTTAATATTATCACTATGACATTAAAGTTCATAATACAGCAAAAAATAAAAACAGTGGCTATCAGGCAAGAATATATTAAAATATTTGATCGACACCTTTCAATAATTAGTTTACGACTCATGCAAGTTTATAAATTATAATATTTTAAACCTATTGACCTTATGTGTGGTATTATAACAGTAAGTTTTTATGTTGAAGACGATTGATTTCCTTCCGACATGTTAGTGAAGTTACTCCTTTTTTACAGCGATAAAGTAAACTTCCCATCGTTGTACATGATCGAGAAACTGTTCACCAGACAAACTGATGCAATCAACGTACTTTACAACATTACTTGCAACAAAATGGGATTGAAGAAAAAAGTTAAGTCATCAAAAAGGTGCACCTCAATAGAATGTAAGTCGTAGAGGTAGGATGAAAAACTCTGATTTCAGTAAATATATTTGTGTCTTTGTAATCTTTATGAGAGTTTGTAAGGAGAACTACAAACATCGTTTTAATCTACATTTCTAGCAGGAATAAAAATAATTTGTGTAATTGCGTACAAATAATATTAAAATAAAATGCAAATTAATAATAAAAAAAATGCCCATTTAATACTTGCATCAAAAATTTTAGTCAGCTTATATATATAATATATAAGCTGACTAATATATAATTATATATTATTATATAACAAAGATTTAGAATTGAATACAAATTTAATATTGAACGGTAAAATATTATGAGAGATTGTCACACTACTATGAAAAAAGAAGCAACAAAGGAAATTATTATTTCATAGTAGCAACGCCTGTGACATGTGACAGTAGTTTCCAACTATACAAAGTCGATATAAAATATGTATATTTATAAATAGAATGTACAAAATGTTAAATCTGATTTAAATTATAGGAAATTAATATTAAAATATGTACATTTATTATACATTATTTTTTTTATAAAATAAAATCTATAAATGAATTACATTATTATAAAATTCAATGAATTCCATTTATATAATAATAAATATATACTAGTATATAATATAATTTAAATATCAATATTTTATCACGTATATCTGCTACCTGTTATTATAAAAAAAAAACTTTATTAAATACTTTATATTGCCTCTGGGAATCAAAATTCCAAGAAAGTATATAACAAACACAATGCTGGAAGAAACACGTTCATGTTTCTAGGCAGTATTAAATAATATTATAGAAAAGAAAACTGAAAACGTGAGCGTGCAGAGAGACCGTGGCCTGCCAGTTAGATGATGAAGTACCTTGCTTGCCGCCAGACGTCACCGCCCTGATAAAATAGCACTTCGTATCGAAACTAGATTGCATCAATATTACAAATTACTTCCATATTGGGGTACTTAAATACTTGTAATTACTAATACTAATTACAGTGATTACCCTTGTAAAAAAATGTCCTATAATAAAGTATAGTTAATCACAATTTAATTTTGTATTAATTTATGATTTATTATAGGACTTTATTACACGTATTTTTTACGAGGGTACCTACAAGTTATGTATTTTATTTTTATATTTACATCGATCTCTAGTCACTCACACCAACAGGATAACGACAATACTTCAATGGTCGGTCAAGCATATTATAAAAAATTTGAAAATAAATGCATGTAATTTATCATAAAATCTTATACCAGTATATATTATTATTATATCTATATCCAAAGTATAAAAATGACACTTCCTTCAAAACAATGTGTGGTATTGTTCTAATCAAATAAAATTTATAATTTAAGGTTAAAATTATATGTAATTTATTTATTACTATTATTATTTTTTAATATAACACTGCATGTGTCTCTGTGTGAGCAATAAATCCATTGGTTGATATTTTGGGTCAATTGAAACTTTAAGGATCATGTACCTAATAAGTGTCCCAGGAAAAAAAAAAGGAAGTTATCAATATTATGCTCCTGAATTGCAAGATAAAAAACAATTAAGTTAGTATGAAAGAGATACTTAAGACTTAATCTACGAGATTTACTGACACACATTTGTATTATATGATTACGGGTCAGTTATGTTTGGTGTAACTAACCAAGCGAACAGAGCAAAAAGTAAATTAAGTACCTTGTAAATTACTGCAATTAATTTGAACCTATAGGGGATAGAAATTAATTTTGCAAGGGTGCAATTTACGATGGATAATGGCTAAAAGTGAATTATAAATTATAACACTTCTTAACATGTATATAAAAACATGGTAACTGATTATTAATTGTGGTGAAAACAAAGTAATTGACTTCGAAGTAACAACCTTTCTCTCAACAGAACTGTAATTTTTATTCAGTCCAATGTTAAAGGTTTATTGTCACTTTAAATGTGAGGCACTCTTAAAAGCTTTGACACACACAGTATACTATATGTGCCTGTGGTTTTTAACTACACTGTAATATATTATGATTTAAGCATGTATCTCCTGCATTAACAAGACATATGCACAAATTAAGCAATGTGGGACTCAATTTCTTGATATGCATTGAATTATCATAATTATCATACCATCATCATGCAGACAGTCCCATAAGATCCGTTTAAAGTCACGATCGAAAGCCGAGTAGTTTTTTAGACCTGAAAACGATGGTGTAGGTATACTTCAATGATCCGAGTGCTTTAAGAGCCATTGTTGCGAGGTCCCTCTGAATTACTTTTTTTCTGAACCATACTAGCCGTACAAAATCCGGACATCTTTGAACATAACACCTATATTTTATTTACAAATGGTATATGACGCCATAGTAAAGTAATATGCATTTCAGAATATTAAATGTGAGTTTCGTTCTGGGAATATGATTGTGCTTTACATTGCCTTGGGCTCCACGGGAGGACGACGACGATACATGTATGCAGTCAGAAATATATTAGATGCAAAAAACGTCTTCCCAGTGACGTACAAGGCAATGTGGCTTGGCGGTCGGTGGGGATCCTCCTCGTTGAAGAGTGTTAGAGACACGGAGTAAATAATGTTGTGCGAGTTACGTCGCCTCGTCGTGTGTAACAGCTGCTGACGTCAGAGATTTGGGTATGATGGATGGGGACGCTTGGGATGTCACCTAGAGTCCGTCCTGCTCCAGCGGGATGCTGCAAGCCAGCCGGCAGGCAAAAACGCAGCACGCAGATGAGAGAAGGGAAGGGGGGGGGGGAATAGTTGGGGGAGCAAGAGAGAGAGAACAGGGTCCCAAGTGAAGGAAACTAGCTTCATCTACGTCAGCTATTTGTCCACTTTTACTTAAATTACTCGAGAAAATGTCCAGGGAATATATCATATTATGTCACCCTAGATACGTATACTCGTTAACTTATACGTTAGGTAGTTTTTCATTCATACTATACTTGAATTCACGATAATTCTTTTATAATGTTTTTCACTTCGACATAGTTTACAAGTTGTAAAAAAGAATGGAAATATATCACAAGTTCTCTAAAAACAAGAAAATTTATCGTGTCTCTTTCTGTAAGTATTTTTTTTTTATATATAATATATCATATATAATTTACGTTTTTACTTGATTTAAGGATTCTAGGTGCTGAGTGCTTTTTGTATTTTTTCTTCAATTACAATGGAATTTACACTATTATCTCAAGATTTGGTTGTCACTGCACAATTTAGACGTAAAAAATGGATGTGCACGTGTGAAGAATACGTTGCCAATATCAGACGTGTAAGGACACGCCCACTTTGGTGTCGTGGTTTTCAGTTGACCTGTTACTTGTGTAATTTATTATTTACTTTCAACTATACAATATCCTCTTATATACGTAGCATAGATACTGACCGTTAAAAAAATCATTTCCACTTACAAATTTACGACACTTCAAGCAGGGTTTGGTACTTGCGTGTTTTCTCTCTGGACATCCCTTTCTTTAATTAAGTGAAAAAAATACTCAAGGACTTCCAACGTTTTTACTCACATCAGGAAAATGTTTAATATATATTAAAATGTTGTCAAATCTGTTCTTGTTCGATTTTCTTCAGTCATATAGGGGGATTTATTTATTTTTATAGTCAATATTTTTTTTATGTACCCTTTCTTTGAGACCAAGTCCTTACCATTCCGATTATTTAATTAAAAAATTAATTTCAGTTTTTATAAAACTAGGTATTTATTAAATTTCTTTTGAAGTCACCTTTTTACTAGTGTGCCAAAGAGCATTAAAGTGAGCTATCGCATTTCGTGAGAGTGGATAAAGATCGAGAGAGCATGAACTTTTTACTGTGGGAGTCAATGATCGTTTGTTGCAAGTCAAACGTAAAATTGTGTAATATTTTCAGTAAAATCGATTGTCTTTGAGTTCACGGGAGAACGAATCTTTCGGTAACTTGGTCGCATGTCCATCCCTCTTTTGCTTTTCCCCCTTGTAAAGACGTTGGGAACTTTTAGACACTGGAGTACTTTAGTACTTCTCTTTTATTTCTTTGTGGCTGTGGGACTTATAAAAAAAATCGAAAAACCATGAAAAAGACAAAAGTCACAGACCAAGCTGACGTTCTTTTATGTTTATTCTTATACTGAAGTCTATATATTGGAGACTAGTGGTCTACCATATATATTATAGCTACTATATATTTGCTTTGTGCACAAAAATTGCCTCTTATAAATGTTCCATTCTATCCTATGTAATAGACCTTTTTTATATACTTAATCTATATTTTCTTTTTTATTTGCATGTATGTAATCTTTTGTCAATTTTTCGCAAAACAAAATTGAAACAAATATATGTTTAAAAAATGATATTGTTCAGATACGGCGCAATAGATTATGACAATATGCTAATTGAATATTGCATTCTTATATAACGTATAGTTGCATGCAAGATGCTTCTGCAAAAATTACTGCAGGTGGGTTGTACAAAATTTCACGTATAATAGAGTGGGTGTTATGACGGTGCTTATATAGACAATGATTATTTTATGGTTCATGTGGCAAATCATGCATTCCAAAATAAAGAAATTAATAAAATGGATAAACCTCTATCTCTAATATAATGTGTTATTATATAGCTACTTACTCATAGTCTTTAATTATGTTTTTAATTAATGATATTAATAATGATATTAAATAAAATCTACAAGTGCATTTTCTCTATACAGCGAACCCTCCAACACGATTGTATACAATACCACCGCACACCACTCAGCTGCAACGTTCTCTCCAGCAATTTACAACAATTGTTGTGCATCACTCAGAGTTGTATTATTGTTGCGGACGTATAGCACTTGTGGCGGCGACCTCTTACGTATATACGAACGCTCGCTTTTCTTTACTTCAAGTACTTTAGTGTTTGTACAGTCTGTTCTGTCAGAACTCAAGAATACCCCCCCCCCTAGGTCCTGCCTGTCTTAGAGCACAATAAAGCCGCTAGAACTACGTTTAATTGCTCTTACTGATTGGCAAGCTTTACAAGATACCAGTCATGAAAATGGAAAATTACCAATCCCCGTTCATCACATTTATATTGTGGTCTTTTTTTTAATATAAAACAAGAATTTAAGTTTTATTTTAAAACAAGAGGCTTTTTTTTCTCATTTAAATTAAAATTTTATTTTTTGCTCTGGCGTAAAAAAGTAACCCTGTATTTTTTTAGACCCCTTTTAAAATCAGATTATTTAATAAAATAAAAATGATATTTTTTATTATTAAAAAAAATAAAGCAGTTTATTGTAAAGCTTTAATTAATTATAATTGGTTCTTATGATTTATCTATTGCTGAAATCGTACCATGGTATAAATAAATTTGTACATGCATGCAGAATAAGCCTGCATGGCATTAAAAAAAAAAAAAAAAAAAAAGTAAAACATTTCTTTAGCAATGAAATTTCACACGCAAAGAGATGTTTTAGTATGCAACTGTGTAGTTTTAAGACCCTTTTTTAATTATGAAGCTTTAAATATAGTCTTGGGAAATTACTTGAAAGGAAAATACAAAATATTATTTAACGATTTTTTTTTATTATTTTCCTAAACAAATTAAATATTGCAGTGTATTTTTTTATAGTAGCAAAAATAAATAGAAATTTTCATATACAACAAATTTAAAAGTATTACAGATTTTAAAAGATAAATCATAGACTAAAAATGGGGAAAAATAAAACTATAATATAACTTTTACCCTAAAATATTTGGCATAAAAAAATTATTTATTAGTTGTCACAGTCCATTGCTTAGGCTTTGCTAATTCGTCTGAATGGCGTATTTTTTAAGAGCATTTTGGAATAAATATGGCCGTACATAAAAGCTATTTTTCTTCCTCCAAGCCCCTTCCTCTCCATTTTACTGCTACCCTAAAAGACTAGAATATTCCTAATTATTTATGGCACTGCTCACGTTCTACGGAAGCGCGCTTATTACTTTCATTTGCATTTCTTCCCGTACACTGAAAACCGTGAAACATTCTCAAGACGTCACGTCGTGCTTAAAAGCAAAGTCTCCAAGTAATAATGAGAAGCTTCAACATTGACGACACAATTCTCTCAGCCAATGAAAATCTAGCGCGCGAACTGCGCGCGACGACATGTTCTATCAAGCTTCCTATCCTTTAAGGGCTAAGGGCAAGATTAATAATTCATATGAGCCACGGGAAAGATCACTTTACACGACATAAAAAATATTCGAGATTTTGTGCAGCATAGAATTTGAATGAAAAAATAAATAAGATTTTTCTCCTAACAAACCTTACGGAGCGATGTCAGAATGCGGCGCTGCGGCATTTTTAAGTTGAAGCTTGTCATTATGTTTTCTTTCTGTTAAAATCCATCATCTGCAATTTATTTCTGATTGGCTGGATAACTTCAATTTTTACGTTTTCGTCGATAGTATTTTTACCTTGCATCCCTCTTTGATTTCCAGTTTTCGGTCGTATATTTTCATGTTAATTTTCAGAGTATAAATAACAAACAATATTAATTACATATATTTAATTCCCACAAATCTTACATACTATATATCATCGTAAATTTCGACCCATGAACTAAACTTATATAAATAATTATTTATTATTAATACTATCTGTAACAGTTGGCAAAGTGATTGATATTTTTATAGAAGTAAAATAAGAAACGTTAGAAATAAATAAGCACAAACTGATAAATAAGTACACGTATACCACAGGGACGATGAACTGTTCCCTGCGTATACTATACACTACGTTATATATTAAGATATATATTTTATATATTAATTACTCTAAAGTGAACTCTATACTACACATAGACGACCAAAAAATATATTGCTCTTATTTTCTGCACGGCAATATATTTTTCTTTGAACATTCTTTACAATATTTTGATGCCAACTTTGATCTTCTGTTATAATAAATTTGATTGATTGCGAAGTTCGCCATATAATATTCTTACACTTGGCACGTGCTTCTAAACTATATCTCACTTTAACTTGAATCGTTCCACAATGTTGTAAACTTGAAAAATGTTTCATGGCGCTTCCTGTTACACGCTATAATACATAAAGAAAAAAAGTTAGTTTTATTTTAGATGAGACCAGAAAATTAAAAAAATACAACATTACCTCTTTTGTACTCCTACATGACAAATTATGTGGACAACCGAACATAAAAATAATAAATTAGTCCAGGTGGCGTACTAAATGATGATGCCATCAAAACATTTCCGTTGCTTTTTTCTATCTATTAAATTTTTGAAATGAAACGAGGTGAATCGTCGAGCTACCGCTATGTTGTTCTATATTTATACATGCCCATAGGGAGGAGTGTGTGTGGACTGTTTATTTGCTAATGCGTTCTCGTCGCTCAACACTGTACACACATTGTCAACATAACCCCTTGCCTCAAACAGCTGATGTTCTCCCATTGTTGTAAGAGAGCATTGTTCTTAAGGGAAGAGAAGGGGGGGAGAGAGAGAGAGAGAGAGAGAGAGAGAGAGAGAGAGAGAGAGAGAGAGAGAGAGAGAGAGAGAGAGAGAGAGAGAGAGAGAAAGAAAGAGGCTCACGTTGTGTCAGAGACAAAAGACGCCACATAATGCAACGATACAACACAGGAAGGAAAGACTTCTAAATATCCAATGATCAACAGGGCAAAGAACATTATATAGACACAATCAAACATTGACACTTCTTTTTTATTATTATTATTATATTCTTGATATATACCACTTGTCTCATCGTATATATTCAAATGATAAATGGTACACTGATATAAATAATTAACAAAATTTACCGAAACTAGACTGGCCTATAAACTGATAGATTCCAATTATTTTATTACAGAAATCAAAGAAATGTTTAAACTTCCAACGACAGATCAATATTCCAATTTTATAGCTGTCAGGAATCAAAAAGCTCAGGATATTAATCCTGAGTTTTACAGCACTGATGCTATGACATGTAAATATTGGTGTCTGCCCCAATTGGATAGATCCAATGTTAGAAATGTTTTAACTCGCCAGGCTGTTCACGGCTTCCACCATCTAATTTGTAAATCTTCTGGTTATCATAAAGCTGAACAATCTTGTATATGTAAATTATGTAATGAATATTGTAGCCAATATCATTTAAATATCTGTAAATCTAGAATTAAGCCTATTAGCGATTATGCCAGGGGAGATTTCATATAGTCTATAGATTTTGAATAGCAATGAAGCAATAAGTTTTTTTATTCTATCTATTTTCTATGTCATATTTTGTTTTATATATGTGATTATATATATGATATATTATTATTATGATGTAACAGGCTGTTAGTATCATCTGTTATTTTATTTTATATTGTTTTATCATCATTTTCTATTGTTCTATTATTCTGTAACTATTATATATGTTTTGTATGTATGTTTTATGTGTTCTATTGTAATGTTTTTCTATAATGTATGTTTCTAGTGCTGTTAATATGTACACTTTCTGTGTTTAATAAAAGACTAATAATAAATAATTAACATAAATTTTAGAGACAAGTTAGAATGTAATTCATTATCATAAGAAATTAATGATAAAATTGGTATTGTTATTGAGAATAGTCCCTTTAAATTTTGAGCCATACCAAAAGAAAAAAAAATAATAATAAGAAAAACTTGCATGAAGGAAGAGATTTACTGAATGACAAAAACAAATCCACTGAATGCAAAGGTGTGTTTTTCCTCTTGAATCTTTATAGTTACAGGGGGAGCAAAAACCAAGAAATGTGCAAAAAAAAGCTGGAGAACATAATTTCGAGATATATTACAGTCGTGTGAGAAATTTTGACAAAAATCTTATAGGATTGGGGTGAGTTTGGTGCTCCATTTTTCTCTCTTTTTTATGTGACACAAGAGCTACAAGATTGAACTTACGATTTGCGAATCTTTAAAATTTTACAACATCTCTTTCATACAAAAATCTATTCTAACACCTCCCGTTAATCTTTGGATCATGCACGCAGTCAGAATAATGAAAGACAGTTCAATGAAGCTTTTAGCATATAGTATTTTTTTGTCGAGTTTCATTCAAATAGTATCTTTTTTACCTGATATTCTGAACAACATGCAGGTAAACGTTAAACCACATTCGACACCAATCTATTAATTAGAAGAAAATTTAACACATTTTTATTGCTTTAGTATAAAAAAAGGAGCGTACAAAAAAAAAGAGGTAAAATTGTTTTATTACTTGTTGTTTGGTATATATCTAGTTTGTGGAGCTATTAAACATTTAAATTTCTTCTCACAATTTGTTCTTCAACATGACAAGATTACTTCTAACGTTGTTTATTCAATTTTTTGTTAAAAAGTTGTTGTGTTTTTATAACTCATCTGATCAAACTACATAGGGTGTTTCTCTTTAAATATTTATATAGCTATGTAGTTTGCATATTTTACAATCTATCATCTGCATGCTAATCTGCACTTTCTTATATATATAATATTAAGATCAGCTTATTATTATGTATTAAATTTTGTCAACATTATTTCTATATAAAAAATTATAAGATAAAAAAATCTAAATTAGTATTTTCCCATTTCATTATTATTCTCTATAATAAATACTACTTCCAATAATACAGAGGTTTGATGTGGCAACTCCAGTGCATTATCTCCTTTTTTCGTTCTTCTATCAGGATGACGATAATGCGAACGTCAGAATAAAAAAAAAGAGAGGGGTTGTAGGAAAACAAGGAAGCGAGTAAGGGAGAAAAATAGAGTCTTGGATAAGAAATATTGGGTTCAATTTACCCCTGCTCTATATAAGCCTACGTGAGTGGCATTAATATAACCCTATAACAGTGAGAGATTTCATATAAACATTTTTGTGTGTAGCCACAGTATAATATATATCAATGCGTGATAGGATTTTTGTGTTATAAAATATTATACTATACAAAAGTAGAAAATTTTTACGTTACAGATGATGTTACAGTGAATTATTATTTGTTGTCAAGAAAGATTTATTTTTTTGTCATGCTAACATTTTCATATTATCTAAGTAAAAATAGTAGCTGCTCTAATATATAGGAGAGAATGAGTCGACGTGATAAGCAAAAAAAAAAAAAAAAAAAAAAAAAAAAAATAGGCAGTGGAATTTATTTATTAATATAAAAGTTCTAAAATAGATTGAACGTACGGATAGGAAAAATTATTTATACTGTAATATAAGAAAAATATCTCTTAAAATGTAGTAGGTCATCGAAAGAAAAATAAATTCACAAGCAATATTTTGTTTTTACTTTTCTTTTTCATTTTGATATTTTTTTTTTTTAAGTTGAAGTGCCATCATGTATAAGCGACAAAGGTAAAATATGAAGTTGTATTATTGACAATTCATCTCTATAGAATGAAACTTGATATTCAGCAAAAAGAATAAAATATCACACATCAGCACTACAATACACCAACTTTATTTTATTTAATTCGATATCATTATAATGCACTGTTTCATTATATTGGTTATTACAAATACATGATAATTATACGGATACTACAAATTTAAAAATAAACGAGGCACCGTTTATAAAAACCAACGTCAAATTACAATTTAAAAAAGTGCCTCTTTAGCATCATGAGTCAAATTTCGATTTGTCGATAAATAAAAATATAGGTAAGTGGTTGTCCCACCTGAAAATTGAAGAGTATCATCAGGTGACGGAGAACTTAAAATTAGCTTTGTTGAAATTTTTATGCTTCATTATAAAACTTCGTGGGAGGTGTAGCGCAGTGTGCTTGATCGAGTCTCGTCAGATCTGCACCGAAGTGGAGCAATGCTGAGCATGGTTAGTAGTTGGATGGTTGACCATTTTCGACGAAAATCGCATTTCCCACTCCCAGGGGTAAATCTATAATGAATATTGCTTTAGACTATTGCACTTCTGGTTCATTTGACAAAAAAAAGCTGTAGCATCCATCCTGTTTGATGTTTCCACGTTTTTCTCAGTCACAGGTAAATGTCGGGATGGATTTTAATTGCTAGGATATGGCCGCCCCCTTTCCCAACGACGCCCAATGAGCCACTGAAACGCTAAAGTTAGGTTTTCGAAAAATTTGTGGTTTCAGACTTGGTGAGTAATTAATACATAATTATCGAAATAATCACTTGTGCAATAAAAATTCTAGAGTAATTGCATGGAATAGATTGGCAGTACCACAATTGTACCAATAAATTAATTATAATTAAATTATAACTTGCATGTTTGTTATAGCTTAACTTTTTTAGTTGATTAGTGATTACTTTCGCTGATTTGAGCGATAACCTGCATGGAGAGACACATATATAATTAATGTTCCAAGATACAAAAATCCATTGATATTTCATATTTGAATGCATAATATAGCATAATATATAATATATATTATTGTTTCTTTTTTTTTTTTTTTTTTTTTCAAGATGTAGTTGTATATTTATTTTATTAGTTTATGATCACTAGTATCATTACATACAAAGCAACCTACTATAGAAATAATTATGTCAACACGGATCATGTGGTTTATATTATTTATATTATTAATACTGGTTTAAATAAATATAGTAATAAAACATCCTTTGACATACACTTCAACACTTCTTTGATCAGTATTATTATTTTGCCTATTATTACTGTATATCGTATTTTGAAAATTTCTTCAGCTGAAAATAAAACAAAACAAAAAGCTCTCTTTTCTTTTTTCTTTATACCACTTGTTTTTATCAATACTCTATACTGCAGAGAATCCCATAAGACCATAAGTGTTTCTGCACATTGATGTTCACATGCAAACCGGCAATATTGCTCTTAAAATACATTATTATTTTTATTTTTTTTTTTTTTTTTTGCGTACATTCACGTCTGGTGGTGGAGCTGGCTTAGTTTGAGGCACACGTGAAAAGAGGAGAAATGGTAATCCTGCGGTCGTGACCCCGACTATGGTTATGGTAGATATCAAGCTATATTATATTCAATGTAACTTAATCTACCGTAAGGTTCATTTTTATATAATACGACATTGAAGAAATTGAATAAAGTTAATTTTATCATATAGAGCAAACTCTCGCTGGTATAGCTTCAAGCAGGCATGAGGGTTGGTGTATTTTATATGTATACGTGAAATTGGGACTTTCACAGCACTAGTCTAGAAATTCTACGAGTAGAGGGGTGTTCAACATTATAATATGTATTATAGTATAGTGGTATACGGGGAATAATCGAATTTCAAACTTTTTTTTTACATTATATAACTTTGGTGAGATCCGTGAGATGTGGCAAAATTACCGAAAATTTTAGTGAGAAGAGCTTTTAGTAACAGGGTGTAGTATACAGTACAGTATACTAATAGTATTTAATTTAATGAATTAGCGCGCTACCAACGTATAAAAGCAAAAAGCAATATCCAAGAGGAAAATTTGGATTTTAAGCTGAAAATGAAATGTGCTCTATATAATAATAAATTGAAGCAAGTACTGTTATATAAATACAGTTATTATTTGTTGAAATAAATAACAAATTATACATACAATAATATATAGTTAAAAAATAAAAATGAAAACGAATACAATTAAAACAATTCATTCAATTAAAATATGATATCTCCTTTACACGCACAAAATTGTGAATATCTTTTTACAAATTACAGTTAATTCATAATCGATTTATATTTTATTACAGAAACGATCCAACAGAGACAGGATGGAAACAGGATCCATCCTTTATATTTATATGTACATACAATTTTGTATCTCCAAATAAAACACGGTGGCATGTGACTGTCCAGCTAGACGTGTTGGAACGAAAGTCCGAACAGCACGTCTGATGCAGTGGGGGTGGAAGCAATAAATCTGCCACTGACCACCAACTGACCCTTGTAGCTTCTCATGATTCAACCGTACGATAGACAGCTCTACTCTGATGTCATAAAATATATAGGGCATATCAACAAAGAAAATACAAAGTGAATCGAGTTGTGCATGACAGGAAAAAATTAATATTTTATTTTCAGAATTCTCGATTCAGTTTCCTATAAAAACTAATATCGAAAACTTAGAAAATTTTTGGGAACATGTGGGGTGGATATGAAGGTGAACTCCCACCCACCCACTTTCATATTCTCAATGCATTTTACCCTATGTGGATCCCGAGGCATAAATCATCCTCTTGTCTATTGCCATATGAGTATGTGCATACGCCTCTTCAAATCTGCATGCAGTTCTGTTATAAAGATCTTTCCCTTCCCCCCCATAAATTCTTGCATGTTTTTTTACATCAAAAGTTACTTCACGTATCGTGTAAAAAAAAAAATGAACCCATGGATGCAAATTGCAAGTACTTTTCAACGTTACATAAAATAAACTTTATAGAGCCTGCAGTGCTTAACAGCCGAAAACATTATTAAAACGTATGTTTTAAAAGTAATATAGACATGCTCTCAGGATTATTTCTGTTGAAAGAAGCTGGTTGTTAAAGTACTTATATATTATACATTATACTGTTTGTGCTATAACACGATACATGCAGGGAATACGTGTCTTTCACCATACGTCATAAAATAATGTGACGTCACAAGAATGTAGGCAAAACATTGCAGCGGCATACGTGCTAAAGTTGGTCTCGAAATTAATTTCTCTTGGCTATTCGCATCATTTTTCTTAAAATTTTCTTTCATAAATGGTGACAAGAAGGAACTAAAGCTAAGAAAAATATTTGGTTTCTAAAACATTATTAAAAAAGAAAAAGAGATGTTGTGAGCTACTTTAATCCTCACAGCATAGATGTTAATTTTTTTTTTTTTTAATTTGCTACATCCCGAAGATCTTCCGTGCTATTCAAACGTAAACATGAAACTCCCTTAATACGAATAAATTATAATTTAGTGTACATGAGCTACTATCAAACAGCTTTTTAATTATTTAAATTTAACGAAGCAATGTAAATTTACCTTGATAAACATTATTACAGAATTTATACACGCAAAAATATATAATATAATCTAATATTTTAAGTTAACATCATGATACTCAATGTTGATTTAAATTTGATTATTTGTAAACTTAATTTCTACAAATAGGATAAAATTGTATGGCAATTTAAGAGAACACGTTTAGCTTCATTTACACTAAAAGCAATTAGTGGTACGTTAAATTTCTCTAATTTAATTGTAGCCACTCTTGTTCTACAGTCATATTAAAATATAGAGTAATGTTTTCTCGTTTATGTGGTGTAGACTGTATAATTTGAATTAAAGCTTAAGGAAAATCTTGTTTTATGGTTGAGTATTGCGAGTATACCATTACTTAAATAATTTAAATTGTTGTTTTAAAAACAACTTTGTAGCGGTATATTGTACTTTTTATGAATGCAGAGTTTCAGAAAAAATAAACATCATCTCCAACACAAAAAATAAAATCCAACTTCGTACGTCAAAGTCCACGTGATAAAAACTTGAATTTATAAATTTACAATAATATAAATTATAAATTCTCACCATGTTAATTGAGAGAACGATATTGTGTGTTGAAATAATGAAAATACATGCGCCAGCAGTGGTAATATTAAACAACAAGACATACATGCGAATGAATGTCCAAAATAATAGTAAATAATTCTACTCAGAAATTCAACGTCTTTTTGTCATTGATACTTCATTTACTATTTCTTTACAATTTTAGAAGGTCCCATGATTATTAATTTTAAGCCCATGATGGCTATCATACATCAAATATTATGTATACACGACATGAAATAAATACCATATTCTTGTGTTGTCTGTCTCTTGGGTTAAAATCCGTGAGAAGTGTCATGCTAGCCTACGCGTGACTTCAGAGGGGTGGTGGTCAGTCAGTAGGTAAAGGTACTGCTGGGTGTCGCACCCACGAGAATCGTCACGGCTCTTCCACACCGGGGAACTTCAATAATGGCAATGTTTGTGCAAAGCGTGTTCACACCTGGTCCATTCAGAAAATGTAATAGGCTTATGTTTTGTTGAAATAACGCCATATTACTGGCCAAGCAAACACATCACGGATGAAAATAGAGTGACAAGAGAACTACAAGGAAAATATATTGTTTGTTCGGAAAAAAAAAAAGCTAGGCAGATGAAAATGAAAGTTTGAATAAATAGAGCTTGGTAGAAAATTACCAAATTTAAAATTTCTCTAAAAAGTCTCCATATTAAGTAATTCATTAAAAAGTTTTTATGGTTATCTAAGAAGTTTCAAAACTGAAAAACAAAAATTTTGCATATCATGAACAACATTAGATCTAGACTTTCGGCGCTTGGTTAATATATACTTATAGAGTCCTGTCCACTTATCTGTGGTGTGACGTCACGTGACTCTCCCATTAGAATTGCATTGGAGGACAAAGGAAAAGGTTCGTGACGTCAAACCAAAGATAAATGGCGAGAACTTTTAGATATTATGTAAATAGTAACTATCACAGTTTTCACTCAAATAAAAAATAGTAAAATCAAGTGACAGTACAATATTAAATTGGATCCTTTATCAAAGGCAAAAGCTTCCAAACATCTGAATTATTTGTACTTACAAAATAAAATAAAATTAAAAAGAAAGAAATTATAATCTATTGAAACCTGATATATTCGACGACTAATATAATATACCAAACGTGTTAAAGCTAAAAGGCTTAAATCCCTCGTTATACACGGGGATTTAATTTTAGAGATTTAATCCCCACAAAAACAACGAGAAACTCGATCTGCATGATTACATGCGGTAATTTAATATATTAAATTACGACAGTGTTAAATGCGTATACATATGCTTTGTGGTTATATGATATGTTCTATTTAAAATGTATTAATGTCAATTATTAAATTCTCAAATAACGTTGTGAAAGATACAGCAAACCACGAGCATTCACCGTAAATGGTGCCACGGAAATTATATATATTATATATAATATATATAATATACGACTTAATATCACATGAGGTTACATGTTCACACTATTAGTTTCAAATCAATTATCATTAATTGTTCAATTGAATGTTAATAGTATATATATTATCTTAAATCAATATAGAGAATAGCAAATATTTGGGAGATCAGGAAAATTGATAGCATAATAATTACAGTCACGGTGTGTGAAACGATGCAATAGAAAATATAAATTTAATTTAGATATTTAGATTCTACCTATAAAGAGAGCATATATATTACATTATAGTTTAATTAGTTTAAATAAGTCGTCATTATATTTATTTATTACTGATATGTCTTATAGAATTGCTGAAAATAATAAAATACAGTTCCTTCCAAGTTTTCATTTCAGTGTAAGATATTTATTTCATTCCATCATATTATTTTTTATCATATAGTACATCAAATTACTGTACATACGTACATTACTATATATACTATAATATATAGAACACTTGTACTTTTTACTATATAATACAAGGCAAAGAGTACTTTTTTTTAGTAATTCAAATATTTATAATTATCACCATATTCTTGTTATGCACTACCTGTTATCAGAAATATCTACTACGAATATAATACATATTAATATATAAGTCGTACTCCCATGTATAAAAACATTATGGTGGATGTATTTTTGAATGAAAGAAGCACCTTATGAAGCATTTTATCATAAAATATTCAACAATAACAGCAAAGTTAAAAATATCATTAATAATTTAGATGTTGGAAAATATAAGCAGCATCTCTTTTTCTTTTTACGTGTAATAGTCTTTCTATTTTTTTTTTTTTTTATACATCTGTATTTCTGAGCGATTCTAAGAAAATTTGTTTTATATTTATACGCACTTTATTTAAATGATAAACATGGGCAAATATGAAGAAGTTGACTGTGCATATTACAGCTGATAATAGCCTAAATATTAAAAATGCAAATTCAAGGAAAACAGTTTAAAAATAAGCTCTTTTTTTTTAGCACCTTCTCTTTACTTTTATATTTAATGCTTTACAAAATCTTTAGAATATTCATAAAAACACATTAACGTGGAAGTAAAATATGAATAGAAAAATCATCCCTACCCCCTTCCCTCAAGGAAGATAATATACAGTATATCCTGCAGTATAAAGAAATTAAAACCATCCCCTCTTAGTAGACCCAAATCAAGCTTTATTGTTGAAAACTTCAACGCTATAATTTTGATAAGATATTCTAAGAGAGAAAATGTTTAATGTTGATTGCTATCTCGAAGTTTGGGCAAAGTTTAACAAGTGAGCATCATCAAATTTCACGCAAGTAGCACGTGGTTTAACGCTTCAGATGTTAACTGACATGCATGTGAAAGATATGAATAATATATAAGGTTTATTTTACTATCATAATAGTATTAAAACATGAACATAAAGCACCTGATAGGATTGTTTACTGTTCAACTCACGTTCCTCAAGCATAATATTACATATAATATGATAAGTTCAAATCGATAATAATATACCTCTCTTTTTTTATACGTATTTTATATTCAAAGCTGATGGTCAAAATTTTATGCATTGAATTTGTTAAAATATATTCTTGAATTCGCGTTACTTTCCTATGACATCACTTCATTTTTTTTTTAAAGAAATACTTTGATTTTTACTGCATAATATAAGGTCTGTCCGTAAATATATTACAAAATCAGAAAGAATCGATTATTTGTGATGAACCTTATGTTCCATGTACAGAAGGTTCATCACAAAAAATAAAAAATCGATTCTTTCAGTATTTTTAATTATTTAATTATATTATTAGGTCTGTTCGTAAATACACAATCAGAAAGAATCGATTTTTTATTTTTTGTGATGAACCTTCTGTACATAGAACATAAGGTTCATCACAAATAATCGATTCTTTCTGATTGTGTATTTACGAACAGACCTAATAATATAATTAAATAATTAAAAATACTGCACGTAATGAAAAGATAGACTCAAGCACACAATTATTTGAACTGAGAGTTTTCTCTTCGTCATTCGGGAAGCAAAAAGAAAGATTCATTGACTCCAGCATATGTTTGTATACGTATGTATTTATAATTTCAAACGTCAATGGAATTCGCGAACTGACCTACAAAAAGTATAACGTGTTGAGACACAACAGTTTTATCAGCGGTGAAAATTTATGTGTTTATTACATGTCGTAACTAAAATAAAAAGTATTTAGCATTAATTTTTTTTACATTTACTAGCTTATCTTATATAAATCGAAAATTGAGAGGTCGTGAAAATTTTTGCTGTACGTTGTTAGACTACTCAAAGCTCGACCAAATCGGATTATGAAAGTCAAATTCACAAGGCAGTAAAACCAAGCCACTGATCAGGATGTGGCGGATTGTATCATCTCAAATTTAATGTGGCGTCGAGTTATAAAGTGCGAGTCAACTTTGGTAGTAGTCTATTATGTATATTACATGATATCTTACTGGATTGAATTTAGTTGTAATTTAATTAGTATAATTATATGTACATATATTATATATTACAATTATATATATTTATAGTGACAAATTCAATTGTTATATGCCTTTAATTAATGAAATAGTAAATGTAGACAGAGAACTTTAGCTACGAGGTTAATAGTTGGAACTTTAGCATTCCCTGTATTGTAAATTTAATGTTTACTAATAAAACAATATTTTGAATTTTTATCCCATCACTTTTTCTAAAATTACATAACAAAATTGTTAGAAAATTGGATTTTCTTATATTTTCTTACAACTTTGAAAATCTACTTATAGTACTGTCATCATATAAAATATTTAACCACATAAGTTTCGTGGGAATAAATTTGTGACTTAACATCTTGACTTGGACTTTATAAACCCCAAGGATTTATTATGCATGGCCCACAGTTCGGTATTGAGTAGTACACGGTTCGTGGCTGCTGGTGGCGAACGTAATCGGCCATAAAGCACCAGGGGGTGGTCTGCGGGATCGCCGGGAAGGATAAATCACGAGAGAGCTCTCGCCAGTCATCGCACCTTGCATGCATGTCTTACACCCAACCAACACTTTCTATCGGAGAGATGTTGCATGAATTATTAATCGGCTTGCTGTTTTTTGGAATATATTTAGTATGGCTTCCCAACGTTGTATGCAAATAATTTAATCTATATATGTATATAAGTTATTTTCAACTGAAGTTTTGTACACTGGAAGGTTATTATTTATTATTATAATGTTAAATCCGATGTTGAATGTTACAATTAAGTTAGATAATTTTTGTGTTTTGAAAATCTGATCCGGGCCGCCCAAAATCAACCACTATATATTATACATTTCTTGGAAATTTTTATTGTGTATACTAATAATAAATACTTATTATTGTATTTATGTGTAATTATAATTAAATTAAGATGTATCAGCTTCAATCACAGTGAAAGGGTCATGATGACAGTAACTAACTTCCGTCGCATCCAAAAAGTATATAATTATAAATAATTAAAAAAAAAACTTTTTTTATGATCATGCTTATGCTGAGCCAATTAGCGAATATTTCGAAAGAAAAATATTTTCCTGGTTCTAAAACAATAAAATATAACAAGTTTTGCGAATTATGCAACTAAATACAAATTAAATGTATGAAATGTAAACACTAAATTCTGCATTATAGCTTATATAATGTACATTTTTTGTATTGTTTTATATATTTTATCCTTGTAACAGTTTCTGTTTTTGTGACCCTATTTTGTACAGTATAATTTTTTTTAACGCATTAAAAAATAGAAACGAGGATAAAATACTGACGTCCATAAAAAAATTAATTGAGAAATAATATATATATGTGGTATTTGATAGTCCTTAAATAATTTGAAGAAAAAAATTATAAATCCAATTAATTCCATATAATTATATGCTATTAAGTTATTATATCAATTGGTTATATTATAATTTATATTTTTCGGTGACTAATAGCGTTTAAAATAATCATAATAAAGCTTGTTATTAAAAATACAATATATAAAAAGAATATCTCGAGAAACACAGAAAATCATTAAACGGTTGTTAAATTTTGGAAATTTCGTTTTTATGATGTGTGTGTGGCTTACTGTATATATTACAAAAGGTAGTTGAATACCCAAATTGTGCGAGAAAAGGTAAGCTGTACACTCGGATGATATCTCCGTCTAATCTCGCCACCCGTACTTTCACCCCCATGGCACCCACTCCATAATGTAAAAGGCGAAGACGTGGCGGTATCTTGTTCTGAATTTTTTATCATTCCAAAGCAAGAGTAAAAAAACTTATAAGAGATACTATACTAGAAGGTGAAAGAATATTAAAGTAGTCTTTTTTTACATTTCTGGTTCATATAAAAAGATAGCATTAAAGTTTTATTCTGTGTATCTCACAAGTATTATAAGGGTTAGTTATTATACACGGCATATTATATTCCAGCTTGCTATATCATAGGTATTATATAACTAAAAGAAAAACGTGACACAGAATATAACATTAGTATCAAATTTTCAAAAAAAAAAAATCTAAATCTAGGCCTAACTATTATGTGAAGACGGAAAAATTTATAAACCATTTGGTTGCTATTCAAATGTTTATTTTAGAATTTGCCACTCTTGAATTTATGAGTTACAAAAAGAATAAATTATTAAATTTGCATATATTGAAAAAAAAAAATCAATTTTCACTTATACTTTCATTTCATTTCTTGTCTGTTATCTAAGTGCATGTAAAAAGCCGATCATCCCAAATTGCCAAGACGCTGTGATGATTCTAATCAATAACACTTTCTCTCGACTGATGGACGACGTGGAAATACATGCCAAGTAGCCGTTTTATGGCAAGACGAGAGCAATGAAAAATTCCAACAAATCTTTAATTTTAATATAGTTTACTATCAGATACTCGACTTAATACACTGAGAAAAGATTATAGTGCAATATTTACTAACAATAAGTATATAAGAGTCGTTTCATATTTTCATCAAATTTTTACATTTAAAACAGTTCAATGCATTCATTGATTCTCCACTCCCTTTTAAATAAATTATTACTAGGCTTCCGGCCATTTCCGGTAGTAATAATATTTATGGACTTTCTATCAATTTTGGGTTTCCAGCATTGTTGAAACGTTTTCATTCGGAAGTTTCAATCTTTCGTAAAACTTCAAATTTTTTAATAGTATTTTATTCATATATTATGTCATAAAAAAATGCATCTCGTCGGACCTTTGACTTCTAAATTATACTTTTTACAATAAAAACTTTATAGTCAAAGCTATTAAAATCTAACAGTTGAAACTACGTGATATTTTTCATAAGCAGTGAGGAAAGATTTTCCAAGCGTAATAAAGTGTAAAAAAAAAAAAAAAAAATTCACTCAATGGAAGTAAATTAAAATGACACTTCATTGTGTATTATAACATTTTTACTTATTGATTTCTTTCATAAACCAATTAATATAACAACAGTAAATTAATTCAGTCTATATATCAATTTCATTAATTCAAATTTCCCCCTTAACCCGCCTTTCATTACATATATGAAGTTCATTAAAAAAACTAATGCCAAGTGGATATCTTAACTTTTGCATGCAGGTAAATTACAGCCGTATGATTTTTTTTTTTTTTTCACTTATAAAAGTCACATAATAAAGATAAAACATTTGGTCACAAAATTAAAGTAGACAGTATAGACTTAATGGAAAATTGCACTTCTAGAAATGAAGAAACCGATCTTATATTGATTGCAAGTGCCAATGCACCATGCGGTAGTTCTGAGGTGAATTGCTTATATGATTCTAATATATTATACAGAACACTGCAAGAAATATAAGCTTTTAATGGAAAAGTAATTACACTGCAGCAAAAGAGCCATGCAGAGGCACATGCAGTTATAGTAGAACTTTATAATAATGTTAACTTTGCTGCATTTATAATAATGCATTATTAAACTAAAGTAGAATTCAATAGATACTATATATAGAGAAATTATAATGATTATTATTTAATATGATAATATATATTAGTTATAAAATTACAGAGCAAAATACACGTGCACCTTAATGCCATGGTGATATTCTTTGTTCTGAAATTACATAACTTGTATGATATTTTTATAAACTAGTGATAAATAGGTAATATTAAACACATGTTGCACACGTTATAACGTATGTATTATAATATATACAGAAGTGTAATCTTATATTTAGTAAAAGAGAGCGTAAAAGAGAGCGTTGCTTATTTGTTCTGTGTCAAGTTCCAATGAAGCCAATTTCTTTTAAGTAAAAAATAAAATATACCTTGTTTTAAATTAAAGGCTTGTCTAATCATAAGCTCGATATTTTTATTTTATACTATACAGTAACTCGAATTTATTTTAAGTGTATTGTAAGTGAGTTTATCTCATATATTTGCTATATAAATTTTAAGTTTACAAGCACAATAATAATGGACAACATACATGAAAAAAATTTATTGCAGAAATGAATAGAGGGTACCAAATAATGCTACTCTGAATTTTTTCAGATTTTTTTGAAACCCAAAACTATTTTTAAATAATTATTGAAAGTGCGGCCACGCCCCCTGGGGCGTCAATAGGCGTCCAGTCTCTATCCTTTTTATTAAGAATTCAGGGGTGCCAACTGAAATCACAAGACTTTCAATAATTATTTAAAAATAGTTCCGGGTCTAAAAAAAATCTGAAAAAACTCAGAGTAGCATAATTTGGTACCCTCTATTCATTTCTGCAATAAATTTTTTTCATGTATGTTGTCCATTGTAGGCGTATATAAAAACAAAAACAAAATAATCACACAAGAATGATTTATTTTATTGCATATTTGGATAGAGGACCTCGAGTTATGATATGTTGATATTTTTTTCATATTTTTTTAACCCTCTCTAACACCCTCAAAAACGAGAGGAAATAAGACGCTGCATGTGACGACATGGTCATGCAACATCTTAACCTATGCTTGCGTGTTAAATATTGCACGATTATGACGTCACAGCGTTGAGCAGCACGATTTTGAGGGTGGAAGAGGATTAAAAAAAAATATGAAAAAAAAATATGTATATATATATATATATATCGGCAACACATAATATATAACTCGTAGACCTCTATATCCAATAAAAAGAAAATGAAGTTTTCCTTTAAATATTTATCTGTAAATTTTATGAGTAATCTAATGACAACATACAGAATTATATAATTATGCATTTCTATAGAAGCCTGTATTCTCATTATTTTTTTTATATAAATATAATATGTTGTAAATAATTCTTAACTTTAATAATTACTATATTATAATGCAGTACTGAAAATAAATTAATGCAGCTGTGGGATGTATAACTGCATGCAGTTATATATATATATATATACATAGCTACAAATATACAGTATAATAGAAAAGCACAACGGTGCATACTGCAGTTGCATGGTTAGTGTCAATATTGTTTCTGTATTGGAATGCATAGAGCACTTGGCAGCACGAGCAATTACTTGTCAATTCATCTGCACCGCCTCCTCCTTCCGTATCATCGTCCTACATTCATTAATCATTGAAACAGGCAAGCTAAATCAACATTAATTTTCTCAAGTACCGACCTTTATAACATGGAGGACTTGCTGAGTTGTAAGACAAAGAAACCCCCTCACATTATATTATAATACTGTGCAGAAATTCAATGTTATTACCGGTACATTTAATATAATGATAAAAGGAAGACATATACTGCTCCTGAAGATCATATTATTTAATATAAAGTATAAAGTTTTAATAAATTAACAAAATGATGGTATAATTTACATTGTATTCATATTATAGATGCATACTGACATAATTATATATTATATGATAATGATTGTTGTATAATTAACATAATTGCTGCAAAATCTGTATTATTATTAGAATAAGGTTTAATTAGGATTTTTTAATGACACGTGTATTACATTAAATTTGTAATCCTGATGTAAAGGGAAAAAAACTTGAAAACACTTTAAAAATATGTTTACTACTATCATCTTAACTTTTACAAATGGCAAATGGCTTGCTAAAAAAAGTGGTTGATTAATTAATTTCATTGTTATCCTCAAACACATTTATTATCCAATAAGCTCATTAATTACTGGTTCAATGAGGACCGGACGTTTTCACGCAGCGGCTGATGGCACTTTAATGACGCGCGGCCCCTCCTTCTGCCGCCTTCTTTGCTGGCAATTACCACGGCGGCAGTGTTAGCAGCCGCAGGCGTGGGAAACCAATCGGAAAGTCGCGGGGATGCTTCAATCATTGACGCAATTTTTAAACATCGACTGCAATTACCAGGATTTTCAGGCTTACGACAGTTTTTCTCTGGATTTTATACGTGATCGAGTCCAACCTTTTTTTAAATACTGTCTATTTTATTTTGCTCATAATTTTGCTATAGCATAATATGTTTAGCAATATCATTTTAACATAATTTATAATGCTGGTATACGTACTGAGGTACGCGTGTCATTAAAGTTGTTCCAAATAATATAAATATATCATATCTTGCAAAGCTAATTAATCAGACTTAATTACTGTCTATTAGAGGGGATAATTATTACAAGTAGCAGCCTCTAATTGAAACAATATTTAGCAAGCAATATTAATAATTAACACACTCCATTAGTGAGAACTAATCTAGTCTAATTAATCTATATAATGAAAGGGTCAAGAGTGTCAAGACTCACTCAAGACAAGAAAATAATTTTATATTTATGATTTTATGTATATAGCTATATAGCATGTCATATATTATGCATGCAATATGTATTTGGGTGAAATAAAATAAATTTGTATTATTTGTATAATTACAAGCTAACAAGCGTGCCTGAAAATCTGGACGTTAAGTTATGTGATAATTCCGCTTTTATTTAGCTCGCAGTCGGTAGTGAAAATAAGTGGAAAATGTGTCACCTCCGGAAATTTTTCATGCAGGCGTCAACTTTTGCCCTTTAGTCGTTAAGACTGTAATTGTTCCTCCTTTGACTTGATTTCAGTGAACACTTTGCATATCTTAAATTTTACAACAAATAATTCACTTTCTGTATACATTGCAGATAGCACTTAATTAAAATCCACCTTTGTTTCCAAACACACTCCACCATTAAGTGTTAGCAGCAAAACACTCGAGCCACTTGTTTTGCGGTCTATCAACGTGCTAATTAGTGGACGCCAATTCAATCAAGCCGGTAATTGAATCACCTGCGCGTACCTGTGGTGGCAGCAGTAATCATGCATTGCACAGTAATTGATGTTCCTATATTTACATGTGAATGCATTTTAATGCAAGCATGGCAGAGTATAATTATATAAATACATAAAAACTATGTTGTTGACGACTGCTTTACATTGCATGATGGTTTTAACCTGCATATTATAGTAACGTATGTACGTACATATATGTATATATCGGTGTTAGTATAAATATATATTATAAACAACATAAACTGATTTCTCCACTTGTAAATATCTCAATTCAAAACTGACCATTATCAATTTATTACAATGTATAGCCGATGCTTGTTTCCACTGCCCATTAAAAAGGTCCCTAAAGCTATTTGTAAGCAGAAACCGATAGAATTTCGGGCATGGGTTTCTTCTACAGTGCAAGCAGACTTTTATCATAAGAGTTTACGTATAAAACCATGCCCCATGCACGTGACTACTAGCCTGAGCAAATTATAGATTAAATATATTTTTAACACATAAGTTTTTTCAATCGGTTTTTATAAGATCGTAACAAAAAATGCTTACAGAGCTTGACCGTAATTATGCAATTAGGCATTACCATGACGAAAATTAACTTCCGGTGGATGTTTGTGCGCAATTACCAAAGAAAGCGCTGATAAATGAAATTTTTTCTGTAAGAGACCGTCTTCAAAGTGAAGAAAATAATTTGTATTGACAACACCCACTTGGTGCGAGTTTTTTGGTGCTGTGCTGAGAGTGAAGGTGTGAGAGGGGAAGTATATACAGTTTTATCAGAGAAAAAAACAACAACATAGTATTGCTATCAGATACAATAAAGCGAATTGTACCGTGTTTTTGCTGCATTTTTTATTATTTTTTTTAAAGGCACCAAAAAAAAATATTTTTTTATTTCTAAACTCAGTAATTTTTCTTTTGAATGTTCCAATTATTGATTTAATCAAATATAAAATATTCAATCGTGCTTTGCGAAATCAATAGTATAAAATATAAATGTTTACTTTCTATAAACAAAAATTTAATATAATTATAATGAAAATAACATGCGATTTAACATCATATTATACCATAATAGGTCTGTTCACAAATCAATCAGATATAATTAATAAATTATTTTCCTTGTATTATCTGTACAGATGATTCATCTGATTATTGATTCATGAATCGATTCTGCATTTACGAGCAGCTAGCTCTAATGTATACGGCTATATAGAGGTAGAAACCATGTTAAAGTTTAAAATGTTTTAAACAATGACCAAAAGAAGTACTATCTTATACTGTGCTGGTCTCTGTTATACTGCAAAGTATGTGCGTCGTATACTATAAATTGTTGGTAAAAGCATAAACTATTTGGCCGAACTTTTTTTGTCTCCGCGTTTCTCAAGTCATGATTCTACTGTGAGTTTTACTGCTCCAGACGAGAGACGAGGTTCGCACACACGGAGGAGCATCTGGTCTGCTGCCGTCTTCACAATGTATAAATCTACATTCGTAATTCTGAAATTGAATTGACATTGTCGCTTGCTGTTGATTTCATTTGTATGAATTACTGCACTGTTTGTATTGCCATGTTATTTAATTAAAGTACGTATAATTAAAATATTTTATTGATAAACAACCCTTTGTTTTAAATGATTTTTTTGTTTGAAATAAAAATAATTATATATTGTTGTTATATTAATTAAATTTTATATTAAATACCTTCTTATTTCATATACTTCAAATTTAAGAGAATTTGAGGTTATTTTAATTTACTGGTGTTCAGTAAAAAAAATTCAATAATATCGATCGGTATCTTTTCAGGGAAGAAGTTTGGGAGGGGGGGGATTCTCTTGGTGAATACGCTATTACTGTATTTAATTTATAAATAATCCACAACTAAATAATATATAATAAAATTCATTACGGATTATGTCCTGATGCTAAACCGTTCCAGTGTAAAAATCCAAGTTTCTCAGGACAGGTAGATCTGTCAGGTAGCTTTCTGGCCCTCTGGGTGCGGGAGTACCCTTGGGCCTGCGAGAGGGTTCACTTGCGACAGTTTTACAGGGGTAAGGTCTAACTTTGCTTAAGAGGACATAAAGGACCAAGAGATGGCGCTGACGTCTGAAAATTTTGCTCTTTGCATCGAGGATACGGCAATAGTTATAGCATGGAGAGGATCACAAAAATTATGAAATTTTTAGGAAAAAAAATCACTTACGAAGTTGAAATATTTTTTTTATATTTGTCCGAAAGTATTTGACAACTAATTATTGTGTTTTGTCATTTCTATAAAATTATGCTGTGGCTACTGACGGAGCATTTACGTGATTTTACAATGTTAATCATATTCAGCAATCCTCGCTAGACGCACGTAGTTCCAGCAGTTACCACTAGGTTCGCACTAACTTTATGACGCCAATACTGCAGTATATCCTTCGGTCGCGGAGCGTCCAGAGGCACAGGGCGAACGTCCAAGTGCCAAACACTTTATCGGGAGGAGGCAGCAGAAGGTGGTGGGGTCAAGGAGGTGCCTCAAGGTTTCGAAATATTAACTTTTTTCCCCTTTAATTGGTTTTCATTCAGCGTTGTAATTCGCAAAGTTACTTAATTATTCTCAATAGGTCAACCAATTAATTGATGCAATTTATCTAAAATAATATAAAATTTAGTGTTATAGGGAATTTGATAAAAATGAAGTATAATTATGATATGATTATATACTACGAGTATCATGCATTCATTATACACATAATTTAAATATTATAAATTACGTTACTATAGCAATTAATTTTAATTATACAATATAAAGGTTGGTTTGACTAATAGAACACTATTATAATATGGAAGTAACTGAAAAGTTGTGATTATATTTTAATAATATATCATGCAAAATATAATTCAATTGAAGATTCATGCACATAATATGTCACAATCGATCCCAATTAAAAGCATAATATAGTACATCATAAATACTATGTACCAATTAATATAATAGCTGTATGCTTGATAAGTTAGTGGCTATCAATAATTGCTCACACAATCGTTATGGCAATAAAACGTGCATGCTTATATATCTATAAAACACCTACAATATAGCAGGGTTGCAGCTCCGTGCACCGATCATACAAAATAAAATGGTAGTCATGGCAGCATTCAATTTATTTTTTGTTTCCTTCACCGCTTGCTTTTTATAATATTTTATGATCTTGTACGTAAATGTACATCTTTCGTCAAAAGTTTTTGTTTTCTTTTTTACTATAATGATATATTATTAGTCTTTTATTAAACACAAAAAGTGTACATACGTTATATAATACGTTATAATATATAAAAGTTTAAAGTAAATATTTAAAAATGAAAAACCAAAATACAAGTTATATAGCGTATGAAGCAGTTAAACGATTACCTCTTGAAATGTACACATATGAATATTGTCCGGAGTAAGATATAAAACGGTTTGCCAAATAGGTATATAATATGCTACTGTCAAGGGATAACTTTAAAACACAAAAAATGACTGAACTTGGTGAAAGTATTGCCATGACAAAACAAGAACAGCGTAAATAATTTGTCAAAGTGAAATAATAAAAAATAAAAAAATTGCTCCTTTTCTAAAAAGTGTAAATATTATATACAAAAAACACCATGTTTTCTACGAGATTATAAAAAAGCGTTTTATGAAAAAATAATATATATAATATTATGTTCAACGTTTTAACTATTCATATATGCCAAGCAAATGTAATAATAAAAACTACTGCGATGTATAATTATTTTTAATCATGCAAGATTTTGCTGTTATATTTATAACATCTCTCAATACAAAGAAGACACAAAAATTATTAAATTAATAATTACAAGACTTAACATGCGCTCAACACCAACAGGAATTCACTGTATAAAATTAGTTCTAAAATCAACGAAGTGGATAATATCAACAAATTTAATTATTTCAATTTACTCATATTCTATCCTTACTTCCGTATATGCATAAATATAAAATATAATATGTTTTATTACGATCGTGGCAGATATCATTATATTGATCCATAAAATTAATTGAATACTTGTTTGTGATTGAGTGACTTCACGTATTCGTATGTCACACAAAAGAAATTATAATGTATACCGGTATTCTACATGAACTCTTTTACTCTTACAGTATGCGTACATACTGTACGTACTCATTATTTTTTATTAATAAAAAGTGACAAGGAAAAAAATTACTTTGCTACTCTTTGCTATAAAAATATATACAGTATTATAGTTTATAGTCGTACAAGTCGACTACAGTAGTCGTTGTAAATATAGTCACTATGCTGTGGTCAATCTCTGCTTATGTCATACAATACATGCAGTATGCACAACTGTGCACGATTTTTTTTTTTTTTTTTAACGTATGATGATAATTTGGTAATGCAAATTTATTGTTTTTGTATGACTTTTTGTGATAAAAAAATAAGGGTTAACTGAATTAGATAAATTTTAAACGTATATGTATAAAGGCTTCTCGTACTTTGTAAATTATTCACTGAAATTTGAACATTGCAATATAATATACAGTAGATACTTTAAATAAATTCTTCTTCTAAATTTCAGCATAAATAATATTTGCAAAAATTTCATTAAGGGACACTGTGATGTATAGATTGAATGTACATAAATATATTTTTATACAGTACTTTTGTATCACGACTGTTTGACTGTTTGCTATTTATGGAAATATTATGCAAAATAAAAGTAAAAATGTTCACTACTTCAAACTTCCATGCAAAATAAAAATGCCCGATATTTCAAAATAATAATTAATGCAACTGATCGAGGCATTACTTAAATGCACATACTTTTTTTTTCTAGCCAGTCAAAGCCAGTAGCAATATAAATATAACCACTGTGCATAATATACAAACATTATCAAACATATCTATGAATTGCGATTTTCAATAAAAATTGTTATTAAATTAATAAAAACCATCACTTACCGTGCAAGATAAATAAATCTCCACCACAAGGGGTTGCTACAGAACTGTTCACAAAAATACTACGATCGCTATAGTCTCGTAACTTCGAAGCGAGAGCACAAAAGCAGGAGAGACGCACGTCACACAAACTCACGAGAGCGCACACTGCACACGACTGCTGAGTCGCGATGATGAGCGGCGTGGAGCAAGCAAAGCCAGCACAGAAGCCGGCAGCAGCATCCGCTTTGTGGCTTCGCGCACGCCGCGCAGCGCACCGCCCCTGCCGCGCCAGAGCCAGCTGCCTCGCCACGCTGCTTTTTGCTGTAGGGAGATTTGAACGCATTGAATAAACTAGGGGATGCATGCTTATATTATGATCTAGGCATTGCAAAAAAATAAAAAATGAAAAGAGGGAGCCATGAGGAAGGAGGGAATTATAAGCCCTTAGAGAACTGGAATAACAATAATAATATAAAAACAGGCTTGAATAGATTGAAGTAAAGCTACACAAGTAAGATTCTAAAAGTTTAATATTAGGTCAAAAGAAATAAATTATATACTCATGTGGTCGTACTAATATTATAAGTGTTTAGTTTTTAACAATTGTAACTTTTTGTAACCTTTCTTTGCAACCTTTTTTTAGTAATTTTTATTCTTGCTATATAAATAAACTGTTTGATTGTGATTTTTTTTTTTTATGAATTGAAATTTTCATATTACAGTATTTTGTTGAATACACATTTATTTTTAACAAAGCGTTCTGTTAATAATTTTAATATTGCACAGTAAAAATATAAAAACGCAAGCCCTCTTGTGTGATCTCTGCCTACTAAATCTCTGTTTGTACAACCAAACAAGATTCACATGGAAAAATTTAAAGGAAATTTATTTAAAAGTACGAGTCAAAAAGACAGTCATATGCTATGATCAGGAACTTTACTCTGAAACCTGAATTGGGTAAAAAGTTTATATTAACGACATATTATACACACCCAAGTTCGCCAAGTTGATAAATAGTATGCATTTATTTTCAGAGTTTAATCCCTTTTTGCAATGTACTGTTCAGAAAATATATAGAAGACATTTTTCATTATTCTGCATGCACGAGATATCGCAAGGATATGTAACTAAAAATAAATGCATGTTTAATTGAATTTCTACTATGCCATGTATTAAAGAAGTTTTTAATTTTATAATTTAATGTCATAATGTCTACCTGTTTATGTTAGCTTTAATATGCTGTCTACGTATTTAAACTGGTGAATATATTTATGTGACGTACTATTGTCAACTGGACCTACCTGACCATGTAGCCTGTATTGAATAAATTTAATAGAGTTTACATAAAATAAAATTTCCATATTATCGCTTCAATCAAACAATTTTAAAAGGAAAATTTTAATGTTGAATACATTATTTGTGTGCATTAAAATTTATTAAATTGAGGAGCAGCAATAATGATATTATGGTCTATTTTTTATATCGATCATTAGTACGGCTTCTTGCTTTTTAAAAAAATTACCCCACACATGCATGAAAAAATATTACATAAAACTTAAACAAGTACATTTTGTAGAGTAAATGGAGTAAATGATAATAAATCAAAAAAGTATATAATATAATATAGTAAATTTAAAAATTATATTGCGGGGTTCATCATTAATTTGCCTGTCACACTGATATTTGCATTTCATTTTAAATTGAATTTAAATAAAAAATACATATATTATGTATTTTTGTTTTAAACTATGGACTGAAAGTTTTCAGATAAATTTTGTTGATATTACAACATGACAGCAAAGCAAACATATATAGTTTAATCGCCTTCTATAAAGATTGCAATTATTTTCAAAGCCCCCTACTACATAAGTTGAACAAAAAGTTTGACCAAACACTTTTTGTTAGGGGCGAAGAAACATGAGCTTCCAATATATTTAAACGATATTATATTTTTTCATAAATGATTTATTGTTTATGAAGGTTTCATTTTTGTCCTTTAATCTCACGTGGCTTATGAAATGAGCATTATATTTTCTCATCTGTACATGCAGCGAATGCAAGCATACGTCATTAGCCAGGATCCTTTTAATAATTAAGGTACGATAGAATGGACGCTTTGTTGCTTATTTGTTGGTAGTTGTCAAAATTCAGTATCATACATCATGTCGATAAAATATCGCTCAAAAAATCTCTTGTTATTTAAATTTGTTATATATTATTATATTTAGAAATTAACTTAAAAAATCATAACCATGTTCATCATAATTCATAATCATCAGTGGTTATAAAATAAATATATCATAATAATCTATTTTATTGAAAATGTCCTATAAATTTGAATGCATGCAGACAGAAGCAGACTATTGAAGAGCTTATTTCATTCTTCATTTATACAATTATAGTATTATAGTATTATAGTTTTATAAGATTTATTATATTTATTTAGAGAATCATGCACTTTTAACTTTTTGTATTTGTTGATAATGATCAATTGATCCTACATATAATTGCATGGAATACTAATTAATTAAATAAATTTTTCAATACATGCAATCAATGAACTCGATACATTATACAATAAATAAAATAATGCCCAGCAAATAATATATACTACATATATGATTATATTTTATATCAATAAATTATTATATCTTTTGTTCATCGCTGCTTATATATAAATATTATTATATCAATTTAACCTTTTTAAATTATGCTGTCTATTATGCATGGATGATGGAAATGTTATTATATAATACATTATATAATATTATAATCATCTGTTATGATATACCTATAGAATTGAATATCTCTGGTAATGTACACCATTTATTGACTTTATTACATAACCTACTTTATTGTTCGATACAAAATACCATGCTGGGATCATATATCCTCAGTTACAATCGAGTTCAGTACACGTACGTATACCAAGCGGCACCAAAAAAAAAAAAAAAATGCTCTCTTGGGAGGATCGTATGCTCCAAGCTCTGCAATTAGGACAGCTAATTCATTTCTTTATTACTGTTGCTTGGGGAAATTAAATGAGAAATTGTGAGTTGCACACAGAGAATAACAATAAAATATAATATAAGTTTTAAATTGCAGCACTGCATGTAACATAATTATATGTAACAGATGATGATGACAGGTTTTATATCATACATTATGCTTAACTGAATTTGCTCTTCTACTTAACACTTAACTCTTATATAATTATATATTACTCATATTCTTATTTTCATTCCGTCTCAACTTAAGCATGCAGTATGTTCAGAGAGACAAATTTAGCAAGCACTAAATTGTATACAGTGATTATATATTATTATACTTTCTGTCCATGCAGTGAATAGAAATTTTACAGTCAAATAGTTCCCAGTGAAAGTTTTCATGTGAGTGAATAACGTATGAAGAAAAATCACATTATAAATTAATGTGTGTGCTTTTTTTTACAATGCTTACAAAAAAATAATAAAAATACATGATATATGCAAACAGTGTCAGCAAAATGGGCTGAAGTTGACAAACGAAATTTTCTTTTTCTAATGAGCAATTAGTTATGAGCAAATAGAGATTTTTTTTTAAAATATAAAAATACTTTTTATTACTATAAAGTACATAAAGATAGATAAATCTTGTTTCAACGAACTTGAATTTACTTGAAACGATCTTCATGTCAAACACAGCTCTGATTTTACTTATATACCAAAGACGTTTTGCATCTCTGTTATTCACTAAATATCGACTCAATATACTGTAATGAACCATCGAAAACAACAATACAAACGCTATATATTGCGAAATGCTCTACTATGAACCTATCAATTATATCATTTGAGTGCAGCGAACGCATTGCCCTCTCTATTCTACCTAGCCCACACAATCCCTCTTGGTGCACCCTCTCGGTGATGGAGGGAGATCAGACACGCGTACGCCGACATCGCCGCGGTGCAGGGTGACTGAGCACCCACCACCCCTCACCGCTCCACGTAACACGCACAAAGACACCCTCCCTCCAGTATGGTCCACCCAGCAGCTCACGAACTTTGACGGTGGGATCCGCTATCACAGAAAATATTCCTGTAAATCGTTTCAATTATATCAATGTGCAAAAAAATAGTTATATATACGTTTTAGACAGTTTCAGACCTCAATCAATCATTTGTTGTATTATATGTATTAAGGTTTTAGATTGAATTGATAAATCTAGAATAATATCGTTTGAATTTGTACCAAAAAAAATAATAATAAATCTTTATATAAATTATATATTAATGTTATTTAGATAAAAAGACGAGATACAGTATTATAGATAAAAATAATATAATGCATGCACAAATATATTATATTCCATCATTGTAGTTCCTCTAAGCTGCATGTCAATGATTTTAATGATTCAGTCAGTGCATGATCTTATAAATTCTAAATAAGATGATTTCTAGGTTATGCAATTTTCATACAATAGGTGATATGTACACAACTCGTCTTATTTTCATAAATCACAAAAGTAACTTATCAGTCATGAAACATGCCAACTATTTACTGTTGTACATGTGTATTACATATTTCAATTTTTTGTTGTATATATAGTTGTATAGTAAAAGTGGAAATTATTAACTTCAATTAATTTTAATTATTTATAATATATATATATACATACATATATATATATATATATATATATATATATATATATATATATATATTACTGCCCCGGGTGATGCGTGACATCGGATTGATATCGATATAATATACCACAGTATTTTAAAAATAATATAAAATTAATTAAAGCAATTGACGCTATATGGAAACATGGAAACCTAGCTTATTTTAATTAATATAAAAAAATATAATATCAGCACCATGCAAAGCATACATATATGGTAAAGGAAATTCCAGATTTTAATTATACATTCATTATTTTCATCGTGTTATAAAATTGCTAACATTTTGTAGTTTATAATATTATTTTGTATTGATTTAATGTTGTCGTTTTAATAATTGACATTTACGTGGTAACGGTACGTTTACGTTTAATACTTTTACAGTAAAGTCGTTACATAGACTTGCTGTTAGCTCTTTAAAAAAAAAAAATACTTGTCGTAATACGAGAAAGGGACGCGAGAGAAAATCACAAAATTCATTACCAATAAGCAAATTTATCTTATATACTTCCCGTCACTTCGGGCGCTAAGTAATTGTAAAATTGTACTCTGCATGACAAATATATGGTGGAGTAAAGTGCAAAAGAGCATCTAAAAACAAATCTCAATATTGCGTGTTGAAATGTATAAATGCTTTAATATCCCCCCATTGTAAATTTAGAATTACATAAATTTGGATTTACTTCAGTCTTACTTTTATAAAAGGTATTTTATATACATGAGTTATAGTTTCTTTTTATATTCATAAAGAAAATTTGTGTTATTCCTACAACACAAGAGGTTTTAATAACTTTTTTTTTTTTTTTTTTTAAAAACAGAGTTCTGAAAAATCTATTTACAACTGTGAAAAGACTCTTTTTAATAAATTACCTGACCATATCAAAAATTGAAAAAATAAGAAAATATTTAAAAGATTTTGTATAAATCTTGTAAAAAATGTTTCCGTACAGCAGGTAAATGAGTAAATAATTATTTATTAAATTTGTTTATATATAATTTTATTATAATATTTGTGATAGCTATAGGTCTGCTTTATGGCATATGAATGTAATTTTACAATTTTATAACATAGTGTAGGCATATGAAATATGTAATAATTCTATATAATATGTCAAATAATATTACCAAGGATGTTTAATTTATGTCAAAATTGTATAAATATAATATGCATGTTGCTTTTTACAAATGTATAATTAGCACAAGCTATATTAATAAAGAATTTAATTTAATTTGTGTGTGCAACAGACTTCATCTGATTGAATTTCATTAATTCAATTTACACCAGCATGATAAAAAAATTAAAATATGTATAATAATTTATATATTTTTTTTTTTACATTTAATGGCGAGTAAGAATATGATTTTATTTTTTTACTGTAACATGACTAGTTTTCTCTCTATCGATTATCATATATGCCCTTTATTTCTTGTTATATAATGATGTATAACAAAACTATATTATACTGTTATAATTATAAATTAAAAACATTTTCTAGTAATCTCTTGAGGTTTTAGTGCTATAGTTATGGTAAGAAAATGTTAGTAATAACAATAGTATACCCACGAGATACTCGAGTAATTAGTTGTGTAATTAGCATGTGATTCTTTTAGCCTTTTAAGGAAATAGCATTTTATGTAAAATATTTAAAAAAAAAATACAATATATGGCTTGCTCAAGAGGTTTTTCTTTCTTTTTTAAATTTATTAAAGGTTAATATAAAGACTTAAAAATAATAACCTGTTATATACTGAAACTGAGAAACTCAAAACATAAAAATTTCATGAAACATGCATCACAATTTCGTAGATCAAGCAGTACTATCTATTTTATAACATAAAAAAGCCTACTAGTGGAACCATATAACATTTTATTATATAACACAATAATAGACAATATACCGTTTATAATATATCTATGAGATATTTATGCACATTTTGCTAGCCAAACACTCTTTCCGAAAAACATGGTGGCCCTGAAAAGGGCCTTTTAATAATTCACTCCCTGTTATGGGGTGTTAGACAGGGCCTGGGGGCCGGATGGACTTAACGGTACCAACGTTTAGACTGCTTCCTACAGCTGCAGTATGGATCCGGACCGAGCGAGTCGAGGGCCTCCCTGGCCACATGACCAGCCTCTGTACGTCGCTCATCGGAGGTCACGAGGAGGTGGAAGGCAGTCTCCAGGTCAGCCACGTATAAGGTTTTGCGGCCCACGAACCTCATGGCGACGCTTGCTTCGGCACACAGTCTGTCCATCAGACCATGCAGGAGGTCTTCCATCACGTTCTTGGTTGCCGTGGAAAGTTGCTCATTTCTGTACTGACATTGCAAAACGCGCTTGAGGTGGGACGCGAAGAGCGGTTTATCCGCAGACCTCCTCTTTGATCTGGTAGTCGCATGATCACCACAGCCATGATATCGACAGCACCGGGTTCCTCGGCAGGGTGCGGCTTTGCTCTTCACCTTGCTGGAAGGCTTGTTCTTGAGCCTTGTGGTCGCAGGCCGGGGCGCACCTCCTGCTCGAGATTTTTCTTGAACCGTTTTTTCTTGCATTCTTTGAACTTTGATTTCAAAAATACCATCAACTTAGAGAATAATTTAATTATTCACCTGCTGAAGTCGGTTGATTTTTGTATTGTTGTTTAACTTAAGCATAATTTATCAACCTGTTGTTAGAATTTTTAAACAAAAAAAGAATTTAACGAACTTTTAAAATTAATTTTATGTTATAAAATGCCCATATTGATGTATATTTTTAAAAAAAATATTACATTAAATGCTTTATATTAAAATTTAAAAAATATATTTTATATTTTTTTTTGTTATTTTTTACTGCCGATTTGAATCAAAGTATTGTTTTCAATACATAAAAACGGTCACAATTTATAAATAACATGTTACAACACACATGCACGTATAAAGCGGTTAGCTGTAATGCATTGTGATACTGTACTTACAAAATATGGCAGTCAATATTAAAAATTTAAATTTAGCAGCTATGGAGCCTTCATTTTGTGGTGTCCCCATCATCTTCACCACCATCTACGTCAAAAAAAAAAAAACTCGAAATCGCTTTTTCGTCATTAAAGTTAATCTTTAGAGGATGATAATTAAGATCTTAATTCAAAATAAGAATACCAATGAGTGGGGGTAGGAGATGCTTTCAAATTAATAGCTTCAATATAGCTACCCATCAGAAAAAGTCAAGCTTTCTAATATGGTGGCTTACGGAGAACATTTTATCACACCTCTGGTGAACACTTAAATCAAGTGTTACTTGAAACATCTAGTTACAGATCTTGCACCTCATTTTTACCATAAATGCAGCCACAAAATAACACATAAATTAATAATTATACTTTTTACATATAATGATGTATAACGTTTACTTTGTAATATTATAAAACTACAAATTTGTGTCTCTAAATTAACATTAGTGCCATTTCATTGCATAAATTTAATATTAAAATAAACTTAAAGTAAAAAAGTATTTTATTAAATTTATCTATTCCATTATGTTCTCTTGATTTGATTTGGGTCACACTATTTTATAACAAATCCAATTTACATTTTGTAATCTAGTTTGTACTCCCCATAGAGTTATCCTTGGAAATTAACGTCATCTAATATTGTTTCATGGAGAAGCTAAAAAGAACAAAAATCATACAAGACCACCGTGTATGAAATTTCTAATTATTAAAATGTAACACAGACCATTAATTTTTTAATACTGTTCATTAAAAAGAGGTTGTCAAGTTTTATAATCACTTTATAATTAAATTATTTTTTAACAAAGAGGAGTTGGAGGGTGTATTAAACTTATCTGTTACAGCTGTACTAAATAGTTAAATAGGTTTAGCAATACTTTAATAATTCCAGAAGAAAAAAAATATTATATAAAGCATATTATATAACTTCTCCTTATAACCGGTATTTTAATAAATTAATATTACTTTGAAGAATCCATGTAAAATTATTACAATGGAGCATTAAAAAACTAAAATGTTGTGATTTATACATTAATTTCGTTTAAACAAATTTCTCATGTATAAACAATTAGTTGAATTGTAAATTTAAAATAAAATAATAACATTTAGCGGCTTCATGAATTTTATAATATTCAGTATGAGGAACATGAAATTATTAATCAATTGCCTCCTTATTTTTGAAAATCTCAATATTTCCATTTTGCGCTTTTATATATACCAGCGTTGATGATGTAAACAATAACAATAAACCGTGATGTCATACAGGAGCATAATAACGCATATTATAGCTTGCATAATAAAGTTTTGTACTCTGCACTACAGCATTACCAACACTACAGTACATACAAGGAAGCTCGTAAAAAAATAGATGGTGTCAAGACAAAAGCACTTAAGAACTAACTGTACTTAACCGTTACATCTGGAGATTATAGTTAGAGGGATGTACAGTATATATCATTATTATCATACTTTTATAATTTACCAAAATTTAGTAAAACCACATTATTAAAAATAAACCAATAAAGTTTCTTTATAATTCACAGTACAGATTCTTAACTACAGATTACCAGAGTCAAGCATTGCTTTTTCATAACATTCTATCATATTTATATTATGATATATGTACTTATAGTCATGCATCTACAGAATTATAGTTCACACGTGGTCATGCAAACTTGTTGCACTTATTGTTAGTGGTTTAAATGCTGATTTTAATGTTAACACTTAATTCTGCAAACTTTCTAATTAAATTAAATCAGACCATTATAAACATATCATCAATTTGATATCACTCAGCTTGTATTATCAGTGATTGTCATCATTTTTAGTTGATAAAAAGCTCATATAACGGCACAGACAATTTAGCTAGAGTCAGCAAGTCAGATATGGTAATATCTATTCACTAAATTCATCATTGTTTGTTTTATTTTTTATTTTATAACAAAAAAATCACGAAAATATATTATTATCTTCAACACTAACAAGCAAAAAAAAAAAAAAAAAGTAAAAGTAAAAAAAGTTACTCGACCGGGAAAAAAAAAAACTCCTTCAGTGTAGGTCGAACCGCTGTACTTTCTTGCTCGAGAAGTTGCATACGTTACAGGGTGTTAAAATAGTAAGTTTCATGTGCTTCTTGTAACACTTTAACATGTACTATATTTCAATGAGTTAAAAGACTATAGCAATTTTGGTGCAGTGCGTATAATATATACACAAAATCTTATTTATTTTCAGCACAACTCACATGCAACTGTATTATATTGTATTATATTACAGAGTGCATAATAATCATAACCATGATAAAGAGAAATTTAAATTTGATTTAATATTATAACATTATACTGAAGTAAACGTAAAAAGCTCAGGACTTTAAATTTTCTCATTTAAAAACTTTATTAACTTTATAGGAAAATGATTTTATTACAATTTCTTTCCGAATCAATAATTATCTGTTCGAGTTTTAACATGATTTACATATTTCCTTTAAACATATATATTAACATAATATAATTATACAAATCAATAAATTCAAAATGTCAAAATATGATCATAAAATTATATTATAAATAAATAGTTTTTATTCTAATTGATTTTTATAAAAGACACAAAGAAAATAATTATCAATCATCACATATGACTATAAATCAAAGGCATTACGAGAGAAAAATGACATCACAAAATGTTGGGGACAGATTGTGACAGGTGGGTATAATATATGGTGGCATCGCTTCATTTCACCCTCCCCGTAGTATATAGTGGAGTTGAAAAAATGCTTTGCAAAATTTTAATTATATCCAATTAATTAAATTTTCATTTATTTCATGTCCTTTTGTTTTGTGAAATTTATTGTTTAAGGCAAATTCTTTTCAAAAATTTTAATTTTTTAAATTTGTTTTTATATAATTAATAAAATTTAGAACGTTTATTTTTATATTATAATATTACATTTATACATAATTATACATATATTAAATTTATTTAATTTTGGCTTATATAAAAAAATAATGTTACACAGTATACAATGTTCAATATAAAGTTGAAACAAAAGTTAATACAGCTTATAAAACTATAAAACTGAACCATGTGTTTTACCAGAGTATTATCAATGTTAAATTTGATCAATAGAAATTGTTGTTGATAATACATTAGTGGGTGGAGCTGAACACACAGTTAAGTTGATGCTTTTCATTCAAAGCAATTAAATGATAATATCGTTTAGCTGATGAAAGTGTTTTAAGTACCACATTTGTGAGACTAGCTTGATTGGCGTGAAACTTAAGGCCACTCTCACACGGCGGAGAGTGATTGATGGCGAAAGAGAGGGAAAAAGTGTGGTTCTACTTTATATCGTAAAGATCATATATATATAATAAAGTTTTCTCTTTTTTTAACAATTTAAAAATAAAGTTTAAATTGGGATTCTTTCAAAATTGCAATTTATACAATCAAATTAACACCTCAACTATATATATTATACAATTAAATCTTACAAAATAAGAGGAAATGTTTTAAAACAAAATGTATAGTCATGAGTTAATTATTTGAGTAATCGATTCTCACAACGTTGTTGACAGTAGTTGAACGCGGTGATAGTGATCAGTTGGAATTAAACGAAAAAGTTGAGTTTGTGTATACGATGTTAGAGCGATGCAAGGAATTGAACAAACATACAAGTGTGTGGTTGTAAGAGAGAGAGCAAGTGATCAACTAGGGATTCAGATATGGGAAGACCAGGCTGGAAATGAGTGTGTTGAGGAGATGAGAAGATAAACAGAGTAGCCTGCAGGTGACGGTGTTAATCAGGTTAATGTGATCTCCGCTCCGATCAGCCACGCCCCCAATCACATCGATCAGGCCAGGGGTGCGGACTGGCGGGAGCTGCGGGCTCGGTGGCCGGTACCGCCGCTCGACCGTGGTCCGCGGTCACACCGCAGCACAGCCTGCTTTCGTGTGTGTGTGTGCAAATCTAATCCAACCTTCTCCTAATTAGCTTTGATGGTATGAACATTCAGCATGATGTACGAATAAACGTTTTAATTGGTACGTCTTTCTAAAAGTGAGGTTTTAATGGGAATTAAAATCAGTTTTTTTTATTGGGATATAAAATTTTAAAAACATTTAATTTAATTACAGTAGAACATACGTTAACAAAAAAAAAAAAAGAGAGAGAGAGAGAAATTTAAAATTATATTTATTTTGTATTGTACCTAATTGTTTTGTGAGGATGATTGATTTTTTTAAGTGTTTTTTTTTCCGACGAATTTTGACTGTTAGTAATTTTTTTCTATTATACAAACAGCTCGTACATGTCATATTATACAAAAATAATATAAATTTTAAACTGTAGAAATAAAAATTTCAAACAGAAATATTATAATATTTATAATATTTTTTCATATTATAAATTTATAATGATTTTTTTTTCATATACAGCAAACAATAAAAAACAAAAACTTTATAACTATGCTCGTTATATTATCGGGAGTGGGTTATTATTCAATTATACACTTAAAACTTGGTGTGATATCATTTATTGTTGTCTATTCCTTTTATACACGAGCCAGTGGTGCTATACAACTGCCACCGACTGGACACAGTTCTCTCTCCTAGCTCTGCCTCTATCTAACTATGCTTGTTATATTATCGGGGTGGGTAGATATTATTCAATTATACGCACCTAAAACTTGGTGTATATCATTTATTGTTGTCTATTCCTTTACATGCATGAGCCAGTGGTGCTATACAACTGCCACCGACTCGACACAGTTCTCTCTCCTATAGGCAGAAATAGGTGTTTCACAAAGTGCTTCAGAAACGCCTAAAGTTTTTCAAAAAAATGCCCCCTTAGTTAAGACACATCTCGTGTTTCAGAAAGTGTTTCAGAATAAGTTTAAAAACACTTAACGTGTTTCAGAAACACATTAAGTGTTTCAAATGTCATTTTTTGAAACACTTAAAATGTGTCTTAACTAAGGGGGCAATTTTTGAAACACTTTAGGCATTTCTGAAACACTTTGTGAAACACCTATTTCTGAGAGTGTAGCTCTGTCTCTATCTATCTGTCCTCTCTGCTTGCTAGCGTCTTCCTCCCCCTCCTTGAGAGCGTCCTCCTTTCTCCCTCTCTTCACCCCCTAACAAGAGGGTAGCTTCGAAGAAAGAGAGAGAAGGAGATGCGTGTAATACACCAACTGCAGGCCTGACCTGCTTGCTAGCCAGTTAATATGCTCCTATATCTCTCCAGTATCAATATAATCGTTACAACTTTAAAAAGGAAATAGAAAAATTAATAGCAATGACAATTCACATTTTAAATTATCCTATTCAAAATCATAATGAACATCAGAATGTTACAACGAATTATTTTAATAGTATATTAAAAGTGATAGTTAATGTACCTATACCTTTTATATAACATACATTTTAATAGAAATTTATACACAAAGTTTGAACACATGATGCTTTCATGTTACTGTAAATAGAGTTAGCTATATCTAAAAGCATGTAATGGCCCGTCCAGTATGATAAATAGACTTAACAGAATACACCCCATTGAGATTCACATTAAAAAGCCCTCTCGATTGCGAGTTGTAAATTATTTAACATTGATGTGATAATCCTTGCCCGGGTGATTCAAGAGCACTTTTTAAACTTACTGTCAATAATTTTGAAATAACTACTACAGAATTAAATGAATATTTACACAACTTTAACATGCCAATGAATAATTTAGTAGACGCTGGTATTGTAAATTAAATGGTGTAATAAAATTAAAGCCATTTTGTATGGACTGTATAGGTAAACCTTGTAAATACACTGCCTTTAAATAACCTGTAAATGTATCAATATATGTATATTGAAGTTCAATATGAAAACATAATTGTGTAATTATTATATACATATTTTTAACTGACAATAATAGGTCAAAGTTCAATTTTCCATGTCATGTAACAAAACGATACATAATTTAAAATTCATTAACCTTATATTTGTTTTTAGATTTTTAATACTTCGAAGTAATTGACAAGGTACTTTGTTTTATTCCAAACACTTATTTCAATAAAGAGTAAATTGAGAAAAGCTGTAACTTTTCCAGATAATTTCCCCGTGAGATCACAGTAGCTACTTTTTTAATGTTAAAAATGTTTTTCATGTTGCCCCTGTTAAGCATGCAACCCGCTCCATTTGAATGCTGAACAAGTTGCCTAATTTTAAGGCGAGATGTTCAGTGAGCAACTTGTTTTAACAACAAACTTATAATATTCATACTAATTTTATTATTTGTAACAGTAATTTGGTCTAATCATACTAATAATACAGAATTGAAAGTCAGTATTTTTTATTAACAGGTTATTGCAACATGTTTTTTAAACTGTTATTTAAGATAAAATCATAAACACTATTATTACAATCATTGTTAACTATTGAAAATTTAATTATAAATAAAAATATATAACTATAAATTTAATAAATTATTTAAAAAACTTACATACGTAAGAGTTATATTTGAGGTTAATTAATTTAAAAGTTTAAATTTTAACAATGTGAAAACGCTACTACTTTTCATTTTATTTGGCTAGTCTCAAAAGTTTTAATTAATAATTCGCATGGTTGTCACAAGGCTCGGTAGTTCGTGACAGGCGGCGTGACGCGGTGCCAACTTGGCATGTTTGTCGTGCTCTCCGCTTTGACCCTCGACCACTAGCTAGACTGATTGCTTGATTTCATTTCACGCGAGATACTTCTCCCATAAAGTAAAATTAGGTAGCAAACCCTCTTTTGTTCTTGCTGTACGCTAGACTGTAATTTACTTAATTTTTGTTTGAAGTCATAATACAGCAGGTTAAAGTTGTAAAATATATATACTTGATGATGAGAAAGAATGCTGAGGTTGAAATATCACAAAGTCAATAGAATTTCTAGTTTTATCATTTATGGATTATGTTAATAATAAAAGAAATATTTTATTTTATTATATACATAAAAATGTAAACATATAAAATAATGTCGCAACGATGTCATAGATGTCACAATATTTCTTATTTCATTTTAGTTTGACTTAAAATGTACTTAACAATTGTTATACACAGACATAGAATAGATTTAAGTCGTATTTATTTTTATTTTTTAACGTTCATAATATTTGTTACATGTATATTCACTTGAATATAGTTTTTATCAAATATAGTTTCATAACTTTAACCTGTTGTATATCTATGTACAATCTTCTGTGTAAGTCGAACCAACATGGAATAAAAAGAGGTTGTCAACATTGCAACATTTGATAATATACTTGCCTCGAAGCTATAGTAAACTGTTAAGTTCACCGACAGCCAACCATTCGTCTTGGTAGAGAACCAAAGAATTTGTGTCATAGCTTTTTCATGATTTTCAGCCGTGTGATGAAACGAAAAATTTGCCAATATTTATTTACCAGGTTTTATTTACTTCGCTCCCACGTTAGCTCAGCTCTAAGTGGCACCGTTAGCATAGATATTTATAATCCAACGCTGAAACCCTAACGTTGTATATAAAGTTTTAGTTAGATTTTTCAAAGAAGTAAACAGTGAATAAGTTTATATAAAAATATTGATGAGATTTTATATTCTACGCAGGCAGAGTTTATATTTATATACAGTAAATTCAAAGTACTAATGAGATGCTATAGTTGTTTATTCCATTAGGGAGATTTTTCATGTTTATATTTGCACTTAAACTCAAGAGGGAGCGTTCCATCGTAATTTAATGTAGTCTTTCATCAATAGCAAGTCGATTTGATACGCATTGTAAAACAGTAAAACACAATTTATTTTGTTAATACATAATATATGGAAGTAGAACATATTTTTTAAACCTATTTGAACCTATTTTAAATTTTCACACGTTTGATGAAGCCACGTTAATTGTGTTATACAATAAAATTATATTCGTTAAAATGAAATTTTCTTCAATCAAATGAATTCAAGACAAGAAATAATAATAAAATTTCTTAGAAAAATATAAATTATAATATATAATATGTTTTAAAACTTTGCAACAAAGAATTGTGACTTTACAGGTGTAATTTTGGTTCATTTTTGTATATAAAATTTTAGAAATTATTATTTTAACTAGCTATAATTACAGTTTTATATAAATCTGATTGTTTTTCTTTTCCTTTTACTTACAAGTATCATTTTCCCCCATACAGAAAACTTACTTGCGGAACGAATTTGAAATATCATTAGACCTTTATATTTATGTTCTTTCCCCTATTTTATTGCTTAGAATATTCCCTTTGGCTGTGTATGTCATGTTGCCTCATGTACGATGAAAGAAAATGTAATAAATTTCAAACTAAATTTTCAATATAAAATTTTATCTTTTATAATATATCCATCATATTTTCTTTTAACCGTGAAATAGTTTATTTTTGTAGAAAAAAAAATAAACATCAAAGAATTTTAACTAGAAGAACCGTAAAATAAACTGTAGAAACTCAAATGCGCATCACATGATAAATCATGTGTAGAAGAAACTTAAAAAATGTATTTTTTTTTTAATATTTACAACTATTTAATAAAAGTCTCTTTGCTTTTCCGTCCCAATCAAAGCTATTATTTTGTCCACTGCGCTGGGACTATTTTGATTATGTTTATTTTTATATCCTTTTATTTCTTATACATCAAAGAATGTTATATGTAATTAATATAAGTGTCTCACTGCTATACTTCTCTTTGTAACATAGAGGCATAGTACAGAATGGAATTATATTTTATCTTCATATTGACGGGAGAATATCTCCTTAGTAATTGTAACATTTGTTTTGCTTCTATATAGAAGAATCATTGCAGATGTCCAATTTAAATTAACTATTTCTATTATTTCTACAATCTAATATATTAAAAGTGCTTGGCAATCTGTTTGCAACTATTCTGGATAATCTTTGAGCATAAAGAATTAATTTTAGCCAATTTAATTATAAAATAAATAAAATTTAGTACATGATTTGATACGAGGAAAAAACTTTTTACCAACTTAAGCATATTTATAAAAATGAATGCAAGAACGTCATAAAGTGAAAAAAAAAATATTATATATATATATATATATATATATATATATATATTAATTTTTTGGGGAAAAAATTAGGCTTATTGTTAGGCTTATTGTTTTTTAATGAACCATTAAAGACTTGGCAAAGTTTGAACTTACTTTGAACCTTCAAGATTGACAACCTGAATGGAATATAATTTTATTTTAATATATTAAAGGGTACGTTGCACAAATTATATTTAATATTACTATTTTTAAAATAAAGGAATTAATATAAGAGAGTAAAGGGTGTTCATTTTAATTCTTTATTTTGTACCTCTAAAACGAAACTCAAAACAGCTTTGTAGAAATATTTTTCTTTGTTTTTTAAAGCTCTCTGATTAGAATATTATGCGTTCTTATCTGCCATCTACCGCATAGTAGTTGAAGTTTCAGTAGCCCAAGATTTCAAGATTTTGACAATCAAGTTCATATCAATTTTCAACCATCTCCCAGGGAGCCACGAGCTATGACTTAATTTTTATAACAAACATTACAATTTGTCATCATTGAAATAAGATTCAGATTGTTATTTATTTATATCTATAATATACGTGCACTAGGTAACGTTCGGGCTTGAGGTTTACTTTAAAAATATATGTATTCTTCGATTATTATAAGGACAATATCAAATTTATGCAATCCTTTGATCCTACGCACCCAAAGTTAAAGTTTGCAGGTGTTTTTGTTAAATGATTTTGCGTCATCATCCCGCCGTGAGGTTAGGCAACTTGTCTAGCATAACAAGTATACCTGCGTGCTGTTGTTGCATTTTAGATATATGTTTGTAAGGCTTTTCAATTGAATTAAACCTCAGAGACGATGTTGTCGCATGAGGAGGACAATAATAAAAATATAAGATGGAAAATAAATTAGTGTCAATTAAAGCTACACAACTAAAGTAAAATGGCCAATAGAATGTTACTTTGTATATCATGATAAAGACTAGAAGAATTGTGTCTGGTGTACGAGCAAATTCTTTCTCTTGTCCAGCAGTTATTTTTTGTAACAATGACCTGGTGGCCCAAATCGCAATGTTATCATTGTAGTCATTTAGCGGAGGGAGACGAAATTGGCTTGGGCCAATTTACCAATCTCAGCAGCTATACGTTGTCTAGAGGTCTCATTGGCGCGCCTATTATCTGCCCTTTGTTACCCAGGGATGCAAGACCCGAAGTGAAATACGAACCTCATGTATAGACACAGGATGTGGTGGAGCTGTTTGTACAGTTCGTTTCATTAAAGTATTGACATTTTACAGGTCCAAGACAAGCTTAAAAAAAACAAAATTAAAACCCTTGCCAATAATGACACATTTCCAATTTTCAAAAAAATGTACTGATTAATTGTAGGTATACACTGTACAGTTATATATTGCAACATTTTCATTTGGAAAAATGACTGTCTGTTTTTTTAAATTTCAATCCAAGATATTAACTCAGTGCGTATATACACTGTTTCTCAATACTTTTTGACTTTGTTCTTGCGTTTTTTTAATACAAATTGGTGATTAATTAATTAAAATTAAAAAGAAGTTTAATATTACATACTTAATTTGTTTTGCGTATTTGATTAATTTCAACATTTTAAACAAAGTATATTTTCGATGTATATAGTAAACACAGCATATTTATATCGTAATAGGCTGCCACTGCACCATTTCTGTCAGACATCGTCACCAGCTTGTGCAATTACTCCTCCTCATCTTAGATAGTCTTTAGCAATCGAGAAACTATTATAGTCTCCCGCGCGAACGCTCCTAAATCACTCGCCGCGTCAGACATTTAATTCCCGCAGTTAGCTTTTGTACTGCTTGTCATGTGAGATAAGAGCTAGCGGGGGTCGAGGTCACCCGAGGCGACACGAACTAGCCGTAATTCAAGATAATGACGACGGTGATTGTAAATAATCACTTCACTCCTCTCTAATGATAATTTGGTTGACCAGATTTAATAGCGATTGCGTGCAATAATATGCTAAATATATAAATATTCCATAAATGTACTTCCTTTTATTTTAAATGGAATTTAAAGCACTTTCATTGTGTAATAACACAAAGAGAATGCTATTTTCATGTTTATCTCAATTATTGTTATTTTGCATTCAGAAAATTGTTATTGATTAAATTTTATAGTGCAAAATTACTTTGACATTCGGAACTTTATATACCACGCTGTCGCGAAGTCTTTTAAAGACGCATATTATAGACTCCATTTTTCTATACCTCTGTTAAGTCTATAAGGATAAAAAAGATTTGGCGATATTAATTTTTCCCAAAACATTTAAATTTTAATCTATAATGCCAATTCCATTTGTAGCCCGTGTATCCGAAAATAAGGGGAGGACGATAGCCCCCCTAAGGTTCTGAAATATATTTAGGCTTATTTAGAGATAAACTTTTTGTTCTCCTCCCGGGACATCAGCTACATTACCCGTTCATACTCATTTCTGGACACTGAGACATTAAAAACTATATGCAGGTGTCATAGACTTGAATTTACTATTTTTGCTATCCAGAGGTCACGGCGCGAGGTGTATTATAATACTACATGGTTAATACATAAAACTAAATCAAAGCATTCAAATATACACGCTGTCTTATAGTGTTTAATATGTAACCAGTAAATTTTAGATCCAGGCTGCAAAATTCAGGTAAAATCTATTTCAAAATCAATAATGTTAAAGTTATGCATGTACTATACATTATAATTTCCTTGAGAAACACTCTAATAAGAAAATTTCAAAGCAGACAGACTTAATGCCATGGAAAGATACAGAGATGTTATTTACAAGAAAATGTATTTATCATTTAGGCAAAGATTGGGAGAGTCTTAACGTCCTTTATATTTTCCTTGATATGCTAACCAAATATAACATGTTTACTTGATTTTGCAACGAGAGTCGCGACAAGTGTGCTGTATATAGCTGCTAACGTAAAAGACGTACGGAGTTCAGTGGCCACCAGGTCACGAGGGGCTTCATTCAAAATAATTTTTAAATGAAGAATAAAATTAAATATAGTTTTAGAATAAAGAAGCATTTTTCTAAATACCACGACCAAAATTGCAAGTTAATACATTTTTTTGTTATAAACTTTATTATCGTTACAAACAGTATTATATTTATCAGCATAACATTTAAGTCTATATTAAATTTATATACGCAACATTATACAACGAATTAACTCTTAAAAAAAACAACTGCTAATAATAAAAACAAGTCTGTTTTGTATTAATTAAATGTTATATCATTATTTTTTTTATTTTTTTTTTATTTTTTTTTTAATCAAACCCTATTGGGTACTTTTATTTACTAATTACATACTACTTTGAAACCCCGAACCTTCCGAAACCCTAACTTGAGCGTTTCGCGGGCTCTTCTGGAACGGGGCCGGCCACGGCCTTGCAAATCCATCCCCGCATTTGCCTGCGGCTGAGGGAAACGTGGAAACCTCAGCCAAGATGGACGCTACAGCTTTTGTCAATGAACCGGAAGTGCAATGGTCCAAAGCCAGGGGAACCACATGGTGGAAAAGCGCAACGTTTTACCCCTGGGTGGGAAACGTGGTTTTTGTTGAAAATGGTCACCCATCCAACTACTAACCACGCGTGGCGTTGTTTGACTTCGGTGATCTGACGAGACCCGGTCAAGCGCACTGCGCCACACCTCCAATCATTATAAAGATTAGAAGTATAAAAATATAAAGTTTCATTCAATCTATCACATGATGACGTCATTTATCCTTGAAATCATTGCAGCTCAATATACCCTTGAATATCTACGTAATGCTAAACTCATTCACATTGATGTCAGATAATTGTACTCAAGCCGAGAGACAGTGGCAGGAAACTGCACTCTCCAAGTGACGTCACGGTGGCAGCACACACTATTACCAAGGAGGAGGGACATGATAACCGTCGTGAAGTCAGTAGCGTCGGAGCATCGTCCGGGAGCTCCGGAGAATATAGGCTGCCGTGATCTAAGTGCTGTGATATAATAAACTTAAATCATGGCAGATATCGACTTTGATGCAGTTCTAAGTCAGGTTAGTACTAATAAAAATATTAACCATCATAAATGAAATTTTACAAAGTCAGCGTATATTTTTTTTATTATCACATTACAGCATTTTTTCATCTTTGATTTTTAAAGCAAAAGTATACGATCAGTTATAAATTTGATTGTAAAATATTTAATGATACGTTTTTATTTGCGCTCTTGGCAGTGCATAATAATGCGGTGTTATTAGAACCGCAATAAAGCTATTATATTATATATATATATATGTGTGTCCTTGATATTGATATGTTTTTATCATACGTATATCAACGGAGAATTAAGTAGTAGTAATATACGTACTATTATAATAATAATATGAGTCATTTTAATGAATTTAAAAATAAATCCTAGTATTTTTTTATGGTATGATAATTTGAAATTAACAGATAAAAAAAATATTTAGGATTTAGAGTTGCAGCCTTTTGATAAATAAAAATTTTATAAAATTTAAATTACATAAATATACAAATATTTATAAGTATACAAATTATGAATATTCAATAAGGCTTGCGCTATCACTTCTTGTACATCTTATTAATTAAGTGGCGGTACACAGCTTGCGTGCCTGCATGTACAAAAATTGGTGTTTGTGTTGACCACCGTGTTGCTTCACGGCTATAGATTTAACATCATTTCCATACGGTGAGATTACACCTGACGTTTCCTGAAAGATAACAAACGCAAAACAAGCATTTCATGCAATGCTATAACAGAATTAAATGTTAATAGTTTTAAATTAAGTACAAACAAATTATGACATAAAAGTATTACAAAAATATTTATTTGACATTAATTAATTCAAATATACTGTATTACTGTATTGAATAATATTATATTGTTTAAAAAAAAATAATATAAACCATCTTAAAGAACAGAAAGCATACTCCTGATGACGGCGAACTTATCTCAAACTTCTTTAATTCCATTATCAGAGTGTATGACCATATGCCCCTTATAATCTCTAATGGCTCTGTAATACTATATAATTCACAATTTGGATACTGACGTCAAAAATCTATCATATTCGTAATCCACACTTTCCGCACTCGATCGATCTTTTATGTCCAAGTACAGTATGTAGTATGTACATAAATAAATCGGGTACAGAAAGTGTTCACTAGTAATTCAGGGGATTAGAAAATATTATGAATGTGGCAGATCGGTGAGCGGGGCCGCTACCAGAACCGCCTGTACTTCATGCTGTGCATCCCCGCCGCACTACCTGCCGTCTTCCTCGCCTTCAATCAGGTGAGTTAACCTGAGGAACAACCCTGAGAACGTCCACCTTGGATAGTGTCCTTAGTATGAGTATACCCTCTTATTTATACATAAAACGCATATACAGGGTAATATAAATTATAATATACGTATATGTATATAAATATTATGCAGTCATTCTGCATGAGCTTATTGTTATTTACATTTTCTTCTCAAAGCTGGTAGTACTGTACATAATGCAATTTTTCCTTAATATCCCTTAAGAAAACTTCAACTGTACAGTTTGTTTGTATAGAGATGAAATTTTCTTGCAGGTAAAATTGTATCGTCTAATAGAAGTTTAAAAAAAAACATTATGAACACTAAAAATATACAATTTAAAAAAAAACATGTTCTTCGTATTATTTTTAAATTCTTAGTATATTTTTATGTAGATATTTAATTTATGTTTACCAAAAAATATAATAAGTATATTCAGTGATAAATACACGAACAAGATAAAACATAGCTCTGTCTCATTTGATCAAATTACATAATTTGTTCCACTTGTGTCAATCTAGCTGTTTGCCTAATAACTATAAATAGACATCAGATACAAAAACTTAATTTTTATACAAGCCAAATTAATGCTAGTTTAGTAACAATGAAATCAATATTTCATGCAGATATATTGTTGGTAAGTGCAGCAATGGGGAAAAAATATATATATATATATAAATTATAATTTTATTCATTAATATAAATTACATTGAATAAAATTATATGATACATAATCATATAAATATACATACGTATAATTATGTATGTATATTGTACGTAAAGAAGCGCGTGTATCAAACATGTACTGTACGTGTTTCGTCGATGCTTGTCCATATAATTCTGTTATCTCCTATCACTCGGCCAGAGAATGTTTATACATCACGTAAGGTGAAATGTTTCCGGAAATCCCGGGGAGATGCGAGATAACTCTCTGTAGGTTATCAAGTCATATTATCATCTCATCACTTGCTATTATCTCGAGTGCCTGTGCATGGTAACAACACTGAACTTGAATATGTCGTCAAGGGAAAGTCACATCGTTGTTTAATTCTAAGAGATTTCATTCTATATTCGCGTAAAAGACGCTGGTTCAGACTTTAGAATGAGTTGGTCATAAAATTCAACATTTTCATATTTTGAAAATAATTTTTATGCTTGGGTTTTGTCTATTTAAAGTCACAAAAAAGCAGGAATCCTTCATTTTTTTTTTTTTTTTTACATAAAATAGCTAAATAAGTATATATTATACAATACATCAAACAATTCATTTTCATTTTTAACTTAAAACAAAACGATTGAAAAGTCACATTCAGTAAATAATATTTCTTGGTGATAGGGATTCATTTTCAATATCACATTAATTAATTAGAAAAAAATACTTATTCGTCCAATTAAAACCTTCTGTGACGGTGCAGCTAATGTCTCAAATTGTGTGTACTATAGGTGTTCGTATCGGCCACCCCTGCCCACTGGTGTCGGGTGCCTGAACTAGACACCATGCTTGGTCCCGAGGACGTGCGTGCCGCGGCTGTGCCCTTCACGCTGCTCTCGGACGGTTCGCGCGAGTACAGTCGCTGTGAGATGTACGACGTCAACTTCACGGCGCTGCTGCTGCAGGGGATCGTGGGGGCCGCCCTCGAACCCGACTCGTCGTGGAACAGAACGGCCTGCAGGAACGGATGGCACTACGACAGAACCAACTACGACGAAACTCTCGTCACCGAGGTACTCAAATAATTGAAATGCATCCTGAACATCTAGCCTTTAAGCATCCAAATAGAACGGGTTAACTCAGCAGCATGAGGCTAATCAGATTTAATGCTGAACAATTTGCCTAGCCTCAAGGGGATACGATAAAGATACAAACATGTTAATTTTTTTACACTGCATTCAAATAATAAAATTAGATAATCACTGGTTTAGATTTTCTCATGCATGTATTTAATTATTTTTGACCGGAATGCCAATAATTCACACCCCTGTAAATAAGCTCCTGACAACATTGAGGGCTGTCTTCATGTCCCCAGCTGGACTTGGTGTGTGACAAGTCGTGGTGGACGGCAACCTCGACCACGTGCTTCTGCATCGGGTCACTCATCGGCAACGTGCTCTGCGGCATCATCGGAGACAGGTGAATGATAACATAATCATCACATTGTAACAAAATCAAGTGCAAGCATAAGTGTTAATCTCAAGCTAATTAAGTCAAGTTTAATCAAGCGATAAATCTTTAGTTAATATCTGCTATTTTTTACTATGATTCAGTGTATGGAACTACATTTCTGTATTATATAAAATAAAATTCATAAAATAAAATTCATAAAATAAATATATACAGAGCTCATTATAATTATTTTTGTTAATCATAAAGACACGGGAACTTTCAATTATTTAAAGACTGCAATGTACTCGTACTATACATGATATTCAAGTAAGAAAAAGAAAATTCACGAAATTTAAATTTTAATTATATTTTTATTTATTCATTTTTTTTTTTTTTACAAATTCAATTTGTCATAATTTTCCAGTACATGCCACATAATTAATATACAATGCTATCAAGCTCACTTAATAGTTGACAGTCCAACCTAAACTACCGATGACTTCCTATAGACTGGGCCGGCGTCCCGCCTTCCTGTGCACCGTTTGCTGGCACGTTGTGTTCTCCATCGCCACGGCCTTCTCGCCTGACTACTTCACGTACACGATCCTTCGCTCACTCAACGCTCTGGTCTTCCCCGCCATCTTCCAGGTGCCGTTCGTTCTTGGTAAGATTTTTGAAGCACCCGGAACTCCCCATGGAGAGTTGCATGCACGGAACTTTTCCCTTACACACGAATGGTGATTTAAATGCCTACAAAACAATATTAATAATGTTCATTTTTTTCCAAAATATAGGATAGTTAAAAAAAATTAATTAGATGATGATCAGAAACTGCCATATTATCTCGAGTATTATATTCTTGTTTCCTAATTTAAATCGAGTAGCTGAAAAGAAAGTGCTGTTGCAGCGTTGGAGCTGATGGGTCCGAAGCAACGCACGTACGCCGGCATGATGGTGTGCGTGTTCTTCTCCATGGCCCTGATGCTCCTGGCGCTGCTCACGCTCGTGCTGAGGGACTGGTTCTCTCTGCTCGTCGCCACCTCCACACCCTTCGTCTTCCTTTTAGGGTAACACTTAGTTCCATATTAGTACTGAATATATCATATGGTAATTTTGAGTAAAATACAGCTGATTGAAATTTAATTCTGCCATATTTTTTTCTATATTCTGTTCCAATACAAAAACATTTTGCTTCATGATTATTTTACTAAAAATGCTTTTGTTGGTAATAATGTACATATCCTTTACAGAATACAATTACATAATTAGCAGTACATCATACTATTTTCTATTTTTGTTAACTTAAACTTAATTAATTAGCCTGAGTTTGCAAGAACAACTTACGAGATATTTCTCGAAAAATAACTATAACTATATACTGACATTGAGTATACTCTAGAACCAAACCAGCAATATTATTTTACTTAACCAAGGTTCACTTTAATTAATAGTAATTAAGCTAAACCTTGCTGAGATTGAGCCGGTTTTGATTCTATAAATGACTCAATTAGCACCATGACATGTCCACAGATACTACTGGATCATCCCAGAGTCCCCGCGCTGGCTGCTCAGCAAAAACCGCGTGGCTGAGGCGGAGGTCATCGTACAGCGCATGGCAAAGGTCAACGGTCACCCGGTTCCACCAAACTTTCTTCAGAACATACAGGTAATAGATAAGAGCATTGACATACGTTGCAGCCAAAGTTAATGAGTTACACGCGCACATTTTATTTTATTTCAATTTTTATTTAGCGCAAAATGTAACTGAAATATGATATTCTTTCCTTGTCATTATAATCAATTTTCTGCATGTTTTCTTGCTTATGAGAGCTTCATGTCATAGGGTTACATTGTTGGAAGTCAATCATTTCCAAAATGTGACAGTAAGCATTGTCTGATGACAGCGAGAGAGGGCAAAGCTGACGCCCGCCCCGCCCCCTCGTGATGAGAAGATGAACGCGACGCCCCTGGACATGATGAAACGGCCTCTCCTGCGACGCACCTTCCTCATCATCACGCTGGACTGGGTGGCGAACGCCGTGGTATACAGCGGCCTCAACTACAACTCAGGCAACCTGGGGGTGAGCGACCAGAAGGCCTTCATGCTGGGAGCCATGGTTGAGCTGTTCAGCGTCCTCTGCTCGTGGTGGGCCATGGACCGTTGGGGGCGCCGAGCCATCGTCTGCGGCTCCATGCTCTTCGGGGGACTCGCCTGCGTCTCGTGTGGACTCGTCCCAGATGGTAAGCTCAAGTTCAAATCAGTGTGGTGTTTGGTGTGGGAATCCAGCCTCGTCTCACTTTAAATTTCACTTGCATTAGACATATCCGCTTTTTAATATTTAACGCATGAAAATAATTCAAATCATTGCTATTTCAATAATGCGATGAATAAAAGAGATTTAAAATGAGACTTTTTCTCCTAATAATATCTAAATAATATTATAACACGTAAACAGCCAGTATTCCAATTTTTCTTTTAATTTTCGCTTACTATCGTTCCTTATTTCTTGCTAGAAACTTGTACATATATACAATAAATTAATTAATTTAAAACATCACGTTTCAAATTTACATTGTAATCAAAGTTATTGTATCCAAGTCAATGGCAAGGTGACAAAAACAATCTTTCAAAAATTGTAAGCACAAATTGTGACCACAGGCGCAGTGTGGGCTACTGTCACGCTCGCAATGGTGGGGCGGTTTGGTATCTCTGCGTCATACGCCGTGTTCTACGTGTTCGTGGGGGAGCTGCTGCCCACCGTGGTGCGCAGTCAGTCGATGGCGCTCGGCAGTTTCGTGGCCAACTTCGGTCTGCTCGGCTTCCCCTCCATCGTGCACCTCGTAAGTAATGCGTGACGTGACGACAGGGGCGGAGTGGGCCACGGTGGCGCTCGCCATGGTCGGCAGGGCCGGCATCTCCGCCTCGTACTCGGTCTTCTACGTATTCGCGGCTGAAATCCTACCGACACAAGTGCGAAACCAAGCTATGGCACTCAGCAGTTTCGTCGCTGACGTCGGGCTACTGGCCTTCCCAATCATTGTGCATCTTGTAAGTATGGCGTGATTTATATGCACAATGGGTGAGTCTATTTTTTTTTTTGGAAATAATAGTAAAATTTATATAACTTAATTTTAATAGAAACTAATAAATTTTTATTTAAACCATGAACCTATACACTTGCTTTGCTATTTTTTTTATTAATTACAATTTTACAATTATGATTAAGCTATTTCTAGTGTCAACTCTCGTAAATATAAAGTATAAGCCTGCAGAAAATATTAAATTCATATTTTACAAAGATATATGCTTGGAGACTTAAACGCTTGCAGTCCGAGAAATGTTTAATAAATTATTAATAAATCATTTTGATTATCTTAAGACAGTGAATCATTTAAAAAATAAGATTTTTTTCCTATAGACAAAATAAAATTCAACAATAGCTGCCAACTATTTTCTTAATATTAATATTTATTATGTAAGGATAATATAAGGAGTTTGTTTAGTGCTATTATATTTATGACTTGAATACTTGCATTGCTCTCATGATTCAGGGAAAACTTGAATAACCTATAATGTCCGTGTTCCAGGCCGTGTACAACCGCGTGCTACCGCTGCTGGTGTTCGGAGCCCTGTCCCTGAGTGGGGCCCTGGCCTCTGCGATGCTACCTGAGACGTTGGGACTGCCGCTGCCGCAGACCCTGGATGACGGGGAGACGATGCACAAGAAGTCGCGCCAGATGCATCAGGAACAGACCATGTGCAGCTGTCTCCCGGGAAAGAGGGCTGGGCTCATCTGAAAACATGTCCTTACTGCAGATGTGAACTAGTTTTAATAGGCTGAACGCTACTGTCAAGTATTATACAAATATTAGATGGAAAACGTATTGGAAATACAAAGAAAAATGTTAATTTAGAAACTTATGATTTTAGTTTCAACAGACAATTTTATTCTACTACATTTTTTTCACACTTTTTTTTATTATTATTTTCTACAGGTATAACAAATGTGCTGCGTTTTCCATTGTTCCAATTGCAATGCATTTTTTCAGTTTAAGTTCAGAGGGTTCAGAGCATCAGAAAGACATGTTATGCATTTTATTTTTCAAAGCAACAACTTTACAATGGATTGAATCTCATTCCCAATATTTGTCAATATTTTAATTATAATTTAATTTATTAACAAAGAATTTTTAATTGTATTAATTTTATTTTTTGTAAAAAAAAAAATGAAAAATACACACCCGTTAAGTGAGATGCTCAAATGCTATTTTTAAATAAAATACACAATATTACGTTGATCGATGTTCATTTACTTCTGCACGCGTATTAATTTGTGACTGGAACAGTCTGTATAATTTCTTTACTGCCCTCCTATATGATTTATGATGTACTTCATTGACAATTTTTTATTTTTCAACAAAAATAAAGAATAAAAATTAATGACAGGAAAGCTGCCTGTTTTTTAGGTACACTTGTCTCGGTTATCTCATTATAAATTATAAAGAGTGTGCTTGCAATCTTGTGAATCTCCACACCTTGTGGTTGCAGCAAAAATTGCATGCAAGGGCAGAAATTTTTGTCAACTCGTAAGTCATGAAACCGTAACCTTGCAAATTTTGCAATTTCACAACTTTTCTTCTAAAGCTAGCAAGACCCAGTGTCTAACTTCACCAAATTATTATACAGATTGCGGTAAGTTATTCACGAAATGTGTTTTTTTTATATTAAACATGTCTATAACAACAATATCGTCGTTACATTTCAGTAGAAAATGGAAATGGGTGTACTACAGGACCTACATAAATATTATTTATAAATCAAATCATTTTAATGTTGATTTCCGACTATATTTTAAATTATATAATTTAAAATTCAAACAGCGTATACTGTACATGTACTGTTAGCAAAATTATATTTGAATGACATTAATTTTATATCTAATTTGTATTAATTTGTAGAACCAGGTAAAAAGCAAAATAAAGAATTGATTATTTTATAAATTTATTCAATTTAAATAAATAATTTTTTTTTCTATAATACGACTAATGATTGGACATAGAAATATAATCATATAAATTTACCGCTTTGTGTGTTAATTAAATAAGTTTCCGTGTAATTTTGTTATAATATATTATACTGAGCCAGAAATGCAGTATATACTTAATACTATACAATTGGCAATAATGGTAATGAACCAATGAATATAGAATATAATAATTATTATATATGTAGTATATGTACACGTGCTGTCTCTCAATATGTCCCCGAAGTACCAACAGACAACAATATTGCGAGCTACTATTTTTTTCACTATGTTATGTAGAATTAAAAATTATAAAGAAAATAATAATTTTTATATTATGATTTATTATTACAAATAAGATAAAAATAACAATTATCATTTCTAAATTTATTTAAAAAAAAAATACAGTGTTGCAACTGTTGCAAGGAATACAAAAATATCAGTAATAAATATTTAGGCGTTAAATAAGCAAAAACTAAATTTAATATCAAATTCAACTATCAATTATGGTAGTTTTTGCTTGTTTTACACCAGGCGCGGATCCAAGGGGGGGGCGATGGGGGCGATCGCCCCCCCCCCCAAAAGGCCCCAAAATACATTGAAGGTATTACCACCCCCCACCCATCGCCCCCTCCCACCCCAAAATTTAACATTGCGGGATAGGGCACCGCCCTCCCCCCCCCCCCCCCCAAAGCCACGGGCTGGATCCGCCCCTGTTTTACACTTCAGTATAATCTCACGTCATAATGTCATAACTTGGAATTTGCATACAAGCGTTTCAGTGTTATTTTAGTACTTCTTGCAACGAGTCTACATAATTATATAAAAAAATGTGCCCTGATTTAGTCTACACGGGTGAGGGTGCCGCTAATAGTCCACGGTCACTTCTTCTTAATCTGACCTCCCAGCTTTGCGTTGTTGATTTCTTGCCACGAGCCGCCGAAGTTCCTCTGGAAAGAAAATAATGTCAATAATATAACATGACAGATAAAGAGCAGTAAAAAAAATGGTATAAAAATGGGGAAAAAAATGACTTGTATTATTGTATAATTATATATTGTATAATTAACCTAAAAATTCATTTAATACTTTAATTAATTAAGAAGTCCGTTTGAAATTATAAATCAATTTTTCATGGTACAGCAAATTGTTACTTAAAATTAATTGTCATTGCTGACGTCATGAAATGCATAAACACTACCATGGTTTATGACGTTTTAATAAAATACACTGTCCTTACCTTGCGAGCGTCTGTGTCATTGACATAACCCAGGCTTGCATGTGGTTTGTTCTGCAGCCTACCCTCGGAGCGACTCATGGGGTCTGGTCTAGACGTTGCGTCAGAGATGGACAGCTGCGTTTGTGAGTCTCCCGCGATGAGGTTGCGGTTGTCACCGTGTCCATGACTCCACCCGAATAGCAATCTGATGCTTTGAGAGAACCCAGGAGGCCGCTCCTCCGGGTCCTCCACAGGGCTCAGCACGGGTGAGGGAGGTATAGGAGGAAGTGAGAACTGAGCAAGGGCGGCCAGGATTTCATCAGGGTATTGTATTTCTCGGTAACGACGGGACAGACCACTTGCAGCCTCGTCTTCTTTGCTGCCTGCTGCAGGCTGTAAGATCAAGAACATATACCCAAGTATATATAGGTACATTGAAATATATAAAAAAACATGTAGAAGTTAATAATAAAAGAGGGTCAATTTTAGAATTGCAGGCCCTGTGAACTGTAAATCACATTATACATGAGCGCAAATAATTGCATAATATACAGTATATTTGCAAGCACAGCACCAAACTCTCGATTTCTCGTCCCAGTTTTAGTGGTCTAATTGCAGAAACAGGACAGTTGCAATGAGATCTCCTTACCTGATCCTCCGGCATTCTGTCCCACACGTGGGGTCTGCTGGCGCTTCGAAACATGAGGGCCGCCCTTAGCGCCACGGCGAGGAGTAGAACTACGCTGAGAGCAGAGCCGGCAAACACCAGCGCCACCAACGTCTTCTCCTCTATAACAATTAAAGTAGAGTGAGCGATTGCATTTTTTTTAATATTTTATTTTCTAAAAATAGTTTAAGCTGCCCTCTATTGAGAAATGAAAACCAAAAAATTCCAACTCAAATAGTTTCACCACAAAAAATTACCAAAGTTGGTGTTTCGGAGGCCTTTTATGTGCAGCCTTATGGAACATAAAACCGCGTTTTACTCCAACATTTTCTGAACTATGCTACCATTTAAAAAATACCTACGTAATCTGTGATGAATTCTTTAATGGATTTTTTTTTAAGTTTTTGCGGGTTAATTCCCATAAGGATTTTCATGATTTGTTTTCCAAGAAAACGACCCCGTAAAAAAAATTTTTATTTTAAAATTCATTAAAGAATTCATCATAGATTACGTAAGTATTTTTTAAATGGTACCATAGTTCAGAAAAAGTTGGAGTAAAACGCGGTTTTATGTTCCATAAGGCTGCACGTTAAAGGCCTCCGAAACACCAACTTTGGGAATTTTTTGTGGTGAAACTATTTGAGATGGAATTTTTTGGTTTTCATTTCTCAATAGAGGGTAGCTTAAGGCTTAACCTGAGAAATTTGGACGAAAAATTCGCTACAACAGATTTTCTTCAAATTAATTTGGTGGAATCACAACAATCGTCAAATTAGCTCTGAATTTTTTCGGAATTTTTTAACCGTTGGTTTAATTATAATTAATTTATTTAAATGAGAATTTTGTATCCTTCCAATGTTAAATTTGTTAATTAGCATTGCAAAAAAACTATACAACAGATTCTTTTACTTTTTTTTTTTACTAAAACCTAATTTTTTACACTATTTTTCTGAATTGTTTTCATATATTTTGAACCGTGGCGATGATCGTTTCCTGTATGTGATGAGAAATGTGGCAACGTTCTCAAGGACTGTTGTCACCACCCCCTCCTAAAAATTTATGCGTATTCCAATGCAAACAGTGTTGCCACTATAGCCACGCCTCTTGACCTTGACAGACAAATTCTCAGGTTATACCTTAAACTATTTTTAAAAAATAAAATATTAAAAAAAAAATGAACTCGCTCACTCTACTTTAAATAACTTGGTGAACATTTGAGGCTCACTTTACAATTTTAACGAAAAGATATAAAAAAAAAGTGCATGGAATGTGTAATTTAAAAAACTGTGCAATCAAAATTCTCACAATATCTATCTATGTTATTTATGCATTTTAAGATAATTAGTTATTAATTACATTTTTCTCTGCATGCATGCATGTTCATTAATACTCCTTTTGGATGTAAGGTGTAACTTTAAAATTAAATTCAAAAGAAAGAAGAAATTACATATCAGTGTATTTTTACTATTTTTAGTTTCAACAAGCGCTTGAATATCATGTTATTTGAAATTAATTGCTTCTGGAAGGAGATTGACTTAAAGGAGGAACGAGTCTGATGGATGACTTTTGGCAATTTTTTTTTTCAAGATAAAATAATTTATTTTTCCATGCTCACTATAATATAAGTCTATATTCGATGTAAGTATGTTTTACTGTGTAATGGGGAGTAAAACGTTGCAGTAGAATTTCATTGTTATTTTACCCTTTGTTGTTTCGTTCTCATCGCCGTAGACATCAGGCCCTACGTCTACTCCTGGAGTGTTTGGTCCCACCTCGGGAGCTGGCGCTGCTGTGCCGGGGGCAGCTGCGGGGCCTGGAGCAGGGCCGGGAGCGGGGCCACCATCTGGAACAGGGCCTCCGGGCAAAGCTGGTCCAGGAGCAGATGTAACTCCAGGGGTGGCGCCCTCGACCCCAGGACCAGCTGGTGGGTTAGGGACTGGAAAAGGTACAGAAGGTCCTTCAGGAATTGCAGGTGAACCGGTTCCAGGGTCAGGTTTTCCAGGTACGGTTCCATCGGCCTTGGGACCAGCTGGTGAGTTTCCAGGACCTTCAGAAGCTCCAGGTAAAGCAGTCGCAGGCCCGGTAATTGTTACTCCAGGGATTGCACCTTCAACCCCAGGACCAGTTGGTGGGTTTGGAACTGGAACAAGGACAGAAGGACCTTCAGGAATTGCAGGTGAACCGGTTCCAGAGGCAGGTTTTTCAGTTATGGTTCCATCAACCTTGGGACCAGCTGGTGAGTTTGCAGAGCCTTCAGAAGCTCCAGGTAAAGCAGGTACGAGGGTTGTCACTCCAGGAGTGGAAATCTCAACCCCAGAACCAGCTGGTGGGTTTGGAATTGGAAGGAGAGGAGGACCTTCAGGAATGACTGGTGAACCGATTCCAGGAGCACTTGGTGGCTTCACAGGGCTTTCAGAGACTCCGGGTAAAGCAGGTGTGGGGGTTGTTACTCCAGGGGTAGCTACTTCGACCCCAGGACGAGTTGGTGGGTTCGGGACTGGAAGAGGGACAGAAGGACCGTTTGGAATTGCAGGTGAACCGATTTCAGGGGCGTTTGGTGGGTTCGCAGAGCTTTCAGAAGCTCCAGAGAAAGCTGGCTTGGAGACTGTCACTCCAGGGATAGTAACTTCAACCTTGGGACTACTTGTGGGTGGATTGGGAACGGGTACAAGAGGACTCTCAGGAGCTGAGATTTCTGGGATAGTTGGTACAGGGGTAGATACTTTCGTGTTACTGGGAGCATTGGAGGATGGCGCACCTGCTACGTCAGGTGTAGCTTGAGCAGGCACGTTCAGCCGTTCACCGTCCATACCACGCAGCTCGAGGCGACCGAAACGCAGCAGTCGCGTGAGTTCCATCACCGCTCGCTTCACCAGCTCCTCGCGTCCCCACTCCAGCCGCACCGTTATCGTGCCTGCACAGTGCACAACCGTGACGTCACAACATGGAGTTGCATGATCAAGTGTGGAGCAAATTACTAATGCAATTAACCATTAGTTTCATTAAGAATGTCTTTATTATATGGTATTATCCAACGTTCAAAATTACAATACTAATTTTTATAATATTTTCAATTCAATGTAATAAAATTATGTTTTTTTAATTACTGACATTATTTGTAACGAGCATTCAGGAATATACGCTTAATCTAAAAATTTAATTTAATTAAGATGCTTAAATACATTTGTGGATATATTTCAACATTGAAGCTTCCAGTTGTAGTTAAACGGTCCTTCCTTAATTTTAAATAATGATTATATTAATTATTTATTCTCTGGTAAGCAAGTCAATAAAGTAATTTCTAGAAAATGGAAGAAGGACTATTTGGAACTACAGCATATAGACTCGATCATTATTACTAGCCGATTCTACAACTCTCGTGACGTCAAAATGTCTGCTATGTTCGCACCTCTCTCCAAAGTAGTCTCTGTCACGGCTTCCTCCGGAAGACGGGCCTGCTGAGCGATCTGCCGCCGCATGCGCAGCTCCAGCTCAGCCACATTGCCCGACGGCACTCCCAGCACACTGCGTACATCACGTGCGCGTTAGTGACACAATTAAATGTTATAAATAATGACTGAACAAATTAAAAGTGCCTTACTTGAAGGTAAGAACGTGCGTCGTGAGTCGTGATGGCACGGGTCTGCCTTTCCCGTCCTGAACTAACCACTCCTGCTTGTCTCTCGAGGGGGGCGGGGTGGGACCTTCCTGCAGTAGGGGCAATTGGGGAACGGGGGACGGTGGTAACCACCCCATCGTGGGCAGAGGAGGGGGTGTGGTAGCCAGTACAGTGCTGAAACAAACGATTTCATTTTATTTTTTTGCAAAATGACAGTATGGAGGTACGTGGTATTAATAATTTAAAAAATATTGCTTATGAAAATATGGCTAATTAATTTGATACGTTAAAATATTATATTGCAGCTGAAAATAGATAAATGACGAGATTTTACATTGCAACAGTGTTTGGGAACCTCGATATCTCAATACAACGAGCGTGGTATACCTGAAGTGTCCACCTGAAGCGCGGCAATCACAGTTCACGTATGGCTGTTGGGACGATGCCGCTTTCATAGTGCGACATGCCTCCGTGTCCCACTTGTCTGACTGCCAGCGAGCACACTGCAGAGAAGTTTAATTTTCAGCGCAGTTTTCAGCAATAAAACTTAAAGCCGGTATTACACGATACAATTTCTCTAATTATTGCACACAATTTTTCCTTACAAAAAAACTTCAACTCCATTTGTTTGTATGGAGATGAAATTTTCTTGAAAGGAAAAAGTGTATGCAAAATTGTATCATGTAATACAGGCTTAACGTTTGTACACCGACTCAATACTGAATTAAATTATTTTAAAGTAGTTTTTGTCTACGCACCTGTACAGAGTAACCCTCTACAAGTGACATGTTTGTGACGACTGGAAGTCGCAGAGAGATAGTAGTAACTTCATCGAGTCCTCCCAAAAACTGCACTTCCACCACACGACTACGTCTGCTAATAAAGAGAACAGAAATTAAGACTAGAATAAAATAAAATCGGTAAATTTCTAGAGAGAGACAGTTCTCACCTCTCTACGAGGTTCCAGGACTTATTGCCCATAAACTCTCTGTCCGCTAGCGAGGTCGCAGCCACGCACATTGCAGACTTGGCGTTCATGACCACAATCTGAAACACAAGGGTAGTCCTGAATATATTATACATTTATGTTAACATTTCATTGATATATTAATTAAATAAGAAGTATACATTATATATTATTTATATTATTCAACCCCCACTTCGGATCGGACTCACGTAAGCCGGTAGAGTAGACTCATCATGCCCGGTCGATGGGGCGAAGGGCGGCAGTTTGAGCTCCACGTTCTGCGAAGTCACCGCGGCCACGGCGAGGCTGGCCACTCGAGAGCTGGTAGCCACCATGCCAGTACCATCCAGACCCGCGCACAGACCGCGCACGTACATCTGCAGGTCACTGCGCATGTGTACTCGCTCTGTCTGCGCGACGTCACCAAGCACAGAGTCCAATATCAGGTGCTCGGAGACACGAAGTAATACCTCTACCTGGAAATATTTTACTGCATGTACAGGGGCTATATAACCATGTAACAATTTTATTTATTATATATAGCTATTTAGGGATAGATTAGGGAGGAGACGATTATATTATATTAGTGATATTACAACCCTCTCATATATTACAAAATTATGTGGGGGGTAGCGGAGTAGCAGTTTTCAACGCAGGACGTTCGTTGTGCTACAAAAAATAGTTACTTGCATTTTCTGGGTACCGGAACATCGAAAAATAAGTACTAGCAGATCTAAAATTAGATAATAAAAATAAAAATTCAATGCTTAGTCTCACCTCGTGCAGTGATAATGGTCTCACGGCTGCCTCCTCTCGCTTACGTCGCGGTCTCGGCCACATGGGGGGACCCATACCACAACCTCCAATCACTCGTCGAGCTGGAGCGCGGGTCTTGGTTTCTGTAATGGAGAATCACAGTGTTAGTCTGAACAAGACCATATACCAACTATAGGAAAAAGAAGTATGTTTGCATTGCTTGATCGTAATTTAATTTAGAAAAGCTGTAATATTTATCAAAACTCTGGTAAAAAAAATCATTAGTAGTCTCACCTCTTGCTCTTAGTGCATCAAGAACCTTCTGCTTGAAGGACGCCACGGTTGCCAACACTCGCTCAGAAGGGGGCGGGTCCCTCAAGGAGGAGCTCTCGTCACCCAGGAAACGCAGAGCTTCCGGCAGCGACGACGGTGAGCTACCCAGCCTGTATGGACAACATACTCTTGTCTACTGAAATTGTCACTACTATTATATATCATTATAACAACAAACAACTGACTTCCAGAGCTAGGTAGCCGAAAGTTCACGATGGACAACATATATGAAAAAATTTTATTGCAGAAATGAATAGAGGGTACCAAATTATGCTACTCTGAATTTTTTCAGATTTTTTTAAAACCCAGAATTATTTTTAAATAATTATTGAAAGTGCGGCCACGCCCCCTGGAGGCGTCAATAGGCGTCCAGTGTCCAGTCTCTATCCTTTTTTTTTAAGAATTCAGGGGTGCCAACTGAAATCACAGGACTTTCAATAATTATTTAAAAATAGTTCCGGGTCTCAAAAAAATCTGAAAAAACTCAGAGTAGCATAATTTGGAACCCTCTATTCATTTCTGCAATAAAATTTTTTCATACCATGTATGTTGTCCATTGCACAAGGTTTATTGGCCTCACCATTACATATAAAATATGTAATTCCATGTACATATATTATCTTTCCTGTTAAAACTTTAATCATAAATTTCATAAGTGTCCATGATAATGTCCATTTAAAACTTAATTGCATGCAAGTAGCATGTATTTTACGCACATGAGATAAACAAAGAACTATCCAGGGTGAAAACTAAAACTGCAAAATAATACACCTGGACCTAGAAAAGTTCAATGGGGCTGACTTTCAGTAACCAAAGTATCAAATAAACGGTGTGGCAGACCCAGTGTGCATTTTACCCCGCATGTTGCTATAATTAATCTAGCGCCGGTTCTGACAACTGACCTCAACTCCATATCGGCGAGCGTGGCCAGCAGCGCCACTTCCACCCTGGCGTCGAGCTGGACAACCCTCTTCTCGGCCCCAGCCACCCCGCGAGCCGTCTTGAGCGCTCCCTGGGCCATCACCAACGCCGCCGCGAACTGCCGCGCTCCCAGCAGCTTGTCCACGCGGTTACCCACCGTGCTGAATCAAACAGACGTGGAAATACATCGAGATTATCCAAACTGAATTTACAGAAAAATAGCTAGTGATTTTTTATTTATTTTTAATTAACCAAGTGCTACATCTGAGAATATTTATTTAAAGTTTTTTAAAGGAAGTTTAAAGTCTAAATTGTATAACAAATATGCCTTTATGTATAGTTAAAATAAAATCCTGCAAAGTTACGTCAGCAGTTGTGAACGTTTAGGTACGTGTACATTTTTATTGACAAATTGAACAGTAATTGGGAATAAGGAATAGTAATTCTCAAACACTGTGTATATAAAATAAATATAATTATTTTATATATATTATGTTAGTTTATCAAATCATAATTGCATTTATAATTATAATTTAGACTTTTATAAGATAATATATAGAATCAATAATTATATTACATGAGAATTATTAAATTTATTAGTAATCATTTTATTTTAGTAATTATTTTTAACTAGTTTTAAATTCTTTGTTTGCATGTCAGCAACGAATTTCCATATGCAAAGGTAAGTCCTTGCCGCTCACTGACACTACAGAAATGCCATATGGGTCTAGAATCACACTGGTGACTTTCCAGACTTAATTGTATGCTACACCGTTAAAACAAATGCGTCCCTCTCTTAAAGTAACTGACTTACGTGATATCCTCCTGAGTGAGGGCCGCCGGCATGGTCACGCGCACGGGCTCGGCCTCGGAGCTGGAGCACGCCCCCAGCGTGTCACACACACGCACCACCGGCACCAGTGAACACTCCTTGCCACCGCCCTCTGAAGAAACATAAAAAGTCGTTTTCGTTATGAAAATCCCTGGACTCAAGTTCAACTCTATAACAAGAAAATTGGTATTGGACACATGCTAATTAATGAGAGGGATTCACGGCAGACGATGGACATACCACAAGGTAACACGGTGGTGACAATCAGGTTGAAGAGTGCGGAGTGGAGCGGCTGCACACTCGTCTTGCCGGCCTGTCGCCAGCCAAACTCGTACCACAAAGGACCTGCGTCCTCCGGGGCAGTCACCGCCCCCTGCGTCTCCACACGGACCGTGAACATCGTGCGCAGCGCCTGGCCGGAGGTAGGGCTAACCTGAGGACCAGGATGTGGAAGACAGTGAGAGTCTGGTGCTCTTCAGCAGCTAGGGTAAAGTACAAATATTTTACCTAATAAAACTTAATATTAATAAAATATTACTTAATTAAACAAAACTTACAAAAAAATAATATCAAATATACATGCATTTGCATTTCGTCATGAATATAAGAAAACAGCATTGAATGATATGGACGTTTTACTTAGGGCAATGCTGGCTGCTTTTTATGGCGGAACTATATAAAAGCTGACCTTTTTTAAAAACATTCTTTATAGAATCACAATGACTAAAATTGTATTTATCTCGTTCCTCTTCTTTCATAAAATATATTTTTCTATTCAAAGGACTTTGAAAAAAAAAAAAAAGTGAACAAATTGTACTTTTGCTTCCTACAATATTTTATTTAATAATAGTACAGTATAACAGATCTTAGTTTACCTCTAGACAGTTCAGTAGATTAGAGGTAAACTAAGATTTGTTATACTGTAGTATTAATTATGACGTTTTATTTATTTGTATATTTCGTACATATATTTGATCCTCCAACCTATGTTATTTAATAACTCAACATACTATTATTGTAAAAAATATTTAATTAATATAATTTCAGCTAATCTTACTTGAAATATAGCCACAGATTTGTCCACTATGGACAGACATATCTGCTAAAATATAACTAGATCAACGTGGTACGTTCCTAGCTGAAGGCTACCGCAGTTGAGGACTGACCGAGAGTGTGGCGGGCATGGGCGGGCTGGCCACGTTCAGCTCGAGCTCGAGGGCCGCGCGCTGCAGGGCCACTCTGCCTGGGGCTCCGCTGCAGGCCGCCTCCATCAACACGCGGTGGCGAGTACCGGGCACCAGCTGGGAGGGCGTCAGCACCAGAGGCACGTCCCTGCGAACAACCGCCCAGGTTAGCGTTCATCTGACGTCACGAACCCGAAAAATGTAAACAACATTAAAAAAATAAATAATAAAATAACCATTAACTTGTATAGATCCGATCGAGCACTATTTTTTTTTTCAATGTTTTCACTGATAACCTGGTGGGAGGGGATAATAACTTATCAGTGCAGTTCATTAGCACCATTTTTTTACTTATTTAAAAAAAAATACTTATTCAGCATGCAAGTAGAAATGTTTTTTAACCTTTATTTAATAATTTTATCAACTGTGTCATTTTAAACACTGATTGATGGATATAGTCTGATTTCTTTTTAGTCCCTGAGTGACGTGCCTACGACACTCACTTTGCGTACTCGCTGCTGCCCTCCTCCCAGAACTTCATCCAGCTGTCGTCCGCCTGCAGCTCGTCCATCTGGAGCGGCGCGTCTCCGGGTGAGCGCACGATGCTCCGCCAACGGGCCCAGCAGCGACCTCGCATGCCCTCGGCCCTGCCAGCCAGCACCAGTCCCACCACGGGGTCCACGACTGTCAGCGAGTCTCTGGACGAGAGGCGGAGGACGGGTGGAGTCCCTCGCACCACTCGTACCTTCACCTGGGCGCGGGAATTGAGCTTGCTGGCCCCCGAACCGCGAGACACCGTCACCGTGAACACGTGACTGGAGAACAAATCACGTCCATAGACAGGTTCATTTTTACATGGTTAAATTGAGTGATTACGGATAGAACATCAATGAAGACAATTATTTTAAAATAATAATAATCATAATAAAATTGCGATGGATATAGGCATGCAAGGATTATTAATATTTCAGCCTAATTTGGAATATAAAAATCCATCATATACTATTTTATTTATAAGGCTTCTACAGCAATATACTGAAATATTTCTCAAGTACAAGAGACTCACTCTCCGACTGCAAGAGCTCCGGCCGGTAGACGTAGAATGGCGACCGCCATGTCCTTGTCGTAGATGGCCTTCAGCTGCGTGGGAGAGCCGGCCCGGGGAAGTATGCACGGCAGACCCTCGCGCTCGCAAGTCCACGAGAACTGCAGCAGTCAGTGGGTTTTTGAGTTTCTTTAGGGTGCAATGTTATTGTATTGCAGAGTACAAAATTATTGAATATTAATTTATTTTTATTATTTACATTATAAATTAAATGAATGTATTATATATATTGTTGATTATACACTATTAAACAAGGTTATTTCCATCTTTTTCATTTTAAAATTGACTTACGTGTTTTATGACGGTAAAATATTAATAATAATATTAAAGTTATAACAACAGACATACACCATATTAATGTAACAAACCTGCAGAGGCCCTGCAATTCCATCCAGGTCACGTGATGCCGAGGCGTCCAGCTCGAGGGGTTGCGTGGTACCCAGCGTGAGGCTGGAGTACATGAGGACGGCCTTCAGACCCCTGGTGATGGCACGAACCACCAATGAGCCCTGATCAAACAAGCAATCATGCCAATAATTATTACGCCAATTGAAAGTGGGAATCTATCTCAAAATGCTCACAGTGGCGACGGGGTTGGTTCGGTCCTCGCCTATGTAAGCTGAGCACGAGAGCTGGTGTGCCACGCCCCCCTTCATGGAGAACGCTGGAAGTCTGAGGACGCGGCCCAGCGGAGCCTCGAGGGGCAGTGGACCGCCGGCCGCGATCACGCTCCATACGTACTGAAAACCGAGGTCATGAGGTAAAGAAAGGATAATTAAGATACGTTAATATCTTAAAAAATTACCATTAATATTTTTATAAAAAAGAAATTCTCAAGATAAATGATCTGCGGCATATTTGTAATTTTTACTTTTGAGAAAGATTCATAGAATGTCAAAATAATCTATATTTTAGTATATAATGTATATATAGTTTAAAAATCATTCATAAAATAAAATTTTACGTTCAGTTAGCTTCAAATTGTTAATTTAATTAAGTGAATGGTTGAAGCGCATGCATTACGATGTGTAGCCGGAACGTGCAGTTTGTTACTTCAATTTTCAATTTTGTCTTCTCTATTGGGACAAATCACTTCTGGAACACTCACTTCGACTCTTGCTGGCGGTAGCACGCGCGGGTCGCACGACAGGAGGATCGCCTCTGCCCTCAGCTCGGCGTCAGGTCGCGCACCCTCCGGCCCGAGCACCAGCAGACTGGAGGCTGCCGGGGAGGCAGGGTTGGCCGCGCTCACCAGCACCTCTCGCTCCTCGCCGCGCACCCCGAGCACGTCCATGCCGGACACCGTGAGTCGGTACTCCACGCCGGCCAACAGCTGTAGAACCAAGTCAGTGATGAGATGCAGAGGATAAACTATACATATTAATTTTTTATTGCAGAAATGAATTAGAGGGCACCAAATTGTTACTATTTTTTTATATTTTATATTTTTTAAAAAAATGTATTAATATATGTTCTGTTTTATATAATTTTTATAATTATTATGCATAAACAATCGAAATTACTGAAAACTGTTCTAAAAACCTCCACTGGGAGCAGGTCGAGAGTTACCTGCGAGGTGTTGACAAGGAGTCGCCCGTCCTGAAGGGACTGCTGGATGTTGAGGCCAAGGTCCCGCATGCTCCTCCACAACAGCAAGTTACGGCGCTGGTCCCGCGGAGCGCTACCGGTGAATGCCACGCCCACCGTAAAGTTCAACGTGCGGCCGTCCTCCGAAATGACCCGCAGCTCGCGGCTAACCCCGGCCTCGCACGCGGGGGAGAGCGGCAGCACGCGGTACCGAGGAGCCGACCGCTGAAATCAAGGACCTTGTCAGTCCTCCACTACTTGTGGAGGGAGTATCACAGACATGGCATTAACATCAGTATAGTAACGTAACTAAACCTAAGTCAGCAAATAAATATTAAAAGGGGTGTTGGCAGAATCCACAAAAGACTTAATTGGCGTATATTTTAGAACATAAATATTTTTAGTACAAAAAGTTTAAGTTTTAGTTAGTTAAATTACGTTTTCAAAGCCCTACGTTAAAATCGATATTTTATGTATTACATAATAATTATATATTAATTATGTATATATATTATGTAACATCGTTAAAAACAATGCAATGCATGTATAAGCATTACAGACAGTTTAACAATTATTACAGAATGTAACTACTATAAGACAGCTTAAAAACTAACTAAATTATAAGCTGCTTACAAAATTAAAATTTGTTTTATATATAAATCATTCACCCGGTAGTATGTTAGTTCTTACTCACCGCGGCAGGGTGTTGCGTCACAGTAGTGAAGAGGCCTGGCAGCGGGTCCGCCAGTTCGGAGTCGATGGTTCCTGCCCGTCGTATGCCACTGCCCACCAGCAATTGTACCTTGGTACCCGGTCGCACCACGTGCCACGGTCCCAACGTCACCGTGAGCCGCGAACCAGCGAACCGGCACCGGGACCCTGGAAGTGGAAGTTCACAAAACGTGTATAAGTTAGCCGGTAAAAACAAGTATATTTTGTTTCAAAAACTTTATAGTATTTAAAATTTATTTTTACTTATTTTCATAGACTGTTATAATTGTGTAACCTATATGTTCTAGATGCGGAAAAAAATAGCACAATTTTTCAATAAAACAAAATCATATCTATATAGTATAAATGGGGCAAAAATAGCATGATGAACCTAAAATATGATATTGTTTCTGTTTTATACATTACATGTATATATTTTGTCCAGTTTCCTTAGCTTTCTAGACTAAGCTGGCGACTCTGGCGAGTTTGAAATTTATTTTATATACTAATAGGTAATACCCTTGAAGTTTAAATTTGCTTCCTCGTTATATTGTTTTAATTTCCAGGCAACAAAGAAAACAAGCCATCTCCTGGCGCCCAATAAGCTAGAATTAATCACAATTATATAGAAGTGTCACCTACCTGGTCCGAGGAGCGTGAGGGAGGCGGGGGAGAAAAGGTTGTTGCAGTCTGGCCGGGCCACCACGCTATGGTCGAAGTCCAGCCAGAGGGAGCGAAGGTCGGGCGAGAGCATGGTGCTCTGCAGGGCTGGGGCCGGGGCTCGCACCGTCACCTCCGCGCTCGCAGCACACCGTGCACTGTAAACAGTCACCTGATGAGGAGACTAAAATGCTACATGTCACAGTAAAATGATGCTCCATAACGTTTCTTCAAACTATTTGAACTAAAAATTGGTTACTACACAGATATGTTATATTTTACGTATAATTATCTTTCTTCTTTGTTACAAATAAGTCAGTATGATTGGGGAGGGTTACTACTACAATTATTTGAAATATTAATATTATAGTCAAAGAAAAAAATTGAGAATCATCGCCGACACGTAAAATTTCCCCGCAAAGTTAGGCAACTTCTGCAGCACCAAATCAGAGCGGGTTATATATGCACCAGGGGCAAGATGGCGTATACTATAGTGTTCACATTTTCTTGGTGAGCAATTTGCTAGCCTCAAGACGTTCTGATTGAAAAGTTGTAATATTATACAGAAGAACTCTTTCATCTACATACCTGCTGACTGCCGCAGCCTCGGAAGCCGCAACCCTCAGGAGCAGACGTCCCGCAGCGTTGGGCTCAAAGCGCGCGCAGGTCACCATACCCTGAGCTGACAGGGCCGGCACGATGAGCACCAACATGGCGGGGTTCTGGGACCACAGAACACACAGCAGTAGCTGATCGGGCGTGGCACTGGGAACCGTGGCCTTCAACTGCACACAAGAAAGGTCATCATGAGCATCGGGGTGGGTTTGAGAGACAACAAATACAGTACGAGTCGTCGTAGCTTTATAAATATTAGTACATATTTTATATTTCATGCTTGTCAACCACAAAATCGGATTTCTTTTTCTTTTTCATCAGTAACATGTTTATAGTTTATAAGACTGATATTTTCTCCTTTGTTAATTTATATATTGTTCAAATTTTGTGCACTTAAAAATTACGATGAAATTAATCTTCAGAAACTCTTTCCTTGCATTTAATATTCAATTTGAAAAATGAAATAAAAATAAATTACAAAAATGACACTGAATATAAAAAAAAAAAAACACATTTCATTGGAATCCCCTAAAACAAATATTAGCCATCATAGCATACATAACACAAAAATAATAACTTAATTGAATTCTAATTGAGGGGTCTCAAAACATAGTTCACTATGATAAGCCCACCTGGACCTCGACGCCGACCGTGGCTTGTGCTGGTTGGACGGTGGTGACCGCCAGCAGCGCACTGTCCACCACTGTGAGGGGCGGACCCTGCGGCAGCGGCAGAGGTGCTCCGGAGGCCTCCTCGCACTGCACCCGATAGCGACCCCGCGCAGGTACCACAACCTCCGCCTCGAGCGAACCCTCCCGCGTTGTCACCCGGCTCACAGCATCGCGGAACTGCAAAAATTGGTGACTGCCATGGTTGGGTCCAGAAAAACAGGTGATTGCTCATACGATCGAATAGTAAAATGTTTGTCGATTCGTATTTTTTTTTTTCCTATTTGTATATATTGAATTTTAGATATCAGCGTACTGGCAGAAGTCTATCAAAACAAGGCATATAAATTTATACGTGTATACAAAATTACAACTAATTTTATTCGTTATGTAATATTTCAGACTTTCCAATAAAATGAAACCTCAGTTCATCATTACTACCTTCTTGCATGATAAAAGAAAACAATAACTTGTTGATTTTTTAACTTGTTAGTTAACTGCAGCAGCGGTAATATGACAGCAAATTGTAGTTACATGGCATATTATAGAAAGCAACTCTACATAATAAAACTACCAGAAATGTCAAATTTTATATACAAGATGAAATATGACTGTTCAACCATCATGTAGTTATATACAATCATTACAGACGCATTATAGGTCATCGATCATGGTACCAAGACATCAATATTTTAAGATTCATGCCATGCTCCACGATTAAATTTGTTTTTACAGGGATGATAACGGGGTGACGTACCATGGTGGCGCCACGCTTGAGGAAGCACTTGGCCCCGGCCACTGTGGTGACCTTCAGTCCGGCCCCCGTCAGAGACAGCGACGTGGTGCGGTCGCCACACCGGTCCAGCAGAGACGGCACGGCGCGGGTCACGCTCATGCAGCCTGCACACGTGGACAACATACACTTTAATATAATTAGGATAATGTATGCTACAGTTATATATTTTCAGATCATTAAGAGTGCTTTCCATTAAGCATGAACATTAATTAATGATGATATACTACTCCATAGATACCTCTGTGAGTTTGCAATGTTTGCAATTAATTTTACATAAATACGTAATATTTTAAATATAACACTTTTAAAAGAACGTATACTTTTTAATGAGCAATTAATGAAAGATGTATACAGAACACCTATGGCATCTATACATATATACTGTATCTATATTATATATATTTATTTAACTGGGTTTGCTTCCCAGAGTATGAGGAGACATATACAAAATTTGCAATTTTATTTATTGTTCACTGAAGGGGAGGGAGGACGACTCACGGTCTCGGGTGAGGTCATCCTTGCCCAGACAACGGCCGCAGTTGTCCCTGGAAAGCGCCGGGTCTCCGTCACAGCCGGCCCGGCATCCGCGTGTCTCCTGGCCGGCACACGCCCCGCACGTGTTCATGCCAGAGTCCGCGGGCCGCTTGCTGCTGCCTCCCACGCACATCCCGCACCTGCGAGCACGTGGGTCTTGTAGGTAAGTATTAGCACGCTGAACATTTTTTGTCCTTCCTGGGTACAGTATATTATATGGGTATTTGCAAATGAGTAAATGGGTATTAATTTATATAACAATTATAATATTAATTTAAATACAAATATACTTGAATAATTAATATTGTATTTATTCCATTTTGTTTTTTCCGTTCACCAATTTGTTTTGCAATTTGCAATACAATTAAATTACAGAATTATACAATAATCTAAAATCACACTAATTCGTACTAAATTATTATTTAATATGTAAGTAAATTAAAATTTTTGGTTCATTTTATATGCTGAATCATCAAGGCCGCGGATAATATTGTATGAGTTCATAAATAAACTCTTTACCTATACTCAAACATATAATAATATTAATAATATATTTTAGCATGGTATGCAATTTATGATAATAATTTTTATATATTTATTTTAACACTACAAGTAGAGCACGGACACAAAGCCATACTCACAAGTTGATGAAAGCTCCGGGCAGTCCATTGCACTGTTTGACCGAGCTGGCCGGCGCGTCGTCACACTCGACGCAAACATACTCCTGCTCGTCATCTTCACGTGGCTGGGGCGAAGTCGTAGTCTTCGGGTCGGTCACTGGCGGCCGCGCAGTAGGAACAAGCTTGTTGAGATTGGGGGACTGGCGGATGGACTCGGAGTCTGAGCCCCCGTCCTCATGACCCTCATCTACTGGTGCAGGTGCTCCCGGCTCTACTGATGGGGATGGTGCATCTACTGGGGGATTGGGTGCAGGTGCGGAGGAGTCAGGAGGTTTAGATTCAGCAGGAGGATCTGACTTAGAAGGTTTTTCAGTGGTTCCTTTGTCACTGGGAGGGCCTTTTGGAGTGTCTTCTTTTGGGGCTACAGGAGTTTCTAGTTCTTTGGGAGTATCTGGTTTCTTGGGCTCCTCTCCGGGCTTATCAGAACCTTTCTCTGGTGGTTTAGTGGCTTCTGAACCTCCAGGTAAAGCGGCAGGAGGTTCCGAAACTTTGGGAGTTTCTGATGGTTTCTTGGGCTCCTCGCCAGGTTTATCAGAACTTTTCTCTGGTGGTTTAGTGACATTTGAAACTCCAGGTGAAGCTGCAGGAGGTTGTTCTTCTTTGGGAATTTCTGATGGTTTCTTGGGCTCCTCGCCAGGTTTATCAGAACTTTTCTCTGGTGGTTTAGTGACATTAGAAACTCCAGGTGAAGCTGCAGGAGACTCTGGACTTGCCGGGTCGGGCTTCTTCTCCCCCTCACTAGGTGGCTTGTTTTCACCTGGAGCCGGAGCACCGTCATGTGCTGGTGCTGGTGAAGGGTTTGCCGGGGCTGGTTTAAGATCATCAGCAGGCTTGGTTACAGAGCCTTCACCTGATGGTGAACCACCAGGAGTTGCTGTTGGCCCTTTAGGTGGGGTTGATTCTGCCGGGGATGGTTTAGCTCCTTCTAAAGGAGGAACAGCTGCCCCTGGAGTATCTTGACCTTTTGGTACAGTATCTGGTTTTGTTGCCGTTTCTTCTCCAGCTGGTACTGAAGTATCAGGACCCTTTGGGTCAGTAGGTTTTGGTTGCTCTTCAGCAGGTCCGCTTGGAATTTTTGGCGTCTCGCCGGAAGGAGGTTGCGGTGATACAACTGCAGTATTTGCGTTCTCGCTACCGGGAGCAGGACCAGCGGGAGACCCAGGACCTGATGGGGGTGGTGATACGGGGTTCTCTACAGCAGGGGGGTTAATGGGGGAGTCAGGAGATGCGGTACCTCTGGGAAATTCCACTGGCGGGGGTTTTGGTGACGAATTATCAGGAGGATGAGGTTGCTTCTCGGGATCGGAAGGTGGTTTTGGTTCTGCAAGAGCCGGGCTACTCTCTCCCCCAGGAGACGCAGGAGCAGGCTTTGTGTCTCCAGCAGGAGTGCCTCCACCGTCCTGCTTTTCTGGAGGCCCTGTTTGAGCACACCGTCACGGGGCTAGATATTCTCTCAGTCGAATAAAGCGTGAGAAAATATATGCTGAAGTGTGTTGAAATGACACGGCTATATAATGTGTTTTTGTGATTATATTAATAAAATATTAAGATATTGTACTATTTATTATGATTTTCATGACATTTAAATATTTTAAGTGCATACAACATTGCGGTGTAAGCAGTGTTGCAATCAATGATGGCAAAAATAATAAAAAAATCATATTCATTACACCATGTAATATTATGGAACGCACTAACACAACACATTGGCAATTACACTGTAAAAACAAAAATGCATTTTTTTTTTCTGAAATTGAAAAATGCATATATATTTATATTAATTTTGCATGCATGAAATATATCTAATAAAAAGCTGCCCTTTCTACACTTGTATTATCATAACTGATATGTAACTCAACTAATATATCTAGGTTTTTTGAAGAAATGTATTATTATCATGTTTAGACGAATCCTTTACCCTGAATTGAATAATAAATCAACTGTAACAAAAAACATCACTGTGTTATCGTAATAGAAACTATAAATGCTTATCGATTTGTTTTCATTATGTATATAATTAAGCTGAATTATTCTGCGAGCTTGGAATGGGATGGATGGATTTTAGGCTGGATGATATCTATACATGCCATTACGTGAGTGCATTAAGTGATTAGTACCCTAGAAGGCATTTTTGTTTTACATGTAAAAGCAATGAAGCTAAAGATCGAGATATTTCATTTCAACACAACAAAAATTATGAATATACACCACAACAAAATCCATTCTATGTTGTATATTTTTGTTATTATGTAATTTTTCTATTCAAAAAGCTTTTATATGCAATCCATAAATTATGACATGCAAATACAAGAAATTAACTATATACGCAGGTGAAATAGCGGAATAGCTGGTGCGATGTTAGACAAACAAAACGCAGGTGTATTTCAAATTTCAATGCATGGAATCTCTATGGCAGACTTTTTATTAGTTGATTTGATTTTTTTAGCTCAAGAAAATTCAGTGCATTTCAGTGAAATAATTATACTTGCTAACATTTTTTTAAATGACGCATAAAACAATGTGCAGACACTCTATAGGAGGCTGGAAAGAGGATATCACATCTCAAGAGTTTTTAATAATATATTAATATTATAAATGTGTCACATGTCATAAATCATAAAAATGCCATAGAAATTTCAGCGGAGACGAAACAAAAATAGTCTAGTTCTTTTTTTTAGGCAATTTTTGGCCAATTTTCGACTTACCCGATGGAGTTGTAATTTTTGAAGGATCAGATGTAGGTTTTGTCACTGGATTTTGAGGTTTTGTATTTTCTGGAGGTTTCAAAGATGGGTCAACGGGTTTAGGAGCCGGATCGACAGGTTTGGTTTCTGAACCAGGCTGCTTTGAGACTGGAGGAGTGACGGTCGTTGTGGTAGTGGTTGTTTTTTCTTCTTCCATAGGTTTAACAGAAGGGTCTACAGGCTTTGGTCCTGTATCTACAGGATCAGGTGGTTTTACGGAAGGGTCTACAGGTTTTGGTCCAACATCAGGTGGTTTCATAGAAGGTTCTACAGGTTTTGGTCCAATATCAGGTGGTTTTACGGAAGGGTCTACAGGTTTTGGTCCAATATCAGGTGGTTTCATAGAAGGGTCTACAGGTTTTGGTCCAATATCAGGTGGTTTTACGGAAGGGTCTACAGGTTTTGGTCCAATATCAGGTGGTTTCATAGAAGGGTCTACAGGTTTTGGTCCAATATCAGGTGGTTTTACGGAAGGGTCTACAGGTTTTGGTTCAATATCAGGTGGTTTTACGGAAGGGTCTACAGGTTTTGGTCCAATATCAGGTGGTTTCATAGAAGGTTCTACAGGTTTTGGTCCAACATCAGGTGGTTTCATGGAAGGATCCTCAGGTTTTGGTTCAACATCAGGTTGCTGGGTGGCAACAACAGGAGGTTTCACGTCAGGTGGATTAAGAGGGGGGTCTAGTGTTGTATCTCCTCCAGTACCAGGGTTCTCTTCCATGCATCGGTTTGTATCCTCGTTATATTTCTGGGAAGCATGTGTAATAAACAACGTAAGTTCTTTCTCCACACCATTAATTATTATACTGTATAAGTATATTATATAATTTAAAATTATCATTCATGATCAACATGTCTGTTCATAATAATATACGATTCATGAATCAATAATCAGATATATAAATTTATTTAATTAGGAAAATCAAATAATGACGATTATGCCGAGATGAATGAAGGGATGAATGACTAAATGTACGCAGTACAAAAAACAAAACAAAACAAAATTAGGTGGGGGGGGGGGGGAAGAGTTTTTTTTCCATTTTTATTTTTTCAACCGTTTGAAATCTAAATAATAAAAAAATACAAAAAAATACTAATTGTCTTAATAAAAAGAGATTTTTTAAAAGTCGAAAAATATACTTTTGCTACACACCAATGTTAACTGGATGCATACTGTCAATTATAATAAGTAAGTGCATGTGAATTTTTCTGCAACTTTACGGAATATTTAAAAAAAAAATAATAAAGGTTTTGTAAAAAAGAAATACAATTTTCACATGAAGGATGGTTGTAAAATTTCTATCTCGTGTAACGTATTAAATAAGTGAAGTATAATTGTTAGTAATTTAAATAAGTTCTCTATAATATGTATTTACAGACCATAGAGGCCAAAATCTATACAATATATATGTGACTTTCTTCAACTTTATTATGTATAATATATATTATAATGATGAATAAAAAAAAAGAATGAGAGTAAAAAATACACAAATACAATTAAATAAAACAAAATACACAAGCCTGATTTGTATTAATATTATATATTGAACATAATATATATTTTAAAGAGCACATGCAGTTCATCAGTAAATAATTAATGTACTAGATGCCTTAATTATAAATTATATAGACCAATAAGTTTCGTAATTTAAAGAGCTCTATACAGCTGAAAGAAAATTAATATAATCTACCAAGAATTAAAATTAGGTATAATAATAATATGAAAAAATAAAATTATGAAATTTAACACAGATAGACATCACAATAAAAAGTTATGTATGATACTTACAAAAGAGGGGTTACACAGTGGAGTATTGGAATCTTGAGCGTAAATAGAAAATATCATATTCAATAACAGAAGACCAACTATCATGTGACAACATTTGAGAGAGATTGGTCGGCAACTGGTGCTTCTATTGCCGACATATCCATGAGCAGCATTACGCCAAGGAGGAGCTCGGTACCGAGACATGGCGTCCGACCGGCGAATGACTTCTTGATTGCCGATATTTCTCTGTTCATCGGAGTACCGAGGAGAGTCTCGACAACTGGTAACAGAGCGTCGTTTCACTCGTCGGCTGTCATCAGTTTTTCCATTGCCGAGGAGCCATAGAAAAGCACAACATTGTGTCATCTTGTGTTACGGCTACTGACGCCTCATTTGCCGGTGTAACTGCAGCTTGTTGGTTCTCTGCTCATGCGCATTCACAACGACGCATTGCAAAGCTTGCGTGGTTAAACATTATTCACTGTTACATTCTCTTTATACTCATCAAAGCTGTATTATGACAGTTATATTACATAATAAATAAGTGTTTTTAGTCTATTTGATGCTCGATTTCAGAGTCATTTCAGAAATCGATGTCAATGTCCTGTTCAACTATTCATTAATTGTATACATTTTTGATGATTAATTGTTTGGTAGATAATAATGAATGAATGAATGATCAATAATAATAATATTAATATCACAGATATTCTCTGATAATAACATGTAAAATATTATAAATATTAATTATATTTTACTTTGATTCGCTTTTTATCTATAAAATGATAATTCGTCTTTTGTTAGAAATACATGGCATCAAATAGATCTTCTGAATAGAATTTTAATTAAGAGACAATATATATTGTATTGTTGAATATTGCTGAACGGCATTAAAATATTAATAACTAATTTATTAAAGTTATATAGTGCTATTTCAAGCATGCAATATTACAAATAAATCACTGTCATGCAATATACTTAACCAGACCTTATTATAGTAATTATTGTAATTAATAATAATACAGTATAATATTATGCAATTTGCGTGATTTATACAGTGTAATTACATACACGTTTTACTATTCTTTCGTTTTACTTTAACTTTATTAAATTAATTTTCTTTGATGTAGATATAATAAATTGTTAATATTTTATATATAGAATTGCATGAAAAATAGCTAGTTTATAATCCTTATTAAATTAGGGAAGGATGACTATAAAATTTGAATACAAAAGCTGCATGATTTACAAAAAGCTTTCCGAGAGTCAACAAATCAAATTTTTAGTCCTGGTTACCCTCTATAATTATAATTCCATTAAATAATATTGTTAGTGTTACAAACACATAAATGGGATAATGTTTTTATGTCACAATAGATCATACGACCTCGATCTTTACTATCTCTATACAATTGTTTGGCTCTGTGCAGTCATGGTAACACGTGGGTGACGATCACTCGCGCTTTGTGCATTAAAAAAAAAAAATCAATCTTGTCATTATACCTCATGCACCAAATATAGTTTTGTCACGGGTGCTTTCATGAAAACAAAGAATTGTTAGTAAACATGATTAAAAAAATAAAAATTAACACGTACCACTAGAATTTTTGACGAGATGCACTGCAAAATATAGTGAAGTTAAAATTTTAAGCAATTAAATTACTTCAGCTCGATTATTACTTTACAAACTTTTTTGTTTCAATTTCGTAAATAGAAAAAATGCACAATATAAAAAAAAAAAAAAAACAAAGAAAAAAAAACATGTTCATAATAAATGCTTTAAATGTTATTTTGTGGGTGTATATACTAGCTACTGTGTAAGTAGTAGAGTGCACGGCTGCACGGTCATATTAAAATATTAAAAAGAGAAAGAAAAGAGAGACGAGAGAAAAAGAAATATGTGTAACTCACTGTCAGTACTATTTTTTTTTTAATTGCAGTTTATCTCCTATATGCAAATCGATCGCTGCAAATAATAATAATAATAATAATTAAAACACAAATGAATGAGAAATACCAGTCAACTCTTAGCAACGCGAAAATTTAATGAACACAGCCATAGTAGAGTCCATTATAGATTCCATCTATAATAGTATAAATTCAAAGCAATATAAAATAATAAATTTAAAAATTTCGTTGTAAATTGCGAGATCGAGGTATGAGAAACAAAGTACACGAACTACGAAGCACAATATTTTTTGCTCCAACGCCTCCACCCTTATTGACCTCACACTTTTTCCTCCTGCCAGACTAGGATATTGATGACCGTACTTCCAAAGTACACACGGTACCAGCACGGTGCCACCTTGCGCTCGACTCGGCGGGAGGTTACCACATACATGAACCCCGTGGAGTCAATGTTCGCCCGTGAATACTCGTCAAGTGCAACTCGTGCACGGGCTTTTTCGCTCGTTCCGCAGACTGATTGATGACTTGCCATCCCGCCTGAGAAGGTCAATTTGCTTTTGTGCGGTTGAAAATATACAACTTTTTACATTCAATTTACATGAAAAATTGGCAAGCAATTAATCAGCAAAATACGTTACTATAGCATACAAATTAATAAATTATAGTTAACAACTTAAAAACACAAGTTGTATTATTAATTGCTAGCCGCGGTCTAGACCTCCACAGTACTTAAAATTTTAATGTAATATTATAATATTAATTAATAATATCAATAGTTAATTTATATATTACAAATATGCATTTATAATTATATTAATTTTTTATATTTCATGAAGTGCACCAACCTCTTTCCAGCCCATGCAAAATAAAATTATTTGCATGCTTTCCGACTAGATCACTTTTAGAAATGATCAAATTTATAAGAGCAAAGCCCGAAATAAAACTTCTCGTCGGTCTTTCTTTTTTCTGGTTTGATCATGTGGATAAATTTCTTCATGGGTTTCATCATTTCTAGAAATGATCAAATTTAAATAATGAGTAAAGCCCGTCTCGTCAGGCTTTGTTTGAGAGTATTATAGTTATATAATGCATGGCCTCTAAATCTCACCTAAATAAATTAAGACGATTTTAATGATTTATTATTTAATTTACATTCATGCACGAAGAAATTATTCTATACAATAATTATTTAATATAAAAAAAGGTTTGATTATATGTAATTATATAATAATTATATACATTTGATTTTCTTTTAAATTGCTGTAGGTAATTTTTTGGAATGAATGAATTAATTAATTTTGGTCGTAATTTTTAATGATGCTAATTTGATAACATTAATTGATATTTTTATCTTCAAATTGAAATTATTGTATTAGCATTTTATATAAAGTTTAAGGGCCCCAAAAGCTACTACAATGTTAGTATGTTGTATTATATAAGTATTGAGGAGACCTTCAGAAGCTGTAACCCCAAAGATCCCTCATGCTGCTACTGTCGCCGTCATAAGTCGGTGCGCTCCGACTTTGGAGTGTTGTAGCTGAGAGCTCAATTGGTGTAGACGATATTAAAAAATACTGGCACACGTAGAATCTTATTCTCTGTAAGAAAATGTTAATTTTATATTTTTGGAGCAAAAATTAAAATTTTGGCGAATTTTTTTATAACGCAAGGTCGGGTAAAATCAACGGTTTTTCCGAGTACCTCGGGTTTAAAAATTCACAGAAAATCAGGAAATTAAGTTATAACAACGAAATTTTAAAATCAATCGGCTAAATTGTCCTTAACGCAATGATGTAAGTTTAATTTTCATAAATTAATTAGTTAATTTTTAATTAATTAAGAAATTGATCTCCTCCCTGGAAAAACATTTTTCCGGAAAATCAAGTATTCCATCCTAAGGGTACTAATATTAGTCAACTTTTGTGGGTAGCACATTTTTCATTTAAGTCTTTGTTAATTTTTAATTAATTTTATTCCCTATTAGCGGGTGTTTGATGACCTTAGGATGGCATACTTGATTTTCCGGAAAAATGTTTTTTCCAGGGAGGAGATCGATTTCTTAGTTCTTAATTAATTAAAAATTAACTAATTAATTTATGAAAATTAAACTTACATCATTGCGTTAAGGAAAATTTGGCCAATTGATTTTAAAAATTTTGTTGTTATAACTTAATTTCCTGATTTTCTGTGAATTTTTAAACCCGAAGTACTCGGAAAAACCGTTGATTTTACCCGACCTTGCGTTATAAAAAAATTCGCCAAAATTTTAATTTTTGCTCCAAAAATATAAAATTAACATTTTCTTACAGAGAATAAGATTCTACGTGTGCCAGTATTTTTTAATATCGTCTACACCAATTGAGCTCTCAGCTACAACACTCTCAAGTCGGAGCGCACCGACTTATGACGGCGACAGTAGGTACTAGAGAGAACTACCTGAAAGATATATGTATACTGTATATAGCCCTGTACTGTTATACAGTATATATACTGTATAGCACTTCACATATTAATTGTTATATCTTGAAGACTCTAACAATAAGATTAATGATTAAATTTTGACATATTTGGAACATCTGTGTATTATATGATTGTGTATGCCCCAGATTTTAATTTAATTTTATATATGTGACTATGTAGTACAAATATACACTTTAATATTATCCATTTTTACTACTTTTTAGTAACAGCAGGGCAATAGCAATTTTTTCTCCCTTGCTATGCCACTGATTAACAGTATAACATTGACTTTTGCTGTTTGAAAAGAGAATTTACAGAATCCAGTTTGTAAAAACTATTTAATATACATAATAATAATTTATTAAATACAAAACTCTGCTAAAAGTATATCAATTTAAAACAAAATTAAAAAAAAAATACATTACAAATATACACAAATATATATATTATTAATATATATGTATATTTGTTATATATATACAAATCGCACAACAAAGGTATGGGCTTTACTTTTAAATACAACAACAAATTATTTCATAATTTAAATTCCCAGCTTTATTAATGCCACATAACGTTATGATAAGTAGAAAGCGATACAAAAGAGAGTAGCGCAGACAAGTGTCAAGGTCACGCCAGGGGTGGTCACTCCTCGCCCGAGGCCTTGGTCTTCCCCGCCTGCTTCTTCCCCTTCTTCGTCTCCGTCTCCTCTATCGGCGCAGGTTTTACGAATGGAATCTCGTCTTGGAACTCTGCAACACATCACCAATAATGTAATTAAAGGCTGGTGGAACAATGAGACTTAATTGCATACAGACAGAACTTTAACAGAATGATTTGAACAGCTCTGATTATTGAAGACTTCTAATAAAAAAAAAAAAAAGCTATATTAATTAGCAAAGCATACAATGAATGGGGACTTTCTAATAAAGAAAAACCTGCAGTTTTTTACTTTGCTTTAAAGGTGCATACCACTTTCACTTGCAAAAGGTACATATACTGTAATTATGTATTATATAATACCATCAATTTTCACTTGTGCTAATTATCTACCCTTGTTTTCATTAAGATAGACATTGGAATTTGACTCTATGACATCCTGATGACGTCATCATGACATCAGAGTCAAATTCAAATATCTATTTTCATAAAAACCAGCACAGTAAAAAATTGCTAGTATCAGCCAAAAGAAAATAATTATATCTTCATTTTTATTGAAAGTTTTATGCACCTTTAAGAATTGAATGTCATGCAGGGTTGTCTAATTGCTATTGGCAAATTAATGAGTAGAAATTGTGACTCACCAGCTGGCATGAAGGGTTTGAGAACTTCAGGCACCTTCACCCCCGTCTCAGTCTGGTACGTTTCGAGAATGGCGCAGATGACACGAGTGGTGGCACACATTGTGGCGTTCAGCATGTGCACATACTCCGTCTGAGGAAGAACAAGAACATTGGTTTATACAAATTCAGAGTTTATTTTGTATACTATTTGGGACCTCTGATGAAAAGTAGTCTAAAGTTGAACTATATTTAGTTTATACAGGAAACAAAATTTGATTCTGCTTAAAAATTTAAATTTATTTTAAATGATGATTGATTCATAGAAAGCTACGTAATTGCAGCAGAGTATCAAATACAACAAGACATCAATGCCTATTAAATATCCAAGTGTGGCAAGATGTATGGGGACAGTCTGTATATATTTCGGATTTAAGAGCTGTCGTCTGCTTTATTAAGTGAGTGCAATTATGAGCTTTATGTTTTACCGATTTACAGCTCATAATTACACTCACCTGATGTAGCAGACAGCTCATTATTGTGGATGATTGTGGTAGGGCATGCAGATAGCTCATTATTATGGATGATAGACTGTATGTAGGTTCAAGGCCACAAGGCTGCTTACCGTTGCATTCATCTTCTTGGTCTGGCCAAATCGAACCAGCAGACGCCTCGCCTGGTAGTCAAGACAGTTGCTGCATGAGACCAGCTCACGGAATGCACCTGTACAACAAACATGTATACAGTATATGCATGAGAGGGATGGTCACTAAATAATAAATGGATATGAGCAATGTTTGAATTTATGGATAAATAACACATGTTTTTTTTCTTTATAAATCACAATAATTATTTTTTGTCAGCCTCCAGCCAGCTTCATTGTAACTACTTCAAGAAATCCTATTCTTTTATCTTTAGATATTCTTTAATCTCACAAATTATAAATGTATTGCACACAAAAGTACTCTTCAATAAACACACATTGTTATTAAATTTTAATACAAACTGCTGCTGTATGCTCACCTGAGCCAGGGAACCAGGCCTCGAGGTCCAGCTTCTTGGCCGCTGCATGGTTGAGGGCACCGGACACAATGTTAACGATCCGGTAGGCAATGCCGAGCTCTTTGCAGAAGTCTTCCGCGTTGCTGATCATCTCGTCCATCATCTCCCAGGACTTGTTGTCGTGTGGTGATGTGATGCAGAACTGCTCCACCTGCACAAGACTCAACGTCAAGAGAGACCCACCACTCATTCACGAATCACAGCAGACATGACGTCTTCTAAATTATTAATGCTCATACGTCAAGACTTGTAAAGGAAAATTGATACAATATATTGACCTGCATGGCAATTTTTTATTGCAAAAACAAAGAGAGAATACTAAATTATATTACTAACAAAAATAAGAATTATAAGAATTTTTTCGTTTTTTTTTTAGCCCCAGAACTATTTTTAAAAATTATATAAGGTTCTGCAAGTTCTGTTGGCTTCACTGGATCCAATAAAAAGAATTGGGCCTCAATGCTTATTAGTACCTCTAGGGGGTGTGGCTGCACTTTCAATATTTTTTTAAAAATAATTCCTGAATTAAAAAAAAAAAATAAAAAAAATAAATAAATAAGTAAAAAAAAAAATCAGAGTATCATAATTTGGCACCCTCTATTCATTTCTACAACATAAAAAAAGTCCATTCAAACTTTCAAACAAATACATAAAAAAATTATTCTACAATAGGTAACACATTAATTATTATTTTACACATTAAAGAGCTTGCTTATATAATTAACAGTAAAACATAACAAATTTAAAAGACCACGAATAAATATGAATAAGGTATAAAATGACTAAATAAATATTTTACGTAGCTGTCTTTACTTGCTAAAACATAATCCTCAATTTTATTTTATATGATTGTGTTCTTATGAAAAGTGATCAGCTTTGAAAGAAAAAAATAATAATAATAATTCGTACAATTTCAACGCTTGCGGTGGCGGTTCCAGGGAAAAAAAATTATGGTAGTCTATTTGGTCTTTTGTCTTTTGGATAATATTAATAGAAATTTATTTTTTTTTCTCTCCAGTTTTGTACCCACCTTCTGGAACTGATGCACTCGAAAGATGCCCCTGGTGTCCCGGCCGTGAGAGCCCACCTCTTGACGGAAGCAGGTGGAGAGGCCGGCATAGCGGATGGGCAGAGAGCTCTCAGGCAGCCACTCCCCGCGGTGGAAGGCAGCGATGGGCTGCTCCGAGGTGGCGATGAGATACTTCTCCTCCGTTTCCTTGTCCCCGCTCTTCTCACTGCCCTTGCCAATCACCTGCAAACAGGTAAGGTCAACATCAATACCTCTGTGGTTAAATGTATATGGTTTCTTTCAATCTGAGTTATGTTGTTATGATACTTTATCTTTCTGTTGCTAAGAGATGAGACTACAGAGACAAATTCAATCTCAAACAAATTTATTGTTCATTCTGTTCAGAGACACAAAACAAAATGACTTCAATTCAGTATACTGTAATATAATGTATATAAAAAAATTCAATATTATTTTTTAGTGATGGGAAAGATAAATGACAAGTTGTAGGACCACTCTCACATTTGAACAGAAGTACATAACTAATTACCTTGTAGAGTTCGTCATCAAACTGTGAGAGCTGGGCGACCTCCTGCATCACCTCCTTCCGCATGAAGAAAGGTGTTGAGAGAGGTGTGTACTTCTTGGCACCAAGCTTACGCATGGCAAGCTGCACCAGGGCCATCTCCAGGAACACAGCTGCACCCTGTGCATTGGAAGCTGTTTGTTACCAATTCTCAGACTGCATAGACTGACAAGTGATTTAACAGAATGAATAAATAAATACTGTAAAGTAAATAAATAATAGCCAAATGTTATGATTTAATTGAAATCCTTGATAAAGAGCAATGTGCCTTATTAGTAACAATTACTGACCATGAGGTAGTAGCCTCGGCCCCCAGACACGACTGCCCCCCTCTCTCCGTCCATGCCGTCAATCATACAGATCAGGTCCACGTGGGAGTACTTCTTCCGCACTGCACAGTCGCCAAACGTGCGCTCCACACGGTTCTCATCCTGCAACATGGGCCATCATCAAGTCAGCAAAAGGGAAATCAACGTGGAACAAAGAAATTGAAAATTAGTGACAATCAAGTTCTTCACAAGTCTACTGTGCATATTACATGCTAATGCCAGAATTACCTTTCTCTAATCTCATTACTGAAGATTTAAATAAAAACAAAAGCTCAAACGGCTAAACTTCTTATAAAGACAGAAAAGAATTAAAAATGTAAATTGTATGAATATATTTGGTGAAATATTATACAGTCTAAAGTTTAATAGTGACACTACTTTGCACCATCACAAGTATAAGCAACCACTGTATCACCTCATTGTCGCTGATGGGCACGGAGGGGTGGGTGATGTTGCCAATCTCTCTGAGAGCATTGTTGCGTCGCTTCTCCGTCTCCAGCAGCTCCAGGTCGTTGGCCACGATGCCCTGGTCGATGAGGACTCGCACTCGCTTGATCTGAGTCACCGTGAGGGCGCGTACCTGCTCCACCGTCACGTCTACCAGCCCCGCCTCCAGCCCGGGGGGAAGGGTCTCATCAGAGCCAGCAGCCTCCTTCTTCTGCGGACAGACGGTACGGTTAGTACGAGGCATTAGCCACCACGTTACGTTTATAGTATTCAATACATTATATTGCACAGTCCTATAGTACAGTAGCTTTGAAAGTTGTAAATTCTTTCCAACTGTCAAAATTAACTCAGGCCATTTTTTTGTTATTTAAATATATATTTTTTTTAATTTAGTAGTCTAGCAAATACAATTATTAAAAGATATTTTCAATTTAACTGTTACACTATATGCATGCAGTGAAACATGCAGTGATTCTATACACCAATTTAGAATCCTACGCTAAATTTTTATTATGTACGTGCAGTAGAATTTTTTTTAAAGTTGATGAGAATTATTATGAGCTAACATATTACTTGCAACAGTAAAATAAATAGTAGGGGATGTGAATCATTCAATGCAGAAAACCAAGCTCACAACACCCACACAGAAGATGTTAGAAAGAAATAGAGAGAGCACCTGGGAGGGAAAGAGCTTCATCTCGTCACCAAAGCTAGCGATATGTGAGGCCCACCGAGAAACATTGGGCAAAGCTTGATACGCTAACTTCTGCACAGCCTTCAACACTTGAGTATCTGCCTGGGTTGGCTCAAACCCGTCTACGTAACTGTTAGAGGCCAAATGTTCGTTGAGACTGGCGAGTCCAGTCTCACTGCAGAACACAGAAATGTCCAGACCCTCTGGGGCCTCAGTCTTTACTTCATCTTGCTTTGACTTCCTGCTTTTCTGTAACAAATTACAGTGGAAGATTGACAAACACCAAAACAAAGCCACCATGTCATGCGCAAGAGAATTAAAAAGGAAAAAGGAGAAAGGAAAGGAGATTTTGTATAATTATGTGTGTCTAAAGATTTGTAAAAAAATAAATTAATAAAAATAAAACAGAAGGGGGAAAGTATGTACTTATAGTTGTACAGTATAAAACTTTAACAGATATAAAATAAAATTTAAAAAAAAAAAATGGAGCCTTATAAATTAAAATTTTCTATGAACATCACTCATGAATACGATATTCTATTCTATAAGTCATAGTCATATAAGTCATAACATATGGTATGCATACTGTATCCAGTATCCATATATTGTATGAATGATCTTCACAACACTGTGTACTGTACATGTCATAATGACACTCTCCTTCTGTAAACATTACCTTCATCTTATCTCCGATTTCTTTGCTGCAAAGGTTTTTCAGCTTGTTCCATGTGTCAGCTTTGTGTCGAACTGAAACATTTAATTATTGTTTTTATTAGCATACAGTATAGCTTTCACAGAGCTATATGTCATATGCAATAAATACACCATAATACCAAATCTTCACTGGCATATTGTTTGACAGCTATACTGTAGTTCCTCCATGCTGAAGTATGTATATAATAAATATTTATTAAAAATTATGTATTCTTATAAATATAATTAATATGCAAATGAACTGTATGGGTAATATGTATGCATATGGGTATGATATGCATAAATAATATAGGATATTGATAATTATGATACAGTATGCGAGCGTGGCGCAGTGCATTGACCGGTTCTCGTTAGATCACCGAAGTCAGGCGTGGTAAATTCGTCTTGCTTTCCACCCAGTGCAGTGACGCACTTGTGTGTGGTTCCCCAGGCTTTGGACATCGCTTTGGTCCATTGAGAAAAAGTAGAGGTGTCCGTCCTGACTGAGGTTTTCGACGGTTCCCTCAGTCTCACCTCAGCGAATGCTGGGACGCGTAAGCATGCAGGCCATGGCCACTATCCGTTCCCTATCTTATCCCTACCCAGTACCCCGCTGCGAGCTGTAAGCTCTTAGGGGTGTATCCTTGTAAAAAAAAAAAAAATTATGCATACATACAGGTGTATTGGTTTGTACAGTATGTATAATATATATTATAGGGGGTTGATGTAACCAGCAAGTATGCATATTATGCAGAACTACATGAAACAAAGGAGACACATCAGCTAGGTCACACAAGTAACTTACACAGGAGTCACATGCAGGAGTGCAGAGGACATGCTCTGAAACCCTAGCTTTAACCCTACATGTGTGTACAGTATGTACATACTGTATGCATTTATTATGCATATATGCAGTGCATCCTGTACAGGCATACGGGGCATACCATACAGTACATACAGTATGTATATTGTACCGCCTGCACACCCTGTGTATGCATACACCACCTGACGAAAACTTGAGACAAGTCTGAAGCTATTGACAAGGGCATGAATATATTGGGGCAACTTACGCTGTCTCCACTTCGTGTCCTGCTCAATAACCGTGTCCACGAGGGCCACATTCTTGAACCGCGACCCTTGGTTTGCGCGAATCTTCTCAGGGTTGCCTCCCTTCTCGGCACGAAACAAGTCAAGATCCAACACCATTGTATCTTATAATCTCTTACACATACGGCTCAGAGCTCTCACCGGCCAAACGCCAACACAGCAACTACACTTTTCACGATCACGATTCTTCTTTACCGGAGTTTTTTAACTTTTTTATTTGCTGATGAAATTTTGCCAGCAATGCGCCCGTTGCGCCAAGTATCGCTCGAAGACAGGAGAAGACAGTCATTTGTTATTTTTAGTCTCATGCGCGGTAAAATGTTTATATTTTTAAAAAATGTTAGACTCGACAGAAAAAGTTCGAAAAGTTTCTCATTATATGCAGGGCGAGTTGAATAACTCGAATCTGCATAATATATTATAAACTTATATAACAGAGACACTGTTAGTGTTATATAATTATATTTTATTAAAATAGTATAGACGAGGAAAAAGCAATATTTTAGACATGAAATTTGACAGACATTTTTATTATATATAATATATATATATATATAATATAAAAATTGCTCCTAAATAATTTACATCATCAGCTAGATATATAAGTCATCAGTTCAGACATCTAATGAGAGAAAGCCGACACAGCTCGTTTGGAGGTCCCTGATCTTGTCGAGGATGACTTGCAGAGAGACGTACAGGCATTCTACTCTGCCACGACAGCCAGTCCAGGTCACACCAGGTGGACGCTAAAATAGAAATATCATAATAATAAGTTTCAAGTTTTGCATTATTTCAATATTTAAATTCATACTGAAACACTTTATGCAGTTAAATTTACTTTATATATTACTGCCGCGGTAAAATATAATTAACATAACAAAATAATGAACAAATATATAAAATTTCAAATTTTTGAAACATTTTTTTTTCTAACAAAATTTCAAATAAAATTAAGAATAGGAAGGAAAATAAGCTATAGCTAAAGCTTCATTTTCACAACTATAATAAAGCCTGCTTGTATGACAGTTGTCTTTCTGAATAATTATGCATTATTTGCGATTGTACGATAGTAAAACGTAAAACTTCAGTGTTTCCTGCTCAAGTATGTAGCATGCTCAGCTTGTCAGCAAAGCACTTTACATTATTTTTATAATTTTATCTCAGACATTTTACTTAACTTATATAAGACTTTTTCGCTCTTTTTTCTCTCTTTTAAACAAATATAACAATTAGAATAACCTAGCTAACACTAAAAATAAGAAAAATGAAGTATTTGGACATCAACAAGAATGATCAAGACATAAAATTACAACGCAATACACAATTTTTTTCATAATATTCACGATTCATATTTTAATTGTCGTTGCATGTTCATAATTCAACATTAATTACTTTTAAGGTGACTGACTTTCATGATAATTTTTCCAAGAGGTGTTGAAAATGTTATCACTGTAAAAATTGCAATATAATTTATTTATTTATTTATTTATTTATTTATTTATTTATTTATTTATTTATTTATTTATTTATTTATTTATTTATTTATTTATTTATTTATTTATTTATTCGTCTCGCTTTCCACCCAGTGCAGTGATGCAGTTGTGTGTGGTTCCCCAGGCTTTGGACAACACTTTGGTACATTGATAAAAAGTAGAGGTGTCCGTCCTAGCTGATTGAGGTTTTTCACGGTTCCCTCAGTCTCACCTCAGCAAATGCTGGGACGCGTAACAGGCCGTAGCCACCATCATTTCCCTACCTTATCCCTACCCATTACCCCGCCGCGAGCTGTAAGCTCATAGGGGTGTATTCTTGTAAAATAAAAATAAATAAATAAATAAATAAATAAATAAATAAATAAATAAATAAATAAATAAATAAATAAATAAATAAATAAATAAATAAAAAATAGAGCTTATTTTTTTAAGTTCTGAATAATTTTCAAATTGTAAAATCTTTATATCCTTATATTTATTTATTTTATTTGCAGCGTAAAGCCGGAGAAGGATCATCAGTATCTTTTGGCTCTGAAAGACCTGAAATAATCAGAATAACGTCAATTTTCAAGTTTTAATTTTTTATAAAACTTTAAAGTTTCATTTCAATCGAGATTGAGATGCTTTTTTATTATTTTTGTCCAGAGTTTTTTTTTTTTTTTTTTTTACGATTCATTTTTCCCCTTATACAGGAAACTTATCTTCATTTTATGCAAGCAAGTAGAGTTAAAGTTTTCTTTTTATACGAAAAGTCGTATGCAATAAATAGAAAGAAAAAAATAGTATCGTGTTCAACTGCATGGCTTTAAAATATCCTAAAAAAAAAAAACAAGCAACGTACATAATAATAAAATACGCTCTCTAGGGTACATGGAAGCAACATTAAATACAAAAGTAAAATCGTTTCACAAAAATGAAAGTAATTTTTTGCCATTGTGAGTCAGTATTTTATTATGTTAAACCCTGGCAACGCACATGTTTATTATTTGCATATTATCTCAGAGAGGCTGGCTATCTCGGCCCTCGAGCGTTGCCCTGCGGAGGCCGCCCCCTGACACGCGGCTTATCTGTACGGAAACGACGTCTGATATATGCCAAGGTGCTGCTATATTAATGCGCACCGTTAGGACTCGGGTCATCTTAGAGTTGAGACTTAATTATATATACAGTCAATGCCTTGTGTTGTGACAGATTTGCATAGTGTGATAGCTCTCAGTGCTAAATTTTCTGTGGGAAAATGTTCTCAATAAATTTTTAAATACTGCTATAAAAGAAACATACTACTGTTTCTCCAGTTTTAAATTAATCAATGAAAATGAAAATACATTGATTTTTTTTAAATTCATGCATAACAGTTTGATTTTAATTAAAATAAAAACAATCTGAAGTTGATTGAACTATTGAATAATTAACCATGTTCAAGGAAGGAGACTGCTTTACCATATATACTGTTTTATTCAATTTGTAGTAATTCTTTGAATTATTATTAAAAATTCACAATGTTTTTTTTTTTTTTTTTACTTGAATAATGATTGTAATGTTTATAATAAATAGTATAAAAGAATATACACTGCTGCACTTTGTTTTAACAAAATAGAATTGTAAAAAAAAAATATTAATTTTAACTCTGGTATAAATATTATGCACTCAAGTCGCAACACGTATATAGCTAAGTAGTGCATGTGGACATTGTCATGATATATAGGTTTCATCATTACATTACTTTGGTTTATTAAAAAAAATCTGTAAACAAACATAATAATTTCTACATGAACACCTCAATCTGGACAGCACAACTTATTTCCTCCTGTCAATGCGTCTTCTGCCTCACATGCTAGAGCTGCAGCTCCAATAGACATGCAGAGATATGCAGTTTTGTAGCAAAGTAGGAGTAAAATTCATGGTGTTCATATTCCATTATAAGTGTGCTTACTCTGGCGAGTGAAAGCTTTTTTTATTTACGTTCCATAGACAACATTAACATTTACACCTCGCCGTTGTTGGTGTATAACGGACACTATCTTTAATGATTTATGACAGCTCTCAATCATTCTCGGCAAGCTAGCCTCATAATTCTTTGCTTCCGGTCTTCAAATTTTCCTCACAATTTGCAATATGATAAAAGTTTGCCAAATTCCAAGTATAAACAATATAATATTGAGTGTTTGAAACTTTTTACTGTAATAGATAGATAGGGCATATATTATAAGTAAAAGCAAAACAAAAAGTGGTTTAAAAAATATTTAAAATTAATATTTTCCATTATGTAAGTGAAAACAAATAAAATAACAATATTTTTTTTACGTTACATACCACGATAATTAATCTTACTTGATAAATTAATTGCTTTGATCGCTTTCGATAAAAATTATATTTTTTACCGAATCGGAATAGGAGGAAAAAGAAAAAGGGGAGAGAAGCTGATGGACCATTCACGTTCATAAATAATGTAATCTACAAGTATAGAAATAATATAATTGTTGAGCATAATTTATGTTTATCAGTATTTTATTTTTGATTTAAAATATAATATGAAATATTTTAATGTATAATATTTTTGTATCCGATATACGAAGCAACATTTTTGGATAAATTAGGTAATTTGGTACACAACAAGCTTTACAGGCCGTAGTGCACGAAAAGTTGCATGAAAGAGATGGTGAATTAAATAATTATTACGTTGTTTTACGGAATATTGCTAAGACTAAATATAATTGAGAGTTCTCTGTTTAACCACCTATTATATTATATTCTCCCCTCCCCCCTGAATGTAAAAAATCCCTTATTTGCATTTCAGATGTCTTGTAAATTCAAAACAAATTATTAAAAATACCTTTATTTTTGTTACACGGTTATTAGAGCAGACATGCAAGTTCCATTTGTGCGTTGAAACTCCCCAAAGTGTAATTTCCAAGGCCTGGCACAGTGAGGTAATTTGTATTCGCGACTTCTCTGCTCGGGCCACCGTACTCGCGTGCGGAGAGATAGTGGGTGGACATAAATCAGCAGGGCCCCGACCAGTCTGGCCAGTGTACGCGCAATGACCGTCAAGTCCAGTTTGAGCCTCGCAGCAGCAATCCTCGCACTGACTCTGCTCCGAGCAGCACCCGGTAAGAGAGACTGATGTAGTTTCATCAGAGGGACAGCTTGGGCTGTTGAGTGTTTATAACTATAATATAATAATGTAATTAAGAGGGCAATTAAGTGATAAGTCTGGCCCAGACTGTCTGGCCATTTAAATAGACCTTCTTGGTGAATAATAATTGCACTGTATACGAGTACATTGATACCACATCAAAATATAAATGTCATAAATATGAAATACTGATAAGCATAAATTATTCTCAACAATTATATATTATTTATAGATTACATTATTTATGAACGTGAATGGTTCATCAGACTCTCCCCTCTTTCTCTTTTTCCTCCGTATTCCGATTCGGTCAAAAATATAATTATATCGAAAGCAATCAATTTATCTGAACACTTTTATATACTGTATATATATTTATATAATATATTATGTTATATTTTCTGTTTCTAAAGAAGTAGGGATATTTTTGTATTGGTTAGTCTGGTAATTAATATAAAATAGTATGTGTAGATTAGCCAAGTGCATGAAGTAATGTAATTGACCTTTGCTCCTTGACAGCCGGCTCATTGCCTGCTATGGAGATGATACCACCGGTGCTGCCTCCAGCGGAGGGTAACGAGGTTGACAGCGTGCCTCTTGGTGGCAGCGAGCAGGACGGCATGCAGTGGATGTTGATGCCCGGCGCCAACGGAGAGGTGCACGTGGCGGTGCTCTCTGCTCAGCCCATGGCGGAGGCCGCGACCCGCCTCATCAGACCCAGCGACGTAGAGTTCTTCCTCTACACCAGGTAGTTCGTAGAAGATAAAGTCGTCTCCATGTATCTATGGTTTGACGTCACGCGATCCTCCCTACAGCAAAATTTAAAATGTAGCAGCACCAATTTAATTGACTCTTTTCTTTCCAAGGAGTGTCTAAGAATAATTAAAAATGTGTATACCAGAATAATTTTAAATGTGTTTTAGTGTTAGAACGATCTAATTGTATATATTAATCAAATAATCTCTTGTAATTTTCATATTGTACTAATAAGTGACAATTTGAAGTTTGTGTCTAAATATACAATTTGTTAATAATCTAAGAAGTATTAAAAAAAAAAAAGTTTTGCCATATTATCTCAAATTAATCTAAATCAAACTGACGTTCATTTAGACCCCGACGCGGTTACGAGTTTTCCAAACTCTTCGGGTGTATTGTAATATTCTATGTTAACCCAGAAATTTAAACAAATGATATCAAAGTTGTAAATATTACATAAATTATCAAATTAAACATAATTCAACATTTTTTCCTCCTAAAGTTTAATGCGCTACGAGACTTTTAATTATACTATTTATTGCATGTAACTTTCAACTTAAAATTAAAAACAACAAGGCATAAATTAATATATAACAAAAACAGATACGTATACAAGTATATAATAGTGTAAATCATTAACAAATTTATTTCTTCGTTTATTTATATATAATATATATATATATTATATATGTATATATCAATAAACGAAGAATGTCGGGTGGGGAAGGTTTCCTTATTCGCCTTATTGGATCTGCATGCGCCAGGCATAAATTTATATTTGCTGTTATTAATATATTGTGTGGGAACATTCACAAAGCACTGTAACCTATTTTATCTTAGTTTTCTAGGTTAAATCGAAAACCATATTTAGCCCCTGGTTTATTACCATGTTTATTACCATGTGTTGATTTAACCCGGTATAAAAACCTAGGATAAATTGCTTTGTGAATGCCCCCTACTGAAAATGAGTTTATTAATTAATGCTAATTGCTTAAAATTTTCTCCATTCTACAGAGAAAATTTGAACCACCCTGAGCGCGGGTTCTACAAGGAATCCTGCAAGCCCACTTTCAAATACTTCTCCCCCAATAGGCTAACTAAGATGCTGATACATGGGTTCGGAGACGGAATCGAATCGTCTCTCATGTACCCGCTCCTCATCGAAGGTGAGTCAGTCATCATGTAATCACGGAATAAAATGAATTCAATGGATGTAATTACTGTAAATGTACTGTGTTTCTTATAGAATTCCGTCTCAGAAGTACAAAAAGGTATACATAATAACTATATGCAATCAATTTATATACTGTAAAAAAAAAATAAAAAAATAAAAAGCGTGAAATTAGAGATAAAATAAAAAAGTTAGAGTATTGATTATAATGTGTACATGAGGAAATTATTGTCACTATTTTTTTTTTCTTCTTGCCACTGAAATGGTTAGGTTCATGATAGTCACGGTTATGTGCTATCAACTATCGGTTCAAAAAGGAATATTACGAAATTGAAAACTAAGAAAAATATCAGTAAAAAATTTGCTCAGCTTATCGCTGCCAAAAATAAAATTGTCACTTCTCGTACGTGAATTTAATTTCATGAATAATATTCACACATAATTTTTCTCTAATAATAAGCTATGTGCTTATTGTGCTTATTCAATAAATCCTTCAATTAACACTCCCCTTTTCCCCCACAGTGCATGCGTGTAAAAGTGGTATTAAAATATCCATCAGCATGACCATCAGTAACCTTGCTCAGCTTATCTTCAATACATTTACCTAATTGAATTTGAATGAAATTTCACCTTAAACCTGACATTAACAATGAAAATTACAGTTACCTCATTTTTCTTTTATGCTTGTATAATAATTATATATTAACATATACATATGCATGATGCTAATTCTTTTGTTGATTTTACATGATATAATTATTATCATATCGAAAGAATTCAGACTTTTTGGCACATTTTATATACATGCAGATATTTTATGTGCCTAGTTTACCTGTAAATAATCATTTATAATTATCAGTCGTAATTTGATATGAATTATTAAATTGTTCCCACTATAGGCACTAAAAAATAAATTACACTAAATTAAAAAAAAAAAAAAAAATTATAATCTTACATGAAGACAAGTCAGCATACAAATATTGCTCACTGAAAAGCCATTAGATTCATTTCATACAATTTAGCATCCCACAGCATACATTTAATTGCAAGCTAGCAAGTTGCTCCAATACTAACTAGTCGATCCCTCTCGCAGCATACCTGCAGCGCGAGGACGTGAACGTGTTTGTGGTGGACTGGTCTCGGCTGGCCGGCACCCCGTGGTACAAAGCGGCGGTGGGCAACACGCAGTACGTGGGCACGCGGGCGGCGCACCTGCTGGACCACCTCGTCAACTCGACCGGCGCAGACCTCGCGGACGTCCACGTGGTCGGCTTCAGTCTGGGCTCACACGTGGCGGGCATCACGGGACAGCGCGTCTCCAGAGGAAGGATCGGCCGCATTACTGGTGAGCTTCTGAATATCGAGGACAAGATGTGACCGTTTGTCGTATTATAGGAAGACTTGGTGTAGGAAGTTTGGTTGTGTAAATGCAGTCCAGTGAGTTATTCAATAGCCTTTGAAAGATTTTATTACTTTGTCATATTATTTTACAAATAAAACTATAATATTAATTATAGACAACGTATTACAATATATTATATCATATATCACATGAGGATATGAGGATATTTATTACTGCATGTATTTATACTGTACAATATATTTTCAAATTATTAATGTTGACTTGGATACAAGTAGTAATCCTTATTAAAAATTGGATACTTTATATATGGCTATCATATTTTTAGAATTACACATAAAAATACTGTCAACACACATAATTATGTTAATTTCAGTCTTATAATGTATTCTATATTATATTATGGTAAATAAAGTTCAAGTAGACCGGGTAGACGTAAAGAAATTCAAATTTAATTGCAAACTTTTAGAAACCCCATTGAAAGGTACATTTCATGAAACCACGTTTTACATCGAAAGGACCTCTGGAACAGTGTGGAACGTCATGCAGGACGTAAATCTAAATCTTGCAGGGCTGGACCCGGCAAGCGTGCTGTACGGCAACGCCCCGCTGGACGAGCGGCTGGACGGCACGGACGCGGAGTACGTGGAGGTGGTGCACACCTCGGGAGGCTACCTCGGCTACAACGACCCCATCGGACAGGTGGATTTCTTCCCCAACGGTGGTACCTGGCCACAGCCGGGCTGCTTCATGGACTTCGTGGGTAAGGTCGTGAAGGACTATGAAAGAGCCTTATCACTTTAATAGCAATTAATGCAAATCATTATGAGATTAGGAAATTAGGAAGCAAGTAATATTGTACTATACATTAATATATATAAGATATTTTTATCTTATTAGAATTGTTTTTTGAGAGGAGTGCGTCATATTATACTTCAGCCTATTAAACTCATTAACTGAATGCCAGTAATGTTACACTATTTGGGATCATCAGGTACAGTTAGTAGTGTATAACGTCACTTATGATCAACTGAAGACATGAGTGGCAAATGACGTCACGTTTCAGCGGTGTGCAGCCACCGGCGGGCCTACTACTACTTTGCGGAGGCGCTGCACGGCGAGGCCGGGTTTCGGGCCGTGTCGTGCAGCAGCTTCAGTGACTTCCAGCAGGGCCAGTGCGGCAAGGCGAGGCAGCTTTTCCTGGGCAGCGACGAACTGCCCGACCTCAACAGGTGGGTGTAAGGGTGCTAATTATTGGAGTCGTGGAGATGAGAGCAACATCTCATTTATGTTATTATTTAGACGGTAAAATTATTTATTATTAAAATGTGAAATAATGTTGCAAGTCAAGATCAGGGCTATATGTCATGTATATTTTCACCCTCGTACATATTGCCTTGAGTACTGATGAGCGCGTACAATTGAGAGCCTAATGATCAAACGAGGATAAAAGCTATATTCACTCTATGCAGGTTGTTATCAGTGAAATGAGATCAAAATCCAATTTTTATACACCTGTAATTGCTTTTATCCTAAGCTACCCCAATTGATCGCCAGATCTTCAACTATCAAAGGTCAAATCAAGAAAAGGTGTCTAATCATCTTATAATACATTTAACTTAATCTAAAACAATGGACATACATGATTTTCTATACATCCCATTTATTTATACATTAAATACATCCTATTTTTAATATTGTGGTGTGGTGGAAAGAGCTGTGATGAAATTTACTTGCAAACATAATTGAAGGGTTTGCTTGGTTTTTATATAAACGTTTCAGCAACAATGATCACCTAATGTATTGTTATAAATTTTATACACTTGTTTCAGTGCGCGAGGGACTTATTTCCTAGAGACGAACTCCGATGAACCTTATGCGAGAACAGACAGCAGAGCGCGCGAGGAGTGACGAGCTGCTCCAAATAAATCACGTCACCTCATCCTCCATCTCACATTTCTGGGAAGAATCTTCTCGGACATGAAACTTAACTTGTCAAAACAGTCATCTCAAACTTTCTATTTAACTTACTATTAAGATAGCATTTTGCTTACAAATTACTCATCTTGTCACCCAATTGTAAAGAACACATCGTCATACTATTTTGATTATTATATTTAGTGTTAAACAAAACTGTATTTGGCTAATTTATAGAATTTTGTTAATTGTTGACCACATGTTATTGTTACACGGTAATTTTGTTTTCAAAATATTGAAATAAATGATAAATCTCCAACCCTGTTTATGATTTAATAAACCTTGTTCGTTATTCAATAATGTTCATGATATACTTCATATTTGTGTTAAATTACTTATGTATGTTTTTATAGTTATAGAATTATGAACATTTTAACTGTATTTTATTATTAAGTATTAAATAATATTGAGTAAATAGTAATTATGTGTACAAATTAATGGACAAAATTTATATTTTGTAAATTTTGAGATGATTTCATTATGCTCTCAAAAATATAATCAGAACAAATATGTATAGTACGAATAAAAAAATCTTCAAATTAATACAATATTTTTACTAAAATAGATAATTTTGTGCTTTTTTTTTTTGTATCTATTAATTCTAATTAATAATATGATATATATATTATTATATATGTAATTTTTTTCTTTTTCTTTTTTTTTTTTTTTTTAATATCACAAAAACTTCTTTCAATCTTCAAGCTCGTGTCAGCAAGGCTCAATTTTACAAAGTTTTGGCAAAAAATTCCGACAGTCCTTAATATTCATTATTCAAATACATATTTCATAATTTTATAATACATAAAAGTATGTATAAAGAAGCTGTTTTTTTTTTTTTTTTGTTTTTTGTTTTTCGTTTTTTGTTTTTTGTTTGTTTTTTTTTTTTTTTTCTTTTTTAAATTTTGGATATCAAATTTGAATTGAGAGAAATAATAAGCTGTTAAGTGATGATAGGAAAAGAATGCTTTCAGACATCATGATTGAAATTAGTAAATAATTTTTTAGGGGAATGCATAAGATTAATTTTTCTGCTTTATTAAAGTAAAATTGTCATAATAAATTATTATAGTTCCTATAGCACTGTTGCGTAACTACTAAAGCCAAATATTAGGTCTCAACTCTCAAACCATGGAATAATGAAACAACAAGCCTATAGAAAAATTAAATTGATCCAAAACCATGCATGGTTTTACAGAAATAGTATTGATATATAATATACCAATGATAAAAAAAAATAGTCATAGATACCACTGCTATTGCTCAAAATATACATCTTTCTTACTTTACATTTCTTTGAAAAGCAGAATATTTTATTGTATTTGTTTTTTGCTTCTCAATCTTCATTGAATATGTTATATATTACTAATATTAAATTATAGCAAATATATGTTTAAAAATTCCACCAGTTCACGATTTTTTTTTTTTTTTTTTTTTTTTTTTTTTTTTTTTTTTTTATGTAAATTTTACTTTGTATGGACTTTCCACACTGAACTTTATCACTGAACTATAGGCATATTATTGTAAGGGAATTTCTTGCATACAAATTTCAGAACAAGATAAAATTTCATTATTAAAAAAAGTTGTGTAAAACGTACCGGCTATTTATTATTTACATTAATTGTTTTGGGAAGCAATGATTTTTTTTTTTTTTTAATTTTTTGTTTTATTATATTTCCCTTGTGGATACAATAACACAGAGGCAGAGAAGATTAAAAAACAGTCTAAAAAGAAATTTCACCTCCTGAAAGTTGTGTAGTGAGTGAATCCTAACTTGTGAAGACAATACAATATATTGAATATATAAATGAATTATGAACACACAATAAATGTTATGTTTAATTTGTTTATTTGTTTAATTTGTTTTGTTTGAGAGGAATTCCTCAACGTTATTTTGATTACCAATGCGCTTACGCAGCTTGAAATTTTGTTTTAAATATAATATAAAATTCCTCTCGGTACCAATAATTATGTAGACATCTTTAAACAAAAGACTTTTTTTTAGATATTGTGATATTTCAAGTGCACTTCGAGATATTTTGAACAATATAACTGCATCCCCAAGAGACATGGAGATGTTTGATCTTGAATTTTGGGAGAATTAGCGGGTCCAGCCATGTTCTCAAAAAGTTGATCTTGTCTCCAGATTGGTTTTGTCATGCAGTACGTGTGAGTTGTATACTTAGAGCCAGACGAACTTTACTCACTGGAGCTGCGTCTCCGAGAGAGAAATATACTTGCTTTTACAATTTTAAGAGAGGTAGGAATAGACTCTAGATTCTATAGTCATTTCAGAAAGATTCAATTCCACCACACTTTCATAGACAGAATGGCAATGCCCTCAAACGGAGTAAAGTTCATGCTGTCCATGGCAAAGTGTACATACATTATGTATGTAGAGTAGTGTAGCACTCAGTACAGCATGTTCTTATCATAATACAGGTTTGATTGACACTTGGTTTTTTCGTTTGGTTATCTAACACACTCTGCATACTTGCACGCCTGCAGCTGGTCCTGCTGAGGTCCGCGACTCCCCCAGCAGTCGAGCGCCACACTCTCGTCAGTCCAGATGGCGCACCCCACGCAACGTCACGGCACCCTGCTTGTGCTGATGCTGCTCAGCTCTGTTGCAATTCCTCAAGGTGAGCAATATTATCTACCTGTTGTAAATCATAGCTCTATTGAGTGTCGTATCGGCTTGTTGATGGATTTATGATGTGTTGCAATTAATGATTGCAATAATGCAATGTAAATTTGAGATAGAAATTTTCTGATTTTGAACTACGCACTTTAGTACAGCTTTCATATTTATAACTATATATAGTTATTACTTATTACTTAAGAAAAAATCTCACGCGTACGTACATTTATTGTCTGAAAAACTAAAGAACAACAAAATAGTTTTTTAGCTATAGATACTGTAGAAAGTATATATATTATATCAGTGACAAAAAATTGCTATGGGAATATGCATTTTTTTTAAAGTGTTATTTTAGTAAAATATCTTCTATTTTGAAATATAGATGATTATTGTTGACATCTATTGTTGAATTGCAAGTTGTATATAAAACATAAGTTATAAATTTTTATTGTAATAATGCATTGAACAAATAAAAGTGTAAATGTACAAAAACTACAGAAATATATTATAAAACACTGTAAATTTCATGCTAATTTTTAAAAATGAATTGCATTGGACAATTTGCATGACATTTTTTTATTGCAGAAATGGGTAGAGGGTACCAAATTATGCTACTCTGAATTTTTTCAGTTTTTTTTTTGAGAGCGGGAACTATTTTTAAAAAATTATTGAAAATCAGTTTTATGACGTCACGAGCATTTAGCGCCTATCCTTTTCTTAAGGACAGACTCCTCGTGACGTCATAAAATCGGCTTTCAATAATTTTTTAAAAATTGTTCCCGGTCTCTAAAAAATCTGAAAAAATTCAGGGTGGCATAACTTTGCACCCTCTATCCATTTCTGCAATAAAAAAATGTTATGCAAATTGTCCATTTTCCAAGTCATAATAGAACAATATTGTTAGATTGCAACCAGCAACATGGATCTATATAACTATTAATCGAAATCGAGCATTCACCATATCAATTGAGATTCGCACGTTTGCATGGCTTCATAAATGTGCATTAACTGTGTAAATATTATAGTGTGACCTGACACGAAACATTACATTCTTCTGCTGAGTTTGTATTTTTTGATGATTTTCAAATCATCGAATTATACTGACCCAGAAAATGACAATTGACAAGCGGAGACTCCATGAAAGAAATTGAACGTTTTGGCACCCACCCCGTATTAATATTAATCTGATGTATACATTGCATGTGGATTGTATAACATAAATATTTAACATCATAATTATTTTGTATGATCAGAAATCATTATTAAAACAAAAACAAAAAAACAAAACAAAAAAAACAAAAAAACAAACAATAACAATAATAAAATGAGATGAAAATAACAGAAAACCCAAAACATATAATATTTACATTTTTTATCATAGCTCTATTACGGCTCTAAGGTGGTCGAACTCTTCTTATCCAAAGTTCAAAAACCTGTACAAAATATATTCAAGATCTACCCATGACTTGCAAATTAATATCCAAAATTTGATATGTAAATTAAAACAAAGGCACGGACTCTAAAATTAGACGCGATTATCTTCGGAATAGTAAACAACACGATTGCAGATACAGTACTGTACTGTACATTACATATAAGACAGATAACTCAAATAATTAAAAAAATAATAGGTTAGATAGTTTCGTTTGCCATATAAATTATTAAATTTAATACCATTGAGTTCATAACATTAACTTCACCATTAACCACAACCAATAAGAACCAATAGATCAATTCACTAAAAATTACAACGTCTATATGATTTTTGATTTAATTTTTTTTTACTATAATAATTAAATTATTATCACTAAAAAAAGAAAAATTAATTAATTATAAATTATCCATTGTACCGTTATTAAATGGAAAAAACGTTCATACAAAGCCAGGTGTTATCTGCTGAGATGGCGGGGAATGTTGTGTAAATTATCTGGCGTCTATTCTGACACTACGCCATGTACCGCCTTCCGCTCGGCCGCGCTTCTGTGTCGCATTTTACACTCGCAAGTACAGGTAGAGGGTGGCGTATCACCTGCACGCTCATTCATAACACAACAGCGCGCCAAGTCGTACCTGAATGAAATTGATATGAAATAAAATAAAAATAATATAGTATTAAGTACTGTATAAATATGGACCTCTATATTGATGTTTGTCTATAATACAGGCTGTTACTGAGAATCACTCAATCAACTGCGGTGATCACTTTATGCTAATTTGTGTAGAAGATTGTGTATCTTGATCTCAAATTTGTATACATTAGACGCCATGTAGTTTTCTCTACCGCAGTTTTGGCTGAAAAAGAAAAGAAAAATATTATTAATAATGCTATAATACATAAAATTTTATTTCTTTTGAGCTTATTTTCTTAGTAAAAATAGTAAAACTTTCAAATCTAAATTATATTATTTCCTATTAATACACTTTTTTTTTCTGAATTAAATTTGTATGATCTAAAGAGTTTATGTGCTCTATGTATTCCTTTACATAGTAAAACTGCATCGAGAACCATATTGTGGAACCAAATAAATATTAATTCAATTGAATTTTATTTTATTGTAATTTTTATGTTATCTATAGTTTATACTTTATACAGTATAATAAATAAGGTATGTGAATTGTCACGACAGAGACAGCACCTGGTGCCCTGCCCGAGGGACCGAACCTTCCTGAGGAGGTACCCACGGAAATACCTGAGACCCTGAACCTGATGTCGTGCTTCACGCCGCCCATTAGCTGCCCCAACGAGAATGTCACCTTCTACCTGTACACCAGGTAACGCCGTCAGACGTTATTCGCGGTTTGGTTTTTAAAATCCTGTAAAGTATGCAGCTTTACATACTAGCACGGAAAACTTTTCGACAATCAATACTGTTTTATAATTATAAACGTTTTATGCATTATATGTTCATAATTTTATGCTAAAATATTAATATGAATGCCTCGAATTGACTTCCTTTATTCCTTACAAACGCTGTTATCGTAATTATTTGCAACTATAATATATACTCGTATGGTCGCAGGGCCATTGAGAACTCGCCATACCTGCTGGACCTTAGCAACGAGCAGTCCTTAAAGGACGCACCCTTCGTGGAGGGTCGACCGGTGAAGCTGCTCATCCACGGCTACACGGGCCACCGTGACTTCTCACCGAACACTGAGATACGACCTGGTAGGCTGTGAGACGAGCTAATGGACCGTAGAACGTTGCTGAATTGTACAATGCCTTTCATATATTATGCCAGATTTCACTGACATGTTTTGAAATGATAAAACTTATCTATAGAGCATATAATTATGATGTATCAAAAGTTTAGTCTCCAATCATTGACACAATAATTAAAATTAAACCCATGCAATGATGCACAAGCACATGTAGGATTCACTTTTCATCCTTGAGAGCATCTCGTAAAAAATTAATAATAATCTATTTTAAATCTTCAAGGTACAGAAAATGTATATACCTGCCACTCCCACCCTCCCTCACAAAGGGCCCGATCACCCCCCAGTCACGTGGTTATTGCAGCGCTGCTGGCGCACGATGAGTACAACGTCATCTCGGTGGACTGGGGCCGCCTCGCCGCGCCACCCTGCTACATCCAGGCCACCAGCAACGTGCAGCTGGCCGGCACGTGCACCGCGCAGCTCGTCGACACGCTCGTGAACACACGTGGATTCAAATTACGCAATATTCACGTCATCGGCTTCAGTCTTGGGGCCCAGGTGGCGGGACAGCTCGCGAGGTTTCTGACAGTGGGGAAGTTGCGTAGGATCACAGGTGGGTTGATAAACAATCGACTGAAAAATATTCTATTGTTAAATTAAAAAGTTTATGTATTTTTCAGCTTGTAACAATGATTGATTTAATAACAACTATATTTTTGACTTATATTTATTAAACTTCTTTATTATATAAGCATAAATATAAAAATAGAGTATCGACCTCATTTTTTTTATTACAGAAATGGATAGAGCGTGCAAAGTTATGCTACCCTGAAATTTTTCAGATTTTTTAGAGCCCGGAAACTATTTTTAAAAAATTATTGAAAGTTCTTTTTGTGACGTCACGAGACGCCGCTCATTAACAAAAAAATATATGACTTGCCGCCTCGTGACGTAACAAAAAGGACTATCAATAATTTTTTAAAAATAGTTCCCGGTCTCAAAAAAAATCTGAAAAAAATCAGGGTAGCATAACTTTGCACGCTCTATCCATTTCTGCAATAAAAAAAAAAATGAGTTCGATACTCCATTTATAAATTCATATATAACGCATTTTTATTGTAATTGCAGCAGCAATTTCATTGAATGTACAGTTGCACAATTAAATATATTGTATAAGTAGCTGAAGATAAAAAAAAAATGTACCTACCCACTTTTCACTGCAGTTCCGTATCGCTTATTATCTATACTATTAAATCAGGCAGTTCCAGTCATAAATAACATGCAAGTTGCTTTACCACGCACAAGGACACTTTTAACTTTCAAAGAGTGTGTCACTGTGGCAGGCCTGGACCCCGCCATGCCGCTGTTCGCGTCCCTGTCCCGCTCCTCCGTGCTGGACCGCAGCGACGCGGCCTTCGTGGACGTGATGCACACCAACGCCGGCAACAAAGGCACGTTGACAATTTGAGATCTTTATGCTAGTAGTTTTCTCGAACGTGATTAATTGGATAAGCATAATAATACGTCATGGTATAAATTAATTAATGAAACGTTTATACGTACACAACAACATAGCAAATTATAATTATATATATACGGTTATATTATATATACTTTGCATTCGTTGAGATCTCCATCAGGCTCCAGTCCTTACAATTTTAGTTGTTATTTTTTTTACGCAGATGAACGAAATTTTTTGTTACTTATGTTGTGTATAATTATATTTTACTATGTAATACGGATTAATATACGAGTATATTTTATTCAATAATATCATTGTAAAAAATGGTGTAATTTAAGTGTATAAATATATAATGTTTCTCAAAAATTATAAATGTATTGCAGATATATAAGTAAATAAGTATATTTAACAACAATTCTTTAAATTATATAGATGTGTATAAAATGTTAAATCTCAATTCTGATAATCTGCTTTTAAGCAAGATAATTATACTGTATATTAAATAGGCGTGTTTTTGTTTTGTACAGGCAAGTACGGGCCCAACGGCCACGTGGATTTCTACGTGAATGGCGGTGCTCACCAGCCGGGCTGCTCGGGTCCGGAGGTCTACGGTACGTGGTGAACATGAAATAAATAGTTACATTGAATTACTCATACTTATGTTATGAATATGTTTTTTTGTACACATCCACGTGATTTTCTGTTTGCAGACTCGGCGAGCTGCTCGCACGGCCGCGCCCCCATGTACTATGCCGAGTCCATCTCCAGTCCAAGTGGCTTTTGGGGAAGAGAGTGCAGCAGCTGGATGAGCTACAGAACGGGACTGTGCAGCTGGACCGGCGCCAGACTCGCCATTATGGGGGAGAATGCTGACCCGAAGTGAGAACGACACACGAAGAAAGCATATTTCAATTGTTTAAAGAATCTCATGAAAGATTAAGAAGTTGAAATATTTCTTTTAATAAATGATAATGAGTTAGGAAATTATGAGAAAAGAAAAAGTTCATATTGTTCATAAATTTTAAATCATAATATATAATATTATGTAATAGCAGGAGCTTTAAAGAAGTAAATTTGTGACGTAATATAATATGCAGCTCTATAATATTATATACAAAGATAAGCAGAAATTCTATATTTATAACGAATATAATTATATTAATATTGGTATACTTTTAATTTCTGCGTAAAGCCAGCGCCAGGCGTGGATCCAGGGGGGGGGGGAAGCTGGGGGGCTGCAACCTCCACTCCTCCCTGAAATGTTGTATTTAACATGGGCAATATAGGCATTTCCCCCGGCCACTCTAATTTTTTTTAACATTGGCCTTATGGGGCCGCTCTTTCCCCCCCCCCCCATCCCCCGGGTCAACTTTAAAACATTTCCTTAGGGTGGAGAACGAACGCTAACTGTGGACTTTGCAGGGTGCAAGGCTCGTTCTTCCTGGACACTAACCCGGACCCGCCGTTCGCACTCGGGGTGTTGGGCAGCGCGGGCACCATCGACCGACCGCCAGGTCAGCAGTCCCGCGTCGTCAGCAAGCAGACCGAGTGTGGCAGTTCTCTCAACCCGGGGCAGCAATAAAACGTTGAATGGAAAATATAAGGGTCTCATTTCATATCCCAGTCCCAACATATCATAGTTATAATATAAGTGTGACATTTTTGGTGTCGATCGAGTCATTGTTGAATAAAAACGTCATTCAGCAAATCATTAGAAAGAACTGAAAGCTAAAATTATATTTTTTATTTGAGAATCTTTTAAATTTACTTTTCTTTTCGAAATTAGAATACAATTATATGTGTCATTAATGACTATAATTTATGTTCATTGCAGGGTGAGGGTAGTCAGGCAGGAGCTATCTGAATTAATTCATAATTAGTCAAAGTAACTCGCTTCTTAACATTCATAAACAATTAATTTAATGTAAAATACGTGAAAAATACACAATTAGTAAGCCAGTTCTCCACTATATGATACTATGTAATCTGGATAACATGCACTCTTGCTTGGCGCATGCGCAGTTCTCTACAAAACATCTCGCTGATTGACCCACTTCTCGTCACGCTCTTGCACGGTGTCATAGAGCTCGTCGCAAGGACGCAAGGTGCATGCAAGGTGCAACATTAGCGTGTAAAATTGTTCGTGAGAAACTGGAGAGGTGATGGAGTGTCAATGTCACTGCCGAAGTCGTAGATAGTAAATTAAATTAGGATCGCATTGTTTAACTTAATATTGAATTGAAATTATATCTCAACCTTTAACTATATATAGGATATAAAAAATATATATAATATGTATGGTCCACATGCATGCATTAACCATGGTACTTTGTACTACTTACATGATTTTACATGAAATGCAAATAATTTTGAAGAATGATGAACTCATTGTTAATTTATAATTCCTATAACCACATTAAGAATATTCAGTAAAAAACTATAATTTATTTTGCTTGTCTATATAAATATAGTATATAGTGAACTAGAAGCTATTGAAATGTGTTTATATATTATATGTCAGAAATAAGGAGCAACCGCGTGCTCGGACGTGGAATGAAAAATTAATGAAATATTAATTGTTAAATCTTGGGTGGATCTCTAATTTGCAATTAAAATAGTTTGCGATTTGTTCAATTAATAAACATTACAAGTATTCATATTGGATATTTAATAGTTAATGATTTGTTTGTGTTTGTTAACGTCACCTCTTAGATTATTTTAAGCAGCGCCCTTTATCATTTCACTGTACCTTATGCATAAATACTCACATTAATTAACTATATAGTATACTCACAAAATATTCAAACAAAATCATTTTTGACTTGACGTTCTAAACATTTAATTAATATAATATATATACGAAACAATGATATACAGAATATGAATTATTTGATTGATTATTGAGATTATGCACTAAATGTTAATATTACAACTTTTACAACTGTCATGATATACAATATAAAAATCATATACTATTCTCCTTTCAAGTATGTTTTTTAGCTGGTGTTTACTACAGTTTCTTTTACAATACATATAATATACTTTCAAATAAACATCAAGAGTAACATCCTCTCATTGTAAAAACATAGCTCTCTCTTAATCGACTAATAAACGTGCATGTATGCACCGAACTGAAGCAGCGTGACTTTCCTCGCTTATTTACGTTAAATTGAAACGTATCATTACCCTCAGGAGCAGGTGAAAATATACATTTTGCGTAATTCAGAAGTTTTTTGTGTATATATCGATATCAGGTCTCGATGTCTGGTTTCCGTACTTTTATTTACAACTAATTTAAGATTTCTATATAGCATAGAGCAATTTTTTTTTTTTTAGCAAGAGTGAGTGTATTATATAGTTACCAATATATTTCATTCGTAGTGTAATTTATATCATACTATATTAATATTTTGGTCTCAAAAGTTTGAAAAATATAATATGTTTAAAAAAGATTACAAATAAAAATCAGCTGATTTTATCCATATTTTAACAATCTATAATACAAAAGTAATATTAAATTAATACAGGAATAATACAGGATAATTTTACGTGCAGCATATTGTATGAATAAAATCGTAGTCCAAAATGAGTGTGGACAGCTTATATGCTTGATAAGTACTAATCGCTCTATCCCTTTCTCGACTCGTATAATATATTATAATATCTATTGTTGATATTTTATTTTTTTTATCATCAATAAAATACTTCCTGCATTAGAAATTCATGCATGGAACGGTTTTAACTTTCTTTACTGTCGTGTTTATTAATTTCAATAATTTCTTAATTTGCACGTTTGAGAAAATATAATATTCCCTAGGAAAAAATAATTTTACTAACCTATACATACACTAAGGTTAGTGTTAGTGAATAATGATCATTGTAATAGCTAATTAGCAGCTAATAGCAAACGTCAGCATTTGGTTATATTATCCACAAACTGCATAAATCCTCACGGGCAATCAAGTATATTATATTATATCAAATATTTTATTTTTTTTATTAGTCTTTAAAGAAGGTATTTATAATAAAAATAACTTTACAAATTACTACTATACTTATATCCTAATATTTCAAAAAATAAATGGATCACCAATTTGCATTGGTATATTTTTAATAAATAAATAAATAAATTATAAATTAAAATTAGTTTAATCAAAATACAAGAAGTATAAGTTTATTGCTCCTTTTTATATATTGTCTCTATCTCAATGATAGACTTCATTATAAAAATAGTAATTAACATCAATAAAAAATAAACGTTACAAGGCTTGCTATTTGCTCTGTCTTCGTAGGTATAAATACTATAAATCTGAGAGATGATATTACTCATAGATGCATGGAATTAAACTGCTCCCTGCTATAAGCGCACGTGGTGAGTTGCTGAGGTTTTCCCTGCACGCTGGAAACTCCAGAGCGTCCAGTTTCTCCGCTCCCTCTTCCTGACTTGCTTGCTGGAGAGGAGGACGCAGACGCTCGCTCTACTCGAGAGCACTTTCTTCCACTTTCCCAGAGGCGAGCCGCCGAGGAGGTCGCAACAGCAGCGAGAGAGCGCCGCAGAAAGTGCTCCATCACGAAATCATAGAGCGAATGCAGTCATTTGCAGGAGTAACAGTTCTAAAAGCTTAATCATATTAGTGACATTAGGAACGTAAAACAGTGTAAGTTTGCTTCGATCGAGTGACTCAAGATTTGTGAATGACTGCAGAACGTTCAGTGAAAACTTGTAGGAGAGACTTGAACGCGTGCGACAATTTAAAGTTTTGGTGACAAGTGTTTTTGTGGACAGTCAAGATGAAACCAAACTATGACATTTTGAGGACGGGGGTGTGTTACCTTGCAGCCCTAGCTGTCATAACCCTGCTTCTCCCACAGTGTAAGTTAATAGTTTAAACTTCTGTTGTAGTCAATTTTATTACAGTTTTTAAGACAGAGAGTGTAACGTTACAACTACAGTGAAAGGGGGAAAAAAATAGTTGTAACAAGTATTTCTTTTCGAATGGGCTTTGTTGTATAGAAGGGGCATTCACAAAGTCTTAAGGCCACATTTAAGGCTAGATAATTTAAAGCTTGATTTTAGACTTGTTTTTTAGACCCAAAATTTCTGGTCTTAAATTATTGAGCCTTAAATGTGGCCTTAAGGCTTTGTGAATGTCCCTTTATATAATTTATTTATTTGTTTATTTCACCAACATATTTTACAATTACAATAATTATCAGGTGGAAATAGGACATTTTACAAGCCACTATTGATCACCAGGACACAAAGTGGTAAAATATATTTTTATTTAGTTCAATCCTATAAATCCTATGGATTAAATCCTGTTTTTTTACAACATTCCATTTATTCAAAATTGAACTAAACTGGTAGAGAGTAGATTAGACGTGTAGATTGTCGAGAGTTTCCGCAAACTTAAAACAAAAAATGGCACACTTATCCTGATGATAAGAAAAAGGCATCATAATTTAACTTCAACTTGGGAAAAAATACAGCATCCTATCGTTTTTTACTTATCATGAGAAGGGTATAAATTATATTATATTATATAATATATAAGCTTTTGTGCGAGGTCATATTTTTAAAACTCAATAAATAATATCTAAAAGTAATACAAATTGTGATAATTCATTCAACATTATTATCATCATCTTAACTATAAAACACATCAAGAGTCGACTTTCTAGATAATATACATTCAATTAAAATTACTAATGTTTATTTAAACTCGTACTAAAATACGACCGTCCTTACGACTAAAATATATGACTAAAATATTTGACCGTCCTTGTGGCTTACGGTAGGTCAAGGTTCAGTGGTCTCCGGGCAACAAACGTACGTGATTGATAAAACGGATTTCCTTCCAGTTTGGAGCCTGTGATTAACCTCTCGTCGTCTTATTGAAAAACAAAAGTAAGCTCTCGAGTCGACGTTCGCGAGAAGTGAAACTGCATGACACACTTGCGTACATACATGGACGAACGTCATATGTGAGCAAACCCAGCACTTTTTTGTGTTTTTTCAGACTATTACAGTTAGGTGTCACCCGGTTCCGAACTGTTTGCTTCCTTAAATTTGTCAATATTGCAGCATATAACGTGAAATAATCATATTACTATAACAACAACAACAAAAAATTATGCAGGATAAAAATAGAAGGGAAATCGAACAAATCGTCATAATATAACAAGTTTCTATTATGCAAAACATGGCAAGTAAATTTAAAAAATGATGACTTCAATGGTGTTACAGCAGGCTATCCTGACTAAATATTATAAATACATTTTTATTAAAAAAAAAATAATAAAACTCTTTAACATAAGATTTGCACCTCATAACTTTATTATTATACTATTAATGAAACGATATTTATCAACTGTACTGTCAGATGCAGTATTATAGGATAGGTTCACACTATACACTTAGTAATATTGAAATATTTTATTTCTGTAACAATTTAATTGAACTACCATAAAATTATGATTTTTGCAAGTTCTGCACAAATTGATACAGATTAAAAGTTTAAGTCTATTTTAGAATTATTCATTTAATTACTTTTTATGAATATGTAGCTAGAAGACTTAATTATTAATGCTGGAGAATGGACAACGTATTTAAGGTTAAGTGTATATAAATTACAATTAAACACCAAAGTATTAGACACAGTATGAAGCTGTGCATATTTATGTTGCTGTAGGTCACGTGAGTCCTTCACGGATGGTGACCACGCCCCTTTATCAGAGCGTGACTTCAACCGACTGGAGGTTGGGAAGTGATCTTTGCAGTCACTCAGTAAAAAAATGTACTCTTTAACATCAAAGATTGGTAATTATGAAGTGTCCTTGATGAATAATTATATCCTGGAGTCGTAGTAATTAAATTCGTACGTTGTAGTCGAACAACTTTTATATACATGTGTCATTTAATTGTAAATAATATTTTTAATTGTTATAAAATTCAGTATTAACTAAGGATGTATTTTTATAGTAAAGTATTTATTTTTTACATGAATTTTATTATGAGCAATATATTATGAATTATATAGTAAAATTGTGATTATGTTTCGTCAAAAACTTTATAACTGTGGAAGATATTTGCTACAGTTTTTAGCATTGCTTCGTAAGTACTTTCATTTATTAACAGCTTTCAACTGAAATACGAAATAGATTGCCTTGAAAAATATCTTTCACTGCAACCTCCGCAAGGCTTGTTGAGGAAACTGGAAATACTTATTTGCGTGATAAATTAAAGCTATATTCTACATACCCATGCACCCAAGCTCGTGTTTTACAGTACAGGATCTCATTTAAATTAGCATTATTTTTAATTTAATAAATTGTTTCCAGATATATAGAGTATTTTAATTAAAACAAAATAAATGATGATGTGAACAACTTTTGTTATTGTCATGTCATTAATTAAAATCAATATATAGGTTGAAATGTCAAGATTATAATTTTTTATTGCTCACTCTACACAACACACTATATAAAACGGAATCTTATACGGAATGTAGTTTTGTTACGAAACGTGAATTATGAAATTTATTTATCCATAAACAGCGCTGTAATCCTGTAATATATTAATTATATAAATATTGGAACTGTTGCAAAATCCATTAATGAAAATAATATTCTACTTGATACTTTTAAAATCAAATCAATATACATGGAATTTTTTTATTGCAGAAATGGATAGAGGGTACCAATAACTACCAAATTATGTTACGTATACCTCCTTTCCTTTCTTTTTTATATTTTTTAAAGGCCACCAGGAAGTATTGTTATAAAAAAATATTTAAAATTCTGGTTTGAACACGCCTTTTTTAGGTCCTATATCCTTGTATTAATAAAATATTACGCCTATTGACGTACTTTTAATAATTTTTTAAAAATAGTTCCCGCGACTCTAAAAAAAAAAAAAAAAAAAAAAAAAAAAATCAGAGTAGCAATTTGGTACCCTTTTTCATATTAATTAACGATTAAAAAGTTGTTATGCAATTTTATATTATGTTAATGTAACTGCAAAAATAAGAATATTTAGCTCAAAACCTTTGGCAATTTTTTTTTTTTGCACTTCTACTGCAGTAAACATATTATAGCTGCAGAACTCTCCGTATCTGCCACTCCTTCTTGTATTACGACATAGTATACGTATACATCTTGTTCCTATACCCCTTCCTCCCCGCTGTCACTGCATATTGGAGCTCTAGTGAACAACAAGTGATCTGCGAGTGAAAGGAATGTTTCTGCTCCAGCTGCAAGCAGACACACTTAATCTCAAGTGGCTGAATATCCCCAAGGGTTTTCAACATTCACAATTTTTTCCCGGGATCAAAAAAGTTATTTAAAAAAAAAAAAAACATTATTCCAAAATAAACAAAATTATTTACATAAAATTAAAACAAGCGATTAGATTTTTTTTTTCGAACTAGACATTGGAGGGTTAAGAGCCCTATATAATCTATATATAATTATATATGTATATAACGTAAATTTAAGCTATTCATACAAAATATAAATTTTTAAACAGAGGACGATATTCTATACAATGTATGGACATTGATGCTTGAATAATAATTTAAAATACTGTACATAACTACATATATTATATAAACTATGTATACAGTGTAGTAATATTATTGTACCTATATTATACTGCAGTATATATCCCAAACTCTTTTTGGGGGAAAAAAAAAAGAAAAAAAAACTTAAACTTGTTTACATAACACGACGAAAAAAGAAATGTCATATTTTTATATTAAATACTTTATACCGTTATAATTTAATTTTACTTCTTATTAGCAATCTGCACGATGAGTGTTGATTTGAATGTGTTCAATTTTTGCTTGTCAAAAATGAGGAAGCGATTAAGAATTGAGTGAAAACTGAAAAGTGTATAATAACTATAAACTAAAAATTAAGAAAATCAACAAAACCTCAGTAGCACGCACGATTCGCTCGGTAATTTTACTTTCATTTCAATGTGTGAAGCAGTAATATATAATAATATGTTTTTAACTTTTTTCTTTCTTTTACAATCATGTGTAATCATGTGTATTACAAATCACGAAGAAAACAATATTTTTATTTTTTTTTCTCTTCAAATATCTACACGTACGTCTTTAATTTAATGTCAAATTTGAGTCTTCTTACACTTTACTGTAAGATGTAGACAAAAAAAAAAAAAAAAAAAAATCCAAACGTTTTTAATATCAAGATATTAAAATTATTAAATTAAAATAAAATTATAATTTAATCAATTCATGAGCATGACAGTAACTCAAAAACAATTTTTACTAAAACGCATATTTAGAATAAGAGAAATTGGAAAGCATAAACATAACAAACAATGAATATATGCAGCGTAAAATTTATTATAACAATGCTACGTACATAAAACCTTCTTCTTTTAAATGTAAAACACGTTAGATTTTCCTCTCTCGATTCCAATTTCACTTCATTTTCATTTTTCTTTTGTGACCTTTTTTGACTTAATTTTTATTATACGAGTGTCAAAGGTTTTCATAAAGCAAACATTTTTAATACATTTTTATGTGAGAATACCGTGCAGAAAAATTAAATAAAGGAAAGTTACAAAGCCCCAGGTAAAATATTACAAATTCATTTCTCAGATCTTTGCCGAATTGTTCCGCATTGTTGTTCTATTTTGCTTGTCTTATATGAACGAATATAATGATATATGCTATCATTAAGAACATACTAGAAACTAGAACTATTGTTGTAAAACTACTTTATTATATTTTTATGGAGCTTCATACAATTATTAAAGCCTTGAAGATAAATATGCAATAAAGCAAACCAAAAACCAACTGAACTTCATTTCACAATGTAAATTTGATGAAAATTATATGATATAATTATACCTCGCTGCAATGTATAATCTAAAATATATTTTTGATTTACATACTTAATATAATAGAAAATAATAGACATAATTATTCGAGATATAAAGTTTCAGCAGGATACATACATAAAATTTAATGTACATAATTATTGAATAATAAATTTATTAATTACATATTATTTAATTACTATATACACTGTGTATATTTATTTTAGAGAGAAACAAAAAATAAAATGTATAATTATAACTGCAGTGATTTTGTGTATTCTTTAAGAGTATAATAGCTGTATTATTATTCCTGCATAAAAATTACTTTCTTCCATTCAAGAAAAACAAAAGCATGCAGTCAAAGACTTGTACTTTACTCTGGAAGTCTTTGCATTCAGTATTTTAGAAGTGCAAATTGAGAGGAAGCGATGTTATATAATATACGACTTGAAAGTATCATTATGTTTAGTTGTACTCTTACTTTGACCTCTATTTGGAGAGCAGGAGCTATAGGGATCGAGGACTTAAGTTTAAGTTCATGAAAGCACAAAATTTATTCTCGTAATCGAAAAACCAGGTCAATTTAGCCATGCCTATACATTGGTGCTCATGCAGAATGAGTGCTGTTCATTTTTTCACTAAGGACGTTTAATATATTGACGTTTAGCTGAGAAATTAAAACAGAAATATAAAAAAGATTCATAATTCGCTACCTTTTAAAAAAAAATTAATTAAAGAGTTTGTTCATTTAAAACATTTAAAATCTAGAGTCCATGTGAGTGTGCTCAGTAGATAATACGATAATACTATAAAATCATACACACAAAAAAGAGAACTTAGACTATGTAGTACAGATATTATAATATAGGACTAATTAAATAATATATACAATTTATTTTCTGTTAGTAATAATTAAAATGTATAATTTTTTTAATATGTTTTATCTTCTCTTTTACATATAGTTCAGTGATTTTTATGCTATATTGTGATTAGAATATAGAATAATATCTTTATTTAGGCGATATTAATTATTTATTTATTTGATTTATTAGTGTTAATTTTATTACTGTGCACTTTATTCAAGTGATTTAATAATATGCATTTTGTTTAATATTTGTAATGATCTGAATACAAGTGAAAAATTATGTAAGCGTAAATCAGAGCACACATGCATGACATGCACTTTTTTCTATTGCTTCAACTGCATGCATATAAACAAGACTTGTTTGTACACTTGTAGTGATTGATTTATTCTAACAAGTTCACTTAATATACGATCAAGTTGTTGTGTACCACAACCCTGACTCCACGGCACAGTAGGGCACAATTGGGCACAGTTAAGGTTCACAGTTAGGTAAGCTGTAATGCCCATGAGTATCCAGTAGGGCACAGTGTTTATATTAGGTACCCCAGAGCATCCTAGCTTTCTAAACTTGGCGTAACTTGGCACATTGAATACACTCTTTGAAGTTGTATCGACTATGAACTAGAAGGGGCTTAAATGATGCTTTAATTGATATATATAATATCCAACTGATATTTTTTTTCATTAAATAAACTACATTGGCAATATATCTAATTATTATCAAATTTACTTATTAATTTTGGACTTTGAAAAAATTTATACCCGGATGGTAGCGCCATCTGTTTCTAAAAAATTGAAGTAAGAAAAAAAAAAGCAACATACAACATATGATATGGGTGTCATTGTCAACAAAAACAGAGATGCTGTCTCTTTTTTATTGGAAAAGTCTGCTTTGCAGTCTTTAAAGAAGGTAAGAAATATATTAAAAAGTATATTGAAATAGCAAAGTTCTTTTTTTTCTAATAAATTGCTTCTTTTTTACAGTGATTATTACAAATTCTAACATCATGAGAGGCCCTATCATAGCTTTTCTTTCTCCAGCCCAGCCCGCCCCCTTGAATTCTCTCTTTTCTTTCAACACTGAGGAAGTTATGCCCAGGCTAGCTACTTATGTGGTGAGTTAAATATTTACAAAATCTTTTCATATGTGTGTTATAATCTCATTTTCATAATTTTACAGGCAATGAATTCAACTCTGCTGCATGAAATGCTGATTAGTGGATTCTATCACCAGACATCATGGCCGCCAATATGCGGGATAGAGACAAAAGAGTTGCAGCTGCTAGCATCAATGTTTTAATTTTTTATGCTAGAGTACTCTGTTAATTACCATGATAAAATAAAAATATTTAAAAAACTACATTTTTTTAGTAATACGTTAACTTAATTAGCTTTAATGAAATGAAAAAATAAAAAATTAATAAGGAGAAGGGGCGGGGGAGAGCTACCAAGTCTAAACCATTGGTCGAACTGTGATTTTCACAGTTCGGCCATTTTGTGAGAATCACAGTTCAGCCAAGTGTCTTTGACTAGGTACCTCTGTGAATTTCACAATTGCGCCGAAGCACAAGGGGATTAACAACCGGGCTGCCAAGTTCAAATTACAATGTTAATAGAACACAAGATTGAACTTGGCACCTAACTGTGCCCAACTGTGCCGTGGAGTCAGGGAAGGCATGAACAATCGCTGTACCGCCTTGCGTAAGCCGCTGCAGCCGTGGGGAATGTTAATGCTATAGAGTGATGCAGTGATCGACTGGTTGTTGGTCATGCATCGATGCACGCCAAGGTTCTCCGTCCGGTCTTACTTTCCCTCGGCCGTGAATTAAACGGCTGGCTCTTCTCTTTCACGAGATCTCCACGGATAACAATGTTGTGGAGGCAGTGTTAGTGATATATAGAACACTCTAGCAATTAACCCGAGAAAGACCTTCTATTGTGAATTTATTTTCAGTTAATATTTTAGACTTTTTACAAAAATAAACTATTTCAGTTAATTTTTTTATATTTTTATTGAATAAAAAATTATATATTTGAATATTGGTATAGAATAAAAAATGTAAACAAACAAAAAAAATGAAATAATACAGAATTTTAACCTGCATTGATTTGTTTATCATATTATTCGACAATGAAAATTAAAGGGGACAAAATAAATTAAATGACTTTTAACGCCTACATCAAAAATAAAACTATTTAGTTTTGAAAGTTTTACTGACTGTCTACACACTCTATACAGGTAAAATAATGTTCAGTGTTTTCTCCCGGCTTGACGTGTGTTGCGGGTTGCAGGGGGCGCGGCGCAGCAGGGAGCGGCCAAGCGGCCCACGCGACAGCAGCAGGAACCGCCCCGCAAGAAGCCGACCACGGTGACTGACCTGTTCGTCACCGACTCGTGCCTAGACAAGCCCTACGTGTGTCCTCACCCTCGCATCCAGTTCTACCTATACACAAGGTGGGCGCATAATTGAAGTTCTTTTTTAATGTGCTTTTGATGTGCTTTTAATCGAATAGAGTATATTTATATACCTGCAGTTAAGTTCGAAGTAATAAATGATAATGAAATCCTCACCCACAGTTTGAGTCTTCATCATATGTTATCACTGCCTCCAATTAATCAACAACATCAATTCACATGACGTAGTCACAAATTTTGAAACTCAAATTTTATATAAAATACTATTAATAGTTAACTATATATAGCCCTGGCTTTGGACCATTGCACTTCCGGTTCATTGACAAAAGCTGTAGCGCCCATCCTGGCTGAGGTTTCCACGTTTCCCTCAGCCGCAGGCAAATGCCGGGATGGATTTGCAAGGCCGTGGCCGCCCCCGTTCCGGAAGAGCCCGCGAAACGCTCAAGTTAGGGTTTCGGAAGGTTCGGGGTTTCAAAGTAGTATGTAATTAGTAAATAGAAGTACCCAATAGGGTTTGATTAAAAATAAAAAAATAAATAAAAATAAAAATATATAGTTTAGTACATAAATTGATAAAACTTGTATCAACTCTTTCATTATAATCTACATTTTCTCGATCTGGAAAATGTTTATAACACTGAAGTCTCAAATAAATATTATAATATTATGCATGAAATAGACGAAAAAATATCATTTCAATGGATGAATTTATCATTTGGTCCCTATATATGTAGGACGCTAGTACATACATTACTCCGAAACTTGATGATATGAACGGGCTCTTAATATGGTCTGTAATCTCTAACTCCACGTACATGCTTCTCAGGGAGACGCAAGAAGAGCCGGAGCTGCTGGACGTGACGGACCCTCTGTCGCTGATCGCCTCGCAGTTCAACGTGTCACAGAAAACCAAGGTGGTCATCCACGGCTTCGGAGGCGGCCGCGACCTCTCACCCAGCCCCGACATGCGCGAAGGTGAATATCAGATATTGAATAATCATCGCTACAAGGCATGCAGTTAGGCCAAGGGATAATGACAATGCCAACTTTTTATTTCACTGCATTCCATGCTCTTCTCTGAAAACTAAACAATATTTAAAATATCAAAATACTTAAAGATATAAATTGTTTGATTAACCAACTAACGTTCTCCTGCAATATTGCAGCGTACTTCACGCGTGGCGAATATAACATCATCATCGTTGACTACGGCACCCTGGTGAAAGAGCCTTGCCTCAGCCAGGTCGGCTGGGGACCAAGGTTCTGCGCACGGTGCATTGCGCAGCTCGTGCAATACCTGAACCGCGTGAGCGGCACGCCACCTTCTTCCTTACACCTCATTGGATACAGCGTGGGTGCCCACATCGCAGGACTCGTCGCTAACTATATGCACGAGGGCAAACTCGGCAGGATTACAGGTAATTAATAAAACGTGGAATGGTGTTATTTTAATAATACCTTCAAAATTAAAAATAATACAAAATTTAAAAACAAAAAATCTATTGATTTTTTTTAACTTAAATATTTAATATTTAAATATTGCAGCCTTAAAATGGGATTTATATTATTTTTTAAGATATACCACTGGTAAATCACTGAGAATGCAATGTAAATCGTTTTTCTCAAAAATATTTAAGGACTTTAATAACCTTAAAAAAAATTAATTACAATAATTATCAGCACATTACGTGATAACAGATTCATTTGTATCGAATTTATCGTATATTATAGTGATTGCTGAATTATGTGATTGTTCACATAATTCATCAACTTGCTCCACTGTTATCGCGGCAGGTCTGGACCCGTCCGTGGTGTTTTACCAAGGCTCCAATAGCTCCCGCGACCTCGACCTGAGCGACGCACACTTTGTAGATATCATCCACACGGGCGCTGGCGTACTGGGACAGTGGGGGCCAAATGGACACGCTGACTTCTATGTTAACGGCGGTACCTCCCAGCCAGGCTGTTCAGGAACCATCTTTCGTGAGTGCAAACTGCAACTTGTTTTGTTTAATAAAAGTTCATTTCTAAATTTTATATACTAAATAAGTATCAAAATTTTGAAAGATTGTTGAAATATGAATAATTCCCGTTTTTTTCTCCAAATAAAAATTAATTTCGACGAATAGGATAATTAATAAGTTTAAGTATAATATAATGATAAATAATTTAATGTGTTGCTTAAAAAATTAAAAAAAAAAAAAAAATCCTAGCCTGTTATGCAACCTCTTCAGCATGCATGTATTGCAGGTTGCATAAACATTCTAGGAAAATTCTTTAATTTTATTTTTTTTTGCAATGTGAACTACAGACAATAAATTGCAATACTTAAATAATTCAGGCATGATTAAAACTCAAAAATTCTTATTTGTTGGTTCCAGAGACATTGTCATGTGACCACACTAAAGTGACACCATACTTCATTGAGTCCATTACAACAAAGAAGGGGTTCTGGGCTGCTCCCTGTGCCAGCTTCTTCAACTACATGTTAGGCTGGTGCAGTCCCAAGGAGGAGGAGTATGTTCTCATGGGAGAGGACACACCTCACACGTAAGAAATTATGAGACTTAAATTTGGGTCATGGTATACTGTTACATATGCAGCGTGAAAGGAGGGGAAGAGAAGTGGTGATAAAGGTGATTTTCCCCCTGCCCATTACAGCTGCCCAAAATAACCTCTCTCCTTTCTATGCTTCTAAAGAAGTATAAAATTTAATACCATATAGGATGACACTCGGGGGGGGGGGGGGTAATGGGGGTATATCTCTCTTCCTCATCTCTTCCAAAAGTTAAGAGCTGACAGGCATGGATCCGGAACCAAATCTTAAGGAAGGAAAGGGGCTCCCCCAGCCATCCCCTGGATTCATGCCTGACAGCTGAATCTAGCTATCTATAGCTTGAATAGATTTATTCCTTTCACATATATAACAGAACAAAGAGAGAATGAATAATTTAATTAATTTGTAATTTAAAATAGAATTTTTGCAGTGCGTCATTAAATTGTTATTAAATTAAATAAAATTGTCATTAAATTGTTATTATGTTAATTTAGAAATGTAGATGATGCACTAATGTTTTCATGACTTTCAATCTAAATCAGCGCTGCAAACTGGGTAATATAATGTGAGCGATTCGAGCTCCATTGGGTAAAAGCTGCAAGGCAGCTAGCCTTTGTTTCAAGTATCATCATGAAAGTCATGACAACTGCATTCATTGATCCTTATAATGTGTATGTTTTATATATACATAAACTGATAGTCTTAAATGCTTAATTGAACATGACTTATGTTTCAGAGCAAGAGGTGAATATTATCTAACAACTAATGCAAACAAGCCATATGCAAAGGGTTTCCCCTTGGTCAAGAAAGAGCCTCAGCGACAGCCCCAGCAGAAGCGACAGCAGCCGCAACGACCACAACAAAAGAGGCAGCCTCAGCAAGGTCAGCAACAGCCACAGCAGAGCCAGCGACAGCAACAACAAATTCTGAGACAGCAGCAGCTGAGGCAACGGCAACAACAGCAACAAAGCCAACAACAGAGACAGAAGCGATGGCCACAGAACTATTAATGACTAAAAAACTTAAAGATACTAATAATTTTTAAAAGGACAATTTTGCAAATATTAATTTGAGAGAATTAAAATGTTAAACTGCTATTTCATATCAGAGAGAAAAAAATATTTATTCTTGAGTAAATTTCAAATTGGACAAATATTGTCTCTATATTCTTGCAAAAGCACAAACTTCTGTGTGATTCTACTTTAGTTTTTATCTACTAAAACAAGGTTATTTAATATTGAGTACTTTAATTAAATGCTTGATACAAGAATGTTGCCAAGATAAAAATATATGAAATGAAAGTAAATAGTAAAAGCTCAGAGCCTGTCGTAAAACTTACACTGTACTGTCTATTCATAATTTATGTAACATAAATAAGTTTATATTAATATATTGAAAATTATAGGTTGTTTTTACATAAGTGTAGGAATATGTATTTTATCAATGATCACTGTGTGATTTCACTGTATTATAATTTTTATTGTTATATATAATTTTTACATAAAAAAAATATAATGCAAATGACATTTTCATGTAATGAGCATTAAAAATAAACTGTTAACAGGTTAACCCATACATTTATTTCAACCACAAAAAATATGAATAGAAAATGGAATGATATACGTAAGGAGGATAAACAAAAATGCATTATACAGAAATGTAGCAATTTGATGATGTAAGAAAAAAATATATTAATAATTAAAATACAGATAATGTCAATAATTACATCTTATTATTTTATAGGTGAAATAAAAATTATGATACAACAAAGAAAGTTGAAAAAAACAACACACATTATTTATATATATGAAGCCATAGAGGCTGCAAGTTTAGTGTTTTCCAGAGGGAAAAATTTCCTCATAGCCATCAAGTTATGTTTTTATTTTCCAGTAATTACTTAATTACAGTAAATATTTAATTTATCAATCTGGCAACATTTCCCTACCCCCTTTTTAATAAAGGGGGGACAAGGGTCTTTTCATTTTGAATCCAGAACTTATATTCCTCTAAAACTTTGCATCAAATGGTAAAATATAGGCATATGTATTTGTGTTGTTTATAAAAAGCACATGTGAGTTTTATTTCATCATTTTGTAAAAAATAGACTGCCTAACTTTCTCACATGATTACAGTTAGTCTTAAAGCAAAAAGAAAGCAATGGACAATTTGCATGACATTTTTTTATTGTAGAAATGGATAGAGGGTACCAAATTATGCTACTCTAAATTTTTTCCGATTTTTTTGAGAGCGGGAACTATTTTTAAAAAATTATTGAAAGTCAGTTTTATGACGTCACGGGCGTTTAGCGCCAATCCTTTTCTTAAGGACAGACTCCTCGTGACGCCATAAAATCGACTTTCAATAATTTTTTAAAAATAGTTTCCGGTCTCTAAAAAATCTGAAAAAATTCAGAGTAGCATAACTTTGCACCCTCTATCCATTTCTGCAATAAAAAAATGTCATACAAATTGTCCATTATTTCATTTACTACAATCATAACTCGATATATTGATTACAAGTCTACAACTAAATTTTATATACTGAGAATATGTTATAATAGCAAAATAAATCAAACCAAATGCGTTATCTTCTAAACATTTACTGATATACTGTAGTAAAAATATTTTAAGTTAAAATGTGTATATAGAATATATACTGCATTTTTTGTATATTAATATGAGAAAATCAGAATAATTTTCAAAGAGAACTTAAAAATCCTTGTTATGTGTGTGTTTTACCTGTCAACATTATATGCAAAAATATGTTTAGAATTATAACTTGCAATTCAGGTGTAAACACAAGCAAATCTCTCTAGTACACATGCTAAAACAGAGGTGACAGACAACTCTTTCACTGATACATAGAATTTTGAAGTCTCTGATTACAAGAAATTATTTAATTTGTACTGTAAGCTATATACATATAAATTATAGTTCTTATTTTTAGACCTTAAAGAACCAAACATAAATCCAGTAAGATTACATCACTTCTATAAATATGACACACACATATATTTAACTTACTGATTGCTCTGTATATAAATCAAGCAGTTGTCTCAGTGTTTACCCGCATTGACCTCTTGGTCATCCTGTCCTTTCATGGCCTGCAGTCTCTCGTCCAGGCGAGCTCTCCACTGGTCCTCCGGCACAGCACTGGCCCAGGCAGGCACCGCGGAGCTGGGCAGCGAAAAGCCTGCCATGGCTTGCAGCACCTGCTGAGTGCGTGTTTCATCCATGGGTACGATATCTCGGCCTCCCGGGCCAGCCCAGAGCTGCAGTCGCTCCTCACGCTCTGCCTTCTATAACATATAATACCATACAATTCATTAATATAACAAGGAATTTAAGATGTTTATGTATCTCTTTATAAAGAAAAGTATAGGTATAGATATAGAGAAGAGTTGTGCAAAATTTAAAGCCAAAACATACACTGATGGCAGTAATATTCATTTTAAACTAAATCCAGGATACAGTAATCTACAAGGTTCGTCAGATCAAAGCTTTTGTCTTGTGGGTTTCCAGAGACCATTTATGTATTTTAGTTACCTTAGCCAAAATTAAAGGCACTACAGTCTGTTCACAAAAGTTGTGCTATGGGCTGCAGTTTAGGATTCATAATTATACTATGCTGATAAAAATTGGAACATTAAAGTACTGTACAGTATGTATTATGCTTTTTATTTATTATGCTGATGTATATTTTGAGCTAAGACTCACCGTTGAGTCTGGTTCATCAATCAGCTCTGAGCTATTGTCTGCTTCAGCTTCACTAGTGATGGACGACTCTGGAAGTCCATTATGTGTGTTCAAGGCTGGTGTGTCCTGCTATGAAAGAGAGAGAGAAAAAAACAAAAAAAATAGACAAAGTTTCAAAATGATGCCAATGGTAAAAATACAAAAAACAAAAGATTTGAAACATAAAATGACATATCTACCATGTAATATTCGAGACTTAAGAGCATATAGATTGTGAATTCTTGGTCTATAAGAAATATTTACTGGAGGATGCCCTAGGGCGGCTTCTCTGTGTGGTGACATGCATCACAGATTCTACTTACAAGTTAGTGAATAGCACTGGTCTAAATCAGAGGCATTGACAATTGGGCTTACTAATCAAATATGCTTATTTTGAAGTCGACCTGGTGAAGTCGCATGGTGCTGGTGGCTAAAGTGACCTCCGCATTGAAAGTATAGCATCCTCCCATGCAGTGAATATGCATAATTCTTGTATCATGGTGATACATAATATTCACACCAAGGGTGTGGCTTACAGTAGACAAGTTGCATAAGTATGCATATATATTTATACTGTATGCATTACAAGCATGTGTTAAATATGTGTGAGATATGACTGGTATGATATTTGCTCACCCCACTGATGGCAGTGGCATCATCATCTTCTACTTGTTGTGAGAGAAGCTCATAGCCCTCATGCGACATCAGTTGCTCGTCTTCACTGTCAGAGCTTGTGGTTTGTTGGCCTTCAATCGGAGGAATCTCACAAGGTGCTCCATTATGCCTTGGAGGCTCTGGGGATGGAGAACACTCCACCATCCTATCGGCCTTGGATGACAGAATGTTGTCTGTGTACGTATGTTACAGTATGTATGTATACAGTTCAGTAGTTCAACTAGATCTGTAAATTGAATATAAATACTTCACTATACCATAAGAAATATTCAATAGAGTTTATAATAGCACAGACTTTAGATTACAAGATCCGCAATTCATTGCTGCTGGTGATGCTGGTCTGCTGCTTTTCACCGAGCTCTTTTAATTTTTAAAAACTGCGCTCAATAGTCAGCTGCTTGCGACGGAAATTGCCGAATGATTTCTACGGAGCTACACGAAGTAACACGAAACAAGAACGACGAATGACGAACGACAAGAAACAAAGCCGCCATTTTTAGGTTATTCGTTGAGTGTTGAGTCGTTGTCGTTTTCCATTTTGTTGTTTGTGTTTACTCGGAGATATTTCTTCAAATATATTGTTTCTAACAACGTAAAGAAACTAGTAAGTAGTATTACTTGCATTATTATTATAAATTTTACTTATAAATGTTATTTTAGTGGTTTCCAATAATCATTATTTTGTTTGTCAGAGGGCAAAACCATGTCGCGATACGGCCGAGATTCTGGCTCAGACTGCAAAATTTACGTTGGTGACCTTGGTATGTATATAATTTAATATGCATATAATTATTATGAGTTTATAGATAATTGTATTGATAATGATGGTGAATTTTCGTTGTTTTTAGGTTCGAATGCCTCTAAGCAGGAGCTCGAGGAATCCTTTTCATATTATGGTCCTCTCCGCAATGTTTGGGTGGCTAGGAACCCTCCTGGTTTTGCATTCGTCGAATTTGAAGAACCTCGAGATGCCGAGGATGCTGTGCGTGGTCTAGATGGACGGTAAGTTCTGCATATGTATATTTATGCATACTTCTTGAAAGTTACAGCACAATTTCATTTGGGGCTTTTGTTGTCATGTGTGCATGCGCAGCAGCGCAGCGGGTGCTAATTGTGTCATATTCTGCAGCACCATTTGTGGTCGCCGCGTGCGTGTGGAGATGTCCACTGGCATGAGCAAGTCTCGCATGCGTGACAGTGGACCTCCTAGTCGCAGAGGCGCAGGTGGACGTCCATTCCACCCTGAGGACAAGTGCTACGAGTGCGGGGAACGTGGCCACTACGCCCGGGATTGCTCCCGCTACAGTCGAGGGGGAGGAGGAGGTCGCCGGGGCAGGTACGCCCTTCACTCTCTTCTATGTCCTATGGGAATGGGTGACCTTGTCTTAAATCCTCCACTGTTCAACTGGAACTGTTTTTGTTTTTTAGACATCTGTTGTCCATAGGGAAATAACTATTATTTACAGTACAGAATTTTATATTACTGTCGCATTGTGCATTGTATGTAAATAATTTCTGTATGGATAACTTGCGTTTTAAAACTGAGGTGTACTATTGAACAGAACGGTGTTTTTTGGCAATGTTATCACACTGGTAAATTAAGGTTTGGACTAATTTACAATTACTGTACCGTTTTCAGTTTTTGTGTGTAGCCCTCTTGTTTCTGTAAGTGAGAAATTAGTTTTCATTTATTTAAAAAAAAATACACTCATTTTTAAATTCATTGTTGATAATATAATTCCTATTACGTTTTTGTAGGCAGCACGGCTGAGTGTATGAACTTCACACAAAATATACACACGCCAAATGAATCTTCGTAGTAAAAAGAAATGAGAGAGAAATCACTCCTATTTACAATGAATGAACTTCAATGAGGAGAGTCGTCTTCGAGAGATTGAGTCACACACACGAGTCCTTCTATCTATGAGTCTCCGTGGGCTTCGTAGAGATTTTAACTTCGTAGACCGTCACGTCTACTTGCTACTTACTTCTTCTACAAGTTTGATCCCCTCCTACTTCCGAGTGGTGTTTCGGCCAGCGTCATTGGCACAGCACCTACTGATCCGAGACAACGTAGTCGATTGAATTTCATGACTTGTCCATCTGAGACTGCTGCCAATAACAACGGTAGAACTCGCTTGAGAACTTTCACACCATGATAAATGCAGGTCACTTATAGGGGGGATAGATTTTTTTTTTTTTTCACTCATGAACCCAAGTTTAAAAAATAATCATAAATAGAAAACAAAAAGCTTTGACCATTTTGTTTGACTTGGTTGCCAAAGATAGCTCTTGTATCCTGATTAAAATAACATTTAAAATTGATAAATAAACAAGCAGCCATTTCCATATTTACTGATGATCTTTCTATTTTTTTTTTTTTTTTTTTTTTTTTGGGTGGGGGTTAATTTTTATTTCAGTTCTATTTTCCTCTAAATTTAACATTTTTTTCCTTGTATTAAATATTACCAAGCGTTGTAGGGGTAATTTTAGTTCCCTTTGATAGTTAAAAAGCGGTGAGATTTGAAAGAATAGAAAATTGAATATTTTTATAATACATTATTATAATTATTGCAATGCTTCTATAATGTGTGACTTAGAACTTTATACTGTCAAATTACAGTAAAAATAATTAAGTTGCTTGCATTCTATGGGTAATCCTTCAAGTGTGAATATAGTGTGTAAACGTCTATGTGGTTTCCAGGCAGTGTGTTTGTGTGCTTGGCTGACTAGTGTGTTTCCTTGCAGGTCGTACTCGCGCTCCCGCAGCCGTGACCGCCGCACACGCTCCCGCTCTGACTCTCGCTCCCGTTCGAGGTCTCGCTCCCTGCGCCGCTCTCCCCCTCGTGGAGGACGAGGTTCCCGGGACAGCCGCTCACGCTCTCCCTCCCGCAGTCGCTGAGCCCCCCGAGCCAGCACCACAACCCCTCCCTCAGGTAACAGCCAAAAATTCTGTCAAATGCTTTTTGCTAAATCATAGTGTTTCACCAAAATATTAGTTAATCCCGAAAAAGGCTTAAATGTCCATATAACCTGAGATTTGCCTCGTAATAAACCAATTTCTTTGTTTCTGGATATTTATTTTTAATCTGCTTTTCTACATCATCGTCTGTGGTAAAACTCTTAAATTAGTCAAAGAATAAAAAGCCAGAATTAAATTGGAGAAGAATCTTTTAATATAAGATTCATACTTGCAACACTGAAGCTAAGATTTGGAGACAGAAATATATTCAGAATTACGGCTTATCATTAGAAGTTAAGGCTTAAATGTAGTCTTACAGTTTTGTGAATGCCTCCCTAAAAGGACTAAGATTGAATCATCCTTATCTAATATTAATATTGTAACATTATTGTTAATTAATAATTACTGATAGTGATTTATTACACGTCACCACATAATTTTGTTCTGTTACAGGAGGCTCGAGGAGAGGCGGTGCCATCATTAATTAGCTCAGTGTTCGTGTGTCTCCCAACACCCAGCTTTCCCTCACTTACCATATCTTCTTCACACTCCAAAGCATTCCATTTGCAGATTTATTAATTTGTTTTCAATGACATGCATGTTATGCGTGATTGCTTAAATTTGAAACAAATCAAATGAGGAAAAAAGTAGATCATTTGTTTTCTTTCTTCTTTGAGAAAATTTTATATTATTTGAAATTGTAATATTTAATTTGCTGCAAATTCTCTTAATTCTCTTTTGCATGTAATTTTAAATTAGTATTAATTTTAGCATTTATAGTTATTTTTAATTTTGTCAGTGTAATTTTGACTCAAAGCTATTCAAGAATAAATAATCAAATTGTTCATCAATATTTTAATCATGTGTATTTTAGAGCTTACTTAATGTACCAGCATTTCAGTTCAAATTTCAAATAAAAGCATGCAAGGTAAAACTTGCGAATTTGTGCAAAAAAAATATATGTATATGTATTTTTCTTACATTAAATTAGAAAACCTATACTTCAGTTACTCTAGTTTTTCTAGCCAGAATAGCTAAAAAGAATTAAGGGTAAGGTAACGCCACCAATGTTAAATTTTCCACTCTCATTTGTTCCTCCGAAAATATTTTAAAATATTCTCCTCTATGTTGTTCATTAGCTCTTAAAATATCGTCAATACAAATACGATCTAGTTTCCGAGTTACGTGTATTGAAACTAAACCCAATTTATTGAACAAGCATACGCTGCATTTCAGTGACATTAGAAAAATTCTATAATCCAATCGTCCGATTTTTTAAAAAAACTAGAAACAAACTTAATGCACTAGGACAAACCTTCACAGCAAAAAAAAAAAGACAATTATGAGAGTGGGAGCGACGTAAATTGATAATAACTGCACGATTTTTGACACTCGCACGTCTCACACACCCCTTTTTGGTCGGCCATTGAACAACTGGCGAATGAAACAGGCTGACTAATGAACCAAAACAACGCTTATAATCCACTCACCTAAAGTAAAAACTTTCCAAAATTGTTTTATAGTAATGAAAAAAAAGTTTTATAAATAAAACAACCATAACAGTTATTATTTAACTCATTATTTATAAATAAATTGAATATAAAACTGCCGTGACTTGCGTAGTATCTTTAGAGTGGGACAATTTGAATATTGATATAGAGGCGCTGCGATCGCGGCGCAACTCTGGCGTTCCCTTTCCCTTAATAGATATTTCACTTTATAAGACCACAAGTTTTTGTAGGACATGAGTTTTACCCAACCCGTTATTAGCATTAATTCAGTGGTATAAGAAAAATAGGCTTTTTAGATGGTACACCACTCTGAAAATTCCAGAAAACCTTCCCGACACCATGAAACTACTTTATTTTCTATGGGGAAAAAAACACAATCAGTGAGATTTTTTAGATGTTCTCCTCTACATCCCCTATCAGTAGCTAAAATATAAGATGTACAAATTCGGTCTAGTTATTAAGTTTAAAAGTAGACTAATGTAACATATGGAGGTTCCATCTCCATGCTAAAGTAGTCATGTTTAAAAATTAATAACTTAAAAACTAGATCGAATTTGTATACCTGATATTATTTTTTAGCTACAATAGGGGATTTAGAGAAGAAAATTTTAAGATATGTTTCATAATTTTCATGTGGGAATTTTTTTAACATTGGCGTGTTATCTTACCCTTCATTAATCTAGTCAAAATTATTTATCTTTTTAGAGGTTAAAGATGCGGATGGATTTGACTATAATGGATAAAGGTGGATAACAAATTACATTCTTTAATATATGCTAAAACAAAGGTGAATATATTATTGTATATTTATTGCATATTAATTACATTCCCCCCCACCCCACCCTGCCTTCCTGTAATAATTTATGTACAGAATTAATTAAGGTTTGCTAAATTTATAAATTTTTAGTGATTTACCATTCTATATTAGAACTAAAAAAAAAAAAAAAGAACACTGAGATACTGTATATTAACCTAAAGGCTGCACACAACAAAAAATTGTAAAAGTAAAATACAGATTTGATAATTTTTAATAATTAAAAAGTTTCAGAGATTCAAAGAAAATTCAAAAAAAGTTAATAATAATAATAGAAAATTGTACAATTAAAGATGAAAACTTGTTATTCACGTACATAGCAACTGTAGTCTCTTTGGTATTACAGTATTATATTGAAACTTAAAAATATAATTGTTTAATTTATACATGCAGTTAAACAGCTAGCTGCAACATATATATATATATTTTTTTTTACATTTTGGGATAATATAATATACATTATTTATACATATCAATGGTGCTGCGGCTAATCTGACCAACAGCGAATGATACATGCGAAGTGGCAAAACGGACTAAAAGAAATTGCCACGCAGTGGCTAAAGTATAAAATATGTGCAATGTTGAAATAGCCGTTAGTCATTTTAGCCACCATGTGGTATTACTTTGTTTTGCCACTTCCGAGTCATTCTCTTTTTTTTAAATTAATAGCAGCAGCACCATCAATCAATATGAGACCATTATAATAAATTAGCTTCAAAAGCGTCTCTTAATTTGCACTTTTTGATTCCTTATCACAACACCTGAAAAGTAGACTCTATCAGAAAGTGCAAAGAGCCGGTTTTGAAGCTGACAGTCTCATATATATATACACTATTATACCTTCTGGGGGAACAAATTTTTAAATAAAGAACATCCAAATTTAAATTATGAGGCTTATTAAAATATCACAAATTTAACTTTACTTTTTGCTGCCAGAAAATTCAAAAGAAATAAAAACACAAATCAAAAAAAATAATGGTGAAAAATAAAAATAAATAAATAAAATATTTCCTTGCTCAAATTTGTTGAAGTGCATAATATATTATTATATAGTCATGCGCAGGATGGCATATGAAAAGGGCACGTACATATATGTCAAGCATTGCAGTAATCCAATTATATAGTTGAATATGTGACAAAATGTGTTTGACTGGTCAGATTGGTATATAATCTTGTGAGATATTACACAAGTCAATTAAGCATTGTCAATTAAGCTAGAGAGTATGATGGCTGCATGACTACTTTGACAATAATCCTGATGCTCCCAGTACTGTTACCGAGTACTGAGCATGTGTGTATTATAGAAGTTATGTCCCTCTTAGTTTGGAACCACTTCCTGCAAAAAAAAATTAAAAAAAAAAAAAAAAATCTGTGTCCAAATGGAACTGCCTCCTTCGCAAGCAAAAATGCAGAGATCAAATTGCTCTAAGGACAATAGCTGCGCCTTATTGTTTTCATGCAATATATGTCTCCTTGAAATATATAAGTTGATGCACATTTTAATTAATATTTAATTAGACTTGCTATTAAAAATAAGCAAAAAAAAAAAAAAGCTCATTCAAAGCAGATTGAAGCAAATTTTAGACATTTACTAGCTTTTATTAATTTGTTTTAGATCTTGTTTGGTAGAAATGACATATATGGCTATTAAATTAATTCTACCTATTAGCTCTGAATGGATAAAAAAACAAAAACATTAACATAAAAAAAAAGTTAAATAGTAAAATATACAAAGGTTTTGGTTAGAACAAATTTTATGATCTAACTTGTTAGTTGCCCATAGACGACATGCCCCTTTCATGACACTATACAAATAATATAACTGAGAATAATCAACTTTGGTATATTTTTTATGAAACATAACAACAGATTATAATTATTATTACTTCATAAAGAAACAAATGTACACTCCTTGTCTCTGAAAATTTCCCTTCTGCAGCCTTGTTACTCACCGTGCCCTGTGTTATCCTTATAGGACATGGTGATTAACAATGGAGTATTGTCCTCAATTTTTTTATTGCAGAAATGGATAGAGGGTGCAAAGTTATGCTACCCTGATTTTTTTTCAGATTTTTTAGAGCCCGGGAAGTATTTTTAAAAAATTATTGAAAGTCCTTTTTGTGACGTCACGCGGCGACAAGTCCTATCTTTTTCTTAAAGAGCGGCGTCTTGTGACGTCACAAAAATAACTTCCAATAATTTTTTAAAAATAGTTCCCGGGCTCTAAAAAATCTGAAAAAAATCAGGGTAGCATAACTTTGCACGCTCTAACCATTTCTGCAATAAAAAAAATTGAAGACAATACTCCATTAAGCATAAGGCTGCAGAAGGGAACTTTTCAGAGTCTAGCAGTGTACAAGTACGGTACACACAGTACTAAATATTTTATATATTTGCAGCTTTAATAGTATTTACATACCATAATTATAACTACGTACATATTTATAACATTTAAAATATAAAAGTATACACATAGTCCACATTGTTTTCAGGCTTTTGGCATAAATAATTTGCCTACTAAATATTTCCTACTCAATACTGATTAGGAAACTGGTTTGACTATCACAAAAAAAAAAAAAAAATTACATTGTTCTCTTATTATATATAATTATATATTATTTTTTTTAACCACATAGAATATTAATTACATAATAATAATATTATATACTGGCAACTTATTTTAGGCAATTATACACATACGGGCATTTTTTGGTTTCTTTTATATACATGTAGCGTCTTTAAAACTGATAATGTATAATATTTTATTACTTAGTGTTTATATTATAAATATTTGTATTATATCTATGTTGAAATAACAACAGCCCACATTTAACATCACAGACAACCCGTAGTGCATTTGTCAGCAAAAATAAAGCTAAAAACTTTGCAATGTATGTGAATATGACTTCCACTACAAATAATTATTTTGTAGATCGTATAAGTTTTAGTTTCAAGGCTTCGATGTATAATTTTATGTGCCATACTCCTACATATTAATATTACTTTATAAAAATTGCAAGCAAACCTTATTTATTATTTAATTTTTTGTAAGTTTTAAAATTTTGAGCATTTCCCTATAGGTTAGACCTAATAGACCGGACTACATTTTAGCACATTTCCCCCCCCCCCCCCCCCCTCTTATGAAATAAGAAAGTGTATAAGGTACCCAGTCTACCCACCAAAAACATACAGTAATTTATAAACAAGATAAATTTAATAAATTCATAAAAAAAAAGATATTATTAATTAGGCCCTTTTTAAAATTAATTTATCAGTTAAAATTTTTCATATTAAATAAATCGATATATTACTATAAGGCACTGTGGTGCAAACAAGCGTATATAAACCATCATTACTACAGGTTGTTATAGTAAAAGCAATATAAAAAGCTAGGAGGATCGAATACCATCATTTAATAATAAAAAATGCTTATGTAATTCATGTGTAAATTAAGCGTAGTAAAAAAATTCTTTTTGAACATACTCCTGAACTAAACTTGAAATAATTAATAAGCCTGTTGGCACCACAACACCACATTCTTATTTGTATGGTTTACGAAGGGAAACTGATGGAGTGTATATACACAGTCCTTATGGGCCTCATGGGTGACGCCATGAATATTTATTTTGTCATCAAGGTAGGAGTGATAAGAAGAGGCAGCATTGACTGAACTTCACTCCACATTGTTACCATTTTAATGTAAACAACAAGACACTTCTTAGTTTCCCTTGGTTACATATTACGTTGTTAAAAAAAAAAAATAAAAAAAAATATATAAAGAATAATAGAAAAAATAAAATACATGACTGAAAATAGTTTTAAAACCACAATCAATCGGAAAACGCAAAAAAAATGTGTGCAAAATTTTTGCAATGACATACCAGTTTGCAGAGGACCAGGTCCTATGATTTAAGGGATGAGCAGAGGCAATGCACAACATTGACTTAACAAAGAGTAATGGGGAAGGAGTTTTTTTTTTATGTGTTTGGATGAAGAAGATAACTTTTCTAATACATCCCTGCATGCCCTTAATTCTACCCATTCATACCAGTTAAAGCTACTACTGTATAGCAATTTGCAAGCCATGGAGTGAAAAAAAAAAAAAAAAAGTACATGCATACATACAAAAATAAGAAAATATATAAACTTAATTTAAGTTTTTTTTTTTTTTAAATTTGTTGTAATATAATAAACATTGCATATTGTAATTTCAAAGGTGTGCGTAGATAGTAAATTACAGTAAAAACAGAAATAAATACAAGAAAATGAGAAAAAAAAATGAGCATCTGAGAAAACTTTCTTTTTTATATAATGCACACTGTATTTTAAAAAAATGGGGAGAATTTCAGTCACTTTTTATTTGAAAAAAATAATATAAAAGAGTTAATCACTTATTGAAGAACTATTTTGTTTAACTGGTAATCCTTTTATCGTTGAATTATGTCTCGTTTTACGAGAACCTTCAGTATCAAGATCTAATTTTGGGTTAACTGAATGAGATAGAGCTGCAGTTTTATCAAAGTCAATCGTTGCATATCCAAGAGAAGTTTGAGTTGTTGCTCTCGGAGATTCGACAGGTGCCGCTGAACAAATAGAGCCAACGGGAGAAAGGGGAGTGGTTTGCAAACTGGGAACAGTATCTGTTCCTCGATCTAGGTCCAGAACAATGTAATTAACTTGTCGTATTGCTGCTCTGTGTTCTGCTGGGGGTGTTTCCATATTTGAAATCGGAGTAGGAGTAGGATGAGAAACAAGAACTGCTCGAGGCTTTAGCGGAATATCAAGTTCACCAGGACCTAAACCTAAATTAGCATAACAGTGTCCTTCATAATCTATATTACTTTGTGTTGTTGCTGGTAAATCTAATTCTTCTTTATCTCTACTATTTTCTGGTTCAACATTCATATATAAATGTAATTGTTCTGATTTTAATAATGCATCTAATCTTGCATAATTAGTTTCAGAATCATATGCTTGATACGGAGAAGTTGGACTTGTTGGACTTGTAAGATTCATATAAGCAATTGGACTTGTAGGGGTTCCTGGAGTAGTTAAAACAGCTGCACCATTATTCACAAGATCACCACTTGACTGTGACATCGTCACAGTTGTACAACTGTCAATATTTGATGTAGCAGCAACACAAGTTCTTACATTATTATTAATTAAAGATTCTGCATCTAATGAAGCTAAAACTATATCATTAGCATAGTAGACACTATTGGATGCTGGGGAGGGTAGAATTGAGATGGGGGATGGTGTTTGTGGACTAAGAGGTCCACTTGAGAGTCGTGAGCCACCGTTATTTTGTCTCAGGGTAATGCTGCGACTGGTACGGACTGGCTCCAGGTAGTTGGGCTCCAGTGGACTGTCGACCAGAGTACTTGACGAGGCGAGGCTTCCACGAGGCATGCTCGACGACATGATGGAGGGAGGAGCAGAGGTGGGCGTGGCAGCGGGGAACTCCCGTGAAATGGCATCGTCACCACTCGACCTGCTCTGTTGGATATGTGCCTGTGAATTATAATTTGTATAAGGAAAAGGCGTGGTAAAATTACATATATACAGTAGCTAATAAATTGCAAGTTGACTGATTGATGTGGTAACATGAAAATATATGGACACCACGAACTTTCATCTGCTTTGTTGGTACGCATTACCATCAGGCGTGGATCCAGTAGGGGGGGGGGGGATGCCGAAATGTTAGATTTCACATGGACAATATAGGCATTTCCCTCACTCCAAATTTCTTTTTTAACATTGGCCTTATTATGGAAGCATCCCCCCCCCCTCCAATTTTCATTTTGTTCTGCATCACACTGTAACTCCTGATGCTGCAAACGGGATGGCGAGTACAAGGGAGAGTGGTAACACCTTCGATGTACATATTTGGGAACAGCCTTTTAGGGGGAGGGTGATCACCCTATCATAAATCCAAGTATAGTGGGTATAATACAGTATCATATTCTGTATGCCTCTTCACCTTTGTATCAACGACTGTGGCAATCTCCAGACTATATATTTGTTTTTGTTTCTGTCACCAATTTATGCACTGAATTATTATTAATAAAGATCTATATACTTTACCTGCAGCAAGTTGAACAGATGTTCCGCTCGAGAACATCTGAATGCATAGATGCCGGGACCAGTTGGACATCTCCGCCCAGACTCAAAACTGAAAACTTCAGCATCAAAGCCATAGCGACGCAGACATCGTAGTGGCCACCTCACAGGTGATTTGCCTCTTTGATGAAGTATAAGGTCAGTTTCAGTGACCTCTAGTTGTCCCTGGCTGAGCACTTGTCCAGCATCATCCACATTCATAACATTGAATAAATTAGGGTGTAGGTCGTTGATATCGGTTTTGCTTGAGATACAGCCCATACTGGTAACATCAATCTGTAATATTAAACAATATTTAGCAAAAATAAATAGTATGTATACGTATTAATAGTAAATATACATCTAAAACATTGAAGTTAAAATCATTCGTGGTGATAATACAAGCTCAGCTGATTTGGAGTGACAGCAATAAAATAATTTTCTGTTCGTTCAAACTACGTAGTTTATATTGCGTTATAAGCACTTAACGACACTTAATTCATACTAACCATTATCTGCATAGCCAATCCATGTTGACAGAGTTGTAGATCAGCAAAAGGACGAAAGACGACTTTGTTCAAGGTGTTGCATGCAAGATGGCAGCATTCCGCGCTTCCGCGACTCTCCTTTTCCTCAATTTCCTCCCCGTGTTTTCCTCTCCTCTTCACTTGCAAGTTTTCGTTGTTTTTTTACTATCGTTTGTCCCTCAGCTCGACCCCTCCCTCCTGCCCAGCGATTGTCCCCTTCCTCTCCCCCGCCTGCTCACTTGCTCTTGCTCGCAAACGCGCAGCCTCAGCATCGAAAGCACGGAAAGCATTGGAGCGCATCTCCCATACGCCCGCGCGCCAACTTGCTCACAGGCTTTGAACTTCAAACTTTATACATGAGATTAATGTCATGCCATGAGCTCATGAGATGATATTTGATGATCATGAATCATGGTGATATGAGAATTATGAGAGATCAGTAGGAAGACTATTTGCTATAATAAGCTGTGAATGCTGTGGGTATATGTTTCAACACGAAAATGTATATAATTACTTAATTAAGTAAATTTAAAAATGGTAATTAGCTGTTTCAGTCAACATATTATATATATGGCATGCATGCACTCCATGCAGCACAGGCGCGGATCCTCCCCCCCCCCCCCTGAAATTTTAACATGGGCAATATATATATATATATATCTATAGGCATTTCCCCCAATCCAATTTTTTTTATTAATATTGGCCTTATGGAGCCCCCCCCCCCCCAAACCCAAAAAATATTTTTTCTGGGTCTGCTCCTATATAGCTGCTTCGTCAGCATGCATGCATATATATTTATATAGTAAATAACTTTTTCGTGCAAAGGGTTATTCATATAATTGAATGTATTATTTATTTCACTTTTCGTATTTTTACCTTTGCCGGTGTTCGATATGTATATATATTATATATATATATATATATATATATATATATATATATATATATATATATATATATATATATATATATATATATATATATATATATATATATATATATATATATATATATAATTATATATATATATATATAATTATATATATATATATATATATATATATACATATGTAATCCTTCTGTATGTACTTATGTATATGTTGCATGGTCACTTATATAAGTGTTCGTGCACGTCACTAATAACACTTGCATATGTACGTACTACACAATCATATCACTACGTTTCGAGAGTCAACCGGTCTCTTCCTCAGGTGATCTGAGATTGATCAGATCACCTGAGGAAGAGCTAGATAGCGGTTGACTCTCGAAACGTAGTGATATGTACGTGTAGTACATGCAAGTGTTAGTGACGTGCACAAACACTTATATAAGTGACCATCCCTAGTCGAAAAATAAGAGTGCTAAGTAATAATTTGAGCAGTAGTCAAGTAGTTGACTACTGCTCAAATTATCACTTAGCACTTTTATTTTTCGACTAGGGATCGCAACCTACTACATACAGAAGGATTACATCGAACATCGACCGGCAAAGGTAAAAGTCCGAAAAGTGAAATAAATAATATGCATATATTATATGTATCAGCTTTACATTTCAACTTTTTTTGTTAATTTATAATTAATTAAACTATTACATTTTTTATGCAAGTTATTATATAGTATACATTTAGGTTAATTTAATATTTTGAATTTTATATATAACTACTACTAAATTAATTAACTAAAATATTAAATATAAATATATGTTAAAAAACATAAATAGATAAAATATATTACATATATTATATAATGCACACTATGTACAGTACGTCAAGCCGACGTCAAGTACACGTGTATCATGATAGTAAGTATAGTAACGGTAACTAAATTGTATAATTTAAATAATAATTATAAAAAATTATGTAAATGTTTATTGCTAATTATAAAATATTATATTATTATATTTTCGAAGGATGAGGATAAAACAAAAAGTATAACTTTCTTTAATTAACAACAAAATCAATGAAACACAAAAGTAAATTTAAAAAATTGGTTTTATTTTTATTTATTTTTGTTTATACATGCAAAAAATACATAAATAATGTTTATATTTTGAACCCAGAGCACATTTCAAATAATTATTTATTTTCTTCAATCTTCCTCTTTTGTCAATAAAGCAATATATGAAACCTATATATAATTAAGCAGGGCAAATTAGCTGCATTAATTAAAAATGAACTCTTATTTTATATAATATACATGCATAATATTGAGCTTCATTATATTTTTTAATTCTGATTAAAAATAAATGTAATAAATTAATAAAGTAAAGACTTTTAATACAGTACTTTTACCTATATAAATACATAAATTCATAGCATTATATCAAAATATTATTCTCCATGTTTATTTAGTTTACATAAGTTAATTGTAATATTTTGCAGCAATAATAAATTTCACTACTTGCATGCAGTTATGCAGTTCAAAATTAATATATATAATTATGCAGCTCAAAATGTTATATAGGTCTATAATATATATAGATATTATACTAATTGACATGATTGTATTTTGTACAGACTGCATGTATCATACAGATATTGTATTCTCAGCGGATAGTATATAGAATTTCAATCAAGATTGTCATAAATAACAATGGTGTGTATCACAAATGGTGTAAGTCTCTCACAGGCCGAACAGCTGCACGTTGACGTTGGGGTTCTGTGGTGACCGCACCGAGACACTGCCTCGTCGGCTTACCCCGCCCGCAGCGCGTACCTGCAACCATATGTAATAGTTATTTATTAAAGTTATTTACTTGAACTGATTTCCTGGTTGAAAGGCTGAATAAGTATAAAACATATCTATATATCATGCTTCAATTAAATTAAATTGAAAATTTCATGGAGAACATGCCCGAAGAACACCAAATTGATATCTATAATAATTTAATTATATATGTTCTTTTCTCACAGTTTTTATAGAATTAATTAATGAGATTGTGTTAAAGGCCTTCTGAACCTTTTCACAGTATTAAGTACACGGTTAGCTTTGCTTCAGTGTGATTCGGTTGCATATTTTTTTTTTTTTTTTCAGTAGCACAAATATCAGAGATAATAGCCAATGAAGAAGCACCTGTGACGTCACTCACGCTCATTCAGCGGCGACAATATAGGGAAATCCCTGCAAAAGATAGGTTCACTCCCGCTGCAACCACGGCCACAATTTTACTTCTGGAATTTTGAAACTTTACCAGGGCAGTCTTGGTAATATTTGTCAAATAAACTGAAAGAATTTTATTGGTGGCGTGTGTACAGACTGAGTTATTGCGGTAGCAAGATAAGCTAAAAATTTAACATTGTTTTCCTATACAACATTTTCGCTCCTCTTTCTACCGCAATAACTCGGTTTGTATGAATGTCATAAAAAAAAAATCTTTCAGACTATTTGACAAATACTATCAAGACTGCCCTGGTAAAGTTTCAAAATTTCAGAAGTAAAATTGTGGCCGTGGTTGCAGCGGGAGTGAACCTATCTTTTGCAGGGATTTCCCTATATTGTCGCCGCTGAATGAGCGTGAGTGACGTCACAGGTTCCTTTTCATCGGGTATTATCTCTGATATTTGCGCTGCTGAAACAAAAAAAAATTATGCAGCCGAATCACACTGAAGCAAAGCTTACCGTGTGCTTAATATTGTACAAAGGTTCATGAGGCCTTTAATATTAAATATTATTATTTATTATTCATCTAGAAAAATCAGAAGTAAAAAATATATACCTACAAAAACTTGATTAAATATTATATTTAAATTTAATTGTTTGGGTGCATTGAATTATTCTTACCGTGTCGACAGCATGTATGACGCCGTTGGTGGCCATGATGTCACAAGTCCTGAGAACGAGTGGCCCCACGAGGAGCTCTCCACCTGGTCCCCTACGCAGGGGCAGCCTCGTGCCGTAGTCCGTACCTACGTGGTGTGTGAACGGCCAGTTGGGAGTAGCCACGGCGTCGCAGCACAACACGTCTGCAATTCAGTCGAGCAACATCGTCAGTATATATTACAGTGACTGTGCATCACACAGTTATGACTTACCGGTGAGCACGTGCTTAGAAATGACGTGTTCTCTCAGATCCTTGCTAGCTCGCATTTTCTCCAGATGCTCGGCGGGTATGCTCTCAAAGGCCTCGTCAGTTGGTGCCAATAACGAGAGTGGCGTCTCCTGCTGCTTCAGTCGCTCTTCGTAACGCGTGCCCTGCCGAATACGTCAGTTGTATGTACATATATAGGGAAACTCAGTATCACTTAATTGACCGCACTACAGAAAGATACGGCATAGGGCACCAACGGCACAGTTAAACCTTGAGATTGTTATTATTTTTTCAGTGAAAAACATTCTAAATATATAAAATAACAAAAAATAACCTTAGGCGCTTATGTAAATTCACTAAAATGAGAATTTCTTGCTATTGCGTAAATGGCGTCAGTAGATACTACAGTTCAAGACTGATTTTTTTAAAAGTAATATTTTTTTCTGTAACATGTAATAATTCTGTTGACTCATATGTTGCTATTTTTTTATGTTTACATACATAAAAAAATAGCAACATATGAGTCAACAGAATTATTACATGTTACAGAAAAAAATATTACTTTTAAAAAAATCAGTCTTGAACTGTAGTATCTACTGACGCCATTTACACAATTTATAGCAAGAAATTCTCATTTTAGTGAATTTACATAAGCGCCTAAGGTTATTTTTTGTTATTTTATATATTTAGAATGTTTTTCACTGAAAAAATAATAACAATTTCAAGGTTTAACTGTGCCGTTGGTGCCCTATGCCGTATCTTTCTGTAGTGACCGCATGCATAACTATAATATAATTAATACATTGAAGCAATGTTAAATTATATACTGCAGTTTCAAAGATCAAAGAGCTTTACATTTTTGTATAAGACAATATGCTAACCTTGATCAATTCGAGCAGTATGGAGAAGCCTCCCTTCTTCTCGAGGACTGCGATCAGGTCTCCGGCGGGTGGTGTCATCACGCGGTCCAGCTCGTGCACCACAGCGCCGCAAGCAAGCTCGTCCACGTTGATAACACGTGCACACTGCACCGTGGCGCGTACGGGACCAACGCCGAATGTGGGCATCTGAAAAGGCAAGATTAGTCAGAGCGTTTACTATTTTTTTATAATCCTCTTGCCAATGATTCAATTAATAATTATATTCAGATCGATCACCTTAAATTTATAGTAAAATTATTTTAGATATATTATAGATAGACATGAAGAGCAATAAATTATTGTTGAATGTAAAACTTAAGAAATTGTGTTATAGCTTTCGTGTTCGTTAGTACGTAATGACTGTTAAGGTAATAAAAGTAATAATATATGATACCGGCGTTATTTCATTATTTCACTACTATTTTTTAATCCCAATTTAGTAAAAAAATCCATTTTATTTAATTCAGATTTAGCCTGACACTCGAAGACAAATAACCAAACATGCATGATGAAAAAAATTATTATGCAGAGGGTTTACACTCACCGTCTGGAAGAGGTTGAGACGTAAAGTTGCGTCCTGCAGCTGTGACTTGAGCACCAGATTGTTCTCGAAGTCGCACGAGCCGACCTCCGAGTGCACCACGTGGTACAGTAGAGTGTCTCGGCTCGGGTCCTCCTCACCCTTCTTCATGGCTGCTTCGGAGGGCGCGAACACCGTCACGTTGCGCAGCGTGTCCAGCTCCTCCAGCATGCCTCGAGCTCCGAGGGCGCGCACCAGAGACTCCAGGCCACGGTCAGCGAGCGTCTGACTCACCGAACGAGCTGCAAATACGAATCTTAATTGTTACGGGTGTCTATAAATATATAATTATATGCATTGTTCAATACAGGAGAGCTGCATGCAATAAATAGCAATAAGCCAATAAGCACAACATAACAGTAAAGGCTATAAAATTATATTTCATGTGCATTATTTAAAATGGAAAACAAATATGACATGGTGGTGAACAGAAAATAATTTTGCTATAAATTACATTTCATCGACTTTGTTTGAGAGTTTTGTTAAAATATCGTGAAAAAATATATACAAGTATTACAAAACCCAGGTACTTTTTGTGGAATTATTTTTATTGTCAAACAAGTTAGAATATGATATACTTGTTCATCTCTTTTGAAAACTCATACATAATTGGAATATAATTTGGCAGTCAATTTCTCACCTGACTGTGGCATCAACACGGCGTCTAGTAGGTGCAGAACTCCATTGGTGGCCGTGACGTCACTCTTGGTCATGACGGCGCCCTCGACGCGCACCTCGCCTTCGCTGCCCTCCACCTGACCTTGACCCTGACCTCGGGACATGCGCAGCGTCTCTCCCGCCAGGCTGTTGGTGCTCACTTCCCCGCGCACGCACGCCGAACACAACGTATGGTCCGCGATGTGGTGCCGTGCAACGTCTGCAAAAAGCACCAGCACGTCAGTCACATAGGTTCTCGAGAGAGACAATGTTTCTTAAGTTCATATTATTGAATTACTTTAGAATTATTGCTTATTTAAGTTGCATTAAAAATATAAGCTTTTTTTTTTACAGCAAAGCAATTTAATTTTTTTTCTTTTTTTTTTTTTTACTGTTACTTGATATTTGTTTTTAATATGCAGATAAGAATTCCCTTGAAATTATAGAAAACAAAGATATGAACCTTACCCCTCTGCACTACAATGTTTGTAAAGCTATAAATAAAATATAGCATCGGTTGGACGACACTCACTGTCCAAGCAGGCCTCTCCCTCCAGCAGACGACTCAACATCCCGGCGGGCAGTCGCTCGAACGCCGCGTCCGTGGGAGCGAACGCCGTCCAGTGTCCGGCCTCTTCGAGCTTTTCCCACAAACCAGATTTCTCCAACACTGCAAGACAACGACGAGGGCACGTGATAAAGCCAAATGTGGGTCTTCGAATTGAACAAAGTTGTAAGTTGTTGATAAGTATAAAATCTGCGTAATATATTTTAGTAAATTAAAGTGCAATAAATGAAGACTGGGAAACATATATATATATATATATATATATATATATATATATATATATATATATATATATATATATTATAGATGGTAAATTTTATGTACACATACAAAGATTTTGACAATTTCCAAATGAAAAAGTTATAATTGAACTATTATTGCTTGGGAAAATTATATGTAAGCAAAATTATATGGTATAGTGTGCCCGATTCAATTGGTGCTATTTTCCTATATATATAGTATAATACATTTCGCAGCCAACGTCGCTGACTCACACTTCTTGAAGGTGCTCAGCTGAGGGTTGTCCTCAATGAGGGTGGCCAGGGTCCTGGTCACTGGCACCAACACGCGATCCATCATCACCACGGCACCGTTCTCCGCCGCAGCCTCCGCACGCACCGGTACGCAGTTGGCGGTCACCAATGGGGTCTCCCCCGGGAACACGTTGATACGAATGGTGCTGTTGTGTTCGTTCTCGGTGTACAGAATCTATGAAGCATAGTCACACCGACTTTCAGAGTCAGTCGAGTGGTTCGAGAACATCTGCAGTTTTCGTTCTGCTTCGCTATTTTAAAGAATATAGTTAACGATGTTAACCTTTACCTAAACTTTATGAATTTAAATACTTATAATAGCATATAAATAAAAATACATAGTTCAAATTTTCACCTTTATTTTATATAATATTTATATATTAACTCGGTGGTATATATTAATATAATATGTATATAAGGTTATATATAAGCCAATTAAGAATGCAATATTATATAACAACTCTAATTGTAATTATAAAAACTGAACTTCATTTTTGTCAATTGCAGTCATTAATAATTATTAAAAAATAAAACAAAGATTTGTGTAGTAGTTACAGCACCGTTAGCTTTTGAAATACATAGTTAAGCTTTAAGTTAATTGTTATGATAAGAAACTATATAGATTGTCTTGTTTTGAGTGTCGTATTAAAACACTTAACTAGCACTAGATATTTACCTGCTCGTTGACGGCTTCCCTGAGGTCAATTAGGCCGGGCACCAGATGAGAGAGCACCATATCCTTGAGGCTGTTCATCATCACAGGCACCACATTGTTGTCCTCCTCTTCCTCTATGGAATCGACGCCTTCCAGCTCGACCTCAGGGGCGGCACGACGAGACAGCTCGTGCATGTAAACCTCCACCTCGTTCTGTCACGAAATTGCACAATTACAGTCGATTTTCGTGATTTAAATAGAATCGTGTTAGTTTTTATAAAACGATGTAATATATAATTTGAGATAAGTACCCCGAAATTAATATAAAATCTATGGCATCAAGCAGTTGAGTTACTTGAAATACGTATTTATAAATGCTTAAATTTTTATATCTTGACCTAGCTGAGACGAGATTTGAATGATGTCGACACTTTATGCTCGTTTCAGTGTACAGAATACGTCTATACAAGCTATTTATAAAAATACATTGCAAAATTAATGAACCTCGATAGTAAACTTTTATTATGGTACATATTTATATACTTATAATACTTTAAATCTCTTCAAAAGTTTCACAGATATTCAAAAAAGGGGGAAAAATAATAATATAATAATGATGAGGACTTTTCAAAATTTCAAAGAGTCAAAAAGGTAGTACCATAATACCATAAATTGCTTTATATTTAAAAAAAAAAAGGTATTAAGTTACGAAGATATTTATTTAATATGAATTGCTATAATACCTGTTCGTTCAGCTCGGAGCTGTAGCTCTGCATGGCAGCGTCCGAAGGTGCAAAGAGGGTCACGTTGCGTCGTCGCAGTGCTCGCATGTCCAAGCCGCTGGCCTCCATGCTCTGGGCGAACATGGCGGCGCCCAACTCTTGGGCAGTCGCCACTACGTCCTTCAGATTCACTGCAACATAACGTGTTGTTACAAAAAATACGTTTTCAACATATTTTGTTATAGATGACGTTAAAACAAAACCCCCAAAACTTTTATGATTTCAAAATTTAGTGAGAGTTGGTGCGTATCCGTCCGCTTATAATGATATTTGTAATATGGCGATAAACCTTGATGCAGATTTGAAAAGCTTTTTAAAGGACCAGCATGATTATTGATTCTTGCTGGAAATAATGAAACTAGATACTGGAAAAATGGCACTTTCGGATGCTTCTATCCGATCATGGTGCACAACTGTGCATCAGGTACTCACTTTTGGTGCACACGCCGGCGTTCCTGGAGCGACGGTAACCATGACAACATTGGTGACGCACCACGTGGGTCTTCTTCACTCCGTTCTCATTCTCGCTGCACATGATTTAACAGTTATTACTATTTATTTACACAGTATAACGTTAATAAATTATTAAAAGTTGTGTGAAATTTTACAATGGACAACATACATGAAATTTTTTTATTGCAGAAAGGAATAGAGGGTACCAAATTATGCTACTCTGAATTTTTTTAGATTTTTTTGAAACCCAGAACTATTTTTAAATAAATATTGAAAGTGCGGCCACGCCCCCTGGAGGCGTCAATTATAGGCGTCCAGTCTCTATCCTTTTTATTAAGAATTCAGAGGTGCCAACTGAAATCACAGGAATTTCAATAATTATTTAAAAATAGTTCCGGGTCTAAAAAAAATCTGGCAAAATTCAGAGTAGCATAATTTGGTGCCCTCTATTCATTTCTGCAATAAAATTTTTTCATGTATGTTGTCCATTCTCTCTCTTTTTTACTCAATAAATTATTTTTGCAGTGACGAATATAAATGAATTTTAATATAAGATCTACCATATATAATACCTTCAAGAGAAGTCCATACTATCAGGCGCGGCTCCAGTAAAAAAAAATCGGGGGGGGGGGGGGGGTCTGCCTCCATAAGACCAATGTTAAAAAAAAAATTGGAGTGGGGGGAACGCCTATATATTGTCCATGTTAAATCCAAAATTTCGGGGAGGGGGAGGGGAGGGGGAGGGGAGGGGGGTGCTGCAGGGAATCCGCGCCTGCATACTATTGATATTATATCACGCCATATATATGACAGTAAAGGGTCAGTAATTACGTACTATGAACGTAAAGCACGTACGTATATTGAAGAATAAATAATATGTCATAGGAAATTTTCAATGACGAATAAAAGTATAATATTAATTTATAATAATAATCACGTTGTTTCTTTCCATATTATATCACTTCCTTTTTTATTGTTATGGTAATTTTTAATGCTGAAATCTAAAATTCCCTTATATTATATACCTCTGGAATTTATATTGTATTATGGTCATGCATATTTTTCACCTAAATTTCAATTTGAAAATATCACCATAAGAAACAAAATAAAATTGCTTTGTTTAAATATCAACAAAATCATTTCAAAAATATTGAATTATGTTTTTCTTTTCTCGTTCTAAAATAATTTTATGTGCATCAACTCCATCCCTCATAGACCATGCACATAATATACATTTGGCACACGGGCAGTCACTCACACGGTGGTGCAGACGTATTTGTTGGGCCCCTGCTGGCACGTGGAGAGGCGGTAGGTGCCGCTGTCACCGTCGTCCACCACGAACGTCGAGGATGACATCACGGAGAACTGGCGGCCCTCGTCCTTGTCCTGCTTGTCGTTCTCTTCAACCTCCTCGCGCGTCACACACACGTTCGGTCTGGAACACGACGGACGTTTGATGAAAATAGAACTGCAGTCACTTACCAATAAAAACAAACTTTGAATAGGTATACTTAAATCGAGTGTTGAAAATAAACTCAACACATATTACAATCAACGTAATTTACTCTTTTGGGATTATTTATTTAAATAAAATTAATGAATAAACTTTAGTTATGATGATGAATGTTGCAATTATTATCAAAATGAATAAATCCGTTTCTACAAAAGATCGATCTATTTTAAATTTTCAATAAGTTTAATATCAGGCAGAATTTGAAATTAGGACCAAAATTATTCAAATGGGTCTAGTTCATTTTGATAACAGCCAATTATAAATACATTGCATAATATTATTTTGACTCCTCTGTGCTGTTCTTTTATTTTATTAAATTAATTGTTATTCTTTGTTGCATATTATTTATTTTTATATGGCACTGCAGCTATCATTTATACTATAGCTGAACTTTCTTTTGATAAATTTTTTAACTGTATATATAGAAATATCAAACTTAATTGTTTTTAAAATCATGAATTTTAAATTAATGACGAGATAAACTTTTATAAGTTGAATTAAATTAAGATTATCATACGATTAACAAAAACAATAATTTATTTTGTGTTACATAAGCAACGCGATTGCACGGTCTGATGTTTCTGATGAACCTTCTGGCATCTGCTTTCGTGATGCAGGGGTCATACTAATGTAGCTCGCGACTACTCTCAATTGAATGATTGAATGATTACTGCATGTAGTACTCGGTGGGTGGTTTACGGATACAGCGTGCTGTTATGCTGGTGAACATTTGGAGAACTGTATCAATGACGACACGAACGAACTGCACCTCGTATGTATAATTACAGGGTTAAATTGGCGTAACCTTCAATAACACCTGTTGTATGTACGTTTCAGGAATCAAAGAGAAGGACACATGCAGGCTTCAGTTGTAAAGGGATCTCAGTATTTAATGTAAAACATATGAGAAACGAATTTCAAGTGATAGATGTAAAAATATATTTAATGCAAGGTAAAAAATAAAAATAAATTATCTGTCTTATAATTTTTTCTGACGTAAAAAGACATTATTAAATTTCAATGTTGTTATGCTTGTGATAAAACAATGGGAACTATTAATATATTAACGACAGTACCACCCGCAGGCCCGCATATATAATTAACATGGAGTAACCAAAGATTTCACCTTGGGAGTAACATGTAAAATAATTATCATTTAATTGCAAAATACACTTGTAGCATGAATGCAACTGTTGAAGTTGCTTCATTGCTTGTTGTATATAAAATATAGTTTATGATAATTTTATCACCGTGCAGTTAAAGTTAAGACAATTACATTAGGCATTTTGTAGCTATTTTTCATCGATGCGTATTGCTTACAATTAATATATGTTAATGCTACTTTATTTCATTGGCTAATTAACATTTAAAAAAGTAACAATTAAAAAAATGTTAATAGAAAAATAAATATTTAGTAACTTATATGCTTCAGAAAATTTTATAATTTTAATATGTTATATATTAACAAGATTAGACATGATACGTTTTCAAATAAATTCTCTCAAGATCTAGAAATTAATATTTTCTTATTTGTGACTCATATTAATATTTGTGAGACTGATCAGACCAAGCAGTAAACAACTGATAAGAACATTTAATTGTTTACTTAATTAAACTCACGGTCTGTGAGTCAAATCTCAACTTTGAGCAATAATTTCAATTTACATAATATATATCTCATAATTTATTCACAGCAGTTTAAAATTATATTTCTGCATGCAATTTTTTATGATTTAAAAAATTAATGTGCAATTAGTAAATATGAAATAAAAAGAGAATAAAAAACTGTGGAACCCCATTTATATAGTGTTGAATTTAAAGTAAAAATCATTTCTGCCCCACCCCTCTCCGGTGACAGACGGTCCGCCATCTTGATGCTCACCGCTACCATCGCCGGGGACAACGCCCTCACTTCACGCGTGACTCACCTGAGCACCGTCTACCTAATTGGGACAGTGAAGATGGCCGTGACCTTACTCAAGTAACGGTTCCTTAAAGGTGAACTGAAGGGATTGCTTTTTTTTCCCATTAGGGAACCTTATATTACCTATCCCATCCATCTGCACTAATTTTTTCATGGCAGATACTTATTGTGCTGCTGTAGGACAATTAGTGAAAAAGTGAAGTTGTGACGTATCAGCGACGGTTGGTTGACTTAAAACTCGCCGCCGTGAAAAAACACACGAGCGACCGCGGGAACTGCCGAGGGAGCGGCGATCGGCACTCTCTCGGCAGTTTCCGCGGTCGCTCGTGTGATTTTTCACGGCGGCGAGTTTTAAGTCAACCAACCGTCGCTGATACGTCACAACTTCACTTTTTCACTAATTGTCCTACAGCAGCACAATAAGTATCTGCCATGAAAAAATTAGTGCAGATGGATGGGATAGGTAATATAAGGTTCCCTAATCGGAAAAAAAAGCAATCCCTTCAGTTCACCTTTAATGGGCGGATGGTTCTGGATTGAACAAGATCATCAAGTACATAATCCTAATATATATTTATATAACGGGAGTTGACGATTGTAAATGTTGGGGGCCCAAAATGTTACTTTTAGTAAACAAAATTGTGTCACTCGGATGGATGACGTTTTATAGTTACGAGTTACATCATGGTAGAGGATTCTAGAATATCCTCTGTTCGTGCTATATGACATAAAGTCTGTGGTATTTATGGATGACATTTTTTTACGGTCAGAGAAGGCATGACTTTTTAGCCAATGGTAAAACGTCACGTTTGTTATTTAGATTACACTGATAATGTTTAGTTTTTTGCTTTTATACTTTTAGCGAACATTTTTTTTTTTTTTTTTTATTGTTGCTAGGGAAAAATGAGGAATGTAGATTTCGATGTTTCAGTCTAAAATGTTTGCTTCTTGCTTTAATTTTGTCATTGTTATAATGGAGTGTATAATAATGTAGAAATGCCAAAAGCTTTTAAGTGTTACAGGAGAAACAATTTTCTTGGCTTATTATAAGCACCGCATAATAATAATAATATACATGCAGTATATTGCCAACTGCATTGCAAGCTACTTCGATCCAAGACTTCCAAAACTTAACCGTTAAAAATATCATAATATTGCTTATAATCTGAAAGTCTAATTTTAAAAAAAATTAGCTTTAGTTGTTTGCTCCTACAGTAAAATAAGAGGAGAATAGAGTAAACTAAATTATACGCACGATAATAATATTAATATATATATATATATAAATATATATATATATATATATATATATATATATATATATATATATATATATATATAAAGTTTCTACCCATGTTCCTATACACTTACTACCATTTTTCAACCGAAATTAGATATAAGTGTTATAACTTCTAATTTATAACATCTGACACAGACTATTTGTATTGTAACATATTATATATCATATATGAGATATGAGACTCTATAAACTCGACTGCAATTCAAGCGACTCGATACAAGATCGCGCTCTGTCAGGCTCGGACTGGGAAGAGAGGCCAGTCAGGGCCATATAGGCATTACAGGCAGCAGGGGCCACTTTTCAGGGGGTCTGAGGCCACTTTCCCTATGCTCCTATGTTAAAAATCTGAGGGGCTAGTCAGGGATCCCTGACCCAGCCTTATGGTCAGTCCGAGCCTGCGCTCTGTTGAAAGCCTTGCATTGTAATTAAAGCACACCTTACAACGGTACCGGCACTACCGGCCCCGTGCCCGGCATACGTAAATCTCGCTCATCTGCATGTATTGTGTGAACAATAACACGTGCTAATTTGTCTCCATCCAGGTGTCAAGCTTAGTAACGGTTTGAGACATACTGGGAATAACCAGAGGAAAATAAATGATCTCATGAGATACATAAATACACATTTTTATTTTCCTTGTTTATAATATTACGATAATATATAGAAAAAAAGATAAAAAAATTACGTGTGATTTTCACCAAGCACAGCCAAATATTGGCACTGTATAGATGTTGAGAGAACCGTGAGAATCTGAATCAATTGATCGGTCCCTGGGAATATACACTTATTTTGTGCTGTTTTGTCAATGGAATGGATATGTAATATGATATAAAGCCATCAGGGTGGAAAAACGAACAATATTTATCATTAGATGGAAGCGTGGTTATATATTATTTATAAATAATGTCATACAGTTCGCATACAACTACAGTATTATCATATATAATCATAACAGCATGACACGATTTTCGTTACTTGACTTCGGTGATCTGCAGTGATCAGATGTGCACGCGCCATGCACCACAAGACAACTTTTATATCATTTCAAAACATTCATAATTTAATTTATGTTTTATTGTGAAGAAGAGAGTCGACATAAGAAAAAGAAGTTATAAAACGAGACAATAAATTTAGCTTAAAATGTCTTATTTAAATAACTTGCTAATTTTTATTGCAGCAATAAAATGAAAATAAAAACTCTCATGAGTAAAAATACCACTATATTTCAGGTATATTTATATAATATTATTAATATTTTCTGCTTACAACATGCAGATAACGCGATATAATTATAGAAGAATTTGAAGTTTTAAAATAGTCATCGCAAAAAAGCGTAATTTTTGGTGTTTTTATCAAGAGACTATTATAACATATTTTTATATAATTATACAACATACATGACATGTAAAAATTTCTACAATTTGACATAACTAATTAAAAATTAAACTCATATACGTACACTATAATATGCACATTACATGTTACGAACATTCTCGTGGTTTCACTAGTAGTTCCTTCATTAGATAGAAGGACATCAGGCTGTATATAGTATATACTAGATAAGATTCGCAAGCACATATATAGATTTTGATTACTTTTTAAAAACTGACACCACTCAAAGACGGTACTCACCCTTGCCACCAGGGTCGCCTGAAGTTGGTGCCGGCCCCAGGGAAGCCGAAGGCGTGGAAGAGACCGTGTCCCAGCGCTCCGAAACCTCCGTCCTCCGGTCCATCCTCGTGCTCATCGTGCCCATCGTGCCCTGCAAGCACCACGTCATCGTCAGCCTGCTTCGTGGCTACTAAAGTTCACATTACATCCTCCTTTTTTGATTTTATATTTCCTACTTTGCAATTAATGTGCAATGAAAAAAAACAATAACAACAACCGATTTTCACGTCTGTGATGCTAATCTGATAAAATTATTATTTTCTCATTAATATTTCAGTACAAATTACATTTTAATTATAGTATTTTTTTTGTGTGGGACAGGTAAAAAATAATATAATTGCATCCTTAACGTGGTACTAATTGCACAACTCGATGCTTGGTTAGAGTACTTGACATTGCGTTAGCTTACAATATGTTATTTCCAGCGTAATATCGCGGTCAATATATGCGGAGAAGCGTGTACACTGGACTAATAATATCTCTCAGGGACATCAAAAGCTGCCAACTTTTTATAAAACATCGCTCTGCTAATGCTTAGCTGACGACCTTTACCCACAAATTGCTTCCTCTGATGTATGATTAATAATTGTGTAATTTCTGGAATAAATACTTTATCTGTTTCAGCTCTTCACAAACTTTCTTCTATATATAAGCTCTTTTTGGTTATAGGGAATAAACAGAGTTATAACTTTGTTTATTCCCTATTTATTATGAACAAGAATATTACCAATTCTAAAGAATAAAATAAAATTTGAAAAAAAAAAATAACAAGTATGACCTGAAAATATGTTACACTATTTCTTATGACGATAGGAGTTTAATTGTTCTAGTAAGGAAAATTGTAGAGGATTATATGATAGTTGGACGGCCAATTATTTTCTTGGACAGATGAAATGTATAATGCCAAGTATGATGCTATAATCTGTGACAGTACAATGTGCGATGCAATCTATTAAAAGGAGCTAATTGTTAATGAAGTTAACTAAATTGCCACTCACCTCCGATGAGGTGGCTGGATGGGAAGGGCTCTTCTGCACCATCCTCGCCACTCTCCTCGAGGGCCTCACGTTCAAAGTCGGGCTCCCTGGGCATGTCGAGCGGGGTGCCGGGGATCTGGGGCGGTGGACCCTCGGGAATCCAGCGCCGCAGCAGGCCCTCCAGGCTGGCTGCGTTCTGGTGGGCGGCCTGCTCCATCTGCTGCATCCTGGGAGCAAACCTGGAGTTATGATGGGGGCGTTGCAAACGTAGGAGGATAAGTTGGTAAATTTTTAAACCCAAGAGTAACATTCTATACAGTCATACCGTTGCATATTATTTCAAAAGTTATTATTTACCAATTCATGGGTTTTGTCAAGCAAAAAAGTGTAATAAAATTACATGAATTATACCAATTAATGAAATATATATTATTATTTATTTAATAACACAATGGGTTGGCTGCACGGCCGATTTTAAGTGGCGGAAACGAAAGAGGAGGTGCTGAAATGCAGGTGTGAATTTTATGCGAATTTTTTGAGCACTGTAACTTTGTATAAATGCAGTTTTAAAAGATGCATTTCACCTGGAGGCCATCGCCTACCGCCTTTGACGTCATCGAAATGTCAGGTTCGGTTCACTATAGATATGCATACCTGTACGCACCTGCATAACAGGTAGCCAATCAAAAACAATCTAGCCAAAATTCAAAATTTCAAATGCCTAGCCTATCGAAGTGGATGAGTTTTAAAACTTAAAAAATGCACATTATTCCATGTACGCGTACTGTAAAAACACACTGGGAGATAAGTAATATTACAAACGTACCTTTCATCATATTTAAATAATAGAAATTGTTTCTCAAATAGTTTCATTTTATTGAAGAGAAGATGCAATATCAAGTCCTTCCACCACTTTCAGTTTTTAAATGATTTTGGCGCTGTTAGTAGCAATCAGCCAATGAAAATGTGTAAATTTATCATACTGGACTCCTTCCGTATCTGCTGAATATCTATTGAATTATTATATTAAACCTAAAACTGAGTCTCTTTTCTTATCTACGAAGATAGTAGGATGCCGTAGTATTCATATTTAACTTTATTAAGACCCTACTTGAATCATAATTTTCAAATGTCTTTTCAACCCCCTATTTGCTGCTGCTAAAACCATTAGTGGAATGATTGAAAAATAAATACAGTTTTAATTTCAACATTCTTAGCATGGGCGTCTGTGGCCTAGTGGAAGTACACTCGTCATCCACGCAGAAGTTTTAGGTTCAAATCCCCTCTGGGTCATTTTATATTTTTAGTAGCACGAGGAAGTTTATTTCACATTTTTAATTCAGACGGGGTAAAATTGTTTTGTTTTTTATGATTGGTTATTAATTTTTCTATCATTGTATGACACGCTTTTTTTTTTTTTTTTTTTTTTTGCAAAGTTTTTGAAGTGCGTATTTATATGAAAAAGTGTGACTTATAATAGTATAATATAATTATATTGTAAGAAATAATAATATTATTTTACCCCGTCTGCATTAAAAATGTGAAATAAACTTCCTCGTGCTACTAAAAATATAAAATGACCCAGAGGGGATTTGAACCTAAAACTTCTGCGTGGATGACGAGTGTACTTCCACTAGGCCACAGACCCACAGACGCCCATGCTAATAATGTTGAAATTAAAACTGTATTTATTTTTCAATCATTCCACTAATGGTTTTAGCAGCAGCAAATAGGGGGTTGAAAAGACATTTGAAAATTATGATTCAAGGGTCTTAATAAAGTTAAATATGAATACTACGGCATCCTACTATCTTCGTAGATAAGAAAAGAGACTCAGTTTTAGGTTTAATATAATAATTCAATAGATATTCAGCAGATACGGAAGGAGTCCAGTATGATAAATTTACACATTTTCATTGGCTGATTGCTGCTAACAGCGCCAAAATCATTTAAAAACTGAAAGTGGTGGAAGGACTTGATATTGCATCTTCTCTTCAATAAAATGAAACTATTTGAGAAACAATTTCTATTATTTAAATATGATGAAAGGTACGTTTGTAATATTACTTATCTCCCAGTGTGTTTTTACAGTACGCGTACATGGAATAATGTGCATTTTTTAAGTTTTAAAACTCATCCACTTCGATCGATAGGCTAGGCATTTGAAATTTTGAATTTTGGCTAGATTGTTTTTGATTGGCTACCTGTTATGCAGGTGCGTACAGGTATGCATATCTATAGTGAACCGAACCTGACATTTCGATGACGTCAAAGGCGGTAGGCGATGGCCTCCAGGTGAAATGCATCTTTTAAAACTGCATTTATACAAAGTTACAGTGCTCAAAAAATTCGCATAAAATTCACACCTGCATTTCAGCACCTCCTCTTTCGTTTCCGCCACTTAAAATCGGCCGTGCAGCCAACCCATTATCTAATAAGTCTTATGGTTTATAATATATATTATATTTTTATTGTGTTTATGATTTAATGTAATTCAAATACATACAGTTCGTGGTTCGTGGTGCTCTAATCTATGGCACAATTTTTATTATTGTTATTCCTGCTATTATTACTCTGTTAAAAAAAGTATAACATAAACAACGTTAGTAACGTTACAAATAAAATTAGGCATATATATATATATATATATATATACGCAGCTTCCATATCCTTTGTAGATAATAGAATTCAATTAGAGTCGGAACAGAAATACACATTGAAGGTATTCAATTTATAATCCACGAACCAGACCAGAAAATCATGATAACAGTTAACATATTCCTCTGTACAAACGTAATTAGCATGGGTTGTCAGTGACTTAAGACTTGGGAGGCCTTGACTGTTCATCAAGAGCTCAACAATGCGACGTGAATTTCAATCCGGTTGTGGCGTGCGAATGTTCCCTGCAGCGAGGTCTACGCCCTGCATGGACAACCCATACCATCGCCCTCTCACCTCCGCACGCTCGCCTACGCCTCACCGGGCTTCTGGGAATGGTAACTGATCTACATAGTGCAGTAGCTTGGATAAATAAGTGCAAAACCAGATCTGATGACCGCAAACTGTATGCATGCAGATCTGCAGAAGATGAGATAGTCTTCAAGGATCTGGTTGGTACATACCACTCAATCATATATAGGAACGCAATAATACATACTGCATTTTATTACATTGTATAATTGCAGGGGTTAATATAACATATATTATACTAATACTAAAAACGTACAAAATAATACGACAATTTTTCTCTCTATTGCTAATATTTTAATTCTTGTGAGCTAATTTATACCCAATTAAACCTTATCAGGAGTACATGCAATGATTTTGTGACTGTAAATGAATTAAAGTTAAAAAATATTATTTGGTAATGATGGGAGTGCAATGTATGTTTTCAAATTGAATCACAAATATAATATCATTAAACCCTTATGATTATGATCAAGTTCTGTATATTTCTTATTCGATTCGTGTTTAATTTCGCTTGTTAACCGGTTTAATTCCCAACTGAGGAGCGAGATAAAAAAAAAATATCGCGAGCAATGACAGGACTTGACCCGCCAGAGACTTTGTTGTCAGGCGAGCTTCTAGTTTCGTGTTCACAGCAAACCTCTGACTTGCGAAGAACTCGAGCAGCGGAGGTTAAGAGATTGTTAATTAAGCTAAATTTGCAAGCAGTGAAATAAAAAATAGAGACTTATAATGTCAGTTTTATGAATAAACAAATTAAAAAAATAATATATTATATATAATACATAATAAGGGGCATTCACAAAGCCCTAAGACCAGAAATTTTGGGTCTAAAAAACACGTCTAAAATCAAGCTTTAAATTATCGAGCCTTAAATGTGGCCTTAAGACTTTGTGAATGCCTCTTATCTATGTTTTGGATTCGAGATTTTGTTTTACAATTTTGTAGATTTTCCCTCTCTTTTTTATAATGGTAATGTATTTTGGTTATTTCAGGTTTCAGGCTAATAGTTCCAAAATATTCTTCGATAATGATGTGTCAAAAAGGATTATTATTATTATTATTATTAACTTTTATATCAGTAAAATAATATGCTAAATACATTTCTTACAAAAAAGGCAGTTTGGAACTACATAATTATATATAATTATTAATTATATATTATACTCACTTACTCGTATATCATTGTACGACAGTTCATTTTAGTACACTAGTTGGTGGCATACACCTGTTTTCATAAAAATAATGAACTTTCGGGCAAATATATGATATTATAGAGCATTCCGTCACAATTTGCATTTTTCCAGTGTATAAATTTGAAATTACTAGTAAATATATAATATTGAAATCTGACTAACAATAAGTAAAATAAAATGCAGTAAAATGAAACAAAATCATCTTCATATATATAATATATAACTTCACTTCCCATTTGTCATTTGTCACAAAAATTGACAGCACTCACCGATTATGGAAGACGTTCCAAAATTGTCCAAGTTCATGAGGGTTACCATCCTGCAGGGGTAGCATGACACCAAATCCTCCAGGTTGTGGTACTGGAGGTTGACCTGCCAACCTGAAGAACGCCAGGGTTGAAGGTAGCAGCCCTGACACAGCTATCAGTACACAACAGTACGCCACACCGCGCACCATTGTTCTAGCAACAATGAAAATGTTTATAATCACGAACGGAGAGAACTCTGTCTAAACGCGCTCTCACGTAACACTGGTGTGCGAGGTCCGAGCCCGAGTCTTTATAACCTCCCGGCAAACGTCGCGTCATCTGCCGGTCTCGTGTGAGCCTCCCCGCCTCCGCCGCCAACAAGCTGCATGTGGAGTCGGCCCACAGTATGGTGCCGTTAGTAGCAGTCAGTCAATATGTTGCATGCTGTGTAAATATAGTTACTGATGATCTACATTGACGTAGTCAGGTGCATCGTAAATGCATAACAAATATTTATAAATTATAGTATTATACATGAAGTGAATAAATTAAAGATGGGAGGGTTACTGAAATTTACTGCTCTTCTGCGATTTTATTAAATTTTTGGGAAATCCTTTCCTTCTTTTGCTGTGAAATTATATATATACATCTTCCCTTTCGAACACAATTTTCAATCACATTTAATTTTTTTAGATCTTACAAAGATCAATTTATAGCTCTATAATATATTAAATTATATCAATCATGTAATATAATATTTTTTTAAAGTCATTTTATTGATTTTTTTTTAAATATATATATAATGAACATGTTAACAAAATGAGTATTAATAATAAGTTCCATATTTGATAGATATGAAATATAAAATGCAATTATATTTAAGATTATGATGTTTGATATTATTAAACGGTAGTATAATGCATGCATGATTGATATTGTGTTATAATACTGCAGCGCTCCTTAATTAATTCATCAAAAGTTTGTCCCTTTCGCCATGAGCTTTATATATATTGATTCAATCCCATAATAGCGAATGCAATGCTGACTAAGCAAGGGTATACAAGCTGCACAAAGGTAAACAAAGACACACCCAAAACAGCAAATAACATGGCAATTGATTTGTTATTCTGCAAGTGTGCCGGCCGTTTTATTAACATTTTCCTCACGGGATTTCCCGAGCTTGAAGACGCAGTTTGTAAATTTAAGGATAAGTGTATTATAAAGTGTCACGTGAAGGAAGTAGGAATTATTAAGCTTTAGCGTGTTAAACAGGCACATGTATACCTTATTATTTTTTTCTGCATGATATTCAAGTCATGTAATTATTGCGGTGAGTTAAAAATATTAAAAAAAAAAAAATAAAAAAAAAATAATTTTAATGTTTGAGACTGCCAGTGCCAGATGTAAAAATAAAAAATAAAATTTGTATTAGTTGTTTTACATCATGAGTTTGATAAAATATTATATTTAAACTTAAAATTGATATTTATTTAAAATTCATATAAGCGTGTATATTATAAATTATATTGATTTGCAATGCGATGAACCAATTTCAACAAACTTTATTAAAATCTAATTACATCAAGCATGACTCTTCACGTGTTCTCATTGCAGCTTCACAGTTATTCGGTTCTTGAGGGTTCTTGATACTCCATAACATAAAACATATGGACATACTTGTATGTACTTGTTTTCCTCCTTTCAATGTTTCCTAGAGGTGCGATGAATTAGCATATAAATAAAAAGAACTGCATGACGTCACGATGCTTGTACGAGTGTTTCGTTGTAATGTATTCGTACGCACACACCGAGAACGTTTCCCCGGTAGAATTATAACCAGCCCTACAGGTTGAATGGACACAGATAGCTAATTTCGAATTTTTGTGTCGGAAAAAAAGAGCATCATGTTTGCGGTATTTCTGGAGGTCAAGATGAATTTTACTTCATTACATATAGTGCTAAAAAAGAGCAAAAAGTCTGTGCGTATGAGTCTTGCGATGCTCTTCCAGCATAACATAACTATAATTTAATAATTATCTACTATATATATGTAATATATCAGTATATATATAGATGTAATCCTTTAAATCATTGATCCTGATGAGCGCATTAATTTGTATCGGAATGCACACTCGCGATTAAATCCCCATAAAAATTAACAATTTTTACCGATAAATATACTGTATATTAAATTTTAAATAACACATTCAGCTGACATTTGTTTCGTTTTTTCATATTATACATTTTTTTATGCAAGATATCTGCATAATAGCTGCATATTTATATTACGGTATATAATTATATATTTTGATCGAACAGAGCTAGTTTTTATTTAAAGTTTATTAATTGTATTAATTTTTTGTGCTTTTTTTTTTTAGTCAAAAATAACATATACATTGTGACAACAATGCCAAAAATGTTGAAAGACAAAAGAATGAGGAAATTAGTCGAGATTAAATTAATACTTTATTATATTATAAATTTTGTCGGTGTCGGAAGAAACTCTCCACCTTATATAAATGTAAATTATCATCAGAGATTTTATATGAAAGCTCTCTTTTATGACGATTCAGTTTCAAAGACATTTATTATATAGCATTCAGTCATATATAGTACTTTTGCTTCCCGTATTAATATTTAATGCATGTCTGTGGTATTACAATTATTACCTGTAATTTTCCTTCTGAGGAAATGAACGTATAGTGTGGTGGGAGCCGCGTAACATCTTGATATATATTTTTATCACTCTTGAATCTAATTCGTCTTTGATGGAAATATTGGTTATTCTTCAAGAGATGACAATGCCAACACTGCTGGATATTTTTAACCCGTTTGCTCTCAGAAACATAAGCACGTACAAAGATAATCCATGACAAGCGCATGCCGTCTCCACAAAGTGACAAACGGTGTAAAAACAACAATAAAATAAGAACACAACACTGGCAAGCTAATACAGAAATTAAAACAATGATTGGATAGAATACGTCACGTGACATGCTTATAGAGCCAATGAGCGATACTGTAACTTATCATGATAACAAATTACCTTTGGCATGCCAGAAATGCAAATCTTCATTTACGCGTAGCATTGAAATATTTATTGAATCAGATTCCAAGTGTGACACGTAAGTTTTTCCATTGTTGTATATTATGATACAAGATGAATGTAAACAATAGACCATGAACAAAGAATATACGAGTGGCTTTACCTCAGCTAAACATACGAATTTGAACCTTTTACAGAACATTAAAACTTCCAAAATTATTTTGGTACCTGACGAACCACCTGATGGTTGGAACCGTCAAGAACATTGTGTACATGAAGGATGATAATAAAAAAACAACGAATTCAAGGCATGTGATATTTATGTACATATAGCATGGTTAATTTTGTTTTTAATTTCGTTTAGTATTCATAATGTTTACAATAACGTGCAATTAATTATTAATTATAAAGGTTTTGACTATTAAATAAATATGTGAGACTCAGGGCTGACAATGCACATACCCATCAGTATAATAAACTTCAAAGTTAAACGAAAAGTAAAATAAAACACTTGGGATAAAGTATATATATTAATATAGACGAGCATTTTAATTTATTAATTTTCTATTTTAAAAATCTAAAAACTCATTATGAAGCAGAAGACCGCCGGAGATTGAAACCATATATACGTAAAAAAAAAAAGTTAAGATGAAGAAAAAAACAATTATAATTAGAGCGCGGAAAAAAGTCTCTTTTTTTTTTAACAAATAGTCGCCTATAAAGTCTACTTTTTTTTGCAAAAAAGTCTCTAAAAAAGTCACTTTTTTCGAAAAAAGTCTCCAAAAAAATCCCTTTTTTTTAAAAAAAAGAGCAATAAAAATGCATTTTAATAGTGCTATTTCTGATAACAAAAAAATTGTTTATTCTTGTTAAATTACGACTTTGTACTTAATGTACAAAATGTCTTTTAAATACCGTTTTAAAGTCAATTTTTTTAATGAGTGTTTTAAAAAGCCAAGATATTAAAATATTTTAATTTCATTCACTAATTTTATTAAGAGTAGTATGAAATTATTTAAATAATTCTATGAGTATAAAAAGAACAAGACATTGTTTTAGATAATGTTGATGCTTTTTATTGTAGTGGGCCACAGTTTTAAAAGAAAAAAACAATTTTAATTTTCTTCTTGGTACTTTTAATACTCCTCCACCTCAGACTCACTGTCCTCTGCGTTCGCCACTGGCTGGCCGAACTCTTTGCTGTTGCGGCGGTTCAGGAAGTAGTTGCAAATCAAGTACATCTCCAAGTTTTTGACGGTGAAGCTCGTGCGCTTCTCGGTGAGCACGTTCTTATAGATGGAGAAGGAGCATTCCACGTCGCAGGAGGTTAGCTGAGCGTATTTCAACGCCATCACCTCTTTGACAGCGAGTTTGTCTGTGACGGTGCTCGTGTCACCAGTGTAGGATCCTCCAAGAACCTGCGACACCTTTCGCATGAAAGCAAGTCCCACATTTTTCTGCATACAAGTCTTGAACTTCATTTGCACGGAGGCACCACGAGGTCCATTCAGTCTTTCGAGAAGGCCTGGTTTTCATGGCTTTAGACATTTTTTCGTCACAAACTAATAAACACGAGCCATTGACGCCTGGATGATAATGACAGGTGTTTTTCTTTTTTCGTCATGAATTTCCGCAAGGCGGATGTAGTGATTTTTGCCCCTAATAGATGGCATGCAGTGTAAAAAAAAATATTTTTGACACGCATAACTGTCTTCAAAAGCTTTTTATTTTATTCTATTTTTTTAACTATATTTTCGAGAAGAAAATAACTAAAAAATATACTAGAATGTGTCAAAAAGTCACCTTTTGCCGAAATAGTCGTAAAATCACAAAATAGTCTAAAAAGTCGCTTTTTTTATAGGCTCATTTTAATCCATTTCCGGAGATCGGTGGACATCATCCTAAATGACATTAAAATAGGCCCCATATACACAAAAAGTCCAAAAGACTTTTTTCCGCGCTCTAATTATAATACATAAACATTATTAATGCATATACACCCCTTAATTTGAGCAAGATGCCCGAACGTTCTCTCCCTTCTCTCTGCTTTATTTGTGTATGTTGTAATGTAAAGTGCCAATATTATATATATAATATACATAGCTATTTACATGAAAAAAAAAAATCTTGAATTTTTTAAAATCCAAACATGTGCAAATATTTTGCCCTTTAAACAAATAAGTTTCCATTACTTCGCAAATTTGAAATTGAAATAACTGTTATTAACAATTATCATTTTATTTTTTACATTATAATTTTCTTAATATACAAAATCCTGACCTCTCAGTGAGGTAGCAACACGTACGTTAGTATATATGTCACTTGGCTGAGCTGGGCAGCACGTGAGCCTCGATCGCGGGGTCCGGAGATCAAGTAGCCCGCCAAGGTCTGCAGCACGGCCGTCGCCTCATCAGCATGCGCCGAGGAGCACCCAGCACACCTGGGCAGCGTCCGTTCGGAGACACCTCGAGGACTCGACACCCGCTCTTTAGATATAGTTAGATCAGGATACGACCATATCATGACGCCATATATGTGAGACCGCCAGCTGCAAAACTATATATTAAGACAATATTTATTTTGAATAGCTATATTATATATATATATATATATATATATATATATATATATATATATATTAATGCATAGCATAGTAAAAATAATTTAAAAAAATCTAAATCCTTTCGTAATAGGGGGCATTTTGATGCAATTGAAAAAAAATGTGTTTGGAAGGCACATCGGTTAAAAAAGAGAGCGTTTGGAAGTCCGAAGGAAGCTTCATATTTTTCTTGGATATTTGAGTGCATTTAAAAATAAAAATAACGCAAGAAGAGGATGTTCCAAGGGTTCCAACTCTGTACATTAATGCACCATCTGCATCAGCAAAGAGAATATATAAAGTAACAATTCACACGATAAAAAATATCTCACTGTCACAGCTCACATGCAGCCACAGAAAATTTTATATAAGATTCTATGTTGTTGTTAAAATATAATTGCGTGGAAAAATGTTTGTTTTATTATGCTTATTATGAGAATAGCACGTCATTACTGCAGCATGTGCACCATAATTATTAACAACAATTACCAAGTTCATGAATGAGGAAGACAAGTTAATTATAATGATATAAAAAAGTTTAATTGTTACTATATATCTGCAGGAAGGTGACTTTGAAAAGTTGTAATAAAAATTATGCTTTTTATTAAAAGAATTAAAACTTAACAAAAAATAAAAAATTACAATAATTTATTTGATTCAGATACTATATATCAAAATTTTAATAAACACAACATTTTGGTTCTAATGTACATGTGTTAATTTAATAATGTTTTCAGTCCCTTGCTGACGATCCAGATAAATTCTGAGTAAGCAAATAACGTTAGATCATTTTTCCACGAGTCATTTCCTTTTTATTTCTCTGTAATAATGTTACTTGAGCAAAGCAGAAGATTCTGGTAGGCAAAATGCACGTTGGTGTTGTTTTACTGACCTCTCTGTAATAAACTTGGTACTATCTCGTTAGCATTTAGTTTAACGCTAAAAACTTTCCAGAAAAAAAATTACAATTCTTGATAAATGCTAAGAAGTAGTGTATAAAAAGAAGAAACATGATACACAATTTCCTCGTATATGAGAGAAGGTCAAGAGATGTTGATATGATGTAATGTGTACTTTAGATGTTCATATAGACCGAGCGTCTAAGATATCAAGAAAATTCTAGAGGAGGAACTACGCTACTAATATTTAACAGAATTAAAAAGTTACTACTATATAATATATTTGAAATCAATAGTATTGTATTTATGTATTTTTAGTCATCCAACAATAATGAAATATTACCAATATAAACTCCATTTAAATATACCTTTTAATATATGCATGTGCCCGCGCGGCATGTATGGGATTAATTATATTTGAATTTTAAAATGCTTGTGAATATCATGAATATGTTGAGTCCAATTTAACATATGGTATACTTCTTTGGGGATCATCAGATCAGTGCCAAAACAATTCAATATTTAAAAGTCAAAAAAATATTGTACGTTGTATGGTTAGAGCAAAATCTAGAGTAAGTTGTAATAGCTTGTGGCAAAAACTAGGCCTACTAAATTTTCCTTGTTTATGCATATTTTCCATGATAATGTTTGTAAGGAAAAATATTGACAATTTTACGACAAATTTAAAAATAACAGGCTATAACACCAGAAATTCTCAAAAATTTATATAGATGTTTTTTGCTAAATCTGAACAAGAAAAGCGAAGCTTATATTTATTAGGCCCAAAGCTGTACAATAATCTTCCTGATACCTTAAAACATCTACCTAGTAATCAACAGTTTAGGTCAAAACTGATTGAATTTTTACTGCAGAACAATTTTTATGCCATAACAAGAAAAAGAACAGCTTTAAATAATGTAAATGCTTTCCTTTTGTAATAGATTGATTTAATAATATAGTTATATAATAAAGAATTATTTTCAGATTGTTTTCTAATATATATATATATATATATATATTTTTTTTTTATATAAAAGTTTTATTTCTCAGGCATTGTGGACTGACTAGATAATACTATATTATGTATGATTGTAATTGTAATAATAATATAAAACTGATGATAATATGTTTTAATTTTTATGTTTCTTTTACAGGTATTGCAATACTAAAATATTGTAAACATGCATTTTGTACCTTACGGTTCTATATGTGCAATAAATAAATACAAATACAAGATTAGTAAAATTATTATAGATAAGGTTTTTTAGTGTTAAATGTTTTTTTTTCTTTTCTTTTATTTATTATTTTTTATAAATACAAGTTATAATTTTTATATTTGATAAGCTTATAGTGCATGCACTCTAAAAAAATATAAAAATGCATTGTAAAAAAATGCATGTAATTTTTAGTATCGTCTCTTTGATATTATAATCTTAAAATATTAGAGTAATTGAAAGCAAGTAGTATAATGTAATTAATTATAAAAAAACATTTATTTCATATTATTATAAAATATATATAGACATATTATGTGTAAAAAATATTTTATTTTATATCACCTCCAAGGACTTCAGAACACTATAATATTATATAAGTAATAACATAGACTCTATGGTAATAATATATATGCAATATAATTATGTACAACTTTGTACCGCCCGTGACAACAAAGGATCATTGTTGTTTCATTTTATTCACTATCGACTGTACAGTACACAAGAAGTCAAGAAGTATTCCATATATTGTCTAATATTTATGTTAAAAAAAAAAAAAGAAAAAAAAAAGTGATGTCATAGGGCTGAAGGAATTAGCGCCTCTCGGTCTTCATAGTAAATTGCGTTGTGCGGTTTTCAGACCGCATCGGCAGGTGTGTTGACACTGCTGCGAGTCGGCTGATGCGACTGTTGACTTAGTAGTAGCTTGCCACGTAATCCTCGCAACAAGCGATTTGATAAAACTACCTGAGAAACAAACACCGCGCTAACTCAGAGCTGAATGCATGGCCTTTATTATATATATTATACGCAACGACCCGCGTCTTAGTACATAGAGTATAAAATATATTAATTTGATCGCATTTCAATAAATTTGCATTCAAGATATATGCTAGAGTTTATGGACTTTTACTGTCCGCCTTAATTATATTTTGTTTTTTTCTTCGAGCCAACTTTGTAAAAGCACCCTCCATGTTCAGGCGTGACACAATTGTAATATTATCTTACATTCTCAACACACCTCATAGGGATTCAGAGTGTCCTTGCTTGCAGTTAGTGACGTGATGTTAACTCGAACACAATTAAATTTAAGCTGCTTTTCATGTTTCTAAATATCTGCTGGTCAACCTCATTTTGTATCCTACACAAAATGTCCATTGTTGAGGATATTTTGTGACTATTGAAGAACACGAATATCGTTTCCTTGCGTTTGCAAATTTTTCTATTTAACATCGTTGCTAACAATTAACAATTTATGTTTTAAAAAATTTAACATTCAATTTTCAAACATGCAATATATTAAGTTTTGAAGTTATAAATTTTTATTTTATTGTGAGAATTACTATTATTATTTTTACTATTTACTAGCTATTATTATATATTATTATTATTAAAGTATTATATAGCAATTAACTGATTTGATAAATATTGATGTTTACTGTTTATAATATATAAGAATACATAAAATTATAACAAAAATCATTAGGATGAGAGCTATATTAATTAATAGGAACTTTTCTGACTTATTTTCAGACTATTATAGGAAGACCACGGCGATATTTCAATAAAGAGGTTGTGCGGTGGCAATGAGAGGTCGACTTGAACGTCGACGGTGACCTCAGTTTAATTCACAGGTCACCACGAGGTCACCGCTATAATCAGCAAAGGTCAATGTTAGAGGGAACAGTGACAAATAATATGTACGCTACTCTTGCGGTTAAAACTGTACGAGTGCATGATTGATTACTAATTTTATATTATACTTAAACTATGTTTCAATTTTATATAGAAGGTGATGTTTACACCGTTTTAATTGTGAACAATCAAAATTATTCAAAATATATACTATAACAAAATTACATGCGGGGTGAAAAATCAATTTTTTTTTTAGTTCAGCTAGATGAGATAAATGAAGAACGAACAATCGAAATCATCAAAGTTAGCCCTGGGTTAGAGTTAGACCTCGCATCTATGCAATCGGGTGTACGAAATTTGATATTGAATATATTTTATTTCACTTTTCGAACTTTTGTCTCAGATCACCTGAGGAAGAGAGCGGTTGACTCTCGAAACGTGATATATATGTGTAATGTGTAGTACGTACATGCATGCCAAGTGTTAGTGACGTGCACGAACACTTAATTAAGTGACACCATCGCAACATACTATATAATAAATACAGAATAAGGATTACATCGAACACCGGCAAAGGTAAAAAGTTTCGAAAAGTGAAATAAAATATATTCAATAATTATTATATATATGATGCGAGCTTGAGAGTTTAATTGAGATCGAGCTATATTGGTGACGGCGATCAAAGGTGCGTGGCGATGCTCGCAATATAATAATATCCCCCAGTAAATTTTAACACGTACACGCGCGGGGTGTCAAAAATGTATTTTGGACCGACACTTTAGAGTGTTGGCAGTTGACACAGCATCTCATGCATGGCCTAACATTCTCAGCACTAGACCAACACTGGATCGACAGAGTTGTGCTTACTATAGCTGGGATCATAATATACGCACCTATAACCTATAATATATTATAGCGTGACGGACAGGAAAAGTCGATCACCGCCGCTCACATATATATGTATGGCTATGGCAGCTCGCTCGTGCTCTCGAACACAGACAATTAATTGTCTATGTCTCGAATCTGGCCGGGAATGCAATCGACGGCCGGGTTTTGATTTCTCATTATGCTGACGTTTATTGCAAGTTCAGCTAGTGTAGTTAACAAGATATAAAATACATGGAAAATAAAATCTGGTGTTATAATAATTAATATAAACACATAATATATAATTTTTATTATATATATATAATAATATTATCTTAAAATTACTCTGAATCTTAATTGAAGGAAATGAAGTATAGATATAATATACATACAGTACTTACATAATAATAAACCTAAATAGTATAAACGAATACAAGGTATGATAGGTATGATACAATAATTTTAAAACGTTTTAGAATAATTAATTATTATTTATTATTTCTTATTTTTGTTTTCTTATATTTTAAATTTAAATCTCATTACATTTCACCGCTTCGTAAAAAAAAGAAAAAGAAAAAGCAAAAAAAAAAGGCCGGCGCTATTCGCACTGCCAGCAGCGCAAATAGAGGCGATTTTTGCTATTTGCACTGCCGGCAGCGCAAATAAGGGTCAAAAACGCTATATGCACTGCGGTTTTGGCGGGAGCTGACAGCGCAAATAGCATTTTTTACCGTTATTTGCGCTGCCGGCAGCGCAAATAAGACCAGAACTGCTATTCGCACTGCTGGCAGTGCCTTGATTGGCCGCACTGCCACAGTGCAAATAGCGAAAAATACCCTTATTTGCACTGCCGCAGCGCAGTGCGCTGCCGGCAGCGCAAATAAGATGAATTTTGCTATTTGCACTGCTGGCAGTGAATGTTCAGAGGCAGCTCTGCGATAGTGCAAATAGCGGAAAGGCCGTTATTTGCGCTGCCGGCAGCGCACTGCGCTGCTGGCAGTGCAAATAAGGCTGGATTTGTTATTTGCACTGCTGATATGGGAATTTGTTGGGCGCAATTAATGCTGCAGTGCAAATATTGAATTTTAGCCTTATTTGCACTGCCAGCAGCGCATTGCACTGCTGGCAGTGAAAATAAGGGTACTTTTTGCTATTTGCACTGCTGGTGTTAAACCTAAGCCAAATAATACAACAAAATTTTCAACTTTTTACTGCGCAGAAGCCGCAGAATATTTATGCTTTTTTTTTTTTTTTTTTACAAGGATACACCCCTAGCTAAGTACTTAAATCCACAGCTGCCATAATTTCAGTGAATCAATATATTATAGCTACTCGATAACAAGCCATTTGAAGCTATAATAAATTTATATACTATAATTTTAATAAAACATTGTTGTACTTTTTGAACTTTTTTGACTGAGATGAAGAACCATCGGAAAAGTTAATTAAGTTTCAGCTGGATATAAACTATAGAGGGACAATATTATATTATTAATATAATTATATAGATCGAGGCTCGGGAGCAAGCAAAAATGTTTAATTGAATAAATTGATGTTATATATTTATTGCAATACAACTCCAGAAAATATAATAAAATATAAATCACATTAATTACTGTAACCTCAAGACAGAGCTAGGGCAGGAAGCAGCTTATCAGAGTCAGTCGGGATGGAGATCCAATCGGTTCAAGCTGAATGCAGTTGGATATCCAATCGGGTCAGGAAGTGCTGCCCAAAATTGGTACCAACTGGATCCAGCAAAATTGGATCCAACTGGATCCATCTTTTTCATAAGGGATCGATATATAGATGCTCGAATCTGCATTAACTATGGATTCAAACTTAATTGACACTTGTTGCCTGGGCAACATATATTATATATGAATTAAGAGAGAAGAGAAAGAGTCTTTTCTCTATTGGCGTACCAAGAAGTAAAACGGTTTAATAATCAATACGTGGGCATAAGAAAAGATAAGCCTAGCTAGAAGAAGACTGTATTTATTAATGCATGGCACATAGACCATATATAGAGGGGATTGCGCTGACGTCATGCGAGGAGGGCCAGAATGCACAGACTAGCATATAAACAAAGTTTGTAATAATTTTTTTACTTAACTTAATAAAATAAATCAAGTTTAAATACTTCAATAATACTTTAACAGTACACGATAGAACTCATAAAAAAAATCTCAGTGCCAAAAAACTGTTAAAAGTATTTTTTATAATTTTTTTTCATCATTTTGCCTATGCTCACTGTATAATCTGGCCTTCCTAAACTCTCTCTTTTCCGTCCCTCCTGCGCCCCCTTCGCAATAAATTTGTATAGGGAAAACCCTCTCCCGCCTCACGTAAACATAAACCAGCTCATCTATACGTATATATCGAGGTAATAATTAATGCTGCCGGCTTACCCCGCAAGGGAGCACGAAAAAGTTATTTACTAATATTATTTATTGTAAACTGTGTATATGGTCTATGTTATTAAATATAGAAATTATTATTATAAACTTTTGGATTTTGGCACTTTTTAGAAGTGCCAACAAATTAATCATATTCCTAAAAATAATTTTTATATCTGCCTAGAATATATTATACCTTAAAATTAACATTGTTAAAAAATAAAGTGAGCCAAGCTAACTACAAAAATATGAGAAAAAATAGCAAAATGAAATGTAATAAAATATTCAATTTTTTATTATTAAAGTAGACGCATATTATACAGCACATAATTTCATTAATATTTTGATGCATTAATTGCATTGCATTTTTTTTTAAATAATATTTTATTTTACATTTAAAAATAGTTTAACCTGCCCTCTATTGAGAAATGATAAAAGAAAAAATCCATCTCAATTAATTCATCACATCAAATTCACAAAGTTGGTGTTTCTGAGGCCTCTTTAACATGTACAGTATGCATCATCCTTTTATGGTGCAGAAAACAGCTTCTTATTCTGCATCAGCCTACGTCTGAACTATATGGTACCAATTAAAAAAATGCCTTTATAATCTATGATGAATTATTTCTTGGGTTTTTAAATAAAATAATTTTTACGGAGCCGTTTAAAAAAAATTTGAAATTTTTATGGGTTATAATTCCCATTAGGATTTTCAATATTTTTTTCCGGAAATGGTTGCGTAAAAAAATATATAATATATATTTTATTTGAAAGCCCATTAAAAAATTTATCATAGATTACATGGATATTATTTAAAGTAGAGTGAGCGATTTCATTTTTTTGAATATCTTATTTTCTAAAAATAGTTTAACTCGCCCTCTATTGAGAAATGAAAACCATTTTTTTTTTTTTTTTTTTTTTTTTTTAAAGGATACACCCCTAAGAGTCTATCTCAAATAGCTTCACCACAAAAAATTCTCAAAGTTAGTGTTTCAGAGGCCTTTAACATGCATCCTTATGGAAAAGAAAACAGCTTTTTACTCCAACTTCGTCTGAACTATGGTACCAATTAAAAAATATCTACGTAATCTATGATGAATGAATATGATCTTTAATGAATTTTCAAATAAAAAAAAAAAAATCTTACAGTGCTGTTTTTCTGGAAAAAAAATCTTGATAATCCTTATGGGAATTAACCCGCGAAAATTTCAATTTTTTTTTTCGAAATTGGTATGGCCTCCGAAACACTAATTTGGGATTTTTTTTGTGGTGAAGCTATTTGAGATGGAATCTTTTGGTTTTCATTTCTCAATACAGGGCAGAGAGGTATTAAACTATTTAGAAAAGAAAACTTAAAAAAAAAAAAGATGCAATCGCTTACTCAAAATTTATTAATCATGACAACAGAATTCACCTACTAAATTAAAAAATAAAGTACACTTTGCTTAAACGTAAGGTTCCCATGAATTGACTATATAATTATATTCACGAGTCCAAGGTCTGGCTCCTGCCACATACCGGCCGCTGCACTGCTACTCGTCACAATATCGAAGCAGGCACGTTCTCCCCCTAATAGCTTGCTGCCTCTCTTTCTTTCTCTTTCTCCCTTTTTGTGTCAAAATGAAATGTAACAACGCACAATGAGAAGATATAAAAATAGCCATTTTCCTTTCAGGAGAAGCTGCCTGCTTTGATATTGTGATGAAAAACAGTGCAACTGGCCAGTATTTAGCAAGAGTCGGACCTTGGGTTCAGAAATATAAATTTAGTCAATTCTTGGGAATAAGAACCTTATGTCTAAGCAAATAAGTGTATCATGTAATAACAGAAAAATCAAGAAATGACAATTTAAGCTTTTGTAAACTGAAATGATGGGGTCTGTATCAAAATAAAGCTTGCCTATAGTCCTCTTCTTATGTTGATAGATGCTAATAGTGATACCAGCACATGAGTCTCTGGTACAGCAATGTAGAACAAAATCTCTGAAAGTGGTCTTGGCTGCCAGCAAGGATCTTCCAAAGGCCTGGGAAAAAAAGAAGACACTAATAGCAACAAAGATAATTCATTATGAATAGTAAAAATGGCAACAAATATAGACTATGTATACATATATATGACCTCAGACGTTGTCTCATTCAAGAACTTTTTGATACTAATAAATTGTCGTCAACCGAAGAGAAAGTCTGCTAAATAAGCTGCAAGCTCAAGCAGCTTGCGGCTGGTCTGTGTGGTGACGTCACAGATCAGATGTGAAATAAAGGCTGCCATGCAGCAGCGAGTTAAGGGAAACAATATTAGCTCACCCTTTAGAGTTTATGAGAGAGCCAAATTAAGGCAAATAAATGGCATTTTTTATCGCAATCAATTAGCAGTTTCATAATTATTTACTTTTATTCACTAAATTGGAGATGCCTCTTTGCATGATTGTTCTTCTGTAGTAGAGAATATTAAGGGGCATTCACAAAGCCCTAAGGTGACATTTAGGGCTCGATAATTTAAAGCCCGATTTTAGGCATGCTTTTTAGACCCAAAATTTCTGGTCTTAAATTATCGAGCCCTAAATGTGGCCTTAAGACTTTGTGAATGCCCCTCATTATATATAATAATTATGAATGCACATTGAAAGGAAGGAAAAAAACAAACAAACAAAGACTGTTATTTCACATATAAACAGAAAAATTATAAAAAATTTAAAATAAAATAAGCATAGAAAATAAAGACGTTGAAGAAAGATAACAGGAGAGAGAGGATAAAAAAAAAAAAAAAAATAGATGAAAGGATTGGCAAGGAGTGGACAGTGATTGTAGCCGGTTGGATTTGAACCAACATCTTTCTGTCTGCAGACAGTTGCTCTACCATTGAGCTACAGCTATTTGTAATATCCACATTAAAGAAACGAAGAATAGGTAAGAGTCTCAAAAGTAAAACAGGTGCATAATTATATTATACAATTGAGGTAATATTTCAAGAAACAATACATAATAAAACAATGTGTGAATGTACACTTTTTTTGTATAGAGGTTTTTCGCCTTTTACATTCACACAACCCAAAATTGGTCAGTTTATGTTTCTTCTTCCCCACCCCCCTTTCCTTCCAAATTATGTATTTAACCCAATAAACAATTATTATTATTACTATTAAAAAATTTAAAAGAAAAACAGCAAATCATCACTATAATTATGCAATAAAAAAATGTTGCTGGACCTGGCAGTTTTACTTTGGGTTGTGGTTACATTTTGATATTTTATTTCGTGTTTCTCATAATTTATGTATTTTTTGGTTCTAAAAATACTCATTTTATCAATTTTTACGGAGCCTTAATTGGCATTTTCTCCCCCCAGCAGTGTACAGTACACACCAAGGTACAATATCATACTGATTGGGTAAGCAATTCTTCAGAAAGACCAAGAGATGGCATGATCTATTAAAAAATCTGATTTTCACATATGTTGTAGTCCTTACCCAAGTAATAAAGGCTTGAGCATTTATTTGGCTGAAAATCAAAAAACCCGAAAATGCCAGAATTTTGAATATTTTAAAAATTTCATCACCCTGTCGGACAAATTATTTTTTTGTGCTAAAACTGTTTTAGATAGCGACAAAAATCAAACGGGGATATATTCACAGATAAATTACCCAACTTTTGACCTGGGTGACCGTGACCTTGAACACCCCTCAAGGTCAAAGGTCAAAATATTCAAAATCGAATAAAAATCAAAAAGCAGCATAAAAAATTACGGAAAAAATCTATAATATAGTACATGTATAGGTCTATCCGAAACTGCAAACAAATTTTTGGGGAAACGTTTTGTTTATGAGCTATGATTTTTCCCGCGGCGCGCTTCGCGTAGCAGCCACGGCGCTCCCGTGGAACGACGTACATAACGTTTGAAATAAAATATTTTTTATGCATCATATGCGTGTTCAATTTTTTATTATTTTACTCTGATATAGCGTTGTACGTTTGCTACAATTGATATTAGTGAACTTATACCTACATAATAAGATATTTAAATCAGTTATTTGGTAAATAAAAATTATTTTTTTAATAAATAACAAAAGTGCTTTAAAATAAATGTTTCCCTACACGTGCAAGACAACTTAATCTCATGGCACCACCTCCACCTGCTGGTGGGTCATCTCCTGAGCTGATTCGTCGCTATAATCTCCCGACTCACCTGCATCCCCGCGGCCGGGACCATCAGGGTCTTCTCAGTCAGGACCGTCTACGTCCCCTCCGTTAGCAAGACCACACATCGGAGTCATATGAACCGTCTCCTTAAAAAAGAAGAATCCTGGCTAAACAATATATAGTTGAAAAAAATTAGTGATGTATCTTCTCCACTGAACAAATTTTTTGCAGCAGGTTAAAAAAAAAAGCAAAAATCACCAATAATAACCAGAAAATCACGAACAAAAAATATAGAAAATAATTATTATTTGAAATGATTCGTACTTTAAATACGTCAGAAGAATCTGGCGAATTTGAAAATTTACGCAGGATTTCTTGCTTTTTTAACCTGCTGCAAAAACTTTGTTCAGTGGAGAAGATACATCACTAATTTTTTCAACTTTATATTATTTAGCCAGGATTCTTCTTTTTTAAGGAGACGGTTCATATACTCCGATGTGTTGTCTTTTGCTAACGGAGGGGACGTAGACGGTCCTGACTGAGAAGACCCTGATGGTCCCGGCCGCGGGGATGCAGGTGAGTCGGGAGATTAGAGCGACGACTCAGCTCAGGAGATGACCCACCAGCAGGTGGAGGTGGTGCCATGAGATTAAGTTGTCTTGCACGTGTAGGGAAACATCAACAGAAATTATTTTTCAATATGAATCACGACAATACATATTATAATCTGATTCTATGACAATGGAGTATTGACCTCAATTTTTTTTATTGCAGAAATGGATAGAGGGTGCAAAGTTATGCTACCCTGATTTTTTTCAGAATTTTTAAAGCCAGGGAACTATTTTTAAAAAATTATTGAAAGTTATTTTTGTGACGTCACGAGATGCCGCTCCTTAAGAAAAAGATAGGACTTGCCGCCGCGTGACGTCTGCGGGAAAAATCATAGCTCATAAACAAAAAGTTTCCCCAAAAATTTGTGTGCAGTTTCTGATAGACCTATATATGTACTATATTACAGATTTTTTCCGTAATTTTTTATGCCGCTTTTTGATTTTTATTTGATTTTGAATATTTTAACCTTTGACCTTGAGGGGTGTTCAAGGTCATGGTCACCCAGGTCAAAAGTTGGGTAATTTATCTGTGAATATATCCCCGTTTGATTTTTGTCGCTATCTATAACAGTTTTAGCACAAAAAAATAAATTGTCCGACAGGGTCATGAAATTTTTAAAATTTTCAAAATTCTGGCATTTTCGTTGTTTTTTTTTATTTTCAGCCAAATAAATGCTCAAACCTTTATTACTTGGGTAAGGACTACAACATATGTGAAAATCAGATTTTTTAATTGACCATGCCAACTCTTGGTCTTTATGAAGAATTGCTTACCATTGGAAGTTGAAAAGATAATTGACAAAATAATTGACGTTGAGTTGGACACTCACAGCAGGTCAGCGGCAGAAAGAAGATGCATCAGTTAAAACACATTGCCATTCATGGGTCCTTTTGCTGTGGCCTGGAGCAGACTGTAAAACAGACAGCGAGGCCAGCAGACTGGGACGTAGGTGGCAGCACTGAGCAAGCGAGTGACCCAGCATGGCCAGCGCACGAGACCTTCCTAACAGCAAAGATGCCTCGCAGCATTGGGAGTAAAGAAGTAAAAATAAAATAAATAAATAAATAAATAAATAAATATTATAAAAATAACATACATACCAGTATTATTTGCTGCCAGGAATTGGAAGAGGGCTTGCAGCACGCTCGTGTCCTTCAGATACCCCAGGGTGGTTGCCAGGTCTGCAGGCAAGCTCAGGGTTAGATCCTCCCCCAGGGCAGCCAAGAGGGCAGCAGCCAGGCTCACATGCATCCCAAGTCCAGCCAAAGAGTGGGAACCAGGTGGAGGAGCTGGGGGCTGAGCCCAGCAACACTGTGGCCAGTAGCTAGCTAGAAGACCGTCCTGCCAAAAAGAGGGGGAAATGGAATTAGATTTTTATATACTGTGTTACAGTAAAACAAGCCTTAGATTACGCCTGAGATCACAGACTAGACGTCGCCAAGGCGTAGTAATCTTCATTTTTTAAAAATGTCCCACAACAAGGTTATTTTAAACTATGGAATTTTTTAAAAATATTACATGCTTCTATAATATGTATAACTATTAGAAAAAAGTATAAAAAAGTAAGTTTAATTTGATTTCAAAATCGCGTCGCCACCACTTCGACCACTTTGCACCTCTTCCAGACGAAAGCCTGGGGCCGCGCCGGCCGTCTGGGCCGCTGTTGTGACAACACGTCGACATCAAAAATGCTAAAAACTTGAAAAAAAGTGGTGAAATTAAATAAAATAAACACCCTTACGTATTTAAAAGTAACATTCTGGATTTATTATAGCTTCTGGAGGCGTATATAGACGTATATTCCGATCTGTCTTTTATTTTAAAACGAACGCCTTTTTTCAGCTCAGCTGATCGGTTCAGTTCGATTCGGTTCGATTTAATTAATCGATTTCGAGCTCCTGTGACGTCACAATAACAAAAATCATGGCAGCGTGCCTTTTCAGTGTTGGATTTAAAGTTCGCTAAATTAATGAACATTAAACCATGATGTCAGTACTAATAACAGGTTAAAAGTCTATTAGATACTTGGGATGGCCGCTAGGCAAGCGGATTGCCGCGCCCACGGCCGTGGCGTTCTCATAAACCGGCAAACTAAACTAGGGATGTGATGTTTTTTTCTAATCGAGCGCCTATCGTTAAAAAATGAAGATCGTAACGCAAAACGGTACTATTTTCTATTCAAAATGTCTTCCATGCGTAAACTAAGGTTTGTGATACTGTATATATATAAGATTATACAGCACCAGTAGTTATAATAATAAATGTTGTTGAAAATTTGACAGTCAACATCAAAATGGTATAAAAAAGTTGCAAATGAGATATTAGAATGTAAAAATTTTAGTGGTTTAATCAAAAGAAGGGGTAAAAATATGTTACTGTACTGTGAATTTTTTCAGATTTTTCTGAGACCGAGAACTATTTTTAAAAAATTATTGAAAATATATTAAGAAAAAGGATAGGGCAGTGCCGCCCGTGACGTCATAAAATACACTTTAAATAATTTTTTAAAAATAGTTCCCGGTCTCAGAAAAATCTGAAAAAATTCAGAGTACCATATTTTTACCCCTTCTTTCGATTAAGCTACTAAAATTTTTACATTCTAATATCTCATTATATAAAAAAAATATTGACAGTAAAAAAGCGCAGAGGAGTAGGACTACAGCAGCAATATAAAACTTGAAGCCGGTCCCCTCCTTTAACAAAAGGAGAGGGGCATAGAGTTAATATATTGTATAGAGACGCAAACCGGCACTCTTTCTACGTAAAAGGCTGCGTCAGATTTTCCCCTACTTTCCCCTCCTCAACTCCTCAGTGACGTCACTTGTAGCTTTACAGTGATGGACAATGATTCGCTCGGACTAGTCACGTGGTCAAATACCGCTGCATTGATTGGTCGTGTTGTGACGTCACTTGTAGCCGCGAAGGGGAAGTTGAGGGGAGGTAGCGGGCCTACCGGTTTGCGTCTCTATACAATATATTATCTCTATGGAGAGGGGGGATATATGCAAATTCTTTAATTAAGTCAACATATCTCATATTTAAGGGTAAGGTAAGACGGGTCAGCTGATCGACATTGTGCCATTCAATGAACATACTGTAATTACAGTATAAACCTTAGCAGCCATCAGCCAAAAATCTGATTTTTTTTTAAGCAGAGTTTAGTATGCATACCTAAAAGTCACAGATTTTTTTTTTTTTGTTTTTGAACAATTATTCAAGACAATTTTTTTAATTTATTTTTTAGTTTAGCTCTCCGGCCCATGCTCTCCTCAGCTAAAATTAAAAAAAAAAAAAAAAATAATAATAATAATATAATAATAATAATAAAAATCATAGCATACATACCTGTCAATATAATTGTTTTTAATTTTTATTCTGTGGCTTTTTGGTTCTAAAATCTGGCAAAATTCAGAATTTTTGTGTGTTTGCCAAGGTTTGCATGTTAAAATCAAATGGAACTATGTTGATCAGCTGATCCATGTTACCTTACTCTTAAGCCCTCTTATCTTAATCCTTAGCCAATAAAACTCAAAGAAGAAGAAGAATCAGGACAGACGACTCGGGGGGAGGGGGAAGGAAGGGGGAGGTGGAAGGAAATCAACATACTATGGGAAGGGGGGGGAAGGGGTATACACAAAGCACTTCAACACTATGTTAGCCTTGATTTTTATCCCCGGGGTTAAAACGAGTGCTAAACATGGTTCTATAGGGTAGTGTCAAGAGATTGATGGGTTGCCTGCTTACACGCGTGCGATAATGGCCTGACGGTTAACTCCCCTACCGAAGAGCAAGAGTACTCGTAAAACCATCGGAAAAAAAATAATTGCTGTCTATAATTTTTAATTAATATTTTTCTACATTTTCTATTTTTTTTTTTTTCAATGCTTTTACGAATACTCTTGCTCTTCAGGAGGGGAAGGGAGGGGAGGTAAACATCAGGCTGTTTATCCTGTAAGCAAGCAACCCAACAATCTCGTGGCGCTATCCCTATAAACCAGAGGGGTTAATCATGGTGCTAAAAATGTGGGCTTTGGCCCACATTTTTTAGCACCATGTTTAGTCCCTGGTTTAGTACCATGTACAGCACTCGTTTTAACCCGGGTAATAAAAGTGAAGGCTATAGTAGGGTTAAAGTGCTTATTGAATGCCCTCCTATATATATATGCATACCGGTACCTTCTCTGCCGCACCACCACTGATAATTAACCAACGTCTGAGTCTCAGTATAGTAGCGAGGTTGCTTGCTTGTCCACGATCCATGATAGAAGATGGAGAGGAGTGTGAAGAGCAGGGTAGTGCCACCAACGGAACCTTCACCACCGACAGACTCGACCGTCAGCAGACACGAATTGGTCTTCAGGGTCCGGCAGCTGTCACATTTAGACAACGCCACATTGGGATCCTCCTGTGGAAAGTAATAGTATAATTAAATAAAGTCGGAAAGTTAATTTAATTGTCTTTAATTTGATGCATAACAAATGCAATGAGCAAATTTAATTTTCTTCTGCATTGCAAATTTGAATACATTGTCCCTTAATTGTCCAGAATAATGAGCTATGGTAGCAATAATAGATTGTATGCAATAATGAGCCCATATCAAGCGAGGCAATTAAAAGCTACAGCATGCAGGTAAAGCAGAAACCTCATTATTGCATTTTGTCATGGTAGCTCATTTTTCTGAACGAGATACAATTTAGAGGAACTCCCAATTCAAGACTTAATCTACATTAATCCCTTCCCCCCATATGCCCACAAAAAGGTTTACCTACCCTTCCCACTCTTTTTTTCAAAATTGAGTGTAGGATAAAATTCTGGATGGTGAACCTGAGTTAATTTGAATTCTGTTGCAAATCTTCAAAACTTGGGGGCGTTGAGATTTAGGATAAAATTGCTTCCAAAAATCTCCCAAAGTTGGGCTAGACTGACTCCTGGTGGGTGCGTTTCCAGAAAAGCCTACCGAACTTGATCTAGATTGACCCCTGGTCCAAAACCTTGGGTGCGTTGCGAGAAAATGCCACCCAGCCCTAAGTTAGAGACTGACCCTTGATACAAAAGAAGCTAGGATGCATTGGATGAAAATGTACCCATATCTGAGCTATATATATGCATACACTGAATTGTGGTATAATAATTTGGGGCGTGGAATTTTATTGCCCCCGTAGCCGAGCTAAACTTGTCCCTTGGTGTAAATCTAAAAGTGTGTTGAAAAAGAAAATGCTATCGGTATGCATACACCGATATGCTATCGGTATGTATGGTACATGAGCTAGATTGAACCGTGCTGTACACAACTTGGGGGTAGAAAGAATAGCCCCAGAACCTAAGCTTAATATAGACTATGCATACATTTAATAGCTGACCCATACAGTGATGCAAATCTTGGGTGCGTTGCGAACAAATGGCTCCCGAACCTGAGCTGTACTGTATGCATAGTATAAGGGTATATGCATATTTTAATATTACATCTTTTCTTACCTCATATTAAGCATAGATATGCAGTAAACATTAAAAGTAAAAAGACTGCAATGAGATGCTTACAGTACCTTTTGAAGGAAAGTGGGGTTCAGAAAACTCAACTTTTGAATCAATTAAGAAGCATCATTCAAAAGTTGATGGACTCATTTTCATGTTTATTCACTAATGATATCATATACTCACATTATACAAACATCTTGCACACTTAACATCGAAAAATAACAAAGATTTGTCACAAAAACAGATCTGTAAACCAGGCTGTGTCAACGGTCGGTGCAAATATTCAATATTCCACCCCCTCCCCTCCCCTCCTCGAAGTCAACGGTTTTTTCGCAGTGCAAATAGCAAAATTACCTTAATTTGCACTGCGGCAACTGCAGGGATGTTTAGGAATCTTTGGCAGTGCATATAGCAAAATTTCCTTAATTTGCGCTGCCAGCAGCACAAATAAGAATTTTACGTACCCGGCGCTATTTACACTGCGGCAGTGCAAATAGCGATTTGGCGCTTATTTGCACTGCTCCGCAGTGCAAATAGCTACTCCCAAAAAGAAGGCCGAAACGCATTTTTTTGACTTTTTCGACATCTAGTGTAAAAAAATACAACTTTTTCATATTTTTACTAAAAAAAATGTCATTGCTGCGCCATCTATCCACAGAATTTGCTATTTTCTCTGTTTTGATTGAACTTTTAATAATGGCTGGCAAAGTTTTTATAAATTGATATTCAACAGGTGTCATATAATAGTTTTATTACACTTTGGCTTGCATTGCATGTCTCGAGTTATCACAGACAAACTCTCAAGGTTTATGTTTACCGTCAAACTAAAGCATCATGTTAACGCTGCCGGGAGAAGCTCATTTTTGGACATTGAAGGATGACATATCAATACCTGAGACAGATTTTGGTGCCTATAGGTAAGTGGGTTTATCCTGTTTTGTTCTATGTACATGCAATGTCAATTGCTTCGATCAATAATTGTAATATTGAAAGACTATTTTTACAATCTCAGTATATACAGTACGGTATTGGTAGTATATATAGTATTATATATTGCACACTACTGTATATTATAATTAATTTATGCATAAATATGCATTATTCATACATAATATGCATATACTATATTCATACTATGCAATACATACTCTGTACATATATTTGATGACTAGGTACCATGAGAAGAGGGACGCAGTGGAATCTCTTTACCTTGAGAGCAAGAAATCATATGCTGCAGGCCGAGGAATCACGTGGGCCGTCAGCAACAAGAAGTCGAGCCCCGTAAAGAAGGAAGCCCTCAGAGATCTGGAGGTATTATCACAAGCATTAAAATGTATTGCCATTGCCAGCATGTTGGATTTTAATTGCTTAGTATTATTGTCTTTGAAAAGATTTTTGCTCCCATATTTTATCAAAGGGTGCGGTCATTTGAAGACGGCGTTTGCGTGGACTTGAGTATTTTGTGCAAAAGCCTGTGCACCTATAGTTTTACAGATCTAAGTTTACGTGTAGATTCAACTACGTGCCAATCATTTTTATCCCATCCAGACATACGGCTAGACAGTCTTGAAGCTAGGCGCCATAGAGTCTACAGGCAATCTAAGATCAATTAGATTGTATGCCGGGACAACTCTTAAAGTTATTTCTGCACTGTTTGTGGGCATTGCTTCATAGATTTGTGACAAGTAAACAACCATGTGACTTTCTTTTTTGAATCCAGCTGAAGCATGACTGTACTGCATACAGTATTTTAATTTATGATTGTAATTGTAATTGTAAAAAAAAAAAAAAAAAAAAAAAAATCTAACATCTTCTTATTAAAATACATTGATAAGATTAATTACCAGAGATTTCAATGCTTGCAAAATTCTTTAAACTTATATTGATCTCAGTATATTTTCTTGTTACTGGCCACAAATCTACTTGTATTGAATGCTTAAACCTTTTATATTTAAATTTAAAATATGGCCACAACATTCTCTCTTATAGACATTGGCTGCGTTCCAACTTTACCTTAAGTCTGCCAATATCTTGGCTCGTATCTACCTACCTTGGTTAGAAAGTTTTGGAGGAGTGGGGTTTTAATATAAAACACACACACATTATGTAACTTTTATAATCAAAACTGTTATGTTTTAATTAAAATAATTGGATTCATTTGTATTTTGCTTTTAATTTAAAGTACTTTTGTTAAACTTGCATAGCCACAAGCCACAAGAAAAAATTTAGGGTGGATAATTATGGTAGTGTGTAACAAAGAGGAATCAAAACTAGCCACTTCTAATATGTTACGTATTCCTCTGATATTGTGCTGTAAGGATACTGCATATTAATTAAAAAGTATTCTTGTAAAATTATATCAAAATTGCTAGTACAGGACAAAATATTTGATATCACAGTCAAGTGCTGTACTTAAATTTACCACTTGAAAATTCTGGTTTAAAATCGGTGCAAGGTCATTTGCACCCCCTATATATTTACTTAAATGCTGTTTTGTCTAGTCCAGCTCTAACAGCTGCTTCTTCTTCTTCTAGGAGCTGCTTGGCCAGCAGCGGGTGGTGCGGTGCGAGTGGCGCAGACATGATGTGTTGACGCTGCTGCTCAGCTCTGGTCTGCTCGTCAACGTAGCCGTCAACCTGGGCACGGGGGACATCGCCAAGATATCCACGGACAAGTTCCTGCTTGGCAAACTTCCCTCCGAGTGCCTCACAGATGGTATGAGGGCTTGAACTGGTTTCTATTAACTGCAGACTTGAACTTTAAGCTACTTTAAGCTACATAATAGAGACTGGATATTAAAAAATATTTATTTTGGTAAATCTAATTTTGTATGAAAAAAGTAATTTGCTACCTTTAATAAATGAATGAAGTACTGTAGTGTATTTTGAGAAAGTATTTTTTCAGTATTTCACAAATAATATACCGCTACAGTCTGTATACAGTAATATACTTTTATTTAATTAATTAATTTTAATAATTTCACAAAAAATTTAATGCTTGCAAATTTCAGCTCCAATGCTTTTTACAAGACTTATTATGACCAGCTCTGTACTGTAACCTATGTACTCTGGATGGCTTATCTTAGAATTTTCACAACATTTGCATACAAACACAATCTTGCTGTCAAATTGACAATTTCATGTCTTGTAGTGGTGTATGGCAGAGCGCACGTGCTGCTGGCGTTCAGTGACAGCGTGGTGAGCGTAGTGCATCTGGGTCGTCCGCAGTCCGCCCCGGAGAAGTTGAGTCGCCAGGAGCCGAGACTTTCGACCTTTGACCTCGGGGGTCCCAGTGGCCGCAGACTAGAGCGTGTGATGTCCCTTAGTGCTGAGCAAAACATGGTGAGAGACTCGAGAATAACAAGTGCGGTTCCTCAGTGGAAGCAATGATTGTAGGGGGGGGGGAGTAAATAAAAAAATTGCAGGAAAGTTTCTCTAACAAAATAAAAGTATTGTAACTTTACAGTCATTTCAATGAAGCCAGAAGCCACTTTCACTACTTATATACACTGAACTTATATTAGGCATGTAAAGATGGCAACAAAATAGTGAATTTCCAACCGTTGTGTTGTGAACGTAGGTGCTGGTGTGGTGGAAATGTGCCCAAGACGAGGTGTACCCGTGGAGCCCCGTGGTAAGGGACTGCGACCGGGCCAACCTTCTCGTCTACTCCATCATCGGGTGAGTGACCCTCCAGCAATTGTTCAGAGTCTAGGCTGAATTAATTTACAGTTGAAGAATCTTTTAAGTTGCTTTGAATTATTAATAAATAAATTTTATATATTCCAATTTAAAAAAAAAAATAACAATAATATTACTTCAAAGTTTACAGTAACTTATTGTAACTTGTCTGTCAAAAGAGAGCTAACAATGTTCTCTGTGCAGGCCTCGTCTGGAACTGCTTTGTTTCTACAAGACGGAGGCTGACCCAGTGAGCGTTGGCTTCAGCAAACTTCACCCTAACGTGATCCACCTGGTGGAGCAGAGGGTCTCCCGCAAGGTCAGAGTCTCGAGGTTGAGGTGATCAGCAACAAAAATATATTATTTTAGTACATTCTTCAGTGTGGTGCTTATGATTCTTCATAAATATTATTTTTATTTTCAGTGCATCACTAGCATGTTACAACTTAATTTCTAAATTAAATTGTCTATTGAAATTGAACACAAGAAACTTTTTTCATGTTTTGTGTAGAGGTTAAAGTTTTTTCACACATCAACTGATAATTTAAATATATCAGTGTAGTGCTTTTGAAATTTTTTGAATTTTTGGATTACGAATGTAGGCAATATTTAGTGTAAGGTCTCTTATAGTTATTGCAAGTATTGCAACTAAAGCTGTGGTGTTTACAACAATTTTATTCCGAGGCGTCAAATTATACTACCCTAGCTGAAAGGTTACGTTCTGTCTCAGGGTGAGGTGACCGTGGAGAGCTCACAGTTCGAGGTGTCTGGCTCCCGTCTGCACCGCGCCTCCTCGGTTGGTGCTCTGCAGCTGCAGACTCAGGTGTGCTGCGTGGCGAGGAGTCCTGATGAGACCAGACTCGCCCTGGGCTGCATTGACGGCTCCGTGCTGCTCCAGTCAGGAAGCACATCTCTACTCGCCAAGGCTGCTTTTGTGAGTGTCCTGGTAACTTGTGATAAACATGCCATTTAAGTACAATTCAATATTTTAATAGGTTTTAAACTATCGTCTAAGCTAAAACATATTTGCGTCTGTGCTTGGCAAATCCTAAACTTGCAATAATTTGCTGGTTTGAATTTTGAATATATATGGATTTAGATTTAGAACTTGATTTTTTTTTTCATTTATTTTGTAGAATAATAAACATCCATATATGTTTGTGAATTCCAATACATCACATCTTGACAAGAGTTTGTCCTTTTAACTGTCAAAAAAAAAAAAAAAAAAAAGATCACTGTCCAAGTAGAAAGAAATTTGTTTTGATTTAAAATCATATTCTCAGAGAGTAGCTATTTTCTTACTGTAAAGATGTGAGTGTGCATAATGTTTTTTAAATAAATGTTAGCAAAAGAGTTGAAAATATATGTTACAAATTATTTTTTTAAATTAAATTAATGTTACATGGAAAAAACAAAAAACCAACCAACTAAACGATATTATTAGTTTCAGAGTCTAGGCTCTACTTTGAAATAAAATTAGTAATAACAAGACCAAAAAAATAAATAAAAACTGGAAATAAAACTCAATTTAATTATATTTTGATGACAGATTCCGTCACTGATAACGTGGCACCCCGACGGCACGATGGTGGTAGCAGCCAATGAGAAGGGACAGCTGCAGTGCTTTGACCTTGCGCTGGCACCTGTGAGGGTGCAGCTGCTCAGTGAGGAGCCTGGAACCTCACACATGCTGGACCTCACCGTCTACTTCAGGTGAGGAATCGAAACACCAATTCTTGCTAGTGCTCCAATAGCTATAACATGAGCTCGGTATCATTGCCTCCTCCTGTACTGTTGCTATCAAAAAATCAGAATAAACATTTTTTTTACTGTTTGTATAATTATGAGAGTATCAGATGGGGGAGAGTGCTTATTTTTCATCATTCTTGTGCTCCACCAGGTACCAGCCCACACTTTGCTCCATGCTCTGGAACAAGAAGGCAGCAGTCGAAGAGTTCAACGCCCCCTTTGCTCCCTCGGATGGATTCCTCCTCATGTATTTTGAAAGGTAAAAACTTCTTAAAAAATACTTTACTTACTGTTCTATCAACATTGAAGCACAAAACACTAGTTTTTTAAACTTTTGTATTTTTTTTAAACTTTTGTACCATATTCCTAGATTTTAACTATTACTAAATTATTGAATCTCAAATTCTTACCATTTTGAATTTTTAATGTTAAGAAATAAAAAAAATTAAAAGCACTAAAAATATAATTATACTGTATTATTTTCTGTTGGTTTGTTTTTCACCACAGTTTATAAAAATTGCAACTAAGCAAACAAAGACCATTGAAAACATATAATAAATACATAGTACCTATTTTATGTACACGCTCTGAGTGTACCTTATACAGCAATAGTATTAAGCAATTTTGTATTCAACTGCTAGATTTTAGGGTGAACAGAATCAGTTCATTATATGTATAAAGTGTTATCTAGTCAATTTTTAGTATTTTTATAGTGATCTGATTATTTGAATAGCCAATGATAATAATATACAGTATCATAAATTTATTGTTCTATTTCTTTACTACCGAAAATGTAATTCTGTACACTTTTACTTCAATGCTTAATGACTCTCTTGTGGCAGAGGACCATTGACGGTGTTGAGGCTGGTAGGGGGTGGAGGCCTGCTTGGTGCTCAAGGAGGTTTGGCGCCAGACTCGCTGGTGTCCCAGTACCTGAGACTGGACCTGGTGGACAGTGCCATCAACCTGCTGGCCAGCCTAAGTTGGAATTCCCAGGGTGCCGAGAGCCTCGCCTGTATGCACTGCATCTGCAACCACCTACTGTCACTGCACCTCACACCAGCTATAGAAGGTGAGTCTTGTGTTGATGCCACTTCCAGAGGTATGTTAACATTGTTAGGAATGTGGAGAAAATAAGTTTTTACCCTATGGAAATCAAGAAATAAATTTATGAAAAAAATAAACTGATCTAATTATAATGTTCTAATGTGATGGTCACTTTAAAAGTTTATCACAACTTCATGATTCCACCTGGTATTATCCTTCCTTAAAATTGAAAATCCTACGTTCTGTTTTCATTTTGATTCCTAAATCTCTACATTTTAAACATAGATTACTATCTAGTCAACAGCTGGAACTTATTAAAAAAATCGCACCATGAGAAACAGATTGTTCACCATAGCTACTACACTCATTTTATTGTGGTCCACAGTGCAACTAGAGGCAGCGCTGGGCACCTTCATGTCCCCTTCAGTACCCCTCAGTCTGGCCGCAGAGAGAAAGTTCGGACGTATCATCCATCACCTCGCCCGAAAGTTCTTCCACCACCTCCTCAGGTAAGCAACAACCATGAACGTCTTGGAGCTGCATGTTTGAAGAAGTGTTGGCAAACCTCAGGCTATTGTACTGACCTTGCTTGACTGGACAATTAAAATATTAATACTATATGTCACTTGATCTAACATTTGCTAGAACAATTAGTAACCATTCATCATTTTGTAGTTGATTATTTGTGATGATGAGAAAAATTATCCTGATGGTCTGCACAGGTACCAGAGGTTTGACAAGGCGTTTCGACTTGCAATGGACCTCGGAGACCGCGATCTCTTCATGGACATATTCTACTATGCCCGTGCCTTGGGGGACGAGGCACTGGCCCTGGCCGCCAGGGAAAAGGCTGCGGAGGTGGCGGAAGTTGCAAGCAGCGGCAGCTCTTCTACATCAAGTAAGTAGCCCAGGAGATGTCTGTGTGTAATTATCTAATTTTTTTTTATTTTCATAATTTTTATTTTGTTAAGAAAAAAATAAGTTAACTTATGTGTACTTTTTGTGTGTTTGTGAGTAATTCTTGCTATTTATCAAACAATTACTTTATATTTTTTTTTTAAACCTTGAAACCCAATTAATAAAATATAGGCGACTTAATTGTCTGAAAAATGATACCTTATGTTTCATGCTAACTGTAACAATGACGTCACAGCATGGTTCACCTTGATTTTGAAATCATTTAAAAATCTATTCAAGTCCTTTATTGTTATTTGCAAAAATAATAATAAAGGTTGTTCATTGATAAATTTAAGCATAATTTATTTTAGTGAAGTCTTCAGCCAGTCCATTTCTATTCTTGTTTTGTTACAGGTTCATGCCAGTGCTCACGCTCCTCGTGCTCAGAATGTGGAAGTGCCTCCCCCTCCCCCAGCTCCAGTGACTCGGAAACTCAGGCCCACGATGTGTATGGTTTTGCCAAGCCTACCAAGGTCACCTTCTCAGATACCGTCACCCACATTGTGGTGAGTTTCCTCTAGTTACAAAACACATTTTAATTATTTTTCAGGATATTGTAATTCATCACCCACCAAATTTTTACCCCAGAATTTCAGAATGCGTTACTACAAAAATAAGTTCTAGTGAAATATTTTTTATATTCTTTTGGTAGTTCTAGTTACAACGATTTGATGTAGGAACTTTGAGGTGGCAAAGTATAAAATATTTTTTATACTGTGTCATATCTCAGACTACTAACACAGTGCACATCCTTTTATTATTTTTTTTTTACCTCCTCCTTAATTTTAAATTATGGATTATGCAATAGACATTATGTTGAAATACACATATTATAGTAAAATTTAGTAATTAATTTAAAATCGGACGTATTTTAAGTTTTTAAATAAGATCAATAATTTAGCTTCCTGCGTACTTACACTTTTGTCGTGTCTGTGCTCAGGACATAAGTTCCGGAGATGAGGAAGAAGAAGAGGAGGAAGAAGAATCAGAAGTCCAGGCCTTGATTGTCTCAGATACTCCGCTACGTACTCCTGTCATCAAAGCACACCCCTCCTTCCTCCCAGCATCCTCCACCCCAGGCAGCAGGCCCACAAGTTCTGCTCCGCAGTTGTCTCACTCTTCCAGTCCCAGCTCCTTACCCTCTAGATCTGATAGAAAATTGTATTCCAACCTAGCCACTAACATCTCAATCTCTGGACCATATTCTCAGGACTATAGTGCAACAAGTGGGCAAACTTCTCAGAGTGCCGAGCCTCAACCTGAATTTTTTATTAGTAAAGAACTCTCTTACAGTACTCCAAATTCAACGTCTAGCAATGTTTCTGCACTTTATGGTTCAAATACAAGCTATTCATTCAATGCTGGTCCTCATAGTTTTAAATCTGATAAAAGTTCAATTCAAAGTTCAGTATCTGAAAAATTTTCTCCTGACACTGCAAGCCATATGATTTCAACCTCTCAAGTTAAGAATCCTCACAATTTTACTCGTCTTCATTCAGTTTCTGAACTGCATAGCTCTACAGCTGCCAATATTCCCATATCTTGCAGCAATCCAATTGATTCTAGTTTTATGTCTCGTAATTCTGGAATGCGAAGCTCAATTGCAAGTATAGTTTCTACTCCTCAAGTCAACTGTGCTAACGTAACATCCCTAAACTCAAGTAAACTTTCTCCTTTAACTCACAGTAAAACTCCTAGCTCCATGTCTCTTAATTCACCAATGTACGATAATACTTCCTTAAACTTGCACATTGCCAAAACTAGTGTGACAACGTTGACTGATACAGCCACACTAGAATCTGTTACTAGAGTTAGTGAATCATATGAGAGTTATAGATTACCACCACATTTGAAAGTTAGTTCCACACCTTTGCATTCTACAATGAATAGTCAACCAGTTTCAATTCAGTCTGATATTTACATTAGTTCTGCTTCAAATAATGTCTCTTTAACTTCAAATAGAAATTCAGGAGTTAAAGTTTCTGAAATTGATGATGGACCTTCAAATTTCTCAGAAAATAATTATGATAGTTTTACCACAAGAGTAGATGACTCGACCTTAAATTTTACAAACTTTAGGCAAACGTCAAATTCTGCCAAAATTGTACCAACCTCTATGAAATCATGTGACAGCACGGAAAGTGGTAAAGATAAATCACTGTACTCTCTTGCTTCTTCGTCTCAATCTACAGTCAGCCCTCTACAAATTAAGTCTACTAAATTATCTGCAGTATCCTCAGCTTTTCCCTTATTAAATATTCATAGCAACACTTCACAGACAATGCCAAAATTATTTAGTGGTCCTCCACTAACAGTAAAACCAATCATTGCAAGTAAACCTCAAGTTTTAAATTCATCATCTTCCCAATTAAAGATAAGAAACCCACCTCTCTTTCTGAACTCATTACCTTCTTCAAAAACTAGAAACCAAAGTACTGATTCAAAACCTTTACTATCAAATCCACCTTTACTTAGATTAAGTGGTAAAGATTTAAAAGATTCTCCTCTTCTACATATAGGAAATCCAAGCGTACCAAAACAAAATCAATCAACTGTAAATTCAATTTCACAAAATGTAGATAATTTTATGTCACCAAAAATTAGTCCTAAATCTGAAATATCTAGAATACATCATAAAGAAAATGTCCATAATTCATCACAATCAAATAGTGCTCAGAGGTCTCCAGAATCTTACCCAAGCCAAGTTCGTAAATCCTATTCTCAATTTTCCCCACCTGTCCCTCCTACATCTGCAAAGGTGAACCCACCTGTTCCGCTCGCCACAGAAATCTCAAGAGGCAATGACAGCACGGTAGTGCAGTCAGTTGTCCAACCAGGGAACTCACAAGATTTGGACCATTACAATCTACCAAAGAGTCTGAGTGACAAAGTGCTGCTTCGTAAATTTGGCCAAGGTATGTTAACCAAATTTTATTATTGCATGTTACATAACTTAACAGGTGTTGTGGTGTGAATGGAAATATTGTGTATATAATTTTTGGTCTGTTGCTAACAATAAAGAATTAACTCTTAATTTTTAATAGTCTTTTTCTTATGGACGTTAAGTTTGTGAAAATATGAAATGTAAAGTTCCCCAGTTACTTTGGCAGCCAACCTACATACATGTTTAAAAACTATGGAAAAATTATAAAAATCAGAACTACACTGTACATGAAACCAATCAACATACAATAAAATTAGTGAATCAATAAAAATGCAGTTTATTGTTCAGAATTTAAAATAAATAATTTGAAGTAGGAAAAAGTTACTCGTTAATAAAAATTAATCAATCTTCCATCCCAATGACATCATCAGCCAATGGACATGCAAAGATTTACTGTGACTTTGCAGACTCAAATTACAATAAAATCTCAATAAAAACAAGGGTAAGGTAATTAACAAAAATTGATGGCATTAGGTGAATCTTTTTGCAATCACAAAATAAACATTAAATTATAAAAATGTATTGGTTAATTACACTTCTATCCAAAATCAGCGACACAAAGTCTATATGATTGCGAAATATGTATAATTATGCGTCTCACAAAGTTAAATGTGAAGATATATTAATCCAAAAGAGGTTTATGTAGTCAATTTCATAGTTCTAAAGGTTGGATTTGAACCCTCCCAAATGAAAAAGAATTAAAAAAGTGCATAAATATAATATACAGTCAGGAGCGGATCCAAGGGGGCGATCGAAATAATTTTATTTAAATTTAATGTCCCCATCATGAAATTATAATTACCTATATTAACATATATGATATATTATTATCTTAAGTATACTGTAAATTAAATTTATTGTTAGATTTTATTTTAGATGTAAAAACAAAAAAACAAAACAAAAAAAAAAAAAAAAAAAAAGAAAAAACAAAACAAAAAAAACAAGGACAAGAATTCTGAATCTCATTATAATGTAATTTTGATTCTGATGTATAGGTACGTAAATTGCACACCTTTTCTTACCAAAATCTTGTTTCTTTTGTTTTAGATGGCGCATTGGAAGAAGAGGAGGTAGTTGCGAACATTAAAGTTGTACATTTTGGTGTTGTATAAATAATATCTTTACCTTCTTGACATATAATTATCATGATGCATTGTTAAAACTTAATATTATGAAGAGGATTAGAAATTTTTATTTAACATTTCAACATTTAACATGTAAAATAATTTTAACATAAAACAAATTATTGCATTTTTGTACGCATTTAATTAAATGTAAAATTATTTTTTCTCTAATCTGGAAATTGTACTGCATTAATTACACTAACATAAAAATTAACTAACACTTTAAGTGTGTATAATATATTTTATAGTTATGTTTTACATATGTAGTCTTGTTGGGGATCAAATTTTAATAATTTTTAGTATTTTAAATTGCTTTTGCATGAGAGCAACAATAATTATAATATATCGTAAAATATGCTTCCTCAGCAGAGACAATAAAATAAATATTGATTTATTTTTATTTATTAAATATACACAACAGTATACATATATAACCACTTGTAATACTCACTGCCATGTACAAAAAAAAGTATATAAATATATTTATATACTCATATATAAAAAATATTTATGTATAAATAAATTATATCATAGTATTCAAATATTGTAAGTTTTGCTCAAAACATGTTATTAAATTTTATTTAATTTATATATATAAGTTATTTCATTTTTTTATTTTCCTTTTAAGGTAGAGATAACGCCGAACAGCTGATCAACGTAATACCCTTTGATTAACATGTAAACCTTAGCAAATTGACAAAAATTCTGAATTTTTTTTGAGAGGCAGATATTAGTGCCTAAAAGCCATAGAAAAAAATTCAAAACGATTTAACGAGCCGATTCATTTTAAATAATTTTTTTAATTTTCAGCATAGGGCTTTCCCATGGAGAGCCAAACTAAAAAATTAATTTAAAAAAATCGGCTCGTTAAATGTTTTTGAAACTTTTGCTATGGCTTTTAGGCACTAATATCTGCCTCTCAAAAAAATTTCAGAATTTTTGTCAATTTGCTAAGGTTTACATGTTAATCAAAGGGGATTACGTCGAACAGCTGTTCGACGTTATCTCTACCTTAAGTGGCTTAAGTTTATAGTCGTATGAAAATATCCTGTATTTTTATATTCTATATCATGTATATAATAGTACACGTGATTCCATACACCAAAAAGAGGAGCTGTAATTTAATTATTTGTTGACAACTTCTTGTAACTAAATTAACTAACTTAAATTATCTGTTATCAATAATATAACTACTGTAATCTAGATCGAGCAAGGATGTAGATATTTAGTGTGCCTGCATGCTTATTAGAGTTTAATCTCCCTTTCCTCCCACTGTCTTAGGTAGCCATCATAGGTTAAAATACTTTGTGAGTATAATTATAATTAATAATAATAATTAATAGTATAATTAATACTCACTGTTTTCTATGGTAAAAAACACAATTAAAGCTTTTAAAAAATCTCTGATGCTCTAATTGACGTCACGGTACACAGGAGATCTGCACTACATGCAGTTCTTTAGTTGGATCACCATTGACTTAAGGAGTTTAAGGACAAAACAATATGGTATAATAACGTGCATTTTTTTATTAATTAATTAACAGACACAATTAATTAATTTCAGCATCTGGCATGAACAATCTTAATTGCCATATAGAAAAAAAATTAAATATAATATTTAAATTGACAATAATTTATTATGCATTTAAATTCTAGGTAAAATAATATAACTGTATTGATAATAAAATGGTCTTTAAAATATACAATGTAAAAATTAGTATTATTAATAGTTAACTTTTTCATGTTATTAGATAATTAATTAAGTTAATTATAATATAATCACAATAGTATAGTTTATGGGTATTATATCTACAATGAGCATATTTAAAACATAAAATATCAATTTTGACATAATTATAATGAATATAATATGTGTGTCTATATACTTTAAACATGTTAAAACGTGTAACATTAAGGGCATTGGGTGTAGCACCGGTAGTTGGCAACACTGACGTTATATCTTCACCATGTTAATTTTTGATCATTGCTCCTCGGAGTAATTTTTATGCTAGAGCTAAGCTGATTGCTGTAGTATCAAGATAATTAGTAGCCCAAGTGCACAATTTGGCTAAATAAAGCCTGATTTAAAGAAAAGTATTTTTTTTATATTTTAGAAAAATGCATGTAAATTTAAAAAATCACTAAAAAATACTTTTCTTTAAATCAGGCTTTATTTAGCCAAATTGTGCACTTGGGCTACTAATTATCTTGATACTACAGCAATCAGCTTAGCTCTAGCATAAAAATTACTTCGAGGAGCAATGATCAAAAATTAACATAGTGAAGATACGTCAGTGTTGCCAACTACCGGTGCTACACCCAATGCCCTTAATATACAAATTCGACGGCAACAAAACGGTGATGATCCTCCATGTCTCATGCAGATACCTAAATTGCTTCATTTATTTCTCATTATGTATAACTATAATATTTGATATATTTCAAACGATCACGCGCATGTTACTGTAGAGTGAGTGAAAAACATCTACACAAATAACACAAATCCCAGCCCCCCCCCCCCCAATTTTAAATTTAACATGGGCAATATATGCATTTCCCCCACTCCAATTTTTTCTAACATTGGCCTTACGAAGAGAGGGCCCCTCTCTCCCTCCCCCCCTGCCCCCCGAATATTTTTTCTGGATGTGAGCTTGACAAATCCTGAAATGAAAGCTGAAAACGGTGTGTTTTGTGACCTTTATGAAATTGCAAATATACATAATGTTACGATGTTCACACAGGTATATTAGAGAAAATTATGCGTATTATAGTTCATGCATGGTTGTTATTCTGTCCGTGCCGTGACTACGTCGAGTTGTGCAGCGTGTGGAACTGCAGCAGGATCACGAGGTACGTCGCCAGTGCATTGTTTACCTGAAACCACCGGTCGTTACGTAAATATTAAGCATTATAATTATATATAACAACTAGAGGGTGACAAGTATATACTAATCCAGGGGGATGGGAGAGAGGGGGTGCTTCCGATTGGGGGCCGCTTCCCTATATAATTTGGGATGTATAGGTCCAAGTGGTATAATGGTGTTCCCCTAAACTTTTTATTTTGTAAATCATTAATTGACATTAAAAGTCACTAAATAATTTTTGTTTTTCCTGGATTTCTGATAAATTAGCATGTCACCAGTGACTTTTAAATTTCCTCAGTCAATGTACGTATGATATAATATATATATTTAAATAATTTTATTATTTAATATATTATATATATATAAATATAATATATAATATATATTATATATATATATATATATATATATATATATATATATATATATATATATATAATAATATATATATACTGCAGCTTTGATTATTTTAAAAATTAACATTTCACAATGTAATAATTAATTATTTCCCACACTTTAAACTTTTTGGAAAAAATACTGATGCTCCAACTAAATTTTACCTAAGCAACTGAATCCAAGTATAAATTGGCCGTTTTCAGGGTTGCTTTTAGTAGCTGCACTAGCTGTAACTTTGAGTAACTCAAGGTAACTGAGATATTCCTTTAACTTCTCTGCTATATATTAGCTAGGTGGTTCTGTTTTTTGATCACCTAAATTAAATAATTATAATTGTTGTGTGTTAAGATTCGAAATACATTTTTAAAAATAACCAAAGCTGCAGTTGTTGACGCTATCACCGCGTGTATAAAAGATAATAAGAGCCTGTTGATTACCGAGTGCAGCAGCGTGGAGTCGAGCGAGAAGATACCCAGCACAGAAAAGCGCGTTCCCGTGTGGGCCAGCTGGTCCCGGAACGTGCGCAGCTGGAACAACGCACACCATAGAGTTAACATGTTTTACATGTAAAGGAGGCACGCTCACAGTCACACCATGAATAAAGAGAAAGACAGTGCAGTAATATTCAGTGATACCGGTTATGCAGCAATTAATTACTAAATGCAAAATGTCTTGATTTTGCATGAGGGGGAAAATCAGTATGCATGTTAATACTATAAATGTGAAAACGACACAAGTGCACAATGAATTATGGTCTCCAAAACTAGCTTAACCAGGCGCAGATCCAGCCCCCCCCCCCCCCCGAAATTTTGGATTTAACATATGGGCAATATAGGCATTTTCCCCACTTCAATTTTTTTTTTACATTGGCCTTATGGAAGCAGCCCCCTTCCCCCCCCCCCCCCCCCCCGAATTTTTTTACTGGATCCGCGCCTGAGCTTAACTGCGAACAAATGAAACCATCATATGCTATACCATGATCAATAATTTCAATGCTATACAAATTAAATATATTTCAAATTATTACATTATAATAATAATATTTTATCACGATGTTCAATATGCATGGATTAAAATTAAAAAAAAAAAAATGTCGTATTCTCTATTACTGTTGTCTGTTACCTCCTCTTGCACAGCAGGGATTTGAATAGAAAATTCCATCTTTTGTACGACACAGCGAGTCGTCTCAATCTGTAAAAAAAAAAAAAAAAAACTCCGTCATCATAATAACAAAATTGAATACACATATAATGATTTCCCAAAATTTTGATTCTATTATGCAGCGTCATAATTAATTATTTTTATAGACAGTTTACAACTAGTTTTACTGAATTCAGTTCTTTTATGTCAACTTATCAAAATTAAAAAAAAACATTTTTATTAGAAAAAAATCTTATGCAATTTTTAGTATCCACGAATAGAAATTGAGGCAGAACAAGTTGCATACCCCCAAGGCGTACAGTGATTTAAACAGGGAGCGGTCTAGCCACCCGTAATTTTTTCATCCTGAAGAAGAAACTAAAAATTTGTCCATCCCTCATTAGTGCCCCCTCTCCTCTTTCCCAAAGGGCCCATCGGTCTGAAGGGAACAATATCCACCTCCCCCCTCTGGAGGACCTGACTCCAAGGTTAAAACGTACACTTATAATTAATTTGGGGAAGGGAGAGGGGGATATTTTTAATTGCAGACTCAATTCAATATGGACGAGATACCTCGAGATACGCTGCGTGGCAGATCCAAGTCATGTGCACGAGCCTGGCATAATAAGTAGCGCCCCAGATTATCGAGTTTGCAGAGACTATGAGCCGGTGCTCAGTGAACATGCCCGTGAGGTTTATGAAGCTGATGCAGCCGAAGTAGAGTCCGTTGAGTGAGTCGATGAAGAGCAGCGTCGTGTTGAACAGAATCACGGACTGGAACACGCCGTTGATGGCTGCCGTTAGCTCGCACAGGGAGAAGTGGGAACAGCGGAGTTGTTCCAGCCGCTTTAGAGCACATGATGCATTGCAGCCCGATGGAGACAGATCCTTTAACTTCTGCAACCATAGAATTACAAATTTGTAACAATTTTGTACAGTGAAGGATGAGGAAAACAAAGCACCTTGTATGCGTGTTTTTATTGTACGTTTTATATATTATATACTAGAAATTACCATATAATACTTTATATTTTCTATAATACTAAACGTACCTTACTTTTAACATTTTAGAGATTGCTGACATGATGAAGTAAATTCGTAAAATTTTTATGAATTTTGAAATTATCACGCTGTTGTATACTTGATTTGTTAGTTAAATGTAAAATACATAATAAAAATTATGTTTAACGGATTATAGATGCTATGCAGTCCATGGAGAAATTACAATATGATTTCAATTATGATTCATGATAAAATAATTGTTAAGAGCACAACACACAAATTAAATTATAGATGACAGTCATAATATTTATTAATTAAATAATTATTATAAATTATATAATTTTGTGTATCTCATTAGCATTGAATGTTGTGAATTTTTCGTTACTTTCTGAATATACTATATAATATGATATACCAGTAAATTAAAGAACAACAATAAATATTTGATTTAATGGAAATGGTCCCAACTTACCTTTATTTCACTGTTAACAACACAGAGTAGATTTTTTTGTGCCAATACGAACACCAATAATTGACATTCTACAACAAAATGCATAACTCGCATCACTATGCTTCCTTCCATGGAGAAGTCCTTCGCCTCCATCTGACGCACCAATATGGCCCTCCAGAGTATGACATCTCGGACACTATTGAGCAGAAGTAGAGGTAGCACAGTGAACGCGTATTGTCGACCATGACGTTTCATAGCCTTGTAAAACATTTCTTCGCATTTCAGCTCGGAGCAAATTCTTTCAATATTCTTGATGATTTTTGTTAATTTGTGTCCACTTCTTAAAACATAGTTAATTATTGAAATACTAGTTAATAATACAAATGTCGTGGTTATTATTTGCACAGTTCTAATGGTTGCTAATTCTGCTAATTGATCATTCCTTTCATTAATCATTAAATCAAGAATCAAATATTGCAATACATGAAGAGAAACATAAAGTAAAAAAATATTGATTGATAAGCTATAAATGACATAAAGTTTGTATCCAAGTCCAACGTTATTCAAGTAAGGCAGAATTCCAAATATTTTGGCAAAAGTTAAAAAGGGCGCAAGAGCTCCTTCCATGCTGTTTTCAGACATTTTTGCAACTGAAAAACTTACATTACAGCATTCTATCTATAATATCAAACATTGAAATCGATAATACTTTAATTTGAAACGTATAAGAATTATATTATATATATTATCAATAATTGATATTATCAAACTGAAGAAGTGCAAACCTAAAGATGATCAATGATTTTATTGTGTACATTTAATGTTGTAAAAAGTGTCAATATTTACGTTAGCTACTGTATTATACAATGTATGTAACATTATTTTGTTAGATTAATTAATTATATTATGGACATATTTCAAATTCATAATATATTTCATCAGTGAATGTGAAGCTTTAAATATTAATGATATTAATTGTCTGCGGGGTCTTCTTTAAATTAGATTGAACGTTTTGAGGAATTACGTAAAAATAAAAACATTTCAAACTAATTATTTAAGCTAACCAGTGAAGCACATTTAGATATTTAGTTAATTGAAAACAGTATAATAATATGCAGTGATGATAAAAATTAACCTAACAAACACAAGGATTTTAATTGAAAATTATATTTCGCTACCTTTCTCAGAAAGATTAATAATTGTATAATACACTTTTTAATAAAACTGGTGGTGCTTTTAATTAGATAAGTTGCATGTACATTACATTTTTTATAATAATTATCATTTCGTCTATGGAAGTCAAATATGCAGAATGTATAAAGTAATATTAATTATTAAATTATTACAACTGTTTAATTAAGTTCCCAAAGAAAAAAAAATATGTGTGCAGTGTTTATCAAGTAACTAAAATATATTTAAACATCTATTTTAATTATCTTTTTATATTATATTTGAAATAATATTAAAGATTGTCTGATTCCTGCATGGTATATTAACCATATATATTATATTTATATATAATACAAGGCGCATAATTCACTAAGAAATTAGCCGTGTGTCTCACTAACCACATCAGTTAGTGTCATTGAGTTAGTGTAGGCTGACGCTAACCGTGGTTATTGAGCAAACTGTATTATCTTCCTTTGAATCCCATAACAATTTCAACTTGCAATATAATTGTTTTGCAGTAGGTTTTCAGTTTTATACAGATTGATGATGAACATGTATTCAGTACTTATATAGCATGAATAAATATTAATAAAATGGAAATATCTTCTACAGAAAACTATGAATAACTATGATATTTTGCTATTATATTAGCGATGTAGTAGTAACAACAACTTTGTCGAGGTATATTTTTTGTCAACTTATTAAATGAAACTAAAACAAATTGTTTTTAATTACCATCTACTCTGTTTTGATTTTACATCAAATTCTAAAAATCGACATCATTGATGGATAAAAGTAATAAAAGAAGTGCCATGGGAAAATAAAATGAACATTAATTGAAAATTCTAAAGATTTACCTTTATTTATTATTTTTTGCTTACTTTTGTTTACATTATTTCTTTTTACAATTTTGTGTCTATCAGCTTGCATGGAATCAACAAATGTCATCCATGGTGACAGACTGCTAAATATTCTAATTCAATCTTTATTGTGATGCAGCAAAAATAATTAAAATAATAATTGCTTTTGAATTTCATAGAACAGATATTAAATTTACAGTCCTGTAATATATAATCTAGATAATTTATATAATAATGATAATTTTTAGATTTTTAATGCATGGCATGATAATTTAGGGGGTCAAAAGGATAATAAATGTTAATAACCACGTAAGAAAAATTCAACTTAAAAATAAAAATGGAGGAAAGTTTTTAATATCTGCAGACATATATTACACTACTACTAATGGATGATTATGGATGGATTGGACATCACTAACTGTAACCTATATCAGTTATATGAATAATTCTTTATTTATCAGGCTATTTTTTACAAAGATTTCTATAATAGTCAAATAAATTATATAATTATATTATAAACTATACAACATATAATATAGGTTTGCTTGAATGATATAGACATATGATATTTTTGACCATTTATGTAATTTTTAAGGTACAGTACATGATGCTGAAGTAAAAGTTAATGACTCAGCGCCGATAGAAAATTTCTGTGTTGTTATTAGAGTAGCATGTTTACTGGTGCATGCAGATCTTGATGGGGTGCAGTTTGATGGTTCAGAGACCTCAGCGTGCCGTCCTTGTCACACCCTCTACGTATCAGAGCAGTTCTTTAAAGAGGCTACTAAAGGCTTGCTGCATTTTGATGATCCTATTTCAAAAACAAAAAATATATAAACTTTAAATTTGTTCCTTCGTTAGCTTTAATAATAAAATGTTATAAATTATTTATCTTTTTTAGTTTTAGTTACATTAATAATTTGGTCTCCTTACTAGGTTGGCCAGTAGTTTTATTTTCCATGAATTGAGCTGATACTTCATTTGCTTTTGAAAATTGCAAATTAATGAAAAAAAAATAAAAAAATAAAGTTAAGATTAAACTTTGGTTAAGATCCAATACTACTGCAGTACTACACTATATAAAGGAATAGTTTTTATTCCTTAAATTTTTGTAAGTGGTGATCGTACCTTTATGACATCGCTTCTTAATTAAAAGACAAACTTTTGCGCTGGGAAAGAGCGTGATTGTGTTTATAAATACTAAATGGACTCGGAAAAAACAAACAATATTCAGAGCGAACATATTACATAACTTCGCGTGCTTTATTAAATGTATTAATTTAATTAAATCAATAATTTTTCTTCAGCTATTATAGGTGCATGAATACTCTATTACTTATAATATATATATTTTATACTTTATATTTATAATATTGGATTTTAATAAAGTAGTCTAATACTTACCTTCTGCGCATGACTGAAAATTAAAAACGTAATAAATTTCACTGAAAACATTTTTGTTTTTAGAATACATATTTTTTTTTTTTAATGTAAAATTTTCATAGAGTTCACTAGAATTGATATCAAGTATACCATTTTCATGAATAAAATAATAAATTCTTAAATAAAATACACTTATACATTCACATATAGTATATAAATATATAAGAAGCATAAAATCACCACTAAAATGTTAAGATGCCTAATGGTTTCAGTACTTTATTTCAATTATTGTTCTAATTTTAATCTTACGTCCAGTATTTTTCACAAAGAAACTACTCAAACTGTAAGAATGAATATTGTACTATTTGCTTATTGTGAAAAGTACTGGAAATAAGATTGAATTTTAGAACAATCATGTACTGAAGGAAAGTACTGAAACCAATATTTTAGGTAATGTTTCAAGGCAATTGCCGTTGTTGAAATGCTATTTTATATAATTATATAATATATACAACATTATATAACTCATAAAACATGCAAGAATATTGTTTCTATCAATTTTAGTATTATAATAAATAATAAAGTTTAGAAAAAAATGTATTAAAATTTACATTACTGAATTATGTGATACACAATTATATTACATATAATATATATATTAATATCTAAGTATCTAAGTTATTATAGTGTGTTCAAAAAGGGTAGATAATAAAATTATATTGTTATAATATATAATATATTTATTTAGCAGGCAAGCCTTCAATTACTGTGTATTTTACTGTATATTATACTATTTACAAAATTGAACTGTAAAGAACACACATTATATTCTATAGATTGCAGTTTATTTAAATATAAAAGAGGTGAAAATATTGCAATAATATATTTACCAGAATTGACAAACGTCTGACGCACATGAAGAACATGAAGTTGCTGGTATGAAAAGCTAAATCCAAGAAAATATCATTAGTTTTTTATTATTATAATATTTTTATTCTACTGACAAGCTCAATTATTTAAATTTCAATTTATATATGGTATATCAATTTGTATCTTACTGTGTAAATATAACTTAGAGGATATTATTTTCCATTTTGCAGAAATTATTTAAGTTGATATGACGATCACTCAAGTGACTCAAGCACAGAATATAATAATTATAAATATATAAATAGTATGTAATTATATAAAATAATATATATATATTAAGATTGAATATTTACTTATATTTTTTCTCTATAAAATTTTAAATACAATATAATACTTTACGTGCGTCATTTTAGCTTTTGTGAGTAATTTATTCGCTTCCTCACATGATATCTCAAATTATTTGAAAATATATAGGGACAGATATAGCTTGATTACATCTACGTAACGCAACACAATTAGCCACAATTTCTTTCTTTATGTACAATGGAGTATCGACCTCATTTTTTTTTATCGCAGAAATGGATAGAGCGTGCAAATTTATGCTACCTTGATTTTTGTTCAGATTTTTTACAGACCTGGAAGTATCTTTTAAAAATTATTGAAATTCCTTTTTGTGACGTCACGAGGCGCCTCTCCTTAAGAAAAGTATAGGTCTTGCCGCTGCGTGACGTCACAAAAAGGAATTTCAATAATTTTTAAAAGATACTTCCAGGTCTGTAAAAAATCTGAAAAAAAATCAAGGTAGCATAACTTTGCACGCTCTATCCATTTCTGCAATAAAAAAAAATTGAGGTTGATACTCCATACTATAATGCTGCACTTGGCATATTAATTAATAAAAAAAATCACAATCATGCAGGTTAAAAATCCGATAATATATTAGAAATATGGTAAAAACTTGAACATACAGATGCTATTATCAGGTGTGGTGTAGTCGTCACCCTTTGCTGTGGACAAATAAATGCATTTATATATAAAAATGAATTATATTTAAGCGCGATACACAAAAAGAATTATCCAGAAAAATAACAATATCCACGTTTAATGACATTGAATTTTAGGCTAGCGCTAAACGTGCCATTATGTGAGAAATCTGATTATAACTTCACTGTGAATCAAGTACGTGGAATTTGATAACACAACATCATATTTATTTTATGGTTACAAAGACCGGGACAGCTTACCTAAACTTCATGGTGGATACTCTACAGAACTCACGCGAAAACCGTGTCTTATTATTTTTATTTTTTTATCATTCACATGCACTCATAACGCACCATAATCATAATTTATATCAATAATAAAAATAAACACTCAGAAACGATCAATTATTGAGTCAATATTATTATACTACATGGTTAACCTATATGTTTTTAAACAATGTAATAATTAATTGATAATGATCTTACCTCTCACACTAGCAGTGCATTTGGAGATGGTGTCCATCAATGTTGCTTTATAAGACTTTTTCACTAACTCAATTAGGTAATCGCTAACTTCTTTCGATGCTAATTTAGTTTTTGAATACTAATAAAAACATAATAAAATATTAGAATCATGATCTTATAGGTGAGTTATATGAGGTCATTAATGCATGACAATCGATTCATTAATCAAGAATGAGATGAACCAACCGTATATATAATGAGTAATATAAGAAAATCTGACTGTTAATTCTCATTTGATTGTGTATACATAATCAAATGAGAATCAACAGTCAGACTATAGCTATGAAATGTTGTTGTCAATAAACATAACTATTTAAGAAAAAGTCGGGAAATAATTAATTGAATTTAATAGCTCCAATTAAATGGTTATTTTTTTTAATTTTCAAGAAGAATATTATATATAAAATTTCTTTATTGTAGCTTATGTTTGGCAGTATAAACATGACCATTTTTACACATAATCTCTGTACAATTTAGAATTTTTAATATATTTAGAATAAAGTATAATAATTATACCATAAGATGTGTCTAGTACGATTATACTGCATGTGAATTAAGTTTTGTTGATGGATTGATTACCACTTCATATTAAGCTATATTATCACATTTAACTATAATACACTTTATATCGTATACCACTTCAATTATCACGCTTATAGAAAGTATAACAATCAGGAAAAAATGTTAATAAAATAACAATGAAATGCTTATAAATCTCATTAGAATTGAAAGAATGGCAGTTTGGAACTTGTATACTCTTCCATCAAGTTTAACTTTAAAAAAAATATACATGATTAATTAGCGCAGTTGAAATTGCATTGTTCATTAAATTTAAGCAAAAACATGTTGAATTGCCTAGAAATCAATATGATTAATTATTTTTTCAATTGCAGGGGTACCATGTCATACCATGCAAATTTTATAAATATATAATTTTATTATTAACAAAAACAAAACACTTAATACTTCTTGCACTCAATCGACTTTATGTACAGTGATAATACTGATATAATAGTAGAAAAACAAAAGATTTATTATATTATTTAATAAAAGTAGGGAGTTTGCTTATCCTTGTTTTGCTATTTAGTTGGTCCCCCTAGCTCTTTATCGCACTCACTTATACTTGCCCGCCTTCTGCTTATAAGTCTCTCTCTCTCTCTCTCTCTCTCTCTCTCTCTCTCTCTCTCTCTCTCTCTCTCTCTCTCTCTCTCTCTCTCTCTCTCTCTCTCTCTCTCTAAAATATAATAACATGTGATAGGCCGGCATGATCGGGAGAAAAATCAAAAGCAAAACGGTGTTAAGCAAACTGAGAGGATTTTTTGTTATTCTCTTTATTGTGGTAATTAACCACTGTACATACTACAAGTACATAATTTGAAAGGTAATCAAGTGTAAGAAACGTGCAGGGTTTATGATATATATTTTATAACACGCTAACACAACCTAATTATAAACCTACCATATCAAACTTTTTCATGAAGCAGTCAAGAATTAGCTAAAACAAACAAAATATTATAATTATTATACATAATTTGATTAGACAATAATATAATTTATTGAAATTAATATAATACGAAACGTATTGCAGTCTGTGAAATCTATAATACTGCTTTAATCGGAACTTGTCCCAGTAATCACCTATTTTAATTTAAAGTTGAACCAAAGTCAAGTGTGGTTAATATAAGTAATTTTTTTAAATAAAAATTACATTTCATACGCTTGTATATGTTCCCCAGGTTTTGGGCATTACCTGGGTCCATTATAAAAATTAGAGGTGTCCGTACAGGATCGTACAGTCCGTACTGAGGTTTTCCATCCATGATTCTCTCAGTCTCACCTTACACTGAATGCTGGGATGCGTAACAAGCTGTGACCATCATCCTTTCCCTCCCTTATCCCTGCCTATATACCTTAGTCACGATGTACTCTACTCTAGATTTTTGTCAATAGACTGAAAGTGCAATGTTGTAAATTCAGGAGAACGGAAAAGTGCAACGATTTGCCTCGTGGAAAGGGAGGAGGGGGGGGGGGAAGGAGGGGGATGAAGGATGTTTTTTGTCGAAATGGTCACAAATCTAACGTTTAACTACCTACTACCGCCCGGCGATGCTCGGCTTCGGTGAATCCGACAATGATTTTTTTTTCCTATTGTTTTTTATTTAAAAGAAGTAAATATTTACCCCGTATGATGCTCCCATTTTTGAAGCTGCAAATAAAATACAAATTATGATATTATGATAATAAAAAAAAGTTAGAACTAATTCAAAAATGTCAGTATAGTTTATTATTTCAAAAATTAAAAATAAGTTGAAATTACAACTAATTAATTTCCTACTTTTGAAAAATAAAAAAGTACGACACAATTAATTTTTTATATACAATAATAAAGTTTAATAACATTTCAAATTAATTGCACTCTTACCATCAAATGTGCCGGCGTCGTTCAATACTTTGTTTCCGACGTAATCCTTGGCGAATGCACTTACAATCGCAACGTCCTGCTTCGTACTGTCAGCACACGCATTGATGTCTGTTTCAATGAATAAGTCATCCAAGGCGTCTTTAGTGCAGCATCCGGTAAGTGGCTGAAAACACGATCCTTATTTATTAATGATTTCTTTTTACTTATATTAATTATATGTATTTATTTATAATATTCATAATGTACTGTATCCCAATGTCATGTCTTTTTTTTTTGTTGCTAAATAATATAATAATAAAAGCAAAACAGCGCCTCTTAAAATTGGTTAACTGCATGTAACTAGATAAATACAAATAATATTAAAAATTGTCTCTATTTTTTAAATACTTGTTTCTTATCTTAAGGGTTGTTGGGTACCTGAGTATGAGCTCCGGCCTTTCCTGTCCTAAATCCTTGAATATACAGGTCATACATATACGGGAAAGTAATTAAAAAATGTAATGAAATAAAATTTTAACTGCTGAATTTGAAGTGAAGATTAAAATACAATTTAAATAATATAGACTTCCTTTAAGTTTATGAATAGAACTTACTGAGTAGTCCATAGAACTTTTACACGGTTCTCCATCAGCACTGGTTTGCGAACCTCCTCCAGCGAGAGGAGATAACGTGCAAGATCCTTTGTAGGAGACTTGGGACGATGGGGCGTCCTCTCTCACAAAGCTGATGCACCGAGCCACACAGAAGTACTGCTGGAGACGGTACGTGCGGCAGTCGGCGCTATCTGCTGAACAGACAAGGGTGAGTGAAAGAAGGAGACCATCCCTTAAAAAGTTCCGAAACATATGGATCACTTCCTTTCATGTCGTATATATCACTTTCCGTTATAATAGCTTCTTCAGTTCTTCACAATTAATAGCACTGAAAATGTTATTATAACTTTATAACCGGGATTCAAAGAAACAACCTTCAGGCTATCCACTTCCCTCTTGTTTTGGGGGGATACACGGTTGTTAAAATAATTTTACAAACACATTATATATTTTTAGAAGCCTTTAGTTATTACATCGATCATTATTTTTATACTTACCATCGCTTATAACATCATTCCCCTGTCCACTGCAGCCCTGTAAATATATTGCATTAAAAATTAACAATGGAAAAATTTGTGAAGCTTCGAATTTTGATCTATGTTAACAAGAAGTAAACCAAATAATTTACTTAATCATTTAATTTACTTTTCAAACAGTGGCGTATATCTAAATGAAATTCTAGCGAGCGAGGGGACCAGGGAACATTTTTTGCAATTTTTACATCCTTTTACTCCTCCATATAATTGAAAATCAAGGATAGGTGTATTTAGAAAGACGCTGCTACGTTCGCCGGACGTCACATAGTTTTATAGCCCGATTCGGTGATAGAGGTTAAAATTTTTTGAAAAATATTGAAAGGACATGCATAACTTGAGTTTTTTTTTATCAATATTTTCAATAAAAAAAAATACCATGCATGTTTTCCATTTTAATTTCTATAAAAAAAAATCTTGCAGTATATTTTCGAGTACTATTTAGATACAGTTACTAGTAAATATTCTTAACTTTTTTAAAGAACATGACTTTTATATAATTGTTTTTGTTTTTTGTAACACCCTCAAAATAGAGGAGGAAATTTAAATATTGTGACGTCACAGATACGCATAATATTTTTTTTTTTTTTTATTATTATTATTTTAAATCATTTGGCTTGTACAGAGACAAACATTGATCAAGTCAACACTTATTATAAAATATAAAACTAATATTAAATAAACACATAATTATATACAACACATAATTATATACAAGGACATGACAAATACACAAACTATCTAATAAATTATTAATCGTTTAACAATTCGCCTAAGTCGTCATCAATTTGTCACCTATACTAGTTTTATCTATTTGTGAAGATGTCACAGCATGTTTTACCTTGAATAATTTTGAAACACCAGCCAAAAATGACTTATAAGAGATATCAATATCTGTGTAAAAATGTGTTATGTTTTAATGTGTGTCTGTTAAATATGTATAACATATTTCTTGAGGTGACGGGATAATAAAAATTCTCTACTTACATTCAGTAAAATCAGCAGGCAGGTCAGCCTAAAGATGTTAATGTAAACTATTGGAGTCATTATATTAACTTAAAGGTGAAGAATCACCACCACAAAATGCAAATTAATATTCAGTTGAAATCCCTCTGCAGTCTATGCATTCACAAAATTTAACATTTAAAAATATCTGTAAAAACATTAAATAGGAAACAAGGTCATACCAACAATAATTATTGATTTTTCATTGGCTGTCGCTGTCACATTCAACAGTTTTTATCATATTTTGATGCAATCTGATGCAAAAAGAAATCGGCACATCCTGTGTCGTCATTTCCGATAAAAATTCAACTTCGTGCATCTCACGCTTGGAAAAATCATTAAATATACTCTCATGTTCAAAAGATTATGACCTTCGATCATTTAATATTTATCTGATATATGTAATATAAATTAGTAATTTTAAATAATTTTCTATAATATAATATAATGAATTTCATAAAAGGGTACGTTAATTCAGTTAATCGTTTAATTGTAATCTGCAGAATGCTGTTGACGTGTCATCGTATATAATATTATCTTACTTAATAAAATACAATAATTTATTTACGATATTATTATCAACGGTAAAATATAGTGCGATGTTTAATTACTTATAAAATGAAAGTTACATATTTAGTGCGTAATTGTATAACTTTTGTTCAGTAATTTTCAATTTTTGGAGCACAAGTGATGTTTTGTTTAAAGACTGGCCTGTAGTAATGCATGATACAGCAGTAATGTTAATTTGTTTGATTAAATAATATGGTGTTCATATTATTTGGTTCAATGTATTGTACATACAGTACACCGCGAACATCTTCGATTAATATACTAAAATATTGCATCAGCATAACGCATGTTATCGATACGTTCGAAAGAGTAACAATATCTTAATTTATTCAAATAAATTTTTCAATATTACAATATTATGTAATCGAATTGAATATGATGAGTTCTATTAAAGCCAAGCTGTTGGTTTGTAACGGGTTTGTAAAGAGATGATGGCTACTTTAAAAAAGAAAACGCTTCCTCTTTCTGTAATATTTTTTGTTTGTAAACCTTATCTAATTTTGAATACAATGGTTCTACCTGTAACATAGTTGTTTTTTAATAGAAATGAATATCATATATTTAATATTATTGAAGCAGCTGGAAGGGGAAAATACGGTCACGTAGTTATAAAAATCGTCGATAAATTTGCTGTTGACGTGGTACCGGAACTAGAGAAAAAAATCACATAGGAAAGCCTGAAAATATGAGAATAGTCATGCGAGAATTCGCTCTCTTCAATTTTATTGTCGTAATTTATTGCTTAGGACAATCAAATGTAAGTAATCCATCATCTAGATTTTATTACCTAAGGATCGAGCTATAACTTGCTATATTCTTACGACCTTTGTACAGAAATGTTTAAAATGTATTAAATACAGCATCAGAAATAAAATTGATAAGTAATAAAAATTGCTTTTCGAAGATTTTATGTTGAAATTTAATTTATTAAAAAAATCTTATTATGTTTTAAATAATTTTAAATCACTTCACAAACAGAAGATTAACACATGTGCGTTGCACCTTTCTACTTATTTGAGCAATTTTTAATGCAGAAAATATATTATATAACATGCAATTGATATTATAGTATAATTTTTGAACATATATATATATATATATATATATATATATATATATACACACACGTTTGTATAATAATTGTATTTATGAAATTTACAATAGTTGAATTTTGAAATTTTGCACATAAAATCATCAGATAAGATGCAGGACTGATCCATAACATTTATATTCAAAATGTATGTGGAAAGGTTAAAAAATAGAAAACAATTGACAATTAATAAATCTGTATAATATAATGTCTGTATAATGTCTTATATCTAAGAATCGAACCATGAAAATTTTTCAATCATAAAATTTATAATCGTGAACTTTAATTTAAGGTCCTTGCTCAAATCCTCGCAGACGATATGCCCTGTTTGGACACTATGCCTTCAGGTAAGCTGGTGCAACACAACATGTTATGCTATATACAGCCATACTTTTCCCCAAATAAACAGAAAATTCATCGTTGCATGGGCAGCATGAGTTAACAATATTCTCCTAATTTTGTACAGAGTCTGATTTTTAAAATTATTCCTCGCTGATAATGCTGATTCTTTCAACTTGATATGATTTGACGTATATAATTAAGTTAAAATCAGAACTTTTATTTTCAAAGCTTATTAAATTATATGAGAGGTATAATTACATGGACATTGATAACATGAGTTGAATAATGCGATGGTATATATAATGGTTGGTTTAACTTGCATTCTTTGTTATTATTATGTTCATTATATGACAATCAAGTGTATGAGATTATTTCTGTTAACTTAAATTGCTGTCTTGCAACAACAACAACAACAACAACAACAACAACAACAACAACAACAACAACAACAACAACAACAACAACAACAACAACAACAACAACAACAACAACAACAACAACAAAATAAATAAATAAATAAAAAAAAAATAAAAAAAAAAATAAGTTTTACTAATTTATTGAATTTTGCTGCATATTGCAACCAATTTGATAGATAGATAGATTTGAAGTGATTTGATAGTTAATATTTGTCATCACTATGTGGAAATCACATTTTTTTGTTTGCAGACGCTGCGAAGACTCTGAAGGGTCTCAAAAAATACTACTGCATTTCTCAGTGCATGGGTGGGTTCGGCGGAGAGGTGAACTTCTGCAAGTCGGACGGCATCTGCCCATCCGACCAGAGTCCTGCAGAGTCCTCGCCCATGGTGGCTGCTGCAGCGGCAGGACTCGCTCAACAGGTCACTTGTTAGAGTCTCTCTCAGTCCATGACGTGTGGGATTTGAGTACGAGTTTCTTTTGTCGTAAAAGAAATCCTTAATTTTGTAAAGAACAAATCGTGTAATATTATATTTGTGCTTCATATTTAACTACAGTACATTTTTTCATTTGTTTCTGAGGTCAATTAATGTTAACATAATAAACTAAACTTATGTAGCGAATGATAACGCAATGCACAATATCAGTATCACACATGAGTCATTAAATATTATTTTAAAATATATAATTTATTACATAAATATAATTTATATGAGTAAAAATGTATTTTAATTATATTTGCGTTTAAAATATTTTAATAAGAAAAGAATTAGAGCTTCAATTGAATTGCTGCAAATTAGTTTTATACAGGCAAAACAATAGACATAATTATCTCATCATGAATCATAATTTTTCACGTTCATTTGGGAGTTCGAGAGTTTTATTTTTTTTTTCTAAAATAAGTAACTTTTATCCCCTAGATCATACCTAACGCTAAAAAGAAAAATTTGCACCCTGCAAAAAGCTTATTTTCTATCTGGTCTCCCAAAGTATTAAAATTTGGTACATTCACATCTTAATTTAAGGTATATGATCTGATATTTAAATAATTATTTAAGTCCTGAACTTGCACTTTAATTTCTTATTGATACGTCTTGAGTTGAGTAATTAATTTTGTACATGTAGCAGAAAGCAGCTGCTCAGAAGCAAGTTGCCACCCCTGCCCCAACACAGAAAGGAGGGGTCACTCAGAAAGCAGGACCACAGGCTACCACACGGAAGGCTCCACCGGCCGCCCCCACGAAGGCGCAGCAAAAAGCAGCTACTAAGGCTGCTACGAAAAAGTGAGTTGGCCATTTGATTTGAAATGGACAGCCTACACGGAGCTTTTTTATTGCAGCAGAACTGAAAAGAAGGCACCAAATTATGAAACTCTTTTTTTATATATAATTTTTAGAGGCCAGGAAGTATGCTAAAAAGTTATTCCAAGTCATTTTTAGTCCTATCTTTTTATTAAAGAAGTGACGCCTATTGACACCTCTCTCCGTAATTTCAATAGTTTTTTTTTTAAAATAATTCCCGGGCTATATCAGGTTAAATTTTTTGTTTATGGTTTATTTTCTACCATTAATTTCATGTTATAGAGAATACCATAGAGAAATATATATATATCCAAATATATTTCTCTATGAGAATACTATATATGGTCCATATTCTTGCTTTTATCATAGAGAAATATATATATATTTCTATATATATAGAATATATATAAATATATATATATTTCTCTATGCTTTTATTTTGTTACAAATCTTATTGTTTTCTGAAATATAATGCCGCAATAGATAAAATTAATGTAAATATTTTAACTGTATAGCTTATTGTAATTTGATTTTCTGTTCTGCAGGCCTGTTGGAAAGTGAAAAAAAGACGAACGTCTTCTTTGGTGTTGAAGATCCCAACAGCCCAAAATATCATATTTTCCTGCATAACACAATTATATAGCAATAAATTATACATACAGAAGAATTTAATTTATGGCATTTTTTATTTACCCACATTATAAAGTATCATGTACTTCTTATCGAGAATGTGACCATTGGAAAAGTAAATTTGAAACCAATTAATTTACGCAAATTATTATTATTTTTTTACCTACATAATATTCGATTGAGTTAACCATATTTGTTGTTTTATCGATAAATGTATTATTTATTAAAATAAATAGAAATTTAACCACACTATTACAGAAAATACGACATGAACTATTTTTTAAAAGCGATTAATTTCATTAACTTCCTAACGCTAAACAAAATCTTTCTCCTCGGTGTCTTTTTGTCGTTCTCTTGCAATCTCGCTCGTGATAAGCCACCTGATATGAGGAGTGCTGTTATCAGTGGGCGAGAATGTATTCTCTTTATCACGACTGACGTGAGCACTTCATCAAATTCGGAGTGGAGTCTGCCACGCAAACAGTAAGTTCACCACCTCCACAAGAAAGAAGCAGAAAATAAATTTTATTGTTATTGTTTTTATATACATTACAAAATTTTGTTTAAACGAAAAAGTAGTAAGTCCTGTTTTGATTGAATTAGTGTAAATAACATTGCATTGCATTATATTGGATGCATTAGATTTTGAATGATCTGTTATCTATCTGGAAGGAAAATTCAGAAGATACAGATAATGAATGCTTGATCCACAATATATAATGGAGTCAATTTAAAAATAATAGTAATAATTATAAAATTAACCAATTTAAAGTCCCTGAACTTCTCAAATTCATTTTGTTATTTTTTTTTTCTAAAAAAAAAAAAAAAAAAAAAACTATAGGCATATGCACATTTACTTTTACAAAAGAAAGTTATGAAAAAATTCATGAATTGAATAAAAATCTTATGAACCCTGTGCAGTTATGTACAAAATTGATTTAAAGTAATGTTTGATGTATTTACTTCATTTCTAAAAATATATTTATTTGGTATATAATTATATATGCATTTAATTGAATGTCAATTTATAAATTAATTATAAGTTTCCTCCCCCTCACAAGCTGTTATAATATGTTGTCATCCATGACCATTAATTCGAGACAGTGAAATTACTGAACTTCAGAAAAGTTAGTAAAAAAATTAACACCCTTGTTGTGTCACTTTATTATCAGTAGTTATCAGCCGTAGTTGTGAATTAATATGAAGTATTGGCTCTTAAAGTAGCCTTGTTAAAAATTGTACAAGAAAAATTAATATTTAATAGATAATTAAGATAATACCATGACTACTACATATGTACAGTCTTGGATAATACAGTTTAATTCAGTTATAAATATTGTCAACACTGGCTATTTGTTATGACTGTTATGTCGGCTCGTAATATTTGGTTAATTTATATTACAGCAATGGATGATCTTAAGTTTATGATTATTACTGATATTAAACAAATAAATTGCCTAATTTAATTTTTAAATACCAGTACGTGTGAATAACAATTAATGAATTACATGAAGAGCAAATCGGATTATTATTAAATTCTGTGTTACTATAATATAGTAATGAAGACTTCAAAGCAGTTTTTGCTATTTTTAAAAATGTATTCTTATCAACAGGTTTCTGCCATGGAAAATGCAACTAATTCAGAACTCCATGACAAGCACAAGAAAATATGTTTGAGAAGTAACTGACGCTTTTTTCTTCAAGTTTTTAATGTTTAAATGAATTTTTGTATATTTGTATGAACATTAATTTTCAATCATGAAGAAATTGTACTTTCCGTTGTGTAAAATAATCGAAGAAGACGAGTTTAACAATTGTTTTAGAATTAAACCAGGATTTTCTAACCAAGACTGTGATGGTGAAACTCTAAGTCGTTATATTACATTATTAGAATATTCCAAATCTCTACTTGAAAGCTTAAGTACAGAATCTATGTCAGCAGTAGTACATATGGACAGTATTTTGAATGAGAAATTTAATAAAGATCGTATTATAAAATTACTTGATATTGTATTATCTGACACTCCATTAAAATTACTTGAACATAGTCCAGAACGTCAATTGAAGATACAAAGTTACTTGATAGCATTACGAAGTTGTTATATTCACGACCAGACAGTGGGGAACTACCGCGAAATGAAGTACGGACGTCGTGACGCGGTGGTGAACAGACATGACCCGTTCCTCGACTTCAAGCACATACTGGGTGCTGCTCTGGCGGCAGAGGCTGGAACTACAGATATCTTGTCTCTTGGGGTGGCGTTCAGTGCCCTCTGCAGCCTGGCGCACGAGCTCATGATACAGGGGGAGCTTGCAGACTCCCTGCAGCTCTACGAGGATATCCTCGAGCGACAGATGATGGTGCTTGGTAAGTCGCTCAGCAGAGAGTGGATATTTATTACGTATATTGTTTTTCTTGTACATATTTGAGTGTTAAAGAGATTCAGAACTCAAATTACAAATAATAGAGTCAAAAAGTTTTTGTGCTGTGAATAGTGATTAACTGCATGGTTATAAACTCTATAACGACACGTGCGTAAACTGCCCTATAATGTCATCAAGAGTATTACTTTAAATTATCAGAACAAATTGTATAGTAATATTTTTGGTTTAAAATAAGAAACAAAAAAAGTACCAAATTATGTTAAAAATAGCTGTTTTGCTATATTTATTAATATTTCTTTCTGTAATGTGTACCTCCTATTTCTTAGTTAATGAAATGAGATTCCCACCCCTACTTCCCAACTGCTGCTTATTCCCAGTAATTCACGACATGCAAACCTATATACCTCAAGTTCTTTGGTATATCTTTAGGTGAGGATCACGGTGACACGATGGTGACGGTGATTGGTATCTGCGATGTGACCGCTCGCCAGGGTCGTGGGGCCGAGGCGCTGCTCAGGTTCGAGCAGGTGGTTGAGTCCAAGAAGCGCCTCTTCGGAAGCTACCACCCTGAGACCCTTGCCACCCTCGGAGCACTCGCCTACTTCATGAACTCCATCAAGCACATCAAATGAACTTTACATGATCCATGATAAACATCAATAAATCAAATCGAAGAGTTTAGCTCAAAAATGTCCTGTATTCCTCAATAACTATATAAACTGTCCATGATAATCTTTTTTGACTAAGGTCGATTATCATGCATATTATTACATTAGCATGGTGTTACATGTTAAGGTTATAGGGATAAGTTACAGATGGTCATAAAGCTTCGTATAAGTTATAGTAGCTTGTGTGGCCTTTTAATTAGTATGCTTCCGCTTCGAAATATCAAACAATATTAACATTATTATTGTACAAGTCAAAATATCTTGTGATTCATATTTGTATTTTTTTTTTTTTTTAACTTCAGCCAGAGCAAAAGAATAGAAATATATATATATTAAAATAATTATAAGAATCATAATATTTTTCCTTCAACGATTCTGGCAAATATATAAAATTTGAAGTAAATATAGTCATGGTAAATATCAATTAAGTTTCCATTTGAACACTTGAATACTACATAATTATGTATAGTATTATGGACTATTGTCTATAATGTATATAGCTATTTTGCGTTATGTAAAAAAGGTTTACTTTTAATTTTATTGGTTGATGTTTGTCTACAATTATTAACATTAAAAATAAAATTGAAATAAAAATTGATGGTTTATTATTTTTATTAATATTATCAATTTTCATCTTGTTATATCAACTAATATAGGAAGTGTCATACATTATATAACAATACATGACAGAATTAACAGATATGAAACTGGCTTCATATGCAGAACATGTATATCAAATACAATTAAAATCTTTTTGCACTCAATTATTTTATAATTAATATCCATGCAGATATTTATATAAAGTATTTATTTATTTGCATAATTTAACACATTGTAAGTGTTGAAATAATAATAACAAACCGCCGTCTTACTTTTAATTAATGAGTTATTTAATACATGGAAACGAACAGCATAATTATGATCAAAAGTCAATGTTTAAATTGACTAATTCACATTGTGCGTAATTCACATTGTTTAAAAATCACCAGTATCAATACAATCAATCAATACAATCATGTATTAAAAAAAAATCATTATTTATAATATAAAAAACATGCTCGTTTAAGAAAAAAAAAATAAAATTAATTAATTGTGACGTTACAGTAATTTAATAGTATGATTACAATTTACAATGCTTAATTCTCACTAAAATATAACTAGATTATTAACATTAATTAACGAAAATATTGGTCATCATGAACCTAGCACACAAAATATGATGGGTGATTTTGTCACTTCCCTTGACGAAACAGAGTGGCACGTCACGCCTCGTCCGCACCCCAGTTGAACGCTGCAACATACACATTAGACAAAAGTATTAAAAAATAATCAAAATTTTTTTTATCTATATTTATGCTATATAATTTGAAAACAAAATGTAACATATTCTTCAAATCTAGTTTACGATTTTACTGAGCAAACTTGGTACGATAAATATAAAAATAATAAAATAAAGATGCATAGCTTTAGTTTTTAGTGCAATCAGTTGCCGTTATTGGTAAAGCTCATTTAAAGTAACTATATACTATGTTAAGTTTACTATACTTTTTATAGGGAAAGAATTTTAAAAATCGTCTTTATATAAATTATATGTTATTATATATTTTCAAATTAATTGACTTAAAATCATGCTTTACACTTGCTACATCATGTAAACAGTAAAATGTGAGCACTGTCGATAAAAAAAAAATTTAATGTCTTGTTGGAAATTCCTATTGTGTTTTAATAATAGGCCTGTTCGTAAACCCTGCTCCGTGTACACTTTCTACACCCAATCGACCTTATATCACATGTACATAAGGTCGATTGGGTGCAGAAAGTGTACACCGAGCAGGGTTTACGAACAGGCCTAATGAGCCTATTAATGAGAGCACTCACTGCTGTTCTCGAAGTTCTGGGTGTTCCTTAAGGACTGGCGGTTGACGGCCCCCTGCAGACGTCGTGCAGTTAACATTTGGCTCTGGCGCCTCAGCCGAGCCGCAGCGAAGCCAGCCCCTGCGAAGCTGAGGGACGGCGGGTTCGCCACCACCTCTTCGTCTTCTTCCACGTTGTGGCGCAGCAGTGACATGGGCTGCAAAAGCACGTCCGTAAGTCCCTCCTCGTGCCTCAGGAGAAGGAGGGGAACTTACCCGTGACGAGGAGCCCAGAATCCTGCGCAGCTCGCGCCGCTCCTGCCTGGTGATGGGCCTCATGGGAGTCTCTTCTTGGTCATGCCTCAGGGCGTCCATCGGCGCAAACCCTCGGCCTGCCCCCGGCAGTGTACCTCCGGCCTCGTACAGATCACTGCAAGTCGAGGATGTAATAATTGTATAACGAAGCTTATTAATATTATTTTTTAAATTTTCATTATTTTTCAGTTTTAATACAACAGGAATTAAATATGTGCTTTTTTGTTAAATACACTCGTTATCTCGTTATACAATAAAGCATAATTTTTAGTTTCAATTCCTCTGGCGATTATAACAACGGTAGTGCCATTTATTATATGGTAGTGCTTTGCCCGGCTGACATGGCCGCCTCAAAACACTAGCTACAATATAAAACACTATAATTACGGATTTGAAGTCACTCACTGGATGGCGTGATGTCGGAAGGCCCGCAGCACGCTCGGCTCGGTACCCGGACACAGGAACCATCGCTGCAGGAACTTCTCGTCCCACGAACGCAGCTTGTTCTGGAGAGCACAGCAGGTGTATGCAATCATAATAATTACAATTGTGCATTTTACATAATTTTACCTTACACTTGCAGAACACAAGTAAAGCTTCAAATAACCTACAATATTTGCCACCACTTCATATTTTTCTCATCGTTCTCCCCTAAGGACCATTATAAAACCACCCCACCTTTATTCTTAACCCTTATAGGAAAGACTGACTTGTTCAGATCAGATGGTACTCACCATAAAGGAAAAGTGGCCGGTGACCCCGGTGACCTGCTCGAGACCCGCCAACATCAGGTCGCCCACCTGTGCGTCAGGATGAAATTATTACTGATAGGTAACAGCGTGGATGGAATCTCGATTAAACCAAATAAAAGATAGTAATTCTTTTAATTAATATTTTCTATTAAATAATTATAATTTTTACTGCATGTATAATGATAATTAAGGTTTCAATACTCTTAATATAATACAAAAGTATCGGTCTTTAAATAAGAACATCTTGCATTGAAAGTAGACAACTTGTTCAGCATTTATAATTTATGTTATATAATAATTGTTTGTACAGTACAAAAAAAAAAAAAAAAAAAAAAAAAAAAAAAAACATAAACTGAGAACAACGGTACACAACATGTTTAACTAATTTTTACTTTAAATTTGGGTTCAAACAAACTTTAATTGCCTGTATTAAGGATCACAAATTCTGCGATACTGAGAAACATTTTGAAAACATAATAAAACCATATATCTGAAATAGGAAGGAAAATAATCTTGCATACTTTACAGGAAGATTCATTATGATAATGTTTATATTTTTTTAAAAAATCTCAATTAATATCAGACGCATGTCACGTCACTCACATTTTCGTGGATGTCGAGTAGCAAGAGAGCGTTCTTGTTGTCCTCAGATCTCTTAATGTGGAAGATTTTCATGAGCGGCTTGATGGTCGCGCCCTGGACCAGAAAAAACGTCAGTCGAGAGAACAAAAGAGGAACTTAAGAGAGATGACTGACCTGCACGAACACGGTGAAGAGAATGACGATGAGTGAAGTAGTGAGGAACAGCGAGCGCGGCTTCACAACCTTGGCTGACAGCATGTGTACCAGTGAGAAACAGACCGCGCCTCGCAGCCCACCATACGCCATGATGAACTGCTCTTCCCGGGAGATGCTGCGCACGCGACGACGGTTGGCTATCGCCGTCAACAGGAACACCGCTGAAACGTCACATCAGATCATATCGATGGCTTCACGTTTTCTCGATTGGTGACGCACCTGAGAAGCGACACACGAGGCAGATGAGGAGCGTCCATACGATGAAGGGCAGATGAAAGAGAAGCTTGTCCGTCAGCAGCGCCATGCCCAAGAACAGGAAGATGATTGCCTCGCTGATGGCACTGCAACACACATTATGGTTAATCTGCATGCTCATTGTGTTATCAAACACTATGTATTGTGTTATACTTGTCATGTAAGACTAAATAAAATCACTGTGAGAGAGCGTAATTAATATATAATTAATTTTTATATCATTTTCCTCTGGAAAAAATGATGTCAGGAATATTCCAAATATTAAAAAAACTTTACATAGTTTTGAAAATTTGCTGCTTGAGGTAGTAAAATTACGCTATCAGTTCATGGTATGAACCACTTGGTGCCTGACCCCATCATCTTGGTGAAGTACTTGACGGTGGTCTGCGACTTATGCGAGATGTTCTTCATGGCGTAGTGCGCTTGCAGCAGCCCGCACCCGATGATGCTGCAACCAGAACAACGTAAGATTAATAGACGTAATTCCCAATAACACAGGACCGCAGGGAATTTGAAAATTTCTACCATAGTCTCCTTAACAGTGAACCAAAGTTTATAATGTATTTTTGTTTCAGCGAGGGTAGTATCATGCATAACATTGAGCAAATATCCGGACGTGTACACTAAACATAAGGATAAGTTTTAATTTATATTTTCTAACAACCATCATGTGTTTAACTCATAAGGAAGTTACAAAAACTGATTAAAAGTATATTTCTAAGTGCTTCCTTGATTCTATATATTAATTTGATGAACTATATATATCCAAGAATATTACACATTATATCAATAAAAACAGTAAACTTTCATATACATTAGTAATAATAATAATGATAAACATCAGCACCCCTTGAAAAATCGATACCATACCTGATAATGCCTGAGAATCTGACGAGCTCGGCTGTGAGGTACGACATGTATGCGAGGCCGAGCAGTAGCAACGGCTCCATCACTGCAATTTAAAAATCATCAGATGTTTCTCGTACGAATGTTTGCATAAATTTTTCATTTACGTTTGCCGCATTTATTTATCATATTATTTTTATTACACTTTACTATCAATGCCGTCAAGAGAATAGAGAATGATGTTGTGCGTTTTGCAGAGATTATTCCACATGGTAGTAGGACAGAATTGATTTATTCTATGATTGATTGATTGATTGATTGATTGATTGATTGGAGTGCTGACCTCTGACGTGTCCCGTGGTCTTGGTGATCAGCGCGGACAGTAGTCCGTACATGAGTCCGATCAGCAGGCCCACCACACCCACCCCGAGCAGCTTGAGGAAGGCGATTGCCAGAGAGCCGGCTCCCGGCGTGTAGAGCGGATTCTCGTGGATCTCCTCGGCGAACTCCAGCATCGTGTGGTACAGACCCACCGTGACAGCATCTGCAACATCACAATATGCTTTGTGTCCTCTAGTTTGCTGATTATTTACATGCTACGCTTGAATAATGTATCGTACGTACCACGGCAAATATTGATTACATTCCATAATTATAAAATCGTTTCAAGTAGTTCCTGTACAAATAATAAAAATCTTAACGTATGTGTGAGATGTTTTTTATATAACGCATTATTTCAAAGCATCAACTCTAAATGCAATTTAAATAATTAATTAATTCTTAATTTAAAATGTAAATAATTTTAAAAGCTGTACTACAAAACTATAAGTGGATTATGTCTGTATCGCTAGCAAGCTAGATACGAGCAGTGCATAAAAGATATAATAAAGTTAATGAGTTTATAATTTAAATTTTTCGATAAGAAATGTAGTAGTACATACAACTGTTTTGCACACTTAAACAATATTATTTATTGTTCTCTGTATTCAGATCGAGTTGGTGAAATAATGCATCATAAAATAGACAGCATTGATAATTTGAGGAGCAAACGCTGCAACCACAGATTATAAAAGGCCAAGTAAGAAGTGTATAATATTTTCTTTTTAAATAGAAGAATTCAATAGTTTACATTTTTATTTAAGTACACCACAACTATCATTAATTCTATTAATTACTTAATTAAACATTACGTTAAACTAATAGTTTACATAACTACATAATATATATTGAATATTGAATATTTTAAGAAGAAAAAGTTGAACAATGTTTTCCGTACATTGTATTTCATTTCCATCATTATACTTCAAAGTTAAGTGAAGTTTCTTTACAGGATTGAGTTGAATTAATTACACCACAAGCACGCCACAATCTGCGATAACAAACGTCCGCTTTTTGCTACGATAATGTGTCATTTCCCTCGAGCCCGTGTTTGCTCACAAATCTCCAACAAATGAGTACTAGTGCAGAATAAAGTTGTTAAAAATAATTTAAAAATTGAAGCAAAGTAACTATCGATTTTGTATTTTCTTTTATTGCAAATTGATCATGCAATGGTAGTGTGATATGCTAATTGATATTAAGTAAGTGAATTTTAAATTCAATTATATATTATAGAGACGTGATGAACTTTTAAACTTCTTAGAATATAGCTAAACTGAGTATTCTTCTTACTTCCACCCAAAATTGCAACTCTGTATATCTTTGTCTTTTGGAGCCGCAGCGTCAGCGAGTTAGGCTTCAAGTAAAGTTCATGCTGTCCAGAGGTGTACATACCGTTGAGAAGTGACTCTCCGAAGACGAGGAAGTAGAGGATGCGGTCGATGTGCGTCTCCTGGAAAATCGCGAGCACAGCCACGGGGTCAACCGCTGAGATGAGCGCTGAGAACACGAGCGCGTCCACCATGCCCAGCTCGTAGCTTGTAGCGTTCACAGCTGATGTGGCGGTCACCGTAGTGTTCATTATCGTCGGCACCACGTCGGCCGTGGTGTTCATTATCGTCAGCACCACGTCGGGAATCAGCGAGGCTGAACCCATCAGTCCGAGGTGGTACAGAGAGTACAGCATCGGCCCTGAAGAAGTCAGTTTCCACTTTACATGTTATAATATGAAATCAATATTTAAGAATTCGTTCGAACTTAATATATTATATCCAAATTTGCACTCACCAATTGTAAAAGTGTTGAACAAAGTTCCCTGCAACAAAATATAAGCGCCGGAAATAAAAATAAAAAAACAAAACAAAACAAATGATTTGCGTAAAATAACAATAAAAAATACTGAATTAGTGTAATTTTTAAACAAAAATACCACAAAAAAATTCTCATTTGTAGGTATAGTAGGCCCTCATGCATTTGTTTAGTGAACATTTACATGCAGTAAATCACATATGACATAGTTGCTCTTTTTTACTTCAAAAAAGGCATAAATAAATAGATATAAGGGATAAAAATTTGTTTTAATTAAGTTACTATGGTGGGAGTTAAGTGTTTGTTTCGCTCACCACGACTGCGTACAGCAAGATGGTGCCGATGTTGGTGGCAAAGTCTATGTCGTACAGGCTGTACGCGGACTCCAGGATCACACTAAAAGACAAGATGGCGTCATATTTTGAACCAAATTAATGCTCGAGTCTCACTCACGGCGGTAGCAGCACATAGAAGAAGAGGTGGGGCGTGAAAGTGGGGAACTTCACGTAGTCTGGCATGCAATGCTTGCTGTCCTTATCAATGACGTCCAGGGGACTGCAACAAACATCACACATTGTAGTGAGAACCAGCCAGTGAGATCCTCAGCAAGAAAATATGGCTACTTATGAAGAAATTTTCTCATAAATGACATGAAAAATTAATGTTAAAAGTACAAAATGGACAACCTGCATGATTTTTTTTTATTGCAAAAATGAATAGAGGGTATAAAATTATACTGCCATGATTTTTTTCAGATTTTTTGTATCCCGAAACTATCGAAAGTTCTGTTGGCCCTCCTGAATCCTTATAATAGAAAGGATATAGGGCCTAACCGCCTATTAATGCCTTCAGGGGGCGTGGCCGCACATTCAATATATATATATATATATATATATATTACCTATTTCCTGAACAAGACTAATATAGTTACATATAACTAGTCTTGGTTCCTTGAACTGAAAAAAAAAAAAAAAAATCTGAAAAAAATCAGAGTATCATAATTCTGTACCCTCTATTCATTTCTACAATAAAAAATTGCATGCAGGTTGTCCATTCTCACATTTTTGAGTTTTGTAAAGTTTATTTTTAAATGTATAATTATAAATATAATTATATATTTTTTTATTAAAATATATGTAGTCAAGTCGAACTTCTTACCCAAACTCAAAAACTGCACCCATGATCACCCCAAGAAGGATCAGCACACTGTGAAAATATAAATTCTGTCAATCATATAATATATATAACAGTAGAACACTATAATATTAGAACACCTAACTCTGAATGATGTGTCATTTACTGAACGTAAATCTTTGTTTCAACTTTACAGTAAGTGATATATAAATTAGCTAAACAAAACTCATTTTACTCCACAATTAAAGCATGTAAAAATGTACAACTGCTCACCATGATTCGGGCAGATATTCTGGCAACAATGGGGTGTGGTGGAATCCTGAAAAGAAAGAGACGTCAGCGTCAGTATATTTATTTTATACGGCATTCCAGTACATGTGATTCAACTTTATATAATATGAATTTACACGTAAAAGAGAGCTCAAGTAGAAGTCTACATAGCAGCAAATATAGACTTTAATTACTATACCTTCTGTTTTTGTATAATGCATGGGGGGTAAATGCCTATATTGCCTTGTTAAATCCAAAATTGCTGCCCCCCCCCCTCTGGATCCGCGCCTGTGCATGATAAACCGTGAAAGAGTGACTCTTTAAGTTCGAAATATGATGAGATGCAAGAAACGTGTACAAAAATGCAAAACAATTAAACAAATTTCTTTAGTTAGTTGGTTGTTGTCACAATAATTCCCTCTGAACATGATAATATTGACTTTTTCTTATAATGGACTGTATACTTCGTTTTGAATTTTGATTATACAGATTTTCATAATTTCATAATCGTAGAAGTTGATCGCTGAAATTAAGGTTTTTACTGCATCAACTGCATAAGTATTACTAGCTAATAATACTAAATATATTATGTTTCATGCAAAAAATAAATAATTAAAATATTATAAAAAAAAGTGCATTTGATTGATTAAATATGATTAGACTTACCAATTGTCACAATGGCTGTCAAAACAATGAAGATGGTCAGGATTAAATTGGAGCCAACCTCATCCCAGTTCAGTACTAAATGAGGCATAATTATATTTTAATACGTGATTAATTTGATATCTGATAATTATATATATAAAAAAAAAAACAATACATAAAACTACACACGCTTAGTTCTTATTTTAGTATGACTGACTTTTACTGTAAAAAATCAACAAGCAGATGTATTTGTTTTGAGTTTCAACAATCAAAAATTTTGTTTATACACAGAAAGGAACAAATTAGTATATTTTTTTTTAAATAACACATACCACTTAATCTAAACTCAGGGCTAATCCTCTAAACAGGATATAATTATTACTCTCTTCCTACTTAATTATGGCGGCCAATTCTGAAGTCTTATTCGCTTAAAAAAACTTTGTTAAGTCGTCCTTCTATTATTATCATGATAATTCTATTAATTGGTGTACACATAAAAAATTTTAAATTAATTTTAATTAAGAATTACTTTACAATTTGTATTTAAAAATAAAGTTAAACCGTTAATGTCTTAATAAGATGAATAACATAAATTCAATAGCCTTTGTAAATAATTAAAAAAAAAAATATTAATTTATATATTTGGTGAAAACTTAAAAATCAAAAATACAATTTTATTACCAACAATTGAAATAAAATTATGCAATAGTTGAAAATATATACACAACATGTTAGCATGTGATACTGAATGAGCATAAAATAATCTTAATTAATTTCAAAGATCAGATATAAAAAAAATCAAATCATTATAATAGCTATCAGTATGCAATATTTATCTTACTGGCGTGTGAGGTATGGTTTGCTGCTGCATCCATCGCTGCTGCTGGACTGAGTGACCGATCCCGGAACTTGGCAAACTGGCAGGAAACTTAATCTGACCACGCTTCTTCCTGCGAACTCTCGGCTCAATTATTTCTGTTATACATAAATTAATGATTCAATAATATTTGTATGCCATAAATATTGTTTAATTTACAATTCTAAATAATTACCCATTAATTTGGCGATTGCTGCTAACTCTGCGAAGGTGTCATAGAATAAAAAGTATTCATTTTCACATAATTTATGTTGTCACTCCGCCCAAAATAATTTTTAATGCATTATTTATAGTCATCAAGAGGCAGCCCATAGTGTCCGTCGGCCTCTTGGATACTGCCACTCTTTAAAACAGATTGCTGAGATTGCAAGCATTGCAGTGCTGCCAGTTCATAGATGCAACTTTTTAGTAAATTTAAGTTCCTTTTTTTAGCAAAATATTTTCTTTCATAAATTTTATTGGTAATCATTTTAATTTGTAATAATGGCAATTAATTTATTGCAACCGTTGTCAATTCTGCACGTGTCAGTGTATATAATATATACTGCATAAATGAAGTCCTTTAACATTTTTTTCTGTTACCAGATCCAGTGATAGAATCACTATGGTGCATAAAAATCTACCTGCTTGCTACGAGGGGTTGAAAAGGGGATGTAGGCAAAGAGAAAGTTTTTCTAGAAATATGTGGATTCTACTGCTCATGCAAGCGCATGCAAGGGTTGACTATCACATGTACAGCACCTAACTCCTTTATTATTAATGTTTATTTCTTCCCTCTCAATAGATAATAATAATTAATAATGTAATAAACTGTTTGACTATGAATATTAATTTATATCTACTAACTAATTTCAGCAGTTTTCTATAACATTTCACATCAATATAATATATATGTACGTGCATAATTTTCATGAAAGCAAATTCTTATTAGTTCCTCGTAGAATAATAACTAAAATATATAGAGAATATATTTATCCTCCATGATAATATTAATGATATATTCTCAGCAGCTGCAATATAATACAACATTTTTTTTTTGTATCGTCACACCTTTCAGCAAAAACATTTAATGCAAAGTACAGTAACAATAATTAATTTTGTACGTAGTTTTTATAAAATTATAATGTTATATAAATATAATGATAAATATACTTTCAGTGACGAAGTTCAGAATTGCAGACTCTAAACTTACAGAGGAGTAAACAGCTTTTAATTTCGTTTTTGCATTTGCCATGAGCATCATGCACACACCTAAAATATTATCCCTAGTACAAACAAAAGAGCCATGCAAACATCAACTGCTACCTGAGCGGAGGTAAGAGCAACCGAAGCCTTTTTGAGAGAAACAAACTTTACATTTAGTTTCTCGTATAAGTATTGTTAAAAAGTAGCTTTTAGTTGACAGTAAAATTTATCAAATTTGTTATCAATTATTCTACTAAATATATTATTTAATTACTAAAACAGACACATAAAGAATTTTATGACAGCATGATTTAAGTTAAAAAGCAACACAATTAAAAAATTGTTGTATTGATAAACAAATATTTTATTATGTCACAACGAAATTTAGGTTGCATTAATTAAAAATATTAATTATTGTTATTAATAAAACAATAAAAAACATACATTTTAAATTCTTGTTGTGTTTTTATATATTAATGTAACGTTGTTTATGTTTGTAAAACATGATGCGAGAAACAAAATTATAATTATTATTTACCTTGAAATTAATCAAATATTCATTAAAATACATGACGCTTCATTTTTTAAATGAGAGGTTGTTAAAAAAAATACTGACGATGGTTGAAATTGAAAACCAAACTTTTTTTAAATACTGATTCTCCTCAAAGATGATTACATAAAATATCTACCTTGCTCTTAAAATGTATAAACAGATATCAAACTGGAATTGATATATACGGGACCCAATCGCGAGGTAAAACCAGTGCAAAAGGCTCGTGGTCTTATTGTATTTGATTTAGAAAGTATATCTTCATTAATCTCAGCTCAGTGACGTTATCGCCAATTTGCATGACAGATTAGATACCCATCCAAGGCTTATAATATATAAGCAGACATTACGGAGTTAAAATGGCACTTGTTGGTGTACGAGACAAGATGCTGGCTGCAACGCTTCTCCTGATCCTGAGCTTGGCCGGCAATCAGTATGTCCACGCACAGTAAGTTTTGGTACTTTAAGTATTACAAACTTTTTGTAATGCATTTGAATATATGTTAAATTTAAACAAAAAATCTATGGGAAGTATGTTATCAATTGGAGTAATTGTATTATTGCCAAAATGAGTATCAGCTAGCGTGTACGAGTACAACGAATCATATTTGATCTAAATTTTTATGGTCAGCTCCGTATGAAAGGAAAATAGCCACATTTGAAGGTAATATTTTCATTCTCTGCACTCTTATATTAAGTCCAATGAAATATATAAATATAGTAAATTATATTATTAAATTGGCCAGATATTTTTGTTTTTGAATTAAACGATATCGGTAAAGATAAACTTATTTTTTCTGCATTAAATTTTCAAATAGCACTATAATGTAGTCTATGTCAACTTCGAGTTCTACAAGAAACCTAAGTTTTGTTTTAGAGCTCGACTGTATGAAATTATGCCAGGAGATTTTTTCGAAATTTTCCAATGAGACCAACACTCCTCGGCCTTTGTTACAGAAAGCAGACGGTGAGGGGACGCGCGGTGTTGGTGGAGGCGGTCACGGAGCCCGTGGTGTTCGGGGAGGGCCCGCACTGGTCGGAGACGGAGAACTGTCTGTACTTCATCGACATCGACAGCGGGCTGCTGCTCAAGCACAACGCCACGAGCGGGGTCTTCACTCGCATCTTCATCCCACCTGGCGGAGACCCCGTGTCCTTTGTCATCCCCACGCTTGGTAAGGCCATATAATATTAAGGCGCTGACCCCAGGTCACAACACGTTTAGAGTATTAATGTTATAAAAATGTAAAAAGATTCAGTTGAATAAATTTTGGGGATGAGATAACCAACATTCCAACATGACTGCTGTAAATCTTCGCTGAAATGAAGTAATCTCCACAAATAAACAGGGTACATAGGGGGTACATGTGAATAATGTGAAAATGCTTTCACAAGTGGTAGAATTTGTGTGGAGGGGTCTGGTCTACAAACATACATGATTTTAATATATATGTATTTGATTATCATGGTATAGATATATAACTATAACTATTGTCTTGCAACTATTAACGTTTAAAAAAAATAAAGACGACACCGGTGCTCATGACTTGAGGTGGTTGACCCCCAGAGGACGACACGGCGCTGGTGATGAGTCGTCGCCGCGAGGTGATCGTCGTGTCCGTGGACGAGCTGGACATCGCGACCGTCACGCGCTCTGTCGGCAGTGTCGATAACGACAAGCCGGACAACAGGTTCAACGAGGCCAGGGCTGACGCGAGGGGACGGCTCTTTGCAGGTAATTTTATTTGCATCTGATGATTCTATAGAGCTTGTTAGTTGAAATTAATTTAATGTATGCTTTAACTGTGTAAATGTTTTTGCCAAATCAGAGGTTTTCATTTATTTTTTATAGCACATATTTTATATTTTTTGAAGAACGCCCGTGCCACGTCTGTTAGATTTAAAAAGGGGTAAAATTTAAGCAGTATACGTTTTATTTTTCGGTTATGTGATTTTACTGAATTATGAACAGTGTGAAATTATTTAGAGTTAAACTACGACGTTTTGACATATCTAAGTCTCAAATGTTAGGCACGGTTGGTCCGGAGGGTCCGAATGGAGAGATCCCGAGCGGACAACAAGGCTCGCTGTTCCGTCTGGGTGAAGATGGTACGTTCGCCACGGTGGTGTCCGGCGTGGACATCAGCAATGGGCTGGCCTGGAGCCTCGACAACACCAAGATGTACTACATCGACACAGGCACCAACCGAGTGGACGTGTTCGACTACGACATCGAGACCGGACTAGCGAGTAAGTGATGTTGGCCTACTGTTAGAATCGGAACAAAATTATAATTATAAATCAGAGCTTATAAATTAAAAATGATTTTTCGTACAATATATACAAAACAATAAAAAAAATAGACATTGTTTCTAATAAGGTATAATGATAAAACAAAAACTTTTGATGTGAATGCTTCGATTTTTTTTATTTTTTATATATTTTCCCTTGAAAATGATTGCTCGCTCTTTATAAATTGATGTATTTATTGCCGCTTACATGACTCTGACTTAATATAATGAGATGCAACAATACGCAAGTCATATTATTGACACTTTAATTCAATATTGAATTGTGCAGCCAACAGGCGGTCTGCCTTCGACTTCACGCAGCACAACGTGAGCGGCGTGCCCGACTCCATGACGATCGACGCGAACGGGACGCTGTGGATAGCGTGCTACGCCGGCTCTCAGGTTGATATATAATTATATTTACGTATACAACTATATTATATTGAACGAGAAGCTTCCAATTAATTCCTAAATTTCCTTGTGTGACCTCTGCCATATTCAGTATGATGATTGACATTTGACCTGGCAGGTGATCATGGTTGACCCGGTGAACGACAAGCTACTGGGCAGCATCCAGTTCCCCGTGTCTCTGGTGACCTCTGCGGTGTTCGGAGGCACCAACTTCGATACCCTGTACGTGACCAGCTCACGGCATTTGCTGACCGAAGAGGAGCTTTTACAACAACCGCTAGCTGGAGCCACGTTTCGTGTCACCGGTCTTCCAGCCACCGGCCTGCCCGCGTACCGTGTCCAACTGCCCCCCGTCCATCAGACCTACCGCAAGACCAAGTTGTAAACATTTTGTACCGATAATCAGAATAAAATAAACCATATAATATGTATGTCTTATTTAAATGTACCAAACAGTATTGATTTTTGTAAACTGCATCGTTTCTTCTAACCCATATGTATAATATTATATATATAGCATATAATTGAGATTTTTGCAACTTTTAAAATTATTTAAATTAAATGCTACAAATTTCGTTTTTATTCTATTTCCCTCATAGTTTAAGCCAGTATTACACGATACAATTTTTTCTTACAAGAAAACTTGAACTCCATTTGTTTGTATGGAGATAAAATTTTCTTGAAAGGAAAAAATTGTATTCAATAGTTAGAGAAAAATTGTATCGTGTAATACCGGCTTTAGAAAGTACCTTTATTAATCTCAGCTCAGTGACGTTATCGCCAATTTGCATGACAGATTAGATACCCATCCAAGGCTTATTAATTCATAAGCAGACATGACGTAGGTAAAATGACACTTGTTGGTGTACGAGACAAGATGCTGGCTGCAACGCTCCTCCTGATCCTGGGCTTGGCCGGCAACCAGTATGTCCACGGACAGTAAGTTTTTTTTTATTTTTTTTTTTACTTGAAGTGATGCAAGCTCTTTGTAATGATAATAATTATGTTGCATAAAAAATATTAGTATATAAGAAATATGCCATTAATAGAAATATTTGTAGACTTCATTATTATAATTGAGTGTGCGAGTGCATACGTGCACAACCAATCACTCAATCTAAATTTACACAGCAAAACCTACTTTTGAATAGTGCTATAACACTTGAGCATGATGTTTTCACTTTTTACTTTTTATAGTTGGTACATTGCAGTTATAATTTAGGTCATCATTGAGCTCTACAAGGAATACAGGCTTATAAAAGCTCAACAAAAAGTTTGCCAGGCGAAATTTTCCAATGAGACCAACACTCGTCGGCCTTTGTTACAGAAAGCAGACGGTGAGGGGGCGCGCGGTGTTGGTGGAGGCGGTCACGGAGCCCGTGGTGTTCGGGGAGGGCCCGCACTGGTCGGAGACGGAGAACTGTCTGTACTTCATCGACATCGACAGCGGGCTGCTGCTCAAGCACAACGCCACGAGCGGGGTCTTCACTCGCATCTTCATCCCACCTGGCGGAGACCCCGTGTCCTTCGTCATCCCCACGCTGGGTGAGTTTAACTACTATTATCTTGCAACGTTAAATACGTTTTGAAAAAAAATATTTGACGACACCGGTGCTCATGACTTGAGGTGGTTGACCCCCAGAGGACGACACGGCGCTGGTGATGAGTCGTCGCCGCGAGGTGATCGTCGTGTCCGTGGACGAGCTGGACATCGCGACCGTCACGCGCTCTGTCGGCAGTGTCGATATCGACAAGCCGGACAACAGGTTCAACGAGGCCAGGGCTGACGCGAGGGGACGGCTCTTTGCAGGTAATTTTATTTGCATCTTGCACCTGACTGATGCTACTGTAGCGATTTTTATATAATTGAAAAAATATACCTATACCTCTATATTGCATGACGCAAATAGCACTATGCTGATGTGAAAATGCGTGTGTACATATAATAAGCTATTTTTCCTTTTTTTTTAACATCACTCGATCCTTATTTTATGCGTTACTTTTACTTTTTCAATTTTATGCATGTTTTAAATTCATTGAATCTTATAACAAAATATAATATGAGGTTTCTACCGTTTTGACACATTTTTTTTTTATTCATTATTATAGAATACATAATACAATTTTAGAAAATTACAATTTTATAGTTTTGACCTCTATGAGCTTTAAGCTCGAGCAGAGGGAAAAGGAAAAAAAAATTAATTGAAATTGACTTGATGGCGGAAGTACAGGAAACAAATTGTATATTCTATGCAATTATACAATAGAAAATAGTATAATATTTAGGCTATAATATATTACATTACATTTAATCTCAAATGTCAGGCACGGTTGGTCCGGAGGGTCCGAATGGAGAGATCTGCTGTCAACAAGGCTCGCTGTTCCGTCTGGATGAGGACGCTACGTTCGCCACGGTGGTGTCCGGCGTGGACGTCAGCAACGGACTGGCCTGGAGCCTCGACAACACCAAGATGTACTACATCGACACAGGCACCAACCGAGTGGACGTGTTCGACTACGACATCGAGACCGGACTAACGAGTGAGTGATGTTGGCCGGTGTATTGTCAGAATAAGCTTAGTTTTGCTTTTATTATTTAAAATTATTGTATATATATTTATTGCTGCCTAAACGAATCTGATTTAACTCGTTAAGGCATATTATAATTAAATATTGAGCTGTGCAGCCAACAGGCGGTCTGCCTTCGACTTCACGCAGCACAACGTGAGCGGCGTGCCCGACTCCATGACGATCGACTCGAATGGGACGCTGTGGATAGCGTGCTACGCCGGCTCTCAGGTTAATATATAATTAATACGTTACATGCAACTACTATATTACGTTAAACGTCAAGCTTCCAATTAATTCCTAAAATAAAATTCCTTTTGCCTTTGGTGACCTCTACCATGTTCAGTTTGATGATTGACATTTGACCTGGCAGGTGATCATGGTTGACCCGGTGAACGACAAGCTACTGGGCAGCATCCAGTTCCCCGTGTCTCTGGTGACCTCTGCGGTGTTCGGAGGCACCAACTTCGATACCCTGTACGTGACCAGCTCACGGCATCTGCTGACCGAGGAGGAGCTTTTGCAACAACCGCTAGCTGGAGCCACGTTCCGTGTCACCGGTCTTCCAGCTACCGGCCTGCCCGCGTACCGTGTCCAACTGCCCCCCGTCCATCAGAACTACCGCAAGACCAAGCTGTAAACACAATAATGTACCGATAATGAGAATTAAATAAAACCATGAATATGACTTGCTTTACACTCTTGATTTTGATGAACCGCATGGCTTATTCTAACACTAACAAGTAGAATATAGCATGATATAATTATATAAATTAACATATAATAGATCTTTGTGCAACTTTACGTATAACATTAAAAAATATGCTATAAATAATTAACAGGATATTTTAAAATTGTTCATGTAAAAAAAATCTCAATAAATGATTTAAAATATATACAGATAATAATGTTGCAGCTTCTACCCGTGAGATAGCAATAAAAGGTAGCCTTCTACTCGTTTTTTTTTTTAAAATTAGGGTCTGAAATTAATCTACAAAAAAATCTAAATACTTATCGAAAATCAGATATTGGGTCAAGTTAATAACAAAACCTCAACTAAAATTTGAATTAAGTTTATTGTCAAATTTATAAACCATTCATAAAATGTTAATAATTATATCAGATCTGTTTTAATTACGCTGTCAAATCTGTAAGAAATGACGTGATTTGGGAGAATTCAGCATCAGTATATTAATAGCCGTTTATCGCATGATTGACAACTCCGATAAGTTAGGGAGTGATATCGTCGTGCATTATTGTTAACATAAAGCTCGGCAAACAGGTACGTGTTGTCATATTCGGTATTCTACTTGAAACCTCCGTGTCTTGGAAGTATATAGTGAGTCAGCAAATTGGTAAGAAATATGAAAAGAACGTTTGGTAATATTTCTGAAAAAGAGGTTCAGCTTGATTTTTTTGTCTTTAAATAATTTTATATTAATGCATTTATAATTATATATAATTGTGTTGCATGCTTGCGTATAATTCATTATTTTAACTGCATTGCCATTAAAATACATATTAATGCATGTGTCATATTTAATACGTTAATTTTTTTAATATTTACCATAGAACTTAATTATATAATATTATTCAATTATAATACACTCACGTTAGTATACCCTGTAGCTGAAAGTAAAATTTAACGCATACATATTTTTATTAATTACAATTATGACCAGAAAATGAGGCCGGTGACCGCCGGTCATATTATTCTCTATTTCTTTATCTTCCATTATAAGATATATTATATACTGTATATTACATATATATAATATTATAAAAAATTAATTGGGAGTTGCATTAATTAATGTTATCATTCATTATACCTGCATTAATTATAATTTTAAAAATTCTGTATTTGTATCTTGAAAAATATAAATTTTTAGACATATATTTATGGCATAGTTCAGGAACAGAGAGGAGACTCGAGATGCGTGCCGTGTTGCTTCTGCTCCTTGCCGTGCCGTGGGTGTCCGCACGTCGCCTGCCCAGCGGCCAAACCAACGCCTTCCAGTTAATGCAGCGCGGCCCTCCACCAGTGCAGCCCTCAGCGGGCCGCAACCTTAGCCAGCAGTGGGTGACCCAGAAGCAGGACCACTTTGACCCTTTCAACCAAGCCACGTGGCAGCAGGTGGGCACCAAGATGGAGGCTAGCTGTGAGACCGTCTCTGATTGGTTAACAGTCCTGTTATAAATTTTGCAAATTTAATGCATTTAGATGGTGTTATATATAGCAGGTTTGTTCTTAAATGCGCAATTGATTCTTGAATCAAGGATCGGATGAACTATTATATAATTATTAATGTATAGGGAAAATCTTATATTTGATTCACATTAATCTCATTTGATGTGCTTTATGAAAACAACTAATAGCTTAATTGTTCTAAGTTTGGCATATATATTATACCATGCTTATAGTCCTTTTGAAATGAGTGTAACAATTTGTGATGTTATATTGTCAAATTTGTCGACCAAGACAAAAAAAAAAAAAAAAGCATCTGATCGACTAAAACTCAAAATTTTATTTCGAGCTGCTGTATACGTATACATGTATACCAAAAGACATATACAATGATACAAAGACATATACATGTGTCTATGATTGAATTATTTCTCAATGTAAATAAAACTTCTAATTGAATCGAAATATCCTACTGTCTTTTTACAGTGTAATATTGCTTAAACCTTTGCAACTAATATGTTGATGGCAAACTTATCACGGTTTTTCCATCATAATCGTGCATTAAGACATTACGAAGCATTTCCTTTAATTATCTTGATCATAGAGCATCAGTCGAGATTTAGATAAGAATATTATAAAATGATGAAATCCATATTTAAATATTAACACTGGACTGTATTGATTAAAAAATGCATGAATGCAATCAAAATATATGTTCTTTTCTATAATTTTTAAAATTTAATTATATAACATTTGAATATATTAGAAAAAAATATATAGTTTTCTGTACAAATTCAAGATTGAAGCACAAACGGAAAAAATGTAGCCTCTTCTGTAAAATAATTACTATACTTCCGGTGTGCATTATACAATATTAATTTGACTGCGTGCATTTTTATCTTAGAATGTAATAATATAATATTATTGTAGTAACCAAAATACACGGCACGTATTAAATACAGACAATAACTTAACCTTCATGATTATACAATAATTTACAATGTTACTCTTATGACGCGTAATCATACTCATCATATATTGTAATTTGTATTTAACACAGACCGTCATGTAAATGAAGTGTTTTACCAGCATAATATATCACTAAGTATATAGCAAAGTAATACACATGGCAGAGAAAAGTTAGATTTAACTTTTCTCTGCACATAGTTTAATATATGAGTGGGACAAAGTGATTGGTGAGCGTCCTATCCCACTAATTTTAAAAAATATACAAATTGTTGTTAGCGTTACTTCGTGTACGACGAGCACTACACCCCTGGTGGCCCCGTGTTCCTGTTCCTGGGTGGAGAGTGGGAGTCGCAGGGCCAGTACATCACGTATGGTTTCATCCAGAAGCTGGTGCAACAACTGGGGGCCATCGCCTTCGACCTCGAGCACCGCTATTTCGGACAGAGTCACCCCACTCCGTGAGTATATCTTTGCAGACTGCCATTGACGTATCTTAAATTGGAGAGAAAGATCTTTGGCTTAACAGTTAGTTCAGATTTAAATGTACAGAATTACAATATTGAATCAAATATACAATAAAAATTAGGATTTTTCCGTAAATTTCTCTAAATTTTAACAAATTATCGTGAAGCAATATATATATTATCATCATCGATACAGCAACGTTACCACGCCAAGCCTTCGCTACCAAAGCGTTGACCAAGCCATACAAGACGCCGCTGACTTTGCGACCCTGATGAAGAACGACTTGAATTACGACCTGAGCGGACCCTGGCTGGTGCTCGGAGTGTCCTACTCCGCCAACCTGGCCGCCTGGGCTCGAGCTAAGTTCCCTCACATCTTCACCGCGGCGTACGCGTCTAGTGCACCCGTCTTGGCGAAGGCAGAGTTCCAGGGTGAGAGTCTGTACATCATATCTTGACTTGAATTTTTTTAATCAGGGCTGGAAAAAAGAATACGAAATTCAATGACATCTTAATGATTACAGAGTACCAAGAAGTGGTGGGCTTGGCACTTGCAGACGCAAGACCGAAGTGTCCGGATTACGTTACCACGGCCATGGACGAGCTTGTAAGGCTGGTGGAACAGGGAGAGGGCAACACCATCGCAAATCTCTTCGAGTAAGTATTAACTGAACGTGCCACCTTCACCACGTGTGCTTATCCTCTTGAGTGCAGCTTGTGCGCCGTGCTGGACACAAACAACGAGGACAACGTTCGCCAGCTGTACACCAACATCGTGGCGGTGTTCAGTATCTTGGTGCAGCCCGCTAAGCCTGGCGACATTGCTGTAGTCTGCGACTTCATGGTGATTGTCTTCAACTAGTTTTATTACTTGTATTGTATGTTATCACATGCCATGGGACTACAGGGAGACATAGACTTGTTAAAAAAAGTTACAGCACATTTAAGTCTAGTAAAAGATATATAATAATTATAGATTCTATATAAAGAGATTAATGAACTTAATTTCATGTCATTTATAGTGTTAACTGGCAACATTTACTTCATAATGACCCTACTCGTTCTCCAATGCACCTTGTAATTGAAAAATTTTGTTGCACGCAGCTGCTGAGTCCGTTACCTCCACTGGAGACGCTGGCCTTGGTGGTGAAGTCCCTGTACCGTCCCAACTGTCTGAACGTGAACTACGATCAGATCATCCAGTACTACCACGACCTCATCGCCTACACGCCGGACATCAGTGAGTGACCTGCCTCTGAATCCTCTGATTCGCTCGTAACGATCCAAGTTCTCTTTCATTTATAACAACATTATGTATTTATTCCGTTTACATTTACTTGAAAATATTTCAGCCCGTCCTTGGAGCTACTTGTCGTGTACACAGTTAGGGTACTTCCAGACGTGTTCATCTCCAAATCAGCCATTCGGACAGATCTTCGGCTTTGAGGAGATGCGAAAAAGCTGCGAGGGAATCTTCGGTCCTCAGTAAGTCCATCAGAACAAAAAATCAATTTATATTCTTTTTGATCAGGACGTAGCAGCTTATTAACTATCGTTGCTTATCAGATTCTTTTTAATTAAATGCAGTGTTGTTAACGTGTCAGGTTCAGCCTGGAGGTGTTGGAGGCTGGCGTGGCGCGCACCAACAGGGAATACGGTGGCCTAAACCCTGGCGTCTCCCACGTGATCTATACCCACGGCTCGCTCGACCCCTGGCACGTGCTGGGACTTGAGCAGGAGGTGGTGCAGGACTCGTCCGTTATCCTCATACCAGGTAAGCTTAATTTAATTAAATACGTGACTTCGTTAGTCATACAAAACTACATCAGTGTTCCATGTGTTGTTATATATTACAAATAAGCCATAAATTATAAGATTCAACCGCTTAAGTCTCTGTTATATCATTCTCTATGCTCAAATCAGTATTTAATTTAGTCTGCTGAAATAAAATGATGATGCTGCAGGTAATAAATAATTTAGTTAATTGTTCATACACATATAATATGTTGTACATTTTAACAGTTCTTTAACAATTATTTATAATATTCTATCAGTCTCGGACTGGGAAGCTAGAAGCCAGTCAGGCCATATAGGCATTACAGACAGCAGAGGGGCCACTTTTCAGGGGGTCTGAGGCCACTTTTCTATGCTATAAAACATTCCAGTGTAATACAATGTTCAGCATTTTCAACGGTGCTCTCACGGTGGATTTTACTGCACGTTACGTCATGTGCAGGCGCGTCCCACTGCTACGACATCCACGATGCCCGAGAGAGCGACTGGCCGGAGCTGACGAGCGCCAGGTTGCAGGTCGCTGAGACCCTCGCCTCGTGGCTCGACCCCGAGGCTTAGACCCTTCAGTGCTGCTAGGGGAGTAGCCGCATGCAGTGCCTGCATAAGCTGTCTTTTTGAAAACTTTTTCATGAAGAGTCTATTGACAATAACATTCTGTACTAAAATATATGCCAAAAAAATATATGATTAAGTGCTATACATGTGCTTGCAAATTAGTTTAACTTCATAATAATTGTATATAAAAAAAAGGCTAAGAAATAAAATAATAATGTAATTTTTTGCAATTTTTTGTCGAACAAAGAAAGTAAAATCAGCACTGTATTTTAATTCAAATAGTCTCTATACTCCATACTGTATAAAAATTGTGTTTTTATCTTTATTCAGATAAGATAAGGCTTATCATACATATATTATGCAACTCTCTCTTGTTAGAATTATATAAAATCAGAATCTTCATAAAATTTGGAGAGGTGAGGACTGAATTATTTTTAATTATAACTCAGCTAAAATAAAAAAAAAAGAGTGAAGAAAAAAAGAACAGCTAAATAGAGTTTTCAAAAACATGAAATATTAACAATTATGTAATTGCGTTCCAGAATTAAGGTTGAAATATGAAATATATTATTTACACTAATTGCAGAAAATAATACTCATAATTTTACTTATTATAATATCTTTTGCAGATTTCTTTGTTGTATTTTTATGTCAAAATGAAATTTTTTTAAATTATTTTATTATTAAATTCTACTTAATTTAATTTATACACCACATGATGTATTATATCTCATAATTAAAACACAATATAGTAATTACATAACCTATTGCCATCTGGACATTTACGTAAGAGCCATTACAACAAGTGTTACAACAATGATTGTTTACATTGATTTAAAAGCACTGTTTAAATTTGAGGTCCGTGGCCTTGGTCTTGAAAGAGCTGGCGTGAACCTTGACCTCCGCGAGAGAACGTGACCGTGAGGCCGTGCACGAAGCAAAGTTGCTGCTTCGAGCGCTCTCTACGAAGCTAAATGAGAACTCTCTTGTATGCAGTCCAAATAGATTAAGATGTGTTATAAACACAGCCGGAAGTGTGAAGTTTTTAGCCAAACCGTTTGCAAGTAAAAAGTACAAGTATGAAATATTACCTAGCTGGATAACAAAATTCCATCAAATATAAAGATAAGCAAATAAGATGACTGTACTACTTTCACTTCTAATTTACCAGCATGGGATTTTAAAATTAATCTGACTGTATAAAGTCCGGTTTGAGAGGAAGTTTACGTAAGTTGATGGCGCGCAACCGGCTTATTTAAATAAATTTGACCATATTGCCTACGGCGGTTTACATTTTTGATACAAGAGGTCGAGCAGAGCCTCTGCCTAGTGACGAGAAGCGTTGATTTTATCAGGCAGCTCACGCGCGTTTTATCATTTTCAGAGTAGTTGCTGTATTTTAAGATTACATTGCAGACATGTCATCTCTTCCCTCGACGTTTGTGAAGGACTTCCACGATGAAGAAGCTGTGCGAAAAATGCGTTACAACACTCTGGGAGGCACTGGACTGAAAGTGTCGCATTTTGGATTTGGAGGAGGTGGCCTTGCTGATTTCTATGAGTAAGTTGTTACATAATTTCAAAATTATTTTAAGGGGATATTTTAATAGAATTTTATAAAGTTAAAGATTATAAAGCAATATATTTATTATATTATGAGTGTAGGTCGTATACTAACTGTTGTGTTTAAATTATATATACTGTACGTACGGTACATATCACGCAATTTCGTTCTTCTAAAAATAAATATAGGGTACACTGTAAACCATTATCGTCTCGTTAATTGTTACACTATGAAATTTTTTGGGTTGTTCGTTAGTTTCAAATGAAACTGCAGGCTAGACACCTGCATATATGTATGTATGCTAGACAGAAAACTAATCTGACCATGTTTGATCAGGAAGTACGAGGAGGCTGCAGCACTGGAGGTGGTTCGTGAAGCGGTGCGGCGAGGTGTCAACTACATCGACACTGCCGCGTACTACGGGCCGGACCGGAGGTCGGAGAGGGTGCTCGGCAAGGTGCGACTCATAGCGAACCCTTGCAGCATTTTTCTTTTTATCAATTTTTGTCTAATGGACAACATACATGTAATTTTTTTTTATTGCAGAAATGAATAGAGGGTTGAGTAGCATAATTTGGTACCCTCAGAGGGTACCATATTATGCTACTCTGAATTTTTTCACATTTTTTTGAGACCCAGGACTATGTTTAAATAATTATTAAAAGTTCTGTAAGTGAAGTTGGCACCCCTGAATCCTTAATAAAGAGGATAGGACCGAGACGCCTATTGACGCCTCCAGGGGGCGTGGTCGCACTTTCAATAATTATTTAAAAATAGTTCTGAGTTTCAAAAAAATCCGAAAAAATTCACAGTAGCATAATTTGGTACCCTCTATTCATTTCTGCCATAAAAAAAAAATCATGTAGGTTGTTCATTTTGTTTTGTTTTTCAACCCTCATCCCTACAATAATTTCAAAACGCAAACTAAACTATTTTTGTTTGTGTCGTAAACTAATGTAAAATTAAAGCACATTATATTATTTAATCCACCTTATATGCAAGTTATATAATATGTACTTGGGACAGCATGAATATTATTCCTGCTCTCGTTATGGGATTCGTTATAGGCACTCGAATCTGTTTGGATGAACTTCAACTTTTTTGGGGTGGCTATTTTACTGCTCCTAAATTAAAATTCTGCAAGTCTATACCTCTGCTGACTGTAGTTACAGTTAAATAGGCATGGTCTTGATGAAGAGTGTTCAAGTGTGTTTGGTTGTCGTGCAGGCTCTGAAGACGGTGCCCCGTGAGGCCTACTACATTTGCACCAAGGTTGGCCGCTACGACAAGGAACCGCTCACAGCCTTCGACTTCAGTTACGAGCGCACGTTACGCAGTGTGGACGATAGTTTGGAGATCCTGGGCGTCAAGTACATCGACATCATCCAGGTAGGGCCTGCCAGAATTGCGTCACATGCTTCTGAATAGAATCTATCGAGAAACAAAATTAAACTCACAAATTTACAACAGTGATTAATTCACAATTTTCTATATGACGTTCCTTCTACGTTTTGTTGCTCAACTGAATTTCACGATTTGAATCAACTTTTCAATACTTATCTTAAATATTTTCTCTGTTCCCTGCTTTGTATTTAAATTTTATTCTTAACCTGAACCTAAAGATTAAATAAAAAAAAATATTCTCTTAAAATATTATCACAAAGGATATAAAAAAGCAAATTACGTTTTTTTTTTTTTTTTTTTTTTTTTTTTTTTTAGATTATTTTAATAGTCATTTCACAATAAAAACGATAATGGGTTCATGCAGATACTAACCTAGCTGGAAGTCTTCTCCCATAGTGAGATTCCTCTAACGACCCCTCTGTGACAGGCTCACGACATCGAGTTCGCCCCTAACTTGGACATCGTGGTGAACGAGACGCTGCCCGCGCTAGCTGAGGTGGTGAAGGCTGGCAAGGCGCGCTTCATCGGCGTCACGGGCTACCCCATCTCCGTGCTCAAGGAGGCCATCGAGCGCAGCAAGGTGAAGGTGGACTGCGTGCTCTGCTACGCCCGCTCCACCCTGAACGACATGACGCTGCTCGAGTACCTGCCCTTCTTCCAGGTGAATTTGCAGTAACAATATGCAAATTATTTACTTTATACCTTTCAAAGTACTGAAATACTTATTTTTAATTGTGCTCTCCCTTTATTTCTATATAAAATCATATGATTTATTTTAAAATTTTCTGATACACAAAAAAATCATATTTAATACTATCACTAAAATGCAACCTGAATTGAATAAACATAATTTACTTGAATGAATATATTTGATCTGTATATTGGTTCCGATACAGAAAATGTCTTGTTATGGAATCAAGTAATATTATATTCAGTCGGTGTAAAAGAATTGTGATAAAAAAATGATATAAACTGTCAATTTCATTTTGGTGACATAATGTTTTGTTCCAGTCTCGCGGTCTGGGCATCATCTCTGCTGCGGGCATCAGCATGGGCATGCTGAGCAACCGTGGGCCGTACCCGTGGCACCCGGCGCACGACGAGACCAAGAAAGTGTGCGCTGCAGCAGCCGAGTATTGCAAGGTGCGCATTGCCATGGAGTCTTTTTTTCTAACTTTAAGTAAGGATAGTTGGGAAAAATGGCTATAATAAAGCTCATTATTGCATGATATGTAGCAGACGCACGATTGTTGTAAAACAGACAGCTCATTATTCTCACAACATTTTTGGGAATACAATAGAGGCTTCAAATGATGCGCTCGCGCTGCGCAACTGTTTGTCGCTAAGGTCCATCTCGCACTTGAAAATGAAGCAGAGTTTTTTTTTTTTAACTTTTCTCGGTTATAAATCAAGTAAAAAATCTAAATCTTGAATTATCTACTTTATTTTTCAGTTTGGACCAAAGTTCGTAAAGGAATTTTCCCTGAAAAATCTTATTCTTAGTGAAAAAACGAATTCACGTTTTTTTTTTAACATAGGTTTGGTATAGCGGGTGGGAACACCGAAAAATAAGCTGACTTGAAGCCTCTATGGGTCCACAATGGTATATGCACGCAGATGAATTTGTCTCGGAGTATGAAAAATAATAATTAGGAGTTATATATATATATTAATATTATTCATAATTTTACAAATATTGTCCAGCTGAGATTAATATTATTAATCTTATTAGCTGGAGCAAAATTTTACAAGGATTTCGTTTTCTTCAAGTAATAAATCAAGATTTATTAATATGAGATATTAACAATTTTAAATTTAATGAAAAATAAATTTACAAAAAAGAAAAGAAAGCAAGAATGAAAAATCTTAGCAATCTCATAATACATAAAAACTATTAATTTACTTTCTAATGATGAAAATAATAAATAAGCAAATTAGGCTTTTTTTTCAGTATATATAAGAAATATAACAAAAGAACAGTGTGTTATGAAACTCAAACTAATAAATCAAAATGCAATTTACAAAATATACAATTACTTTAAATTACAATCCTAAGGCTCTTAATTACATCTTGTCATACAACAATATAGTTTATACTTTTATATATTCATAAGATTCAACCTTAACAAAAATCACATTTTGTTCTCCAAAATGTCTACAACAGAAAAAAAAAATAGTGATTTCATAAATATAAAAAAAAAACTTTTTCCTAATATTTTATCAACATGATATACGTAATTATATATGCTGTAATAATGCTGTACTAAAATTATGTACATATGTATGTATGCTGTATAGAAATTGAAAAATAAAAACTGATGTCTTAAAAAAAAACGAATCATATGTATAGATCCCAGCCTGAAATTTTTTATTTGACGTGTTGCAGGGCAAGGGGGTGGAGCTGGGGCGACTGGCGGCGTTCCACACGATGAACGTGGAGGGCCCGTCTGTTCACCTGCTGGGCATCAACAGCCAGGCCGTGCTGGATGACAACCTCGACGTGTGTCTCAACGGCCTCTCCGCCCTCGAGCAGGAAACACTGGTGCACGTGCAGAAGCAGTAAGAGACGACATCTTCTCGTAAATCGATTGTCGGCAATAGTCGCCGTGTATCAAGTTAATTGAAAATATTAATTGACTGTGACCTGATGAACTTTGTGACTCACTTAATTAATACGTCTATTCAATTTTAGAATTAATCTTGGTTTAAAAAGCCCTCATTAGTAATTAGCATGACTATATTAGTGTACTATATTATAGTACACGCCTTATAGTTTATGGTAATTTATGAGTGATAGATATTTGTTTCAGTTAAATTTTTACCTTCGTCAATGGTCTTAACCTAAGAGTGTGTTCCCATGTGTTTCAGTTTCTTTGCTGATCTGAAGGTGCATCACTGGGAGGGGGTGGAGGTTTCGATCTACCGCGCCGAGCTCGAGAAGCTCACCAAGGACAAGTAGCCAGAGCATCGTTATCCTCATGTTACATTTCAATCTTCAGATCTAATTAATAAATGCATGCATATCTATTTTCTTAATGTAACTCTGTTTTCGGAACTGTTGTGTTGGTAGCAAAAGGACTCGTCTCGTCAAATTATTGAATCAGAATGGATGTGTCTAACAATTAATTTTGTAAAAAATAACAATGGCATAACAATAAAAAATTAATGGAACATATTTTTTTTTATAATAAGGGTCAGTAGAGTTGTATATTTTTTGCCGATCAGATTGCTAAAATATATTGCCATTTGTTAAATTTCTGAATAAATGTAAACAAAAATAATTTTAAAAAGATTGAAAGAAACTAACTATAAAATCTCAGGAATTTCAAACTAAATAGCTATAAGCTGCATGCTCAACTGAAAATAATAATAAAGCTCACAACAAAATAGGCGAATTAATTTGATTTTTTGTTTTATTATTTTCAAACATTGTCTTGTGACTTTTTTCTAGCAAAAGATGGTAAAATATTAATGATACAACATAATACATTTTTTTTATACTAAAAATTTAGAAATTTGTGTGTAAACAATAAAGAAAATAAGCAAGACAAAAGCTTTTTATTTGATAATTTATTTAAAATGTATACTAGCATTGAAAGTAGTTATTTTGAAATTTGATTATTTAAATGGGATAATACAGTAATACAGTAAATTACTAAATAATAGGCTGTATACCCCCCCCCCCCAACATATAATATACATATAATTATATTATAACAGTATCAATTTTAAATCCGTTTTCTTTTATTTCAAGATATAAATACAAATAAAAAATATAAATAATATATTGTGCATCTTGACATGTGTAAAGTGTATACTTATACTATTGATAATCACTATATATAATCCATTTAGGTGTTATAATGCTTGTTATAATAGTTTTTTTTTTTCATTTTTTATAAAGTGGAAGCGAAAATTATTTAAAATGTTGGGACAGAGAAACTAAAAAAAAAAAAAAAAAAAAAAAAAAATATCTATAATATCTAATCCATGATTGTAGAATTTTCAATATTTTAAGTTTTAAAGTACATGGGGAAAAAAGGAATTCAGAAAATTTCTTGTAATACATTAATTGCTACTCCTGTAGCACTGAAGACATTATTTATTAAATACTAAGACTTCTCTCCTGTTAAAGACCAGAAAGTCACCTCTTCCACCAGTCACTGGAGCTCCGTTTAAGCTGCTTGCTTTCGTCCTTGGCTTGACCTTTATCCTGCTGCTGGGTCACGACCTTCTGAGGTTCCGTGGCAGGTTGTAGCTTGTCTGCTGCGGCCACCAGGTAGAACTCTATGTAGGAGAGACACTCGAGGCAGGCCAGTGGACCGGAGCAGTCCTCGACCCTTTCCTCGGCCTGCTGCAGCTTCAGGCCAGCCAGCACCTCGAGCGTGTCACTGAGAACCAGGTAGCTGGCGACGTCACGGGCCATCATCTGACGGCATTGCGGACACCTGTTGGCTAGGTGCTGGACTACCGACACGTCCATCTGTCCGCGAGCAATCATATCATCCAGCTGTTTGAACAAACCAAACGCACACATTATGTTCCTTGGCTTATCACGGAGTACTTCTCCATAAATTTCTTGTAAAATAATTTTTTTTCTAATTCTTGGATCTTTGATCAGCTTACAATGCTCACAGTACGGATTTTCTTTATTAATTTCTGCTAATAAATTATTGGTACTTAAGAATTCTTTCTCTAAATTAAAAATAAGTTTTTCTGTCATGGCTATTACTGACTTCATTTTTTCCCTTTCGGTAATGAGACTTGTAATTTTGGTCTCAAGACGAGAGTGTTCAACCATCACAGTTGCAAAGTTATCACTTTCTACGTCATTTTTTGTTGCTTCTTCTGTACTCTCCGAGCTTGACCTCAGGTTGTTAATTTTTGTTATACTTGTTTCACTCACTGTTGTACTTGCTTCACTCATTGTTGTATTTGCTTCACTCATTGTTGTACTTGCTGCATTTATTGTTGCATCTTCTGTACTTGCTTCACTCACTGTTGTACTCGTGTTGCTAATTGTTGTTGCTTCTTCTGTACTCTCCAAGTTCGACTCCTGTCTGGGAAGTCCTGTCTTTTCTTCTGACATTATGGTGCTCAAATTATTGCTAATTTTACTTTTAATTTAAGTTTTGTTCTTATCATTCATGGGCTCATTTTTTTTCTTCTTTATATCACAGTTTATTATGAATGGACAATTTTTATTTCTAATAGTAAAATTCACAATGTATATAAATATATGTATATATAAAGTATTATTTAGTTATATTTAGAAAAAGTTATAAAGCAGCTTTGCTTTTTTCAGGCTATTTTTTTTTTAAACTATTTGTTAAAACACGTGTAGTGACGTCACAGCTCCTCCTATTATAGCCACGTGTTGTTTTTGATTCTGTCCTAGAAACAAGAGAAATTAGATAATTAGCTAGGTTTGTCAAAATGCATGGTTTAAGAAAATGCGCATTATGTGCAATACGCTATCAATAATATATAGGATACGCATTAAAAACTGACAGTGAGAGATTTTTTTTTCCAATACCATTTTGTCTGTTATTAGGATGATCTTAAAAATTATTTAATAACATTTAATGTGTATATTATTAAATATTAAATAAATAACGTAGCTAGAAAAAAAGTTCAAATTATATAATATATAAATGCGTAGAACATAATTATAAGTGATTATAAAGTAGACAAGGTCAAAATTAGTGTTCTAACAATATGAACAGGGAAGTCGAAAATGAATATTTTAGAAAATTGTCACTGCTATGTATTAATAATAAATGTGAGATCGTAAGAGAATTTTATTCTTTAAATAAAATGGAATATTTTATTAATCAAAGATTGCAACTATAATAGAATAAAATAGAAATTTGCTTTATTGTGGCGAGGTTTAGGCAAGCCCATTAATTGTTATACACCTAACCTAATGGAAAGCAAAGTTTCAAAAATCAAGCTCAATTCAAGACTGCTAAAGTTTTGATTAATTTGTTAATGTATATATTTTTTTGTGTATAAAAATAAAATGAGAAAATATATAATTATTTCGTTACACACACACCGTGGCATTCTACAAACGTCGTAAAAAAATGCATTGAGTTCACTACTGTCATACCCATTTTTTTATATATTTTTAAAATATATATATTTTTTTATCATTTAAATTTTTACAGCACGCTATCCAACCAAATGAAGTGTTATTTTATTGCACTTTATTTTCAATTATATAAATACACAATGCTCATATATCCGAAATGATGATTTTCAACTTTCATATGCCAGTGCATACGTTCATACTGCATCTCACTTACCTTCGTGGTTTGTCTCTAGAAAGCAAGACTTCTTGAAAAGTATAGGTGGTGATAATCTTCCGTTGTCGAGCTGAAGTTTATATCATATCTAAGTGCAAATATTTCCGTCACTGCAGTATGGAAGCTGATAAGATTAAAAAATATATATAGAACAAAAAATGACTGCTCTTACAAACTGAACGGCAATATTCTGAATCATAATTTTAAATACATAAAAGATCCTGCATTCAAATCAAACTTTGTTTAAATTTCGACGTCATGTTTTTCACATTTCATGGTTAATGAGTTTCTAGTTGTAGGTGCACACAATCAGTATTGCAGCATAATAATAATTTGTTCAGTATAATCACATGATGTAAAAACATGCAGAAATTAAAAAATATAGTATATTAAAAAATTTGTCTGTAAAATGTGTACAAAACTCCACGTAGCAATAAACTTGTGAGAAAATTATATAGTATTTGATAGGATTAGTAGAAGATTTTTCTACCTATCCTATATAGGTATACTATTTGGTAATATAGCCGGTTGTAATAGAACGCCATCAAATTCTCCAGTCAACAGTAACATATGTATGCTGCAGACTTCTGTAAATCCAGCCAGACCATGGCATTGCTTGAGTTTAAATTCCATGCATATATTATGTTAAACTGGTAAAATGTGACGATTCTGCACGAGGCTTTGTGTAAAGTTACATTAATTTGATATTCCTTCCGGAAGAAGCATTGTATTTTTTTTTTTTTTTTTTTTTACCTTCATGATCAAAATATACCTCATTTCGCATGAAAGTCCGTCCTACTGTAACACCGCTCTGAAAAAATAGTCAAAGCTCATATACGAGCAGGAATGGAGTATTGTCCTCAATTTTTTTTTATTGCAGAAATGGATAGAGCGTGCAAAGTTATGCTACCCTGATTTTTTTCAGATTTTTTAGAGCTCGGGAAGTATTTTTAAAAAATTATTGAAATTCCTTTTTGTGACGTCACGCGGCGGTAAGTCCTATATTTTTCTTAAGGAGCGGCGTCTCGTGACGTCACAAAAATAGCTTTCAATAATTTTTTAAAAATAGTTCCTGGGCTCTAAAAAATCTGAAAAAAATCAGGGCAGCATAACTTTGCACCCTCTATCCATTTCTGCAATAAAAAAATTTGAGGTCAATACTCCATTTTACTTCCGGCTACTCTCAGAAGGACTCTAAGTTAATTTGACTTCATTTTTCTTTATTATTGGCATTCAGAAGTTCCCATAAAATCTGCATTAAACACGTCACTCTAAGCAGTATATCCGGCTGCGTACAAACAAATTTTACCACAAGCTGCGCTGAGAGCGCCACTGACGAGTCGCATTTGTTTTGGTTCTCGTCTGCACCAGCAGCAGTCAGTGCTATTATTCGCTTATTTATTCCTTATGTCATTTATAACATACTCGTAGTATTACGGTGTATAATCTACAAGCTTGCTGCATGCTGATGCGCACTAAATTAATTTAAATGGCTTTCACATTAATTGAAATGCCAAAATTATAAAAAAGGTGTTATCGAATTTTTGTATATTATACTAACTGAATATCATTATTGTTTATTTGCAATTAAAAAAATAAAGTATACAAGTTTATTAGTTAATATTTACCGAAATAAGTAATCATTAATAAATTTTAAGTTTTTTTTAGGATTATAGAAATTATCATATATTGAACATAATATTTGTTTAATATATTCAGTACTCAAATTATAGTTGTTGCCAGTCCTTAACAGGTATCCTTTACAGTAATGTCCATGATTTAAAAAATGAGTCTCACAAAAAGTAACGACAAATAGAAAGTTACTACTATGAAATAATCTTGTTTTGCTATGACCATACTAATATGTTCATAGCGATATTGCACGTGCGGTTTACTTCAGACGATTATTTTCCTAAAATACCACATTAATTGAATAGATATTATTTTTAATTAAAGTCCTTCGAATCTAGGAATTATTCTATGTGCATGGAGAAAGTACTAAGAACTAGAAAATATTGTTGCTCTATTATCCGATTACCATAGCTAGAAGTTTTTTTTTTATTATTTTACTTCGCAAACCAGAGTATTTTTGTCTACTTTAAATTATAAGAAAAAACTTTGCATAATATTTTATTTAAATTTTTTAGACTCTCGTATGAGGCATGATTTTGAAATTGTAGAACAATGAAGTGAAAACATTTGTTCGTGGACCTTGCATGTTGAAATAATGGAGAGTGATGCTGGACATTAAAATTCAATTTACAATTTTTTTATTTATTAATTATTTTTTATCCTTATAAATATATATATTTTAAATATTAACATTGTAATTTATTCAGTACCGAGCCTTGAGTAGTGTTAATCTTCGTGAAAATCTTTTCAATATATGGTCTTTTAAATTTGAATCCCTTAGCCTTCGACCATCGCACAATATTTTACAGTTTAGAACAATCTTAAGAAATTTCTACAAAAAGTTACAAAATTCGTCTTGTAAATGATTTTGAATTTTGTTGCGCAATGTTTGTAGTGTCATCCATGTGTATTATAACGAAGGTCAAGTAGTTGACATTTTTTCGTGGGCACTTATAAATAATTATTATAGTAATGATGTTTACTTGAAGGAAACTTAGTTTTATCATTGTCAATGGCATCATGCATGACATTTTTATATGCTTGACAAAGTATGTAATTTAGTTTAATTATATAATTATCAGTTTAAAATATTCTATACTATATAGTATTATAGAATATTTTAAACTGAATAGACAATAATGGTTGCATTTTTTTATTTCATAATTAGAAACTATACCTAAAATTAAGCTTTTCTGAATTTTTTCGGATTTTTTGGAGCGCGGGAACTAATTTTAAAAAAATATTTAAAATACCTGAATTTGGGTGGTACACCTGATGGGACAACCGTGACGTCATTTGTCGTGCTGTGATTGGCTGTTGATGATGTCACGGCTGCTGTGATTGGCTGTCGATGACGTCACGGTTGTCCCATCAGGTGTACCACCCAAATTCAGACATTTTAAATATTTTTTTTAAAATTAGTTCCCGCACTCCAAAAAATCTGAAAAAATTCAGAAAAGCTTAATTTAAAGTATATTTTCATTTTCTAATTATGAAATAAAAAAATGCAACCATTATTGTCTATTATACAGTTATCAATTTTAAATTCAATGTAATTTGGAAGTTTAAGTTGTAAAAATAAGTTCTGAAGATATAAAAGTACAAGTACATTTTTTTAATTTTTACGGGAAATTTGAACGTGATTTTATTATTTTTGATATAGCTTGCTGGAGTGAAGTTTAAAAAATGTGTATAGAATTGATCAGAAGGTGTAAAATACTCATCATAAGCGTTTTAGGTGTAATGATATCTTCAGTGTCATTGTTTGTATGCTTGTGGGCCTTAAAAATATATCCATATTGAATATATTTTTATTATATACAATTCCATATATGTGTGATTATACTCTTGCATTTAGCCATGCATTGGTATCATGCCAAGAGGAATAAATATGACATTAAAAATCTATATAAAGCATAATATTATATAATCACGACTACAACAGCTTTAAATTAATCTACACTTTAAAAACAATGCTTATTAAAGGCTGGTTTACATACAGCATTTTATGCCTTGCAGTGAACTTAAAATTAACAACACAAAAAATAATTGCATGCATGATGACATGTTACTACCACGTACGTAACGTAAGTTATGCTCTCGTTTTCTATAGAATGATAATTACCATCTCTAACAGAAGATTTTTTCTAAGTGCCGTCATAACTGTAATATTATATAATCAGTGGCGTATAAGGAAAAAAAGTAGGAGCGCGCGGTTTTTTCGTCATTTGGGAAGGGGAAAGTGAACTTGATTTCTATAGTGTATTTTTGTTGTGTGTGAAATAAATAATAAATAAACTTTTAGTTGATTTTTTTTATAAAATGACTAATTTGGGGGGATTTAAACTCCTCCTACATCCATACATCGTCCCTGTAGTCCGGAATAATGAGCTATCTGCTATTTCAGGTGAGCGCAATTATGAGCTGTAAATCCCTATAAAATATAGCTTAATTACGCTCATTTGAAATATCAGATAGCTCATGCAATAATATTATGGTAGGCAGAGAGCTCATTATTTCAGACAAGGGACGATAATTATACCCGTTTTGGATAAGCGAAACTTGCTATTTTAAAAATAAATGAAAGTAAATGCCAAGAAAATAATCACAAGGAAATGACGTTTGCTGTGCAATGCTAAGCTACCATCTTTGTGAGAAAACAAAAACAATGAAAACAATAACAATAATATTGCAAAGTTTTCAAATATCGTCATTAAAACATACATTTATTTTTTTTAACAATATTCGACTACTGAAATATTACGAAAAACAAACAAACTTGACACATCTAAATTATTTAAAGTTAAACTATTGCATGGAATTTGAAATTTTAATGGCTGCAAGCTGCAAGTGCTACAAATTGCTTGAATTAAAATATTTAAAAACAATGTAGCGCGTATGTTTTAATCATCGTATTAAAATTATAACGGTATGGCATTCAGTTACAGGAATATTATACTTGTTCCTTTTATTATTAACATAATAACCTGTTACGTCATATAAACAAATTCCTCAAATATATGTTAAGGCTAGAACTAAGACATATAATTTCTTAAGGTAGACACACAGCTGTGTATCAGTATTGACATTGCTTGTGATTACGTACCATACACGTACACACAGGGTATAATTATATACAGTCATATTAATTTTATATTCCTACAGGAAGTAGCCAAAAGTGTAAGGTTTCTGTCTTTTCTGTTCATAAATATTTCAAAATCTTTACAGTTTTATACAGAATTTTATCAATGGGTTTCCTGTATCTTCTTCAAAATGCTAAAGATCATATCTTTCCAGCTCCTTCCGAGGAAATTTAAACTTGGTTTGACTTGGCACTCTTTCTTTTGTTACTATTCGCTTGACCATGACAACTAGAGACCAATTTAGCTCAATGTTCCTAACTTGTTATAAGGATGGGCCGCCGTTGAGGTATGCAGGGAATAAAACTTTCATTTAAACTTGTAGTAATTCAATTTAATGAAGGAATTACGACTTTTAATTCAAGGATTCTACATGGCAATGGGGAAAATTACGTAAGGGGAAATCGGGAACTTGTATTACATTTTTACTAAATTAAATATACAATTACTATGTACTGCACGTGGAGTTCGATTTGATTATGTTAATTAGTAAAAATTAATTTTTATTGAGGTAGGAAAACTAAAATTTCAGTGAAAGTGTTTTTAATCCGTTATGAAACATCACAAAATAATTAGGAAGACTAGTAAGGAAGACACATATACATAGAATCAAGTTGAAAAACAAGAACTGGTCAAAGTAAAATAAATTGTTAAAACCTTTATATGGTAACATAAAAAGTAAGAATTAAAAAAAATTACACAGTGAAATTAGAAAAATAATTATATTATAGACTAACAGTCTAACACACTTTTCATATCTAATTCAATGTAAAAAATAATTGAACAATGGAATGTAAATATAATAAAAAGGCCAATGCTAAGCAGATTTATTGTTACTATTATTTACAATATAATTATGTAAATAATATTAATAAAAATAATTGTATGCATTTTTTTTTACAAATGTATATAATCAGCACCACTTAAAAAATGCGAAGCTTTAAAGAGCCATGAATGGTACACTGCAATTATCTGAAGACTTGGTTCCTTTAAAGACCGGACATTTGACCCGAGGTCGGCAAGAGTCTCTAAACAGAAGATGTCAAGTATTCTGAAGGTTTAAGGTGGGGAGTTTTTCCAAATGTCTGGTTAACGCACGTACTCATCACTTTAATTAGAGGATTTCGTCTCCTCAGTGGTCAGTCTCGTTCAAGTGTCGCGATGTTGAGGACGTGTGTGGTGCTCACGGTGGCTCTGCTGGCCGCTGGTGCCGGCGCCAACTCCACGCGAGGCGTCGAGCTTTGGTCGTTGCTGCAAGTGTGGCGGCCCGCTCTACAACTGCAGTGGAGCGACAGTCCCGCCCTCTCTGCACAATGCGCCGCTAGCATGCAGCGCTTCTCTCGTGCAATTAACGAGCGACAGCAGTGGGCAAGCAGGAGTGAGTGATATTTTTTTTTTAAATGTGTAAACATGCGGAATATAACATCAGACATATCGTGAAATTCCGTGCAAACCATGTTATATTTTGTATTATAATAATTAACTGAGTACATTAAAAATTTCATCATTATTATGTAATACATCATTTCAAACTAATGAGTTATGTTAAATTTGAGTTTGAGTTATTTATAAAAACAGCGTTATACAACCATCTGAATCGTCCCGACATCGGTGACGAGCGTTTCCCGGACAACGATTTAGCTTAAGCGCTTAAAA